>OX940794.1:27404707-28655332 GCA_954870985.1 Trifolium fragiferum
ACTGATGGTGCCACTCTTGGTAAGGTCATTCAACTTGAAAACCTTATTGATGGTTTTACCAAGGCCATTCAGAAAAGGCAAAGCAACGCCTCGAGGTTGGAAGCTCAAATCCAATCCCACGCTATATTGGTCGAAAAGGCGAAGGCTGCTCAGGCCAATGTCGAACGCCTTGAGAAGGATATTGAGTTAAACGCAGAGATTGCAGGATATGACAAGAACATTACTGACTGGGAGAATGAGGTTGCTGAGTTGAACTTGAAGATTCAAAGTCTTAATGCCAAGATCACCAATGAAAAGGCTAAGCGTGACGAAGCCAAAGCCAATATTTCCAAGGCAACTAAGGCCATGATTGACAAAGAGGCGAATGCTGGCATTAAGTACTTCAGCCATTCTACAGCTGTGGAAGAAGAGATCAAAATCTTGATGGATTCCAACATGATCCTCGACGCAGAAGTTGCCTCCTTAAAAAGCTTGTATGAAGACTTGAAGAAAAAATTTTAACTTTGTAGTAATTTTAGTTTTTGTTGTTCTTAATTTATCATTTCGACTGTTTGAACAATTTGTTAAGGTTTTTGGTATGTAATCTTTTGACAATGCCCATTTTGTGGCGAACAACTTTATGATCACCATTATTTCGTCATGTCTCAAGCTTTATTCTTCGTTAATTTTTATTTCTTGCAACGCTGGTTTATACTTCTTCAAGTATTTACCATTTATAATTAACGAACGTTGTTCCTCTGTTAATTCTTCAATTTCATAAGCGCCATTTGAAAAAACTTGAACAACTTTAAAAGGGCCTTCCCAATTTGGAGACCATTTGCCTAAGACTCTATCTTTTTTATCCATTGGCAAAATAACTTTCCAAACCAAATTTCCAACATTAAAGGTTTTAGACTTAACCTTTTTATTATAAGCCTTAGCAACTCTTTCTTTCTGTCGAGTTAACATCTCTAAAGCTTTTAATCTCTCCTCATCTAAATCAACTAATTCGTCTAACATCATATCCCAATAATGATCCCTTGGGATTTCTGCTTGCCTTTGAATTCTAACTGACTGCAGGTGTATTTCGACAGGCAAGACTGCATCATGCCCATAAGTTAGTCGAAAGGGTGTGGTGCTAGTTGATTCTTTTGGAGAATTCCTACATGCCCATAAGACTTGATCTAAAGTCCTGTTCCAATTTCTAGGCTTTTGGGCAATATGCTTTTTAATCAAGCCAATAATGATCTTATTAGCAGCTTCTACTTGACCATTTGTTTGGGCATAATATGGTGTAGAGGTAAAAAGTTTAAAACCAGTTTGTTGGGCAAATTCAACCATCTTTCGTCCAGTGAATACTGAACCTTGATTTGTAGTAATAGATTCAGGTATACCAAATCTATAAATGATGTGACTTTGTATAAAACTAATCACTGCTTCTTGGTCAACATTTGGTAATGGAATTGCTTCTATCCATTTGGTAAAATAATCTATACCAACTAAAATATAACGTTGGTTTTTTGACGAACTTGGTTTAATTTCACCGATTAAATCCAAAGCCCATCCTCTAAATTGCTTCTATCCATTTGGTAAAATAATCTATACCAACTAAAATATAACGTTGGTTTTTTGACGAACTTGGTTTAATTTCACCGATTAAATCCAAAGCCCATCCTCTAAAAGGCCAAGGTTTTACTATTGAATGGAGTTCACTTGCAGGTACATGTTGTATACCTGAATGTCTTTGACACTCTTGACAACCTTTAGCAAACTCTATACAGTCTTTTAAAATTGTTGGCCAATACACACCTTGTCGAAATAACAACCATTTCATCTTGTGGCCTGCCTGATGGGATCCACATGCACCACTGTGCACATTAGATATAGCCAAATAAGCTTCAGTTTCACTTAAACATTTTAGTAAAACTCCTTCAGGTGTTTTCTTCATTAGTTCTTTACCAATGATGACATAACTCAAGGCTCTATATTTGATTTTTCTATTGGTCGTTCCATTTGGATCTTTCAAATATTCGACAAGTTGTTTTCTCCAATCATTATCAGATAGATTGTCAATGACCAAAATTTCAAAAATTTCAAAAATTTCTGAATTTTCATCATAATCATAAGTGATATCTTGACCACTGTCTTGTGGTGAGTCTGCCCCCACAAGTTTTGGCATTGACAATTCCATCGAAGTAGGTTGATCAACAATGAGTTTATCTTTAATCTCAATCAACTCTTCTAGTTTTTCACTAGAGATTTTATAACCAGAAGCTATTTGAGCTAAATCATTGGCTTCCTGATTTTCTATACGAGATACATGTTCAAAGATAACTTGGTCGAAACGTTTTAACAAAGAAATTGCTATGACAAAATATTTCATCAAGTGCTCTTTTATGCATTTGTATTCTTTTGTCAATTGTTTCAACACCAATTCTGAATCACCTCTGATCAAAATATTTTTTGCCCCCAAGTCTAATAAAATTTCCAGGCCTGTTATTAAAGCCTCATATTCTGCTTCGTTATTTGAGCAGAACCCATTGATCTTATATTTGAACTTGGTGGGAATTTTGGAGGGAGAAATGATTAAAATACCAATTCCAACTCCATGTTTGTGTTTAGAACCATCAAAATATAATTTCCAAGGTTCTGAATCTACATAGTTCTGTGGAGTTTCTGATGCAGAATGATCCACTATAAAATCAGCCACAATTTGGCCTTTAACTGCCTTTAAAGGTTTATAAGTTAGTGAATATTCTGTTAAGACCAGAGCCCATTTTCCAATTCGACTATGCAGGTGGTTTAGATAACATGTGTTTGATGACATCACAATGAGAATAAACAAAAACACCAACAGGCTTTATATAATGCTTGAGTTTCATACAAGAAAAATACAAACATAAGCATAATTTTTCAATACTACTATATCTAGTTTCAGCATCATTTAAAACCCTACTTAAGTAATAGATGGCTTTTTCTTCACCATTTTCATCTTCCTGAGCAAGCATACTACCCAGTGTCGAATCTGATGCTGATATATACAACTTCATGAATTTGTTCCTTATTGGAGGCATTAACATTGGTGGGTTTGACAAATAACTCTTGATTTCGTCAAAAGCTTGTTGTTGATCTTGCCCCCAAGTGAAAACACTTTCTTTCTTGAGTCGAAGTAATGGCGAAAACGGTTGAGCTTTACCACTTAAATTTGAGATAAATCTTCTCAAGAAATTGATCTTCCCAAGCAAGGACTGAAGTTGCTTTTTTGTAGTTGGAGATTTTGTCTCCATAATAGCCTTTGTTTTGTTTTGATTTATTTCAATGCCCTTTTTGTGCACAACAAACCCAAGGAAATCTCCTTGCAGTTCTGTTGAATTTGCTCCTCAGCAGCCTTTCAATTTCTTCTTTGATCTTTGACATTATTTCTGGTGCGAATCTCCTAGGCAATTGTTTTACTGGCTTTTTATCTGGTCGAACTGGTAGTTCATGTTCCACCAACTTTCTGCTCAAACCTGGCATTTCGTTGTAATCCCAAGCAAAACAATCTTTGAATTCCACCAGAAGTTGCACCATTTTTGCCTTCAGATCTGGAGGAATGTTTGCACTAATATACGTTGGTCTTTTCGTCAGACCATCTCCAAGGTCAATTTCTTGCAAAGGATCATGTGCTTGCATATTGTGACTTTGACTGATTGGATCTTTTTCAAATCCTAGGGGTTCATCATCATAGATGCAATCTAGCTTTTGCATTTCTGGCTTGTGTTTGCCAAATTTTATATCATTGGCAGCAACAGCCATATTTTCTGACAAAGAATTGGCTTCCAAAGCCATTTTGATTCTATTTTCAGCCATATAGGTCGAAATCTTTGCCCAAGTTTGGGACTTAGACATAGTAATCTTCATTGATATCCCACCCAGTTGGGTAGTTGTGGCCTTCATATTCGTCATCTTCAATGTCTCCATCCTCTCTTTCCCACAGAAAACCATGTGTGGGGTCCAACTTAATTGAATGGTGAACATTTCTCACTGAACGATATGCAAAATCTCTTTCAGTGCATGGTGAGATAGTTGCCAATTTCTTGTCGAACGAGTGCTTTGTGGGATGATGAACTTCTGTTTTGAAGTAGCTTTGGTCTGCTTCAACATTTTCGACAATACCATCATCTCGCCAGATAATCAGGCGTTGGTGCAAGGTAGATGAGACTGCCCCCACGCCATGAATCCACTCTCGTCCTAGGAGCAGATTGTAGTTTGCCTTAAGAGGCCACAACCAAAAACAAGGTTGGCCTTATAGTACTTCCAACAACCACATCCACCTGGATTGCTCCTAATGACAAACCAGTTTCACCCTCATAATTTGACAGAACTATGTTGTGAGGATGAAGATCCACCAAGGACTTGCCAATCTTTTTCAGAAGAAACTCTAGCATTAGGTTGACAGCAGCACCACCATCAATTAGTACTTTGTTGATTCCTACATTATTCACCTTAGCCTGTATGAAGAGAGACTTCAAGTGACTTTTCATGCCTTCATCTGGCCTTTCAAATGTAGCCATTTGGTCTTCCAAAGCACCATTGTTCATTACATAGTAACAGACTGGCCTGTGAAGGGCCATTTGCATTCCAGATTCTTCTTCTTCTTCTTCTTCTGTTATTTCAGAACAGACGTCGAACTCTCTTGGCAGAATTGACACAACATTTACTATTATGTCGAGATCAGGTTCAGAATCCAGAAAATCATCAGCTTCCATGTGTTCGTCTTCGACATCATCAGCAACTGAAGACTCTATTTTTGGTTCAACTAACCTTTCTTTCATTGGCTTCTTAGCCAATTCCATAGGCTTCTTCCCGTTACCATCAGCAGCAACTTGGGATCTTTGAGTAGCCAACTTTTTCTGGCGTTGATACCTACGCCATTGAGACCTTGTCATAGGGTTTTTCCCTTTGTAGTTATTCCTGTAATCATACTTCCTTGATTCAGAATCTTTCTTGGGATTGGAGTTACTGGAACTTCCTTTTTCAAAATTCCTTTGGCCAGAGACCATGTTTCTTCCATGAACCCATTGATTGACAGGTGTCCTGTTCGAGGGGACAAATGATTTTTGTGGTCCCAACCTTTGATGTACAAGCGCCTGTTGGCTATTCAGAATGTTAGAGTAAGTTGGCCTTTGATTTGGCCAATTGTTTCTGCCCTGACTATGAGGCAAAAATTTGGTGAGGCCTGCAGCAGCCTTTTTGTCGAACATGGCACTACAATGAGGACATAAAATAGCTTCGTCATCATTCTCCTTGCAGCGTTGAAGGAAATCTAGCAACTTCTCTCCAGCTTGTGGATACACCTCTTCCACTTTGTTTTCGTATTCTTCTTCAGGAATTGAAACTAATTGCCCCCCTTCAGTGAGGTTCAATGCTTCCAACATCAGACACTCGAACGGCTCTGTGTAAGCAGCGTCAGCAATCTGTAATGGATTCTCGTCCACCTGCTGTTTGGATTTTGGCTTTTCGCCAAATTTAAGTCTTCCCTCCTGCAGGGCTTTCTGGACCAGATCCCTGAAAAGAACACATTGTGAGGTTTTATGACCCAAAAAATTATGGTATTTACAAAAACCTCTTTTCTTACGTTGTTCCAAAGGTGGAACTTTTAACCCCTTTGGTACAATTATTTGGCCATCAGTGACCAATAAGTCAAAAATTTCATCACATTTAGTAATGTCGAACGTATATGTCTTAGAAACAAATCTATCATTTTTTGGTTCGACAGGATTATTTCCATTTGATGGTTTCAACATTTTACAAGTGTAGGGAGGTCCCGGTTTCAATTCAGCAATATTGACCTCATTATTTTCTATGTAATCCTGACCATCGTCGAACTCATTTTCACTTTCATAAGTTTCTATATACGCCACTTTTTCTTTTTTATGGAATTTAGAATTTCTGACTTTTTCAGCCCTGAGGCGTTCGACCTGTCGAACACGATCTGCTAACTGGGCCATATCTCTTAAATGTTGAGTATCTAACTTCTTTCTAATGGAATAATCAAGGCCACCAGCAGCCATCTCAACCAATTCATGTTCAGGCACTTGAGTAAAGCACCTTGCCTTAAGGAGACGAAACCTATTCAGATAATCGTCGATGGCTTCTGAAGTCTTACGCTTCATACTGGCTAATTCTTTGAGGCTAATCCTAGATTGTCCCATATAAAATTGTTCATGAAATAGCCTTTCCAACTGAGTCCAATTTTGAATCGAATGAGGGGGAAGCGTGGTAAACCACGTAAAAGCATTTTTTGTGAGGGAATTGGGGAAGAATTTCATTCTTAAATCTTCATTATTTGCTAAATTCCCTGCTTCTGCCATATATCTGGCAATGTGTTCGACAGTAGACTCATTAGTATCACCAACAAATTTTGTGAATTTGGGAATTTTCCATCCCCTCGGTAGTTCTGTCTGCAATACATATTCAGACAATGCTGACACGAAATTTGGCCTATGCAATCCTATATTCAAACCATTTTGGGCCAAGATATTTTCTACTAAGTTGGCCAAGTTATTCTGCCCTACTATGTTATCTTGTCGAACGTTCCTAAGAACATTATCAGCATTTTGATTTCTATTAACCAACACCACTCCTTGTTCTAGCTGTTCTCCTTCAATGCGTAGTGGCTGGGCTTGAACTTCTGGTTGAATTTCTGGGTTTGCACGAGGAATTCTTTGGTTATTTGGAGCATCAGGGGCTCCAAAAAAGTCTGCCATTCTTCCCATTTGATTGGCTAATAACAGGTAACTATCGTTGGTTGTCTGTAACATAGGATTAAAAATTGTGCCAATCTGTTGGGTCAACGCGTTCACCATATCATGGTTGCTCTCATCCATTTGTTGCCTTAGTACTGCCATAGAATTATTTGTCAGATTAAGAGAATTTCCTCTATTTCCCATCGCAGAAGACGAGGGAGAACTTTCTATTGAAGGCCAATTATACAGGTTTGCCATCGTTGTTGTTGGCATTCCAAACTGTGGGTTTCTAGGCAACCATGGTGGTCTTGACGGTGTTCCACCAACTTGACTACCGTCTGTGTATCCATGTGTGTGTGATATGTTTATTGGCATGGATGACATGTTCAATTGTGTCATTGCTGCACCATTAGGATTTGGAGGAGGAAATCCTCCTGTCATGCTTGAAGTAACGGCAGGCATTGTTGATCCACTGACGTTTGCACCAATGGTACTGGAATTCATTGCAGGGTTCGAACTTCCGCCATTATTATTATTATTTGGGATACTTTCAGAAGTTGTAGAATTTAGTGCAGGGCCTGTTGGCCCACCAGTAGGATTGGCGTTAGAAACGCCAGATGCTGGTTGACTAGGTTGCCCTGTCACATTCTGGGGGTTTGGAATCAGATTCGTTTCTGCTCCATTATTATTGTTATTATTAGAAGAATTGCTTGGCGGTCTCACCATTCTAGTACGAGGACGAGTTGGTATTTTTGAGAATTCTGGGAGAGATTTACCACTCCTCAAATGCATATAAAGATACACACACAATCAAATTTTAACACCAAACAACAATTTTGCAAAAAGTTTTCAAAAACAAACTAAATTAAATCACACAATCCAATTGTCCCACTGGGCGTGCCAATTTGTTTACCCCGATTTTTAGTAAACAATCGCTAGTTTAATTATTACAAGAAGGATCAACTAGTAAATCCTGGGACATATGGATTGTGCAGAATTGATGAAAACATGTTCATATTTTCTGGGTTAAATCGGATAAGTTGATAAAACAGTAAAATCACTCGACGCAGTCGAATGGGTTTGCTTAAAGTAAAATGCTTCAAAGTTAAATTTGCAGAAAACTTGTAAATGAATTGCAAATAAAGTTTAAAGAAGAACTTTGAAAAGTAAAAGCATGCAATGAAATAAATTGCAGAAAGGTTTAAAGTGCAGAAACTTTAAATAAGAAGGCAAGTAATCAATACTTGAAAAATGTAAATTGCATTGATAATTGTAAAACGTTTACAGAAAATGGTACACAGATTTGTACATGTTCCATATTGCACTCATTTCGCTCGTTGACATGGGTACTCTGAGTTTATTAGGAATTTGCATGAGAATTGTGAACCCATTTCTCATATGAGAAACTAATATTTATAGGCAAACTAGAATAACCGTCAAAACCTACATAACGTCTAACTAAACTACACGTGTCTTCGACAATTTGAATTCCTTGGACACCTGGCGAGGCTTTCGAACGTTATCCACTTTGAATATTTTGCTAAGTCCAGAGTATGCTTTCTCCGTACTGCACAATACGTTATACAAGCAAACACACACATATATATAATATTCGACAAATACGTAGCAATGTCGAAGCATTCAAATATATACTTAAATAGGTTCCTGTCGAATTCGACAGCTTCTTCAGACTCGACAGTGAACTTACATACTAAAAGGCTTTCGACGTCGAATGCCTTAATCTTCTCCTGATTTATTAATCAACCAATTTCCAAGAGAATATCAAAATACAATAATGTACATTAAATGAGAATTCATCTTTTCACTCCAATTCATTAATGCCTGTCGAAAATAGAGGCTAACACCTTTCAAGTGAGTTCCGCTTCTAATGGTGTTTCGAACTCATATACGCAAGAATCGATGCACACCGCTGCAGGGTTTGGACGAAATTATTATCTCCAATGAGCAAATTGAGGTTCCTGTAGTGCTTGAGCACAATTTAACGGTGACAGTGGTAACTTCGACATACAATACCAATGGCGGTATTGTGGATCTTCAAGCCGGAAGAGAAAAAGAGCTCATCGACAAGCCGAAATCATGGCGTGATAACACACCAAAACAATTTACCATTGATTCCATGGCGATGACTCTCGACAACACCACAACCCACTCTCCATGTCTCTCTCCGCCACCGCCTCGACCACCAGACCAGTTCACCATTTCGTTGCCACCGCCACTCCATCTTCTTCCCTCTGAATTTACTATCACTCGCAACTTCACTGCCAAGGGTCCTCGTTGCGAGTTTGTCTCTCTTGCTGCGACCAATCTATCATCTACCACTAATTTGTCACCGACAAAGCCACTACGGGGTGGTTTATTCTCACTGGGATTTATAATGGCTTCACCATGGGAAGAGTTTGCGAGACAGTTCTGTTCTCATGCTTGCCTTTTGCCACCGCCGAAACCACCGGATCATAGTTTTCTACCAGGGAAGGTGGAACTCCAAGTGAAGCATGCTCCCTTCATGCCTCCACCACTTCCAGAACCACCAGACAACAGTAATAGAGCAATGCAATTGGTCAAAACCATGCCGGTCTCTGGCGCCCACTCTGTGTTTGTGGAAATACCTCTAAGTAACCATCTGAATATCATGCAGGATTGCAGTCTCGATTTGACGGTTTATAGTGTAAGTCACCAAGGAATGCTTTTGTTTACTTGTCCATCTGCTTTACTTGTTGACATGTTCCTGACAAGTTTTATTGCGATTGAAATGTTAGAAGAAGCTTTTTCATTTTTCATTTTGCCGATGCACATACTTGTAGGACTCCCCGATATGTCAGATGTTATTATGCTTTCTGTTTGTGCTTTAATTAATGAGAATGTTGCCTACTGTTGTGGAAGGCATGACCACTCTTATGTACTGCTCTGGCTCACATTCTTCAATTTGAGAGTAGGGCATATGAAAGTAGCAGAATCCTTATTTTGGGTAATGGATGCAAGGGAGCTAAAGGGAAATACATCAAATAGTGAAGGGTTCAACGTATTGCATCTATTTGGTAATTTAGTGCCTTTAAGGACATTGTTATTGTCCTTTGTCACTATGTTTCACATTCTTCTAGCAGCTGTACAATGGAGAACCTTGACTTTGAAACGGTTAAATAAATACACCTTTATTGAATTAGCATTGGCTCTTTATTTTTTGATACCACACATACATTCCGTAATGCAATACATTTTGCATATTCCAAATTTGGTAACATTGAATTTTGAGGGTTGGGAAATATCTATGGTCGCTTATGTTGAAATTAAGGACAACAAGGAGTTGGGGATCAAACAACGGAGTATCACAGATGGTAGAACAGATGGTAGAATAGTAACTTTAGAAGTGAAATCCATTCATTCTTTTTTACAATGGACTGCTACATGTGTAGTTTGTGATGTTATACCACATGCTATCAACCTTAAGGATTCTTGTGATGATGTGTGTAATGCTACACAAGTTGCTGATCAAATATGCCTAGTATTCATAATGCAATCATTTCAAAGGAAGCTGTCGGCTAAAAATGAAGATGATGATAAGTTTGGGTTGTCACTACATTGGCCTGAGACGGAGCGAGAATTGATGATTAACCGGAGTTTGGATTTTGCAGCAATGTATGATATTGCTATTAGTGCGTTTGGAATGTGGAGTGCCACTATGGTTCGCTTGGCTATAGAGCCAATTTCAAAATCTATCAGTGATTTAAAGGGAAGTCTCATTACAAGATTGCAAGGTAGATTGGATATATCCTATGTTACAGCAAGAGTAATTCATATTGGTTTAGCTCTTGGGTGTATATACTATACAACACTCTATGCTAGGAGCAAAGGAATTGTGTGTGGCTTCAAATTGAATTTTATTGTCCCTGTTCATTGCTTAATCTCAATTGGTTTGCTTGCACAAATTGACATGGTGAGATTTGTTCAGCAAGGAAAGGTGTTCTCTAACTTAGAAGTGGTTGATAGACAAGAGTATGTGGTGGTCATTTGCCTTGATGATACTCAATTATTGTCTACCATCCTTTATGCTTGCATGGCTAGCCAATATGTGGCAGTCAAGATAATTGAAAAGTTAAATCTTTTAATTCAAGTTCATAGCAGGACATATACTTTTGCCAAGTTTTCTTTGTTGTCCAATAGTTTGTGGTTGCTTAGGTCGTGCTTCAGGTCTTCTTGTTCTCCACAACATCATATGGTAACAACTATTTTTTCTATATCAAAGGGTCTCTACAATTTCAACAATGGGATCCGGGTGGATGTTCTCTTGTCCATGGGAAAGGTCAACATGACTTGGAGGCCATTCTGGAAGACACTAGTATCACTCTACAATATTGTGGCAACTTCAACCTTGAGGACAAGATTGATTTTAAAGGGGAAGGTATTGTAATGAATCAATCAAATGGGTCAGGCCCAAAAAAGAGTGTGTCAACTAAGGCCCAAGAAATGGAAAATCAAGGCATGATTTGGGAGGCATATATAAGGAAAGGAAAATATAGAAAGAGGGCATTGAATATGTTATTGAAACTCTATCTCTCTCCCTCTGATATTTCTTCTTCTATTTCTCTGATTTCTTCTTCTTGTACTTTCAATTTATACATTCTATCTAGTATTTATGGATTGTTCCCTTATTTCTCTGTAATAGATTATTGAATCCATTACAGAGTGCTTTTTGTCCTGGTAAGAAAGTGTTGGATCTCAACTTACAATAACAAGCAGGACAATAAAAATAACACTGTTAACATATATTTCTCTCTGTGACATATATTTCTCGAACTTGTGGGAGAAATAGAAAAAAGGTCCTGACAAATAAAAATAGGCATATTTCACCAAATCTCCACAATTTCACAACTAATTTATAATCTTCCATTCTAACTAAGGTTCCAACAAAAGGCATTTTACTGAGTTATTTTAATCTCTCTGTTAAATTGTGCTTCGAATTTTTCCCCAATTTTTTATTATGTTATAATCTAGTGCTCCAATTTGCTTTGCTCTGCATAATTAGGAGAATAAAATAATGAACAATTTTATAGAAAATGGATTGAAGATTTATTGAGATTGATTGTGCTTAATAAAATTAAAATTAAGAAAAGATGATTATCCTGTATAAACACATGGTGGGTGTGTGTGTGTTTGATAAAAATAAAGTAAAGGAAATGGAGTGTCGGCAATGGTAATGAAATTGAAGCTACTTGAAATGCAGAAGCTTGAATGAAAGACGGTGGGAATGGAAGAAATGGATATAGTGTGTTTTAGCATATTTTATGATGTTAATTTTTGTTTTCTATCTCAACCCTTGGATGAATCAATCGGCCTAGATTAATGCAGCAGAGGCAGCAGTAGAGAAAACTGCTGCCGATGATCCAAATTGACGGCCAATGACTTGATCAAAGAATAATTTAATTAATTTAATCGGATTTTGATTCCCTAAAGTTATAATTTCCTACATTTCTTATATTTAGTTAAAGTTTTGAGATATTTTGATCTTTATAGCATACATAAATGTACTTTAATATACAATATTTTCTCTTTCTTAATTTATTTTTGCTTGAATATATGTGAATTTAAAAAAATCAAACATAGAGAATCCAAATCCAATTTAATCATTATAAAATAATTAACTTTAAAATAAATTATAATATAAAATATACAACAATATTTCAACAAAGCTCTTCTTTGGACCATTCCTTCCTTTCAACAAAGCTCTTCGTTCGTTCAGATTTTGAAGCTTTTCATCAATGTTTTAAAACCCGGACCGGAGATCGAACCAGTGAGGTTTTCGATTCAAGGTTCAACCGGTTGAACCACAATTAAACCGTTTGAACCGGATAATTAATAAATATATAAATATTTTGTAGAAATATATAAATACAATTATTTAGCTTAAAAAAAATATTGTTGCTTTCAAAACAAAAGTCCAAATTCATGCAGCAAAAAAAATAAAAGCTAAAAAGGCCCAAGTCCATTAAAACCCTAAATATTACTCCCTATATAACATAGAAGTGATATTAAGAGGGGCAGCTGCAATGAAAAATAGCTGTAGGGTTCTATCACTTCTATGTTACATAGGGAGTAATATTTAGGGTTTTAATGGACTTGGGCCTTTTTAGCTTTTACTAGTCGCCGGCCCTGGGACGCACGGGTTCGGCGGAACGACATATATATGTCAATCATGATTGTTGCTTTAGATTAGCGGTATGATATAAGGTAATTATAGAAATGTTTGATGTGAGTTCCAAGACTAAATCATACAAAAGGATTAACCAAATTAAATCAATGAATACAATCTCTATCCAATTAACGCTAGTCCGTGGTGTTACACGACTTTTGTGGAACGCTATAACAAAGCAAATCAAGTGAAGTATCACACCAAATTGTGTCATATATAAAATTTAATTGTTGCCTAAGAATATACTTAATATAATCATTGATAATGGGATAATACAATACAAAAGTGAACCACTCTATTGTTGGATGGTTCAGTCACATCGAATTTTATAGTTGAGCCTTCAAAAACCCGTGACATGTATAAAATTTAATTTTACCCTTTTTGTGTGCAATTAATATGGTTCTAAAGGACAACTATCAATTGATTAAAAAGAAAACTTCATTAAGACTTCAAACAAAATAGTTGACATCAAGGATCAAATCAATTAAAGATAACTACATAAATTGGAACTAATCGTGCGCCACAAAGTAGTGTTGGCGCATACAGAAAAATAATATTTGACAATGCCAATTATTTGAATGCTCGATTAGGATGAAGTGATTTAGTTGCAAGCATTAAATAATTTAGAGATAGCACCAAGTTACGATTACAAAGTCTAAATTCATAGAAAAGAAAAATATATAGCATAAAAAGGATATATGCATAGCATTAATCGTGCGTTGCACATGTTTTGTGGAACACCATAATAAAGCGAATCAAGTGAAGCATCACACCGAATTTTACAATGGAGCCTTCAAGACCTGTGATATGTATACAATTTAATTTTGGCGTAGCAGCACACTTAATTTAATTTTCTCATGTTTAAGTGTGTATATCTCAAATAATATAAACTAAGTTGGTCAAATTTTCTCATGAGTAACACGTTAAGATGATGAAATTAAAAATCATTCATATAATCATTGATAATAGGATCAAAAAATACATTGCATATTATTGTTGGATAGCTCAGTCACATCAAATTTTATAATGGAACCTTCAAAGACCCGTGACATGTTTAAAAATTTAATTTTTACCCTTTTTGCTGCTCAATTAATATGATTATAAAGGAACGCGTTAAGATAATGAAATTAAAAATCATTCATATGGTCATTGATAATAGGATCAAGAAGTACAATGCATACTACTGTTGGATAGCTCAGTCATATCAACTTTTATAGTGGAACCTTCAAAGACCCGTGACATGTATAAAAATTTAATTTTTATCCTTTTTTCTTGCGCAATTAATATGATTCTAAAGGACAAACATCAATGAATTAAAAAGAAAACTTCATTAAGACAACAATCAAAATAGTTGAAACTAATCATGTGCCATAAAGTAGTGTTGCCGCATATAGAAAAATAATATCGGATAATGTCAATGCTTGGATCAAACAATGAACAAATGATTTTGATCGAGGAAGAGGCAAAGTAGATGAACCAACCCCCACAATCAAGACCACTGCTATGCAATAAATGTCTCTTGGGAGGATTAGAGATAAGATACTTGATATAATGCGCAAAAATTTTAAAACTTTATGTAAGTGGATCGCATAAATTACAAACCTATTTATAAATAGCGCGTAAAAGTTAGTTAAATTTGAAACATTAACATTTAATTAAGAGTTCAATCACCTGTTATAAATATTTATTTAGAAGAGTCATTAGATGCTATAGAAAGGTTTACGATACATCTTATAGATTAAAATTAGACATTCTTAGTTCAAGAGAAGTAGTAGTGTTTTGTTAAGTACACTACAAATCTCTATGCAAACCCATCAATTTTTATTAAGTTAGTACACTTGTACACCATAAAATTGACCATTGTATAGTGGTAATTGAACACTCTTAACTTAATAGATTCTTTTAAGTTGTGTGGTAGAAGAGATTTAGGGTGGTTAAAAGTCTATCATATTAGAGCTATATATATGCTAACTTTTGTTGTAAAAATGCAAATTGTTGGTTATTATTTTCATTCATCCAAGTTAACAAAAACACTTTTTACACATTGTGTTGCTTTCAAGCAAGAAAGTTTCACCGAGATTAAATTGCAATATAGAGGCCATCTCTGCCTCAGACAACTCAATTGTTGTTGCTTCTTATACTGCAAAACAATTGCCATGTTCATCTATCTTTGGATTGTTATTGATGTGAAGAAAGAGGCACCGATAAACTTCTTGACGGACCCACAAGAAGGGAGATCGACACTTCGTCCAGCGGATATCATGGTGTATGGATGGGTAGGAGGGAAACATGCTTGTGTAGACTTGACTGGAGTTTCCCCACTTGTGGGACTAGGAGTTGGAAATTTTACTGTGGGACGGGCAGCTCTCAAAGCTGCTTCAAGCAAAATGGCTAAACATGAGAAGGCGTGCTCTGAAAATCAACATGTTTTTATTCCATTTTCATTCGACATATTTGGTTTCCTAGCACCAGAGGCAGTTGACCTTCTGAAAAGAGTTCAAAGGGTTATGCATAGCAATGTGGTGACACCTAGGTCTATGGATGTAGTTTTTCGTAGGTTGGGATTTGCTATACCAAAAGGTTTAGCGGCGCAGCTTGTTGCCCGTTTACCTCTCGTTGATGTGTAATTATTAAGTATATAAATATATATATAATTTTAAAAAGATGACAAATCTTTGAATAGGGTTTTAATTTTTTTGATAAAGGTAAAACTGTAATTTTCCAAAATGTTGGGACAAAACTAAAATTTTAAAAAAAATAGAAGCAAATTTGAAATTTTTAAAAAAATAAAGATTCAAAATGCAATTTATAAAAGTACATGGGTCAAAACGAAAATAATGAAAGTGTGGGGTGTAAATGTAAATATATAATGTACAGGGACAAATATGTAATTTTATAATCTGATGCTGACGTGGATGGAGTGACGTGGCGGATGATGTAGATGTTGAGGTGTAAAAGGTGACGTGGCGAGATGGTACACATGTCAAACAATGAATGGATGACATGAATTATATGAAGTCATTATGACATCATCGATGATGCATCATAGTAGGGTTTTGGAAAATGCATTAGGGTTGACCCTTAAGGGTCTTTTATATATATAGAGATTTTTTTGTTGCATGAATTTGGTCTTTTGTTTTTGAAAGCAATAATATATTTTTTTTAAGCTAAATAATTGTATTTATATATTTCTGCAAAATATTTATATATTTATTAATTATCCGATTCAAATGGTTTAATTGCGGTTGAACCGGTTGAACCTTGAACCAAAAGCCTTACCGATTCGATTTCCAATCCGGTTTTAAAACATTAGATAGAACCCTACTCCTATTTTTCTTTGCAGCCGCCCCTCTTTCTTCTTTATGCATAACATCACCAAATTTTGTTACCTAACACTCAAAATCCTCCCAACAACTATTTTTTCAATTGTTCTTCTTTTTCTTCATTCAAAACTCATAACAACACACAAAATCTTCCTCTCAACAACTATTCTTTCAACTATTCTTCTTCTTTCAAAACTCCATAACAACACACAAACCTTCAAAACACGTACTAGAAATCATAAAATATCAAATAGTATTATTTTATTATTCTATTCCAACACCACAACCTCAAACTTCTACAACACAAGAACCCCCAACCTATTTTCAACAAAAGAAAAGAAAAAATTCCATAGATCCAAGTGTAAGAAGAAGAAAACAAAATAATTTTAATGTATTAATGAAATGAAAAAAAAAGGTAAAGGTGTTAAAAACATTGAGTCCAATAGAACACATTAATGGGATTTCTAGAAACAAATTACAAAATAATTGAAAAATTGAGAAAAAAAAAGTTTCAGCGTTTTTTATTATTTAAAAAAAAAAAAACTGAATCAGCCGGTTTACCAAAACCGAGACCGGTTCACTGGTTTTCTCGATTCACACCGGTTCACTCCAGTTTTTACCCTTTTTTTGGCGGTTCGCAGGACTAGCGGTGTTGTGCTTGTGTCCGAATCGGTGCTAGGTCTGGTTCTCAGTCGAACCAGTTGAATCGGCCAGTCTGATCCGGTTTTCAAAACATTGCTTTTCGTCACTCAGGTTTGCTTCAAATCCTAACTCCACAAATTTAACAATTTCAATTTTAGGGTTTCTCTTCACTTTCTCTATTACTTGTACATGTTTGACACCGTAAACATGCCTTCAATAGCAAGTGTCCGTGCTACAATAAGGATACCTTTCCCTTCTATTTGTCTATTTGATAAATGTATATGTAGAAAAGTGATTATTCAGTTTATAATAGAACATTTTTAAGCTGGAAGTAACAATACAGATATGTCAAAAAACAAAATTGTGACGTTTTTCACAAGCTGAACGTTCAGCTCAACTCGTGATTGAACCGACTGTCATAATTTAGTCCTAGATTCGTTTCATTGTGCAGACTTGCCATTTTTATAGGAGCATTACATGTAACATAGTCACACGATTCACAATTCACTTCGGTACGCGGTACGAATCCGGGTACGCGGTTCACAACTCTCAAAGAATTAGGTACGCGGGGGGTATAGATAGATGTTATGCCGATTCGGTACGCGCTACGTTTAAATATAATACTTAGTATGTTATATATAAAAAAATATAGTAAATATTACAGAATCGGTAACATACAAATACTTGTAAGTTTTCTATATGTTTGTTACCGAACTGGTAGTATACAAATACTTGTAATTACTATCTTCAATCAATGATCAATTTTCCCTTTCTCTAGTTTGTGTTCTTCATGAGTTCTTCTAATGCTTTGAACTATTATTTTAATTGCTAAACTATCTATTAATTTATCTAGTTTTGTTGGTACGCTTTTTATGCCTTTGGTATGCTGTTTCAAGCGAATTGTGTATGAATTCTGCACGAGTTTGTACGTACCAATTCGGAAAAAATATGCGAATCGGTACGGATGAATTGGTACGCGATTCATGGCCTTGACAGCGAATTATGTGACTAGTAACTAGTCAGCTGATTATGTGATTGTGATTTTTTTTGTGAAGGCATGGAATATTATGACTGGTTCACAGTATACTCTTGATGCACCTAACGGGCGAGTCCTTGCCATGATTGTTGGAAATGATACACTTTTAGCTGGTGCAAAGGAAACTACTGACACAGTTTTTAATGGTTGTTATCTGAATAAATCAAACTTATTAATCTGTAATTAGTAACGGAATGCTTTTTATGTTCTCTTACTTTTGTAACAGTTATTTTCTATCATCGATCGATTAATTTATCTATAATTTCATTATTTTGACTGCAGGATGGTGTAATTTCTGCATGGAAGGGCAGCTCTGAAGCCAATTCCCCCTTTTTTTTTTTGAAAAATGCTAATTCCCCTTTTAAACTGGTTGCATCACTATGTGGCCACACTAAATATGTTGTTTGCTTGCCTTACTGTGGGATGCCTCAACAAGAGGCTTTTCTCAGGATCCATGGGCCATAGCATTAAGGTATTTTTATTGTCTATTTTGAAGGCCATAGTCACATCCTTTATTTGTTGGGACAACATCTTACTATCAAGTTCATGGGATTGCACTATTAAGGTTTGTGCTTCCATTGAAGAGAAAACTACTTTGGAAGTGGCATATTCGCACTATGTGGAAAACATAAGTTCATAAATTTTTTGCTCTTGTCAAGACAATTCAATTCGTTTCTATGAACTACCATCGTAAGTAAACTTGCAACCATTTAATTGGTTTTTGGCTTTGTGTAAACTTAATTTTACTTCTGACCCGACGTCGTCTGCTTTTACAATTTAAAGTTTTTCAAAGAGGGATATACTATTTGCTAGAAAAGAAGTCAGATCAATCGACAAAAGGTCTTGGTGGACTCATCTTCACTGGAGATGGAACTGGTTTGGTGGCTGTCTCAAAATGGGTGGAAGAACCCAAGGTAGAAGCAGCGTCCTCTTGAGTCATGAGCACTGATGGCAGAAATTTCTGCAGTATTTTAGGTAGTATTATTAGTAGTATATTGATCAAAACAGGCCCAAATATCAAGAACAACCTGAAGAATCAAGAAAAAGCGTCAACACAAAGCAAAGACACACAAAAGACAAGAAAAAGCCCAAAAATGAAGAAAAACAGCTCATCATGTCATGATGGCTCCCTACGTGACACGATGATGTTGGAACAAAGTTGGTTCTAATATAACCCAAGTAGTTTTGATGATAACAATAGTATTAATATACAAAACTTTGAAGAAGTTTTTAAAACTAACCAAAACACAATTCAACCCCCCTTCTTGTGTTTTTCACACCTTCAATTGGCATCTAGAGCCCGGTTCTGTTATATCACTTTGCAGTGAGACAGTTATTTGTTGTGACAAAACACTATGTCTGGTGAAAAGAAAACTGAGACAAGAACTGCTATTCCCTTCAACTATGATGTTGATGATAAAAACAACAACAGCAAAGCTCCCAAGTTCAATGGTGATGGTTCTACATTCTCCTGGTGGAAAGATAGAATCTATAGTCATCTGGTTGGTATTGATGATGACCTTTGGTACTTAGTTGAAAAAAGAACTACATTTCAAGGTTTGGATGAAAGAGGAAGATTAGATTATGATACAAGGCAAGCTTTCACTGACAAGGACAAGAAAGCGTACAAGAAGCACCACAAGGTCAAGGTTATCTTGATAAGCTGCATATCTCATGAAGAATACCTTAAGATCACAGATAAATCTACTGGTAAGAGTATCTATGATTCTTTATGCTCATCTTATGATGGAAACAAACAGGTACAGGAGGCAAAAGCAACACTTTTGATCCAACAGTATGCATTCTTTAGAATGAAGGAAGATGAGAACATTGAATCTATGTTTTCAAGATTCAAAGTTCTGGTTGCAGGTCTTCAAGTTCTAAAGAAAAGTTATACTACTTCTGATCATGTGAAGAAGATTCTTAGAAGCTTACCTGCTAAGTGGAGACCTAAGGTCACTGCTATTCAGGAGGCAAAGGATTTGGACACCCTAAGTCTAGAGGGTTTGATTAGTTCACTAATGAGTCATGAGATTGAGCTATCCTCTGATGAACCTCAGAAGAGAATGATGTCTTTGGCTCTGCCAGCTACTTCTGGACCTTCTAAGGCTCTCAAGGCTAAGGTAGTTGAATCTGAAACAGAAGAATCTTCTGCAGATGATCAAGAAGAGGGATCAGATGATGATGTATTTGCACTTATGACCAAGAGGTTCCAGAAGTGGGCAAGAAGAAAGCCAAGATATTCTGGTAGAAGTTCTGGATCCAAAGGTTCTGGTTACAGAAGTTCTGGAAATAAAGATAAGAAGGATGATTCTAAGAATTGCTTTAACTGCAACAAGCCTGGACACTTCATTGCTGATTGTCCTGACTTGAGCACCAAGGGAAAAGGAAGAAAGAGCACTTTCAAGAACAAAGCTAAGAAGAGTCTTCTAGCTACATGGGAAGATCTTGACAAGTTGTCTGATGATGAAGCTAAAGATGCAAAAGTTAACTTGGCACTCATGGCCACAGCAGAGTCAGATGTTGAAAGTGATGTTGAGTCAGATTCAGAAGATGTTGAACAGGTTATTTCTAAACTCTCTGACACTTAACTCTCTAAGGCTTTGAAAGATACTGTGATGAAATACATGGAAAAATCAAATGAGCTAGAGCTTTTAAAACAAAAGTTTGACATACTCAATGATAAAGTCAATCATATTCAAGAAGACTATAAGAAGTCCTTAAAGACTATTCAAGTTCTTGAAAATGGTTGCAAAACATGTAACAAACCCTATGATAAGCATGAGATTGCTCTTCAAGAGTTTGTTCATCACAATATTGACAAGCATAAATTAGCCTCTATGATTTATGGTGCTGGCAAATACACTGGACAAGGTTTGGGGAGTACTTTCAAAGGAAACTCAAATCAGTCTGTGTGTATTAGCAGAACATCTTCTGATCTTTATTCCAATTTTGTTTCTAGTAGCAGTACAGAAAATCCAAAAGTGTCAGATGCTCAAGTAAGCATGGAGTCTTTAAAAACCTCTGCTCTCATTGCTTCAGTATCCAAGTTTTATAAAGGAGTACATAAGATCTTCAAGCCTATGAGTACTCGGGGCATGAGATCAGGCTGTACAAACTTGAAAGCTGGTTTGCTGACACACTCAGGGTCAAGGTCCAAAGGAAAGGCTAAGCCTAAAACTGTTTTTAAAGGCTCACCTCACTATGGACCCTCTGGAAACTACAAGAGACAGAAGAAGGATAAAAGAACTAACTTTAGAGGACCCATCAGAATATGGGTACCAAAATCTGAGATAATGTTTACTGCAGGTATGCACCCCAAGAAAAAGGCAAAGCTCATGGTATCTGGACAGTGGATGTTCACGACACATGACAGGAGACAAACACTTGTTCCTCACCCTGACTCTGAGAGAGGGAGGAACTGTAGGATTTGGTGGGAACCAGAAAGGCAAAATCATTGGTATAGGTAAAGTAGGTAATTCTTCACTTTCTATTTCTGATGTTTGGTTGGTTGATGGACTACAACATAATTTACTTAGCATAAGTCAATTATGTGACAATAATTATGATGTTGTGTTTAATAAGAATTCATGTACTGTAATTAACAATTCTGATAAGTCAATTTTGTTTAAAGGTTGTAGAAAGGGCAATGTTTATAAAGTTAATTTATCTGATCTGGAAGATCATAATGTGCTTTGTTTGTTGACTCTAAGTGATGAGAAATGGGTTTGGCATAAGAGATTGGGTCACGCTAACTGGAGATTAATCTCTAAGCTTAGCAAAGACAATCTTGTAAGGGGCCTTCCTAAATTGACTTATCATTCAGATTCTCTTTGTGACTCTTGTCAAAAAGGGAAGTTTGTCAAAAGCTCATTTAAACCTAAGAACATTGTTTCTACCTCTAGACCTTTAGAACTTCTGCACATTGATTTGTTTGGACCAGTTAGCACTGCTTCACTCAATGGAAAGAAGTATGGACTAGTCATTGTTGATGATTATAGTAGATGGACTTGGGTAAAATTTCTGAAATCTAAGAATGATACATATGAAGAGTTTAATGTCTTCTGTGCCCAGATTCAAAATGAAAAAGATTTAAGGATTTTAAAAGTTAGAAGTGATCATGGTGGAGAATTTGAAAATGAACCTTTTGAAATTTTTTGTGAAGAACATGGAATTTTCCATGAGTTCTCTTCTCCTAGAACTCCACAGCAAAATGGAGTTGTAGAAAGAAAGAACAGATCTTTGCAAGAGATGGCTAGAACCATGATGCATGAACATTCTTTGGCAAAATCTTTTTGGGCAGAAGCAATAAACACTGCTTGTTATATTCAGAACAGAATCTATATTAGACCTATTCTGAATAAAACAACTTATGAACTTTTTAGAGGAAGGAAACCTAACATTTCTTATTTTCACCAATTTGGTTGTACTTGTTACATTCTGAATACTAAAGTCTATCTAAAGAAATTTGACTCTAAAGATAGTAAGGGTATCTTTATTGGATATTCTGAGCGCTCCAAGTCATACAAAGTGTATAATTCTGAAACTCAATCAGTTGAAGAATCTATGCATGTAAGGTTTGATGATAAAGCCCTGATCATGAAAAGTCAGAGCCTTCTATAGAAATTTCAGATTCTCAAGACTCAGAAGATGAAGATTGTGAACCTATTCCCACTCCTCAACTTCTGGAAGCACCAGAGAACAATCAAGTTCCAGAATCTGACGATCCTCAAACAACACCAACAGAAGATCATGAACTAGAAGAAACAACTATTCCCAAGAATACCTTCAAGTACAAGTAATCACATCCTGAAAAGCTTATCATGGGTAATAAGAACAGTCCTAGGAAAACAAGATCAAGGTTTAGGGATAAAGAATCCTTATTTGGTCTAGTTTCCTTGATTGAACCTAAAACCATTGATGAAGCATTATCTGATGATGCTTGGATAGTTGCTATGGAAGAAGAACTAAATCAATTTCAAAGGAATGATGTATGGGATCTGGTACCCAAACCAAAAAGCAAGAACATTATTGGAACAAAGTGGGTATACAGAAACAAGCTGAATGAACAAGGAGAAGTAACAAGAAACAAAGCTAGACTTGTTGCACAAGGATACAGTTAACAAGAAGGCATTGATTATACAGAGACTTATGCTCCAGTTGCAAGATTGGAAGCTATAAGATTGCTTACTTCTTATGCTGTCAACAACAACATTACTCTTTATCAGATGGATGTTAAGAGTGCATTTCTAAATGGTGTAATCTCTGAAGAAGTATATGTCAAACAACCTCCTAGATTTGAAGATATTTCTAATCCAGATCATGTGTTTAGACTAAAGAAGTCACTCTATGGACTCAAACAAGCTCCCATAGCTTGGTATGAGAGACTAAGTAACTTCTTGGTTGACAATGGTTTTGTTAAAGGTCAAGTTGACAATACATTATTCAAGAAAACCATGAAGAAAGACATTCTAATCATTCAAATTTATGTTGATGACATCATTTTTGGATCAACTAATGCTGGACTCTGCAAGAACTTTTCTAAGATGATGCAGGATGAATTTGAGATGAGCATGATGGGAGAATTGAAGTACTTTCTAGGAATTCAGATCAATCAAACAAAGAAAGGAAACTTCATTCATCAGTCAAAGTATATCAAAGATCTTCTGAAGAAGTACAATCTTGAAGACTGCAAACCCATGAACACTCCAATGCATCCTACATCAAGTCTTGGCAAAGGTGAGTCTGAAGGTAAAGTTGACCAGAAGTTATATAGAGGTATGATTGGATCTCTTCTCTATCTAACAGCTTCTAGACCTGATATATTATTCAGTGTATGTCTGTGTGCAAGATTTCAATCAGATCCTAGAGAATCTCATTTTACTGCTGTAAAGAGAATCTTTAGATATCTGAAGGCTACTTGTAACATTGGATTATTGTATCAGAAATCTGTGATGCTGACTATGCTGGTGATAAACTTGAAAGAAAATCCACTAGTGGAAGTTGTCAATTCATTGGTGAGAATTTGATTTCTTGGGCCAGTAAAAGGCAAACCACCATAGCTATGTCAACTGCAGAAGCAGAATACATTTCAGCAGCCAAGTGTTGTACACAACTACTTTGGATGAAATATCAATTGGAAGATTATCAAATAAGCAATCATAATATTCCTTTATATTGTGATAATACTGCTGCCATTCATCTCTCTAAAAATCATATTCTACACTCAAGAGCTAAGCATATTGAGATTAAACATCATTTTATAAGAGACTATGTACAGAAGGGAGTAATTGATCTCAAGTTTATTGATACTGAAAATCAATGGGCTGATATCTTTACAAAACCCTTAGCTGTAGAAAGATTTGATTTTATCAAAAAGAATCTTAATATGATGGAAATCTGTGAATAAGCTAAAACTCTGGTGAAGAATATTATTTTAGGAAGTTCTGGAAGTTTAACAGAAGTTAGGGGGAGTCAGACTTTCTATCAGAAGTTTAGACAAACCATCTTCTGGTATCTTATATCAGAAGATAGGGGGAGTCAGAACTTGTGTATCAGAAGTTGACAAATCCATCTTCTGTATCTCTATCAGAAGTTTGTGAGTGGTTCTGAACGTGACGTGGCAGTAACTGTTGAGTTACCTCTTCAACTGCTGTTGCTAACGTGTCAGGTATTTAATTAATCTTCTAATACACGTGTCTGTTTGCTATTAGAGAAAGAAGTTGGTTAGTGATGATTGTGTTCTAATTCATTTTGTGAATTGTTAAGTTACTCTATTACCCCTGTCCTTTCAGTTAGTACGTTTTTGCGCGGTTTTGTTTTTCTTTCCTTTTTAAACACTAACTGTTCACATTCACACACTTACACATTCACTACCCACACTTTCATCTCTTCTAAAACTCAGAGCAAATTCTTTCTTCTCTCAAAATTAGCAAACCCTAACCCCTAAACTCAGAATCATGGCATCTTCTACCAAGCGTATTCAAACTCTAGAAGAAAGGAATGCAAGTGTACCACCGATTGCTGACATCAAAGCATCTACTCCTGGTGTTCTCTCTCCAGACAGAGTAAGCTTTCCTATTTTAGACCTATATCTGCATATTGAGAGATCAGTCGACTTTAAAGCAATTAGGGTTAATGGCTGTGACGGGATCAAGGAAGTGTTTGTTTTTCAGAAGTTGACAACTTACCTAGATTGTCTTAATGGACCTGTCTATCCAGAAATTGTTAAGGATTTTTGGATGAAGGCACAAGTGACTCTCTATAATTCAATTCCTCAAGATGAATACTATGGCAAAGAGATTCGCTCAGAAGTTGGTGGTGTCTGCATTAGAATCAGACCTGAGCATATAAGACAAGCAGTACAGTTACCACTTCGGGGTATTGTTCCTATTGGCGCTGATGATGTGAGTCATTACATTCAAGAAGAAATCTATGGCAAGAAGTCTACTTCTAAGAACAACAATGATATGACACCGTTCTACAAGATACTTTACAAGATTTTGTGTGACTCTATCTTACCAAAGGTTGGTTCATCTGACCAAGTTTCCAATTTGTATAAACTTGCTTTATATTATTTGGGAAAGAAGGTTGAGGTGGATTTTGCCAAAGTAATTTTTGAGCACATGAGTAAAGCTATCACTGATAGTCAGAACATGGGTAGAACAAATGCTCATTACTGCAGACTGTTTTCCTTCATGTTTCACAGAAGTTATTTGATTCAATCTCTGAGAACTACTTTTCCTGGCTATGCATCTTTCATTGATGCTTATCCCTCTGTGATAAGTGGTTTATCTGTGAAGAAAGTCCTGAAGTCTGCAGCACCTGTGATTACTCCTCAAGTTCAATATAGACCAAGGAAGGATGAGAGGGACAAGTATTTTTATATCACCCCTGTGTCTAGAAAAGAGGTTTCTCTTATTGCTGGTATGCATAAGAAACTTCTGGAAGAAGGAGTTGATCAGAAGTTGGAAGAAAGACTAGCAACACAGCAGTTGTTGCCTGTTCAAGTGAAGAAGAAGAAGAATATAAGGAAATCAGAATCAGAATCTGCAGAACCACAACCCAAGAGAACAAGAAGTTCTACACCCCAGAAGAAGTCTGGAAGTACTTCTGGTGTGAAGAAAACTTCAGAGGTTGCTGGCAAGAGCATTGCTACAGAAGAAGTGAACCCTGGAAACTCTGAGCCTGCTGCTCAAGCAGAGGCTGCTGTGAAAATTACTGAGAAGGCTAGTGCTTCTGGATCTGTTGCTATTGCTGTTCCAGAAGTTGTTAAGAAGAACAGATCAAATTTGAAGAGGAAGAGGAAGCCTAAGTTGATTGTTGCTGAATCAGATGATGATGCTGAGCGTGATGAAGCCATATTGCAAGTTGAGCAATATAAGGCTTGGGAAGAAACTAGCTGGGAAAGTGGAATTAATGCTGAGCCAAATGAATTTCTTGATGCTCCCATGCCTAAAGCTGAGTTAGTGCAAAAGTTGGCAAATCAAGGTATTTACAAAAAGATCAATGTTAAAGATATTCCTGATTATGTCATTAATGGTCCAAAGCATGGTAAAAACATCCCCTATACAGTTCCTATTCAAAACTCTTTTTCAAAAATCCTTTCAGATTTAGCTCCTAAATCTAACTATATAGAAGAAGTTTCTGCTAGTGCTTCTCTTGAAACACCAGTAGTTAGCTTTGTACCATCCCCATAATCAATGAAACAATTTTCTAAACATGTGTTATCCCTGATTACAGAAGCAGATGTGTCTACTCCTACTTCTGTGGAGAATGTTGAGAAAGTAGCAACAGAAGTTAATGCAGAGGTTGCAACTTCTGAAGCTATTCCTCAAGAGCCTACTCCTGCTACTCATGTTTCTGCTAACCCTGTTTCACCAAGTTCCCATGACTCTGAGAAGACCTTATCTGTTCATCAGGCTTCTCCCATTGAAACTATAGTTGAAGCTGGCACTTCTGTCAATGCTTTACAACTATTAGAGTTGGAACTTCACAAACCTTCACCTCAGAAATCTCAACCTCCTTAACTCACAAACATTGAAAATGACTATCTTAAAACCTTTGAAGAAGTCATTACACCCCCTCCAACAGAACAAGATAAAACAATTGAACCCTCAAATGTCCTAGATAAACCCTCATCTTCATCTGTTCCTAACACTCTCAAAGCCATCACACCAGAAGATGTTAAGCGTGTGCTGATGGGCATTAATGACAAAGTTCAGGAACTTCATCATGATCTACCTGCTCTTGCTTTTGCACCTGATCAAGTGGATGGAGAATGTTCTGCTATTGCAGATATGTGCAAGCAAATGATGAATGATCTTAGTTCTCAATACAGAAGGAACTTTATCATGACCATTGCAAGGCAAAAATTCACTGAATCCAAGGCTGCAGAGAACAGAATCAGAAGAGCACAGAGGTTGCATGAAGAAAAGATGAATTTGGTTATGACTAGGGTTGTGGATCAGTTTTCTACCTTCTATGAACAAGAATTGGACAAGATTATCAAGGTGGACTCTGAATCTGAATCTATGGTTGACAAGATGGACCCAGAAGATGTGTTCAAGAAGATACAGTTGATCTCATAATAAGCTTTGAAGAAGCTTCAAGCCAAGCTGTTGAACCCTTCTAATCCCTCTCAACCCTAGGTTTTCTTTGTTTTATGTTGTTGATCATGTTCTGTTTGAACCCTGTTTATTTTGGATCTGTTGATTTTACTATCTTGAATATTTTGGTTTTATGATATTGTGGTGTTGTTATGTTGATTTATTTTCTTTATTATTTGTTCAGAAGATAGATCTATATACTGCTGCATAAACATAAAACATAAAATCATGCATTCAAAAATTATTTTCATTCATATAAAACTGCATTACATTGGTTTTTGCATTTCATCATTGCTTTTCTTTTACATTCATTTTTTTTGCATTTCATCATTGCTCTCTGAGCAAAGATGTTTTTGGCATAAAAATAAAACTCCCTAACCTAAAAGGAAATTTTTACAAGATGATGAGCTAGGAGGAAGCTGAAGAGGATGGTGCCCCAAACTTCAACCTGGGAGCTTCTAAACCTCTAGAGCTACAAATTTACTGTTTTGTAAACTTGGAGCCTCTTGTCAGAGACTCCTGCTCATCCTCCTGCATAAGAAGAACTTTTTGATCTTCTAAGAACAGAAGATGGTTGAGAAACTTGCATCTGATTTTGAAGCAAGGACCTTCACCATGTTCTGGTGTTTCTTAGACATCATATTCCATGAGACTGCATCTAATGTAGATAAGATTCTTCTCTGGTTCTTCTTTAAAAATTTCTTAAACCTATTTCTTTCAATCACTCTTCTATCCTCACAAATATTTTCTCTCATCTTGATGAAGAAATTATTTTCTCTCATGGAAGCGTTGAGTGAAATGACAAAGAGTTGGTGTGCTTTTATAGCCATTTTGGTTGGTAGGAGTTACCTCGTTTTTCGCTTTTGCATTAACTAATTGTGGTTTTTATCATCTATTTTAATGCATTATTTTGACTTGACTAATTCTTTAGTCACGTGTTCTTTTTATTTTTTATTATTATTTTTTTTTGTTTAATGACAAAAGGGGGAGTAAGAGTAAATTAATTTAAGAACACTAACTGAAGCCAAATTAAAATTTTTCATTTTCATTAAGTTTCAGTTATTACATTTTATCAGTTATCAATATTTTCTCTTTAAGGAAATTTTTCTATTGAGATCAGAACTTTCTATACATGATACACGTAAGAGAAGATTGCACTTTTCTCTTAGGTAGATCTGACCACAGAAGAAAGCTTGCAAACCTATTTTCTGGAAGTCAAAGTGTATACAGAAGTTCTGGATTCAACATTAAAATTTTAAACTATTTTAATTATTCATTACTGAACTCAGGGCGAGCTTGCAAACCTCATAAACCTGAAGGATGAATTTATATGATTAAAATAACAACCATTGTAAATTAATACTTTTTTGTCATCAATCAAAAAGGGGGAGATTGTTGGAACAAAGTTGGTTCTAATATAACCCAAGTAGTTTTGATGATAACAATAGTATTAATATACAATAGGAAATACTGATAATTTACTCTAGTGTGCAGATATACAAGTTAAAATTTTATATTCACTAGAAGATTGAAGTTCTGGTTGCTACGCTTTAGAATCCCCAGAAGATGGGAAAATGCAAGTTCTGATGTCAACATAGAAGTTGAAGTCATCAGAAGTTGCAAGTCAAAGTCAACCAGAAGATGAAGTCATCAGAAGATCATTTAATATCTGCAAATTCTGATGATGATGAAACAGCAGAAGACGTCAAAGAACATTCCATTCTCTTAACGACTATCATCTATTTGGCAAAAGATCTGAAGGAGCAGAAGAACTTCATTCAGACCGTTATCCTCATGATAATGACGTTTGTACTATTGTACTATCTTTGTTTTCCTGATTTGGGCGAATATTCGAAATCAAGGCTCAGATTTTGATCTTTACTTGATTTGAATAAGCACATTTCAAACGAAAACAATGGTACAGTACTACATAGCTGCTTTCATCAGTGTCCGCTCAAATTCAAGACGCTCCAACATCGCCTATAAAAGGAGGTGATAACACACTTACGAAGAACAAAAGAGCTGTTATTCTGCTAAAATTCAAAGAGCATTTTTAACTTAGATACAACTTGAGTTTATATTCAAATTCAAGACAATAGTCTTCAACTTCTGGCTTGTCAGTAGTTGAACCTTAGTTTTCTTTTTAAGGATTCTAAGAATAGTCTTGTTATTTAAGTTGTATTTCTTTGTTCTCTGAACTCTGATATTGTTTATCAGTTGTTCAAAACTTTGTATTTTGTTTTGTGTTAGAAGTCTCTTGCTGGTGAGCTTGAGCATTGAAAGTCTCGTGTAAGGAGTTACTTGAGCATTGGAAGTCTCTTGCTGTGAGCTTGAGCATTTGTAATCTTGTGTGATTATAGTGAAATCCCTTGGAAGTGCAAGGGGACTGGACTACTCTCGGTTTGTGAGAGGAACCAGTATAAATCTCTTGTGTTATCTCTTTTCTCTTCTCTCTGCTTTTATTCATTCATACTCTGTTTTACCTTCACCATACCAGAAGTTGATTGTGTTTAAGTTTTGGCCCGCTGCGAAATCTGATAAGTTGCAAAACTTTGAAGAAGTTTTTAAAACTAACCAAAACACAATTCAACCCCCCTTCTTGTGTCTTTCACACCTTCAGATGAGAGCTGCTTGTTCGCCAAGACATCCGAAATTATATTTTTGAATAAAATCTTAGCATTATGGTGCGATGGACCTCAACACAGTACGATGACATTACTTGGTGACCACGCTGATGAAACGCACAAGATCAATTATATTTTTAAACTGAATCTTTCCATCGTGCCACGATTGACCTTGCGTGGCACAATGGCTTGCTGAGGCCCATTACGAAAAGTATAAATAGAGCCTGCATAATTCATTATTTTTCATTCAGAAATAGAAGAACTTTCTATTCCTTTTGGAGAGAAGTTCGGAGGAGCTCTAAGGGTATAGTTTTCTCCCCTTACAGGAAACTAACTCAGCAAGTGACTACGATTCTGGCAAGTGGACCAGTTTGTCGTGGAACAATAATTGACACTCTAGGTGTCTAGAATGAGTTCTTATCAACAGGGATCGTGTCAAAGCCTTGCTAGTGCTATTCTAGTTCGTGAGTTTTTGCATTCGCTTTGGTTTTTAGGAAAAAAGTTTTTAATTTATAAAAAGAGCGATATGCTTTGCGGAAAAGTAAAAGTTTTGATTCAGAAACATAGAGGATAGGTATGGTAGTTAGACTTACTCCCTTTTTCATACTTGGCATAATCGGGTATAACATAGTCATTCGTATTATTATTGGGCGTCGATTTTATCCTTGTTTTAGTAGCACCTTACTGCAACACTATGTAGGCAAAGTCTCCCTATTTTTGTAACTAAGGCACCTACGAGAGCCTAACCTCGCTGTGTCACATACCCTAATTACTAGATAGAGTTGTTTACATACATGCATTATGACCATCAACCATCCAATATCCCTAGATCTTAGTTTCGGGCTGTTCAGCTTCTAATTGTTATGTCACAACTAGTTCCTGATTCCCCCTCTAATTGTTAAGTCACAACTAGTTTAGGATGTTTTACCGTTTCTACACTTCTAGTGTTATTTATTACTAGTTCCGGACAAATAATAGTGAGAACCCTAATATGCTACTATTAAAGCAAACCTTAATTATTTACCCTAATTACATGACCCAAGTATTCATCGGGGAGTTCATCTTCTCCACCACAACCTAAGGAATTATTACAAAAGACTACATAATTAAATTACCAGAATTCAACTATAAAAGCCTAAAGAAATCATACCTTGCCGAGTTAGTTTTCCCGTAAGGGGAGAAAACTATGCCCTTAGAGCTCCTCCGAACTTCTCTCCAAAAGGAATATAAAGTTCTTCTATTTCTGAATGAAAAATAATGAATTATGGAGGCTTTATTTATAGTTTTCGTAATGGGCCTCAACAAGCCATCGTGCCACGCAAGGTCAATCGTGGCACGATGGAAAGATTCAGTTTAAAAATATAACTGATCTTGTGCATTTCATCAGCGTTGTCACCAAGTAATCCCATTGTACTGCGTTGAGCTTCATCGTGATACGATGCTAAGATTTTCATCAAAAATATAATTTATCTTGTCTTGGTGAACAAGCAGCTTCCATCGTGTCACGTTGAGTGCCATCGTGACACGATAGGCTGTTTTTCTTCATTCTTGGGATTTTTCTTGTCTTTTGCGTGTCATCGCTTTGTCTTGACGCTTTTTCTCGATTCTTCATGAAATTCTGGCACTATCAGTAGACAGATGTGATAGCAGATGTGCTAACACCTGTCGCAACTATGTTGGACCTGGAGACAGTTGTTCCCACTTTTATCTCCACTAGAGATGTCTGAATAATGAATAAAGCAAATAACATGCAGAAAGTAAATTGCACGCTTGGTTTGTTAACCCAGTTCGGACGCAACTTCTCCTAATCTGGGGGATACCAATCCAGGAATGAATCCACTATAATAGTATTGATTCAAAGTCTAACTACCTGTTAACCCTCCTTACTCAATCACTATCTGTGCAAACTCTACCTAGGCCTAACATATACAGGGACGGACCTAAGAAGAAGACTATGTGGTCTCATGCCCCCACTTTGATTTGCAATTTTTTTTAGTACTACTACTAATATACCTATAGTATATTATATATAAAATAAATTATTAAGTAAATTTAGCCCACACTTACTCAATCCAAAACTTACTAGTGGTTATTGGCTCACACCCACAAATCTAATATACATATTCACTTTTTTTTTTTTTTTCCTTTTAGGTTAATTATTCAACAAATGGAGAAAGTTTCTAATTTACATTATTTTCAAGTTCAATTGTTCTATGAAGTGATTGATCGACAAATTCACGAGTTGAATAATCGTTTTACAGAAGTGAATACCAAGTTACTTTTTTGTGTAGCTTGTTTAAGTTATAGGCATTCATTTTCTGCATTTGATAAAGGGGGATTGATTCGTTTAGTGTAGTTTTATCCTTCAGAGTTTTTCTCAGTTGAACTATTGGCATTGGACTGTCAGCTCAAAAATTATTTCTTAGAAGTATGCTCTGACAGTGAATTTTTAGAATTACGGAGGATTAGCGACCTCTATATAAAGCTAGTGGAGACCAAAAAACATGTTTGTACCTGTTGGTATATTTACTTTTGGAATTATCTTTGGTATTACCAGTGGCAACTGCAACAGCTGAAAAAACATTTTCTGCAATGAATATTATTAAGAATCGGATGCGGAATTGCATGAGAGATGATTGGTTAAATAATTGTTTAGTTACTTATATTGAGATCGAGATATGTTTTTATTAATGTTGAAAAAGAGAAAATCATTCAATATTTCCAAAATATGAAAGGTCGTAAAGAACAATTATGATGTATTTTTATGCTTTTGAAAATGAAATATTATATCTATTTAATGAGGCAGTTTTGTAGTGACCCCACTACTCAAAACTTCTGGGTCCGTCCCTGAACATATATATGACCAGCCCAAGTCACTTCCTTAATAACGATGCTCCTCCACACCGTCGTAAACCTACCGGGGTATAAAACACAATTCAACTGAATGGTTGTTGTAGACACCCTCCTAGACACCTATGCACTTTTACCTAAAGGCTTCAAGTGCTTAGACTCACTAACTCTTTGCTTCAAAGCTTCAGAGAAAGTAACATTACAACTCAATAAACACAGTCCTAAGCATGCATCAATGGAATGCACGAAAGGCTCACAAAGAGACTCGATTTTGACACACTAAACCCTAAAACCAAATACGGCTTAACTCTCTTAGAGAACTAGGTCTTGGTCTTCATATATTTATTGTCCTGAGCTGCTTGGACTACAAGAAATACTTGGGCTTCTGAATCCTTGTTGAAAAAGGCGTGTCTTGATCTCTTCCAAATATATTCCTTGAACCTAAAGATTTGTTTTAAAATATATTGTCACATATTTTAAAAATAAATCTTTCCCTTGTCTTGGCGCGCAAGCTAAACCTGAAACAAAGAAATTAGGGTTCAAAGAGAAACGGCGCGCTGAAATGCGCGAACTAGGGTTCCAAGTCCAGCTGGCATCAGCTGGCAGTGTTGCTGACAAATGTTACCACATCTGTCACCACCTTTAGACTAGCATCTTATTTTTGCAAAATGAAGCCAACATTAAAAACCCAACACTTCAGGTTTTTGTTGATATTTGGGCCTGTCTTGGTCATTTTACTACTAATAATACTACTTAAAATACTGTAGAAATTCCTGTCATTAGCAATGTATGAATTCTTTAGGCTTTTAAGTTTAATTCTTGTAATTTAATTATGTCAGTCTTTTGTAATAAATGACTTAGGTTGTGGTGGAGACGATGAACTCCCCGATGAATACTTGGGTCATGTAATTGAGTCAAAGTTATAATAAATGAAATTCAATATATTATTGTTATTTATTTTCTTGCTTTAACAACGTTGCTCGAAATCTGGCCGGATAAACGGTAACGCCTTTAGAATAAATAATTAGGTTTACTTTAATAGTAGCATATTAGGGTTCACTTTAATATTTGTCTCGAACTAGTAATAAATAACACTAGGTGAGTAGATACGGTAAACATCCTGAACTAGTTGTGACTTAACAATTAGAGGAGGAATCAGACACTATTTGCGACGTAGCAATTAGAAGCTGAATAACCCGAAACTAAGATCTAGGGGCATTGGATGGTTGATGGTCATAATGGATGTATGTAAATAACTCTGTCTAGTAATTAGGGTATGTGACACAACGAGGTTAGGCTCTCGTAAGTGCCTTAGTTGCAAACATAGGGAAACTTTGCCTACATAGTGTAGCAGTAAGGTGCTACTAAAACAAGGATAAAATCGACGTCCAATAATAATACGAATGACTATGTTATACACCGATTATGCCAAGTATGAAGAAGGGAGTAAGTTCAACTACCATACCAATCCTCTATTTTTCTGAATCAAAACATTTATTTTTCCGCAACGCATATCGCTCTTTTTATAAATTAAAAACATTTTTCCAAAAACCAAAGCGAATGCAAAAACTCACGAACTAGAATAGCACTAGCGAATGTTTGACACGATCCATGTGGATACAAACTCATTTTAGATACCTAGAGTGTGAATTATTGCTCGACCACAAACTGATCCACTTACCAGAATCGTAGTCAAGCACCGACTATTCTGTTCACGTGATATGAGTGATTCTTTTACGCAGGCAGGGGTATATGATCATTTATACAACACTAGAGTTAGAGAATCATAATCATTTGTACAGATAGTGACACAAGTCAATTTATTTTTCCCCGGTCATTGAGAAATTGATTGTAAAATGATATGTATATATTCAATACAACATTCCAATTCCATTCCTCTTTTATCTGCTAGTTCAAGTTTTCATTCTTTCTAGCTATGTTAACAAATGTTGTATGAGTGAAATCATATTAAAAAAATTAACTAATTGAAAGCTTTTAATTGTTACAATTAGTGACTGTTAGGTATAGTTAGTTATTGTCAGCTGTATCTTAATTGCAGACTTGTTAATTGGCTCTCAAAAGCTGCTAATGTAAAAGTAAAAAATAAAAAACTATCAAAAAAAAATTGTATAATCTATGAAGAAATAGTAAAAGCAGAAACAAACACACCAAATTTGTCACACACTGCTTGCATTGTTGGTCTATCCCTTGGATGAGAATGAAGACATGCAAAGGCTAGTGTTGCTATAAGAGCTATACTTTGAGAAGATTGCTGATTTATTGTTAATATTAATCTCTTGTCTAATAAATTTCCAAGGAGAATGTTTCTAGTGGATGCAAAACTTAATGATGAAACAAGTTCTCCTGGATGCTTTCTCATTATAATTTCAAGAGCAACCACTCCAAAGCTGTACACATCACATTTCTCGGTCACACTATCAGTATACGCAAGTTCTGCAAGAAAAATGAATAGCGTTAGAAAAATGTTGGAGTCGCAGCGGAAATTTGGCTTCTAATAACGATATGAAATATCACCCTCACTAAAGTTGAAAACGAAATAATATAGCTAGAATAATAAGTTGTATGAAGGAATATATGTCTAAAGAATAAAGATTGAATTGATTATGAATGAAACTGATACTTATTACACTATTTGATGATGTTGATGTTACAAACATTGTTAAGTTTACATAGTAATGAACATACTAAAAAATGAACGAAGCACGTTACAATAAAATATAAGCCTTTCCCTTATTTTCTTATTATGGCTTGTGTTGAATATTTCTTGTGTTGAATAATTCCACAATTCTCCACCTCATTCATCATTTTCAAATTTTTGAACGAATATGGAATTATGTTTAGCAAGTTTAAGCAGTGTTGGAACTTGCTACCTGCCACAACCTTGGTTAACATGTCAGCTGGATTCTCATTTGTATGTACCTTCGTAAGTGAAATATGTCCTTCCTCTACGACATCCCGTACAAAATGATACCTTACGTCGATATGCTTGGTCCGAGCATGATGAACCTGATTCTTAGCCAAATGAATTGCACTTTGACTATCACACATCAGTTTCATGCAATTTTGCTCTACACCCAAATCACCTAGAAGACCCCTAAGCCACAATGCTTCCTTTACTCCTTCTGCTACTGCCATGTACTCGGCTTCCGTAGTAGAGAGTGCCACTGTAGACTGTAACATCGATCGCCAACTAACTGGAGCACCATGTATTTTGAACACATAACCAGTAGTAGATCGTCGTCTATCTAGATCACCAGCATAATCTGAATCAACAAACCCGCTTATTTGACATGTATCTCCACCAAAACACAAACCAGTGTTAATGGTACCCTTTAAGTACCTCAAAATCCACTTCACCGCTTCCCAGTGTGCCTTTCCCGGATTCGCCATGAACCTACTGGCAACACTTACTGCTTGTGAAATATCTGGACGTGTACACACCATAGTGTACATCAAACTGCCAACTGCACTAGCATAAGGTACATTTTCCATGTTCGCCTTATCTTCCGCTGTAGTGGGAGACTGATTACCAGAAAGCCTAAAATGTGGAGCTAATGGAGTAACCACCGACTTAGCACCTTTCATTCCAAACCTTTCAACAACCCGCTCTAAATAGCCTTTCTGACTCAAGAACAGTTTCTAGTTTGTCCGCTCTCTTCTAATCTCCATACCAAGTATTTTCTTTGCAGCGCCCAAATCCTTCGTCTCAAACTCTTTACCAAGTTTAGACTTCAGCTCATCTATCTCCACCTTGCTTTTTGAAGCAATAAGCATGTCATCACCATACAATAATAGATAGATGTAATCACCTCCACGAAGTTTCTGAATATAGACACAACTGTCATAACTACTTCTAGAGAAACCTTGTTTTATCATAAAAGAATCAAATCGCTTGTATCACTGTCTAGGAGACTGTTTCATCCCATAAAGTGATTTCTTCAAACGACATACCTGAGTCTCTTTATCCTCAACCTTGTAACCCTCAGGTTGATACATATATATTTCCTCATCTAAGTCTCCATGCAAGAAGGTTGTCTTCACGTCTAGTTGTTCCAGCTCAAGATCACCATGAGCTACTAAACTTAATAGCACCTGGATAGAAGTATGTTTCACCACCGGAGAAAATATCTCATTGTAATCAACTCCTTCCTTTTGTACAAACCCCTTGGCCACTAGCCTAGCCTTATATCTTGTACCGCATGACTAAGTATGATCTTCCTTTCTTTTATACACCCACTTACAACCAATAGCAGTCTTTCCCACGGGCAATGGGACCACCTCCCACGTCTTGTTCTTGTGAAGAGATTGCATCTCTTCCTCCATAGCAACCAACCAACTCTCTCTATCTTTGTCTTTGATAGCTTGCTTGAAGGTGACCGGTTCATCATCTTTAACCGAAAGTGCATATTCCACCAAGTTAACCTGCACATAATGCCTCAGAGGTTTGTCTGACCCAAACTTCTGAAATGGTTTATAATTCCTCTTTGGCCTAGTGGCATCCAAAGATTCCTGCTGCTGCTGTTGTAGTATATGTGTATTTTCCTGCTGAACTTCCTCATGATCACGTTCATCCTCTTCCTCGTCTTCACCGGCGATAGGATTCTCCACCTGACCACGACTAGAATCTGGTTGGTCTTTAGATTCTATCTCAATAACTTGCTTATTTGATATCGTCACATCACCATCATTAGGTACCACAGATTTTTCATCAAAGGTAACATCCCTGCTAATCACAAACTTAGAATCTTCTACACTCCAAAAGCGGTAGCCTTTGACCCCTTTTGCATATCCTAGAAAGATAGGTTTCTTGGCTCTATTATCAAGTTTATTTTCCTTGACGTGATAATAAGCCGTGCATCCGAAGATTTTTAGTCTTTCATAATCAGCATGTTCACTTGACTACACCTTATAGGGCGTGTCTCCACCTAAACTCGAATGTAGGAATCTATTTACAACATAACAAGCTGTAGCAACCGACTCTGCCCACCATTCTCTACCTAACCCAGAATTAGAGCGCATACACCTTGCTTTCTCAAGAATTGTACGGTTCAGTCTTTCCGCGACTCCATTCTGTTGCGGTGTGCCTCTTACCGTTCAGTGTCTAACAATGCCTTCCTGATCACAGAACCTCTTGAAAGCTCCATCCGTATATTCTGTACCATTATCCTATCGCAGAGTTTTCAGCTTTCTACCCATTCTGTTCTCAACCATTGCTTTCCAACACTTGAAAGTATCAAATACCTCATTCTTATGCTTAAAGAAATAAATCCAAGCATACCTCGAATGATCATCAACATATGTAACAAAGTACCTGGAACCACCCTTAGAAGTAACCGGAGCCGGACGCCAAACGTCAGTATGCACGTAGTCTAACATTCCCCCTGCTTTTATGCTTACTTGTAGAAAACCGCAACCTATGTCCTTTGCCATACACACAATGTTCACAAAATTCCATGCATGGCTTTTCCATGTTCTTCAGCAAACCTTTCTCACCCAGCAGTGATAGACCATTTTCAGACATATGCCCAAGGAGCATATGCCACATCCTCGTACATTCAGTTTGATCTTTACTTCCACTGATTCCAACTGCCAAATCACCTGTGACAGTTTCCCCCATAAGAGGATACAGATTCCTGTGACGAACCCCCTTCATCACAACCAACGAACCACGAACAACCTTTAAGCCTCCATTTTCCAAGATTATTTTGCAACCATTTTCCTCTAATACACCAAGAGAAATAAGGTTTTTCCGCAAATTAGGGATATGTCTCATGTTCATCAGAGTCCTTACCGCTCCATCATGCATCTTGATTCGTATTGTACCATACCCCATAATTTTACAGGCATGGTTATTTCCCATTAAAACTGTACCGCCATATGTGCTTTGGTAGGTAGTAAACCACTTCCTATTTGGACACATATGGTGTGAAGCTCCTGAATCAAGCATCCATCTCCCAGAGATATCATGATCTTGCTCTGAAACCGAGAAGCAATCATTCTCGCCATTTGAGACATAACTCGCCTCCTGCAAATCTTGTTGTTTACCTTTGGAGTTGTTTTCGTTGTTGGTATACTTCTTAAATAATATCCTCTTATTTGGACAATTTGCTTTAAAGTGCCCAAGCTCACCACATTTAAAGCACGTTCTTTCCGCAAGAGCTCTAGATTTTGATCTAGATTTTCCGCCTCTGCCTTGTCCTCTTTCATTTGTCCTCCCTCTAGTAACAAATAATCCCTGAGCTTGTTCTCTTCCACTACTACTAGACATCTCACTTGTAGCAACCTTACAAAGATCATCTGCCAAAAGTGATGTTCTAGTTTCATCCATGGTTAGAGTATCACCCACAAGCATCAATGTTTGGACTAGATTTTCATAGGACTCTGGTAATGAAAGCAGTAACAATAATGCTTGGTCTTCTTCATCAATCTTTACTTCTACATCCTTTAAGTCTGATATAATCCTATCAAACTTGTTGACATACTCCCGGATTGATGTGCCTTCCTCCATCTTGCAAGTATACAATTTGTACTTTAAGTAGATCCAATTTGTTAGAGTTTTCGTCATGAAATTACTCTCTAACTTTGACCACACGCCAGCAGCCGTTGCTTCTTCATTAACCAAGAACGCAACATCCCTCTCAAGGCATAAGATTATGGCTGCCCGTGCTTCAAGATCTAACTCCTCCCAATCCTCATCCTTTATAGTCTCCGGTTTCTTTTCTTTTCCCGCTAATGCTTTGTGCAACTTTTGTGAAATAAGCAGATTTTTCATCTGCATCCTCCAATAAGAAAAATCATTTTTCCCATTGAACTTCTCAATTTCATATTTGCCGACCTTGACGGTTCCACTGGTAGAAGCCATTATCTTCGATAACCAAAAATAACAAAGTTTTACCACTCTACTATTTTACAATTGGCTCTGATACCAATTGTTGGAGTCGCAACGGAAATTTGGCTTCTAATAACGATATGAAATATCACCCTCACTAAAGTTGAACACGAAATAATATAGCTGGAATAATAAGTTGTATGAAGGAATATATGTCTAAAGAATAAAGATTGAATTGATTATGAATGAAACTGATACTTATTACACTATTTGATGATGTTGATGTTACAAACATTGTTAAGTTTATATAGTGATGAACATACTAAAAAATGAACGAAGCACGTTACAATAAAATATAAGCATTTCCCTTATTTTCTTATTATGGCTTGTGTTGAATATTTCTTGTGTTGAATAATTGCACAAAAAAAAACACCGTTTTAATAAAGATTTAGGAATTTGAAGCAATGGTTCTTAGAATTTGGTTCTTAGAATTTAGACCAAACTTAACTGAACGCTATAAAATCAAATTGTACAATTAAGACTAGTAAAGTCGTATGCACGAGTTTGGTGACTAAGCCGACCCACTTAATCCAACACATTAAAGGTGCGAGAGGTTAAAATCCGAAATAAAGGCGATAGGGGGAGGCCTACAATTAAGGTGGAATTTCGAACAACTTGAATAGAAAAAGTCTCACTGTTTGATTCGACGAACTAGAATTTTGAATTCTGAGTTCAACAGAACATTTTTTTTTGTCACATCTCTATGAATGATTGTTGGCTTGCAATTATAATGAATGTATTCGGCATAAGAGCATCTCCAATAAGAGTATCTTAGTAAGTTTTACAAAATTGTGAACGCATTCTTTATTTTTTTTCTCCATTGGAGGAACTTGACGTGAAAAATGGTGTATCATAAAATTTGCAAAATTAAGTACCTTAAATATGGTACCATATCATCATTAATGTGTACATAGTTGCAATAAAGTATTGGCTTAAATGCAGTTCTAACCCTCCTATTTTGAATAGAGTAGTGCTATATGTTACGGGAGAAAAAATACAAGAAAGAGAAGAATTGTACTATATTGTTTTAAAAAAATTCAAATTGCTATAAATTAGGAAGTTTAGAGGAAATTATGGGGATGTTGGTTATGAAATTGTAAGGCCATGATTTATTCTTCTCTTTCTTGTTAATTTCTTACAAACAACTTTTGAATATAAGTTGCAAAAAGATATTAATATATGATACCTTATTTTTTTACCATTGAAACACAAATTCTGATGTAGCATTGAAGATACCAGTTATTAGTAGAGCACTAGAGTATAAAACTCAAAGCACATTCAGTGAAGATGTTCTAAAATGCAATCAAGTTAGACATTTAACACATTAGTTCAGATGCATGGAACGTGTTAAGTTACAAATCGGTTGTTAAATAATATAACAAATCGTAATTAATATTGGATCCAATGTTAATACTACTTAATTCCTTTGACTTTTTATTTATTTATTTATTTAATGCATTGACTTTTGGTAACTCTGTCACAACCATGTGGTTAATATAGTAGTTGTTGGTCACGCAACGGTTTCATTCTTACTTCTGTTTTTGAATATAAGCAAAAAAAACAACTTTTTATATACATTGAATAAAATAGGTATTTAGACCATTTTATTCAATGTATCTAAAAAGTTGTTTTTTTATTTATATTCAAAACTGGAGGGAGTATTGCATAGTTTTGATCCATATATTTTTACTCTCGTGAAATTAGCCTCTCTATTATTTTTATTTTTTTTTGACAAAAACATAGTATTCATTCATTCAAACAGATAGATACATCAAATACAAGTACAACTTCAATAGTGAATGATAATTTACCATATTTTAAATAATGTGAGATACAATCCGATGCCATTAAATAAATAAATTTAAGTGATTAAATATTAATAAAACTCATTACGAACGTTCCATAACTTCTAGCTTAACTGGCAAAAATGTTGATATTGTTAGGTCTGACGTCGTGACCCGGGTTCGAACACGGGATCTCACGCTTATATAAGTTTAATTTGATTGAATTACCACTTCATGTAAGATAAAAAAAAAAAAAAAAACTCATTACCAATCCTAATTTTCAATTTCAGAAATTATTCATTTTTATAATTTAATAAATGAAATGTATATCATTAAATCATATATCATGTCATTTGAAATATATTAAATCACAATTTTAAAGTATAAAAAACTGATGAAATTGTGATTTAATATATTTCAAATGACATGATATATGATTTAATGATATACACTTCATTTATTAAATTATAAAAATGAATAATTTTTGAATTTCAAAATTAGGGCTCGTAATGAGTTTTTTATCTTAATTAATCAAGAATCAAAATTGGACGATTTTAAAATAGAGATACCAATTTTATGAATGAGTGAAAATAGAGAATTAAAACTAAAATTAAGCAAAGACAAATAATTTTAAGATAGGAATATTTATTTGAAATATTGATATCTTCCAATTGTACGTTGGTTACTAGTAGTGTGGCAATCACTAGTGCAGAAAACACTTTTTACATCTGGCGAAAAGCACCTTTTACATCTGGCAAAAGTCAGTCTTAAACCTACGAGTCATAGTAAGTCGGACACTTTTTACAACTGACTCTGTCAGATGTAAAAAGTGCACCTTTTACTTCTGGTTTGTTCTTACGCTGTTGTGAAAAACATATTTTCAATTTAAAAAAATAAATTAAATTGGACTTTTTATATCTGGCCAAGCTCCACAGATGTAAAATCTTAAAAAAAAATTTTAAAAAAAAAAGCTGCTTTTTTTAAAAAAAATTTAACCCACAAATCAACATCCAAAATATAATTTGCATATATAAACATAACTTCACAACAAATCATCCAAAATTTAAAAGGATTCTGAATAAGTCTAGCAAACTAGCCATCGCATGTGCTTGACGTTGTTGACAAGTTGCATATATTATCATACTCATACATGAAACAGTAAAGCAGTTATTTCACTACTTACAAACAATCGGGAACTTAATATAGCTTCCTCAGTTCCCAGGCAGTTAGGTCCAGATAAAATCTATAAGAAAATATAAGACTGATAGATAATAGTTTATCATTAGGAGATGACCTTCCCATAACCTGATAGATAATATTCCTTAATAATGTATATCACTAAGAGCACAAGAATAAGGATGCCATAGTAGCTAGACTCTACCGATATTGAGTCCGCAATTTCTTCTCTCTCTGAATCTGACAAGGCTCGAAATGTTTTTCCTTCAATGACAGTTCTCCCTGTAGCATCAGCAAGTGAACTAAGTATTCCACACTCCACGGCAATTGCCTTTGCAGTCTTGACATTGTCACCCGTGACCATTTTTACCTAGGATCAGAAATCCAAACAGTGAAATTAAAAAATGATATATAAAAAGTAAAAACTGCATAAGGAATCTTTCCTTATTTCAGATGATCAATTTGTATGCCATTTAAAACCAAATGAGTTTAATAATATGAAATTGGATGCTTAAAATCTTTGGGATTAAATTAGAAAGAAAAAAAAAAAAAAAAAATACACATGTTGACACAGTCCACCAAATGATGATCCACAGGAGCAATGTCATCAGTGATCGAGGGAAGTTGTCAGATACTCAGATTACCTAAATGGGAAGAGAAAGAAAACTGAAAAATGAAATTAAAATATCATTACCTAACCATTGATGCTAATCAAGCCTTATGAAAAACTCATTATCTAACCATGATGCTACTATATGCATTGAGATTATGGCTTTTTATAGTTTGAAAAAATTATCTTGTGATCATAACTTTGAACTGAATCAATACTTTCAAAACTAAAAAATGAAGTTGTTGAGCTTACTTTATATTGGTAACAATACAAAGGAGAAATTAGCTTACTTTACACATTGGTGCTACAAGTACCACTCCATCCCAATTATATGGCTCCTTCAAATGAACTTTAAGCGAAACTGCCCCGCCCATTGACTATCCCAAAAGAAATTGAGGTAATTCTCTCATATCAGGCCTCGCTGTCAATAGTAAAACAAAAGTATGATTAACAACAACACCATGTGTTTAATTTGACAAACACAACATCAAATATCCTTAAAACACTTTGGATACTTATAAAGGCGTGTATCTATTGACTGACACACATGGTTACATTCAATCTCTTCTATTTTCTCAAATTATTAGTCAGTTAGTTTCATGTCTTGTGTCCGTGTCTGAGTCAATGCTTCAAAGCTATATAATTGATGAATCAAACATACCTTTTATTTGTGTATAATGCTCTATAACATCGTTGACTAGATCCTCAAAATTTGGTATGTAACCATGTAATCCTTCTGACAGTCCGAAACCTGGATAGTCCATAGCGAAAACAGCATACCCAGATAAAGTCATATTTGTACTAGTGAATTTTGAAATTACTTGTGTAGCAAGAAGTTCTAGGTTATGATTATTATTACATTTATCTTGAATTTTTGCCGTTTATAAAATTTATATTTAATTCGTATTATGTTAAAAAATATCTTGTGAGTGGAATACATTACTATATATATATGCTCATGCATTCACGCAACGCATTATTCATGGGTAGGTGAGTACACTCTCATCTTGAACAATTACTGATTTGGCTTTGGAGTGCTAATTTTTGCAGATATGCTTCCCCTGTGAAATTGAGCTCAACACCATCACCAAATCCACCAAAGAAACCATCTGATCCGTCCTGTTAAGAGCAATAAGGTTGGGAAAGATGTCAGTTGTATACATAGTTCTCAGTTGTATTTTGAAAACACTCATGTTGAGTTTAATAGGAGATAAGCAAATGAAGTTAACTAATGCATTTGTAGGAGTAACCACATCTATAGTTAGCTCTAATATTTTTATTGATATATCTGTTGACAGTGATATATTAACACAATTGTAGTTCTTCTGAGATTGGCTGCATCATAAGGCTAAAACAACTTGGTCAGAGTGACTTAACTAAAGCACCAATGCTGAAGTAATTAAGTCTAAACCACTTGTGCATATTGAAGATGTTCAGATGCAACATGTTGAACAATATGTCCTAGACATCTTGTCACTGGGTTCAGAGCATGTTTAGGCAACATATCGAACAAGATGTCCAAAGACATGTGGGTAGGACATCTTGACCCAGTTCAGCTTAAAAGATAATGCTTATCCATTAAGCACGCGTGTTTGTTCAAATTTGAATAAGGCGCGAATCTTTAAATAACAAGCTGAGATTAGGATTAATGATAAAGTTTGTTATTAATCCTATGTGTTAGATACGATCGGAATCGTATTTAATTTGTGGATAAAGATTATATCTTTTATCTTGTGGAGTTTGTTTTAAAACTAATTCTTATTGTAGTGCATCTGAAAGATTGAAGATTATTTGAAGACCTGTAGGCCTATATAAAGGACTCAACATTGAGCTTAAAATTCAACCCACAATAACTGAATATTGTGAGTCCAAAGTTTTGTACCCACTGTGTAAAACATCAAGTGGCTCTAAGTATTGTTCCTTGATATTTTGTAGCTTTGTGTCATTGAATGTTGTCATTCAACTAAGTCTTTTAAACTTTGAAGTTTAAAGTTTCGTCACTTGGGATTAGTGATTAGAGAGAGTTTGGTAGGTTCTCATATTCAGGGGGAGTTAGCCCTTGAGTAGAAGATTACTAGGATTGAGAAAAGGCATAAATGCTAAAAGGTGTTTGGTGTGGTTGTAAGACTAAGTATTAATTCGGAGTAGTAGTGTTTACTTCCTGGATTGGTATCCTCCAGAGTAGGGCTGTTTAGCGCTGAACTGGGTTAACAAATTACTGATGTTGTTTATTGCTTTTATTTACTTCAGTACTGCAATAACGAGTGATCCTCATAACCAGTTATCGAACCAGTTGTCTAAGACATCTGAACTACAGACACATTGTCCTAGACATTGTGTACGATATCTGTCCTGCCAGAGAACAAAATTTCAATTGGTATCAGAGAAGGCACCCTAACCTGCTGGGTGAGCTCCAGGGAGACAAAATCTTGTTCAAGATGGACAGGAATGGAGGATCAATAAACAGACTACCAGTTCTGGATGGATCAAACTATGACTATTGGAAAGCAAGAATGATTGCCTTCATCAAGTCCATGCATCAAAAAGCATGGAGGGCAATTATTACAGGTTGGAATTATCCAATAGTCTCTGCAGGAGATGGTTCTTCAATATTAAAAGGTGAAGGAGATTGGACCCTAGAAGAGGAGACTGAGTCCAATAGAAACTCTAAGGCACTCAATGCTATCTTCAATGGTGTTGATGAAAACATATTCAAACTGATCAACACATGTACATAAGTCAAGCAAGCCTGGAAAATTCTGCAAATTGCTCATGAAGGAACTTCTAAGGTTAGAATGTCAAATCTACAACTTCTCACCATAAAGTTCGAAAATCTAAGGATGGAGGATGATGAGACCATCTCAGAATTCAACACTAGAGTTCGAGACATAGCAAATTCATGCTTTACTCTAGGAGAGAAGATACCTGAGGAGAAACTAGCCAGAAAAATCCTTAAATCACTTCCTAAGAGATTTTCTATGAAGGTAACTGCTATTGAAGAATCACAAGATTTTAGCACGATGAAGGTTGATGAACTCATTGGCTCACTACAAACTTTTGAGATGACCTTTGAAGATAGACCTGAAAAGAAGCTGAAGAATTTGACCTTCAAATCTAAGGAAAGCCAAAGTGAAGATTGTCTATCAGAAGCAGTAGCTCTATTGACCAAGAAGTTCAACAAATCTGTGAACAGGGTACGAGCAAAGTGGAAGACAAATGTCCCAGACAAGACGTCCAACAACAAGACACAAGGCATGTCGAAAGAAGAAACTAACTCTGAAGAATAAACAATGGTGCAGTGCTACGAATGTGAAGGCTTTGGGCATATCAGAATACAATGTCCCAACTTTCTTAGAAAACAGAAAAAGGGACTGGCTGCAATTCTCTCTGACTCTGAGGATGAAAGTGAAGATGAAGACATAAACAATGCATTCTCGGGGATATTCGACACAAGAAGCAATGATAGCTTCAAAAGCTTCACAGACATTGAAGGCAGTGATAATAATGAAGAACCTCTCTACACTTCAAGATACACTGCTAAAATAATAAAACAAGATGAGATCATTGAGAGGCTCATCAGAGAGCATAATGAGCGAGCATCTCTGACAAAAGAATATAACTTCTTAAAGTCTAAACTCATAAGCATGACTGAATCTTTGAGTTGTCTAGACTATGATTCTGATTCAGAAAATGAGTTCCTTGAAACTGAGAAAATAGCTGAAGACATGATTGGATTATGATTCGATCATCCCTTCAGAAAGGCTGAATCTGCTCCAGAAAAGGTAACTCCTCCTCTACAGAAACTTAAGGACCAGATGTCAAGCCAAATGTCTCAACATCCTGCTCAACATAAAGACAGGATCACATACCACATATCTCAACATTGTGTTAAGACCAAGAAAGATATGTCAAGTCAAATGTCTCAACATCATGTTCAACACACAGATAAGATCATAGACCACACATCTCAGCACTATGTTCAGACCAAGAAGGAGATGACAAGCCAAATGTCTCAACATCCTGTTAAGCACAAAGACAAGATCATAGACTACAAGTCTCAACAATCTGTCCAAACAAAAAGGAAGATGTCAAGCCACATGTCTCAACATCCTGTTCAACACAAAAGGAATGGGAACATAGGCCAGCTTCACAAGTAGCAGAAGAAGCACATACCTAGACCATATCTTAAGAAGCTATACTCCCAAAATAGAAGAGCTTTCAATAGATGTGATCACTGTGGTAGGTCTGGGCATGTTATGAAGGAATGCTTCAAAATTCATGGCTATCCTCAAAGATCAAGATCACCAAGGAAGGATGAAAAGAATGTTGGAACAAAGTTGGTTCTAATATAACCCAAGTAGTTTTGATGATAATAATAGTATTAATATACAATAGGGAGTACTGATAATTTACTCTAGTGTGCAGGTATATAAGTTAAAATTTTATATACACTAGAAATTGAAGTTTTGGTTGCTATGCTAAGAAGCGGTCCCAGAAGTTGGGAAAGCAAGTTCTGAAGAATGACACCAGAAGTTGTGGTCACCAGAAGTTGCCAAGTCAAAGTCAACCAGAAGTTGAACTCATCAGAAGCAGAACTCATATCTCAAGATTCTGATGACGATGAAACAACAAGATTTGCCAGAAGAACGTTCTATTCTCTATAACGACTATCATCTATATGGCAAAATCTGAAGAGGCGGAAGAAATCTCTTACAAGACCGTTATCCTCATGATAATGACGTTTGTACTATTGTACTATCTTTATTTTCCTGATATGGGCGAATATTCGAAATCAAGGCTCAGATTTTATTCTTTACTTAATTTGAATAAGCACATTTCAAATGAAAATATTAGTACAGTACTACGTAGCTGTTTTCATCTTTGTCCGCTCAAATTCAAGACGCTCCAACATCATTTATAAAAGGAGGAAGAATTTGAAGACAACAACAACACACTTACGAAGAACAAAAGCACTGTTATACTGCTGAATTTCTAAGAGCAATTTTTAGCTTAGATACAACTTGAGATTATATTAAAATTCAAGACAACAGTTTTCAACTTCTGACTAGTCAGTTGTTGAACCTTAGTTTTCTTTTCAAGAATTCTAAGAAAAGTCTTGTTTTCAAAGTTGTATTATTTTGTTCTAAGAACTCTGATATTGTTTATCAGTTGTTCAAAATTTGTATTTACTATATGTGTTAGAAGTCTCTTGCTTGTGAGCTTGAGCATTGGAAGACTCTTGTATTGTGTTACTTGAGCAAAGGAAGTCTCTTGCAGTTGGCTTGAGCAATTGTAATCTTATGTGATTATAGTGAAATCCCTGGGAAATGCAAGGGGACTGGACTACTCTCGGTTTGTGAGAGGAACCAGTATAAATCTTGTGTGTTCATCTCTTCTTTCTCTACTCTGTTTTACTTTCACCATTGCCAGAAGTTGTTTGTGTTCTAAGCTATTCCGCTGCTAATTCTGATAAGTTGCAAAACTTAGAAGAAGTTTTTAAAACTACCCAAAACACAATTCAACCCCCCTTCTTGTGTTTTCACACCTTCAATTGGCATCTAGAGCCTTGGTTCTGTTATATCACTTTGCAGTGAGACAGTTGTTTGTTGTGTCAAAACACTATGTCTGGATCCGATGAACAAAGCAAAAAACCTGAAGGAACTGCTATTCCCTTCAACTATGATGTTGATGATAAAAACAACACCAGCAAAGCTCCTAAGTTCAATGGTGATGGTTCTACCTTCTCCTGGTGGAAAGATAGAATCTACAGTCATCTAGTTGGTATTGATGATGAACTTTGGGACTTAGTTGAAAGAGGAGTAACATTTCAAGGTTTGGATGAAAGAGGAAGATTAGATTATGATGCAAGACAAGCTTTCACTGATAAGGACAAGAAAGCATACAAGAAGCACCACAAGGTCAAGGATATCTTGATTAGCTGCATATCTCATGAAGAGTACCTTAAGATCACAGATAAATCTACTGCCAAGAGTATCTATGATTCTTTGTGTTCATCTTATGATGGAAACAAACAGGTACAAGAGGCAAAAGCAACACTTTTGATCCAACAGTATGAACTCTTTAGAATGAAGGAAGATGAGAACATTGGATCTATGTTCTCTAGATTCAAAGTTCTAGTTGCTGGTCTTCAAGTTCTGAAGAAAAGTTATACTACTTCTGATCATGTGAAGAAGATTCTCAGAAGCTTACTTGCTAAGTGGAGACCTAAGGTCACTGCCATTCAGGAAGCAAAGGATTTAGACACCCTAAGTTTGGAAGGTTTAATTAGTTCACTCATGAGTCATGAGATTGAGCTAGCTTCTGATGAACCTCAGAAGAGAATGAAGTCTTTGGCTCTGCCAGCCACTTCTGGATCTTCTAAGGCTTTGAAGGCTAAGGTTGTTGAATCTGAGACAGATAGAAGAATCTTCTGCAGATGATCAAGAAGAAGGATCAGATGATGATGTATTTGCACTTCTGACCAGGAAGTTCCAGAAGTGGACAAAAAGAAAGCCAAGATATTTTGGTAGAGGTTTTGGATCTAAAGGTTCTGGTTACAGAAGTTCTGGAAACAAAGATAAGAAGGATGATTCTAAGAATTGCTTTAATTGCAACAAGCCTGGACACTTCATTGCTGATTGTCCTGAATTGAGCACCAAAGGAAAAGGAAGAAAGAGCACTTTCAAGAACAAAGCTAAAAAGAGTCTTCTAGCTACATGGGAAGATCTTGACAAGTTGTCTGATGATGAAGCTGAAGATGCAGAAGCTAACTTGGCACTCATGGCCACAACAGAGTCAGATGTTGAAAGTGATGTTGAGTCAGACTCAGAAGACATTGAGCAGGTTATTTCTAAACTATCTGATACTCAACTCTCTAAGGCTTTGAAAGATACTGTGATGAAATACATGGAAAAATCAAATGAGCTAGAACTTTTTAAACAAAAGTTTGACATGCTCAATGATAAAGTTAATCATATTCAAGAAGACTATAAGAAGTCCTTAAAGACTATTCAAGTTCTTGAAAATGGTTGCAGATCATGTAAGAAACCCTATGATAAGCATGAGATTGCTCTTCAAGAGTTTGTTCATCACAATATTGACAAGCATAAATTAGCCTCTATGATTTATGGTGTTGGCAAATACACTGGACAAGGTTTGGGAAGTACTGTCAAAGGAAACTCAAATCAATCTGTATGCATAAGCAAAACACCTTCTGATCTTTATTCTAATTTTGTTTCTAGTAATGGTACAAAAAATCCAAAAGTGTCAGATGCTCAAGTAAGCGTGGAGTTTTTGAAAACCTTTGCTCTCATTGCTTCAGTATCCAAGTCTAGTAAAGGAGTACATAAGATCTTCATGCCTAAGAGTATTCGGGGCATGGGATCAAGCTGTACAAACTTGAAAGCTGGTTTGTTGACACATTCTGAATCAAGGTCCAAAGGAAAGGTTAAGCCTAAACCTGTTTTTCAAGGCTCACCTCACCTTGGATCCTTTGAAAGTTACAAGAAACAGAAGATGGATAAAAGAACAAACTTTAGAGGACCCGTCAGAATATGGGTACCAAAGTCTGAGATAATGTTTACTGCAGGTATGCATCCCAAGAAAAAGGCAAAGCTCATGGTATCTGGACAGTGGATGTTCACGACACATGACAGGAGACAAGCACTTGTTCCACACCTTGAATCTGAGAGAGGGAGGAACTGTAGGATTTGGTGGGAACCATAAAGGCAAAATCATTGGTATAGGTAAAGTAGGTAATTCTTCTCTTACTATTTCTGATGTTTGGTTGGTTGATGGACTACAACATAATCTACTTAGCATAAGTCAATTATGTGACAGTAATTATGATGTTGTGTTTAATAAGAATTCATGTACTGTAATTAACAATTCTGATAAATTCATTTTGTTTAAAGGTTGTAGAAAGGGCAATGTTTATAAAGTTAATTTATCTGATCTGGAAGATCAGAATGTGCTTTGTTTATTGACTCTAAGTGATGAGAAATGGGTTTGGCATAAAATATTAGGTCATGCTAACTGGAGATTAATTTCCAAGCTTAGCAAAGATAATATTGTGAGAGGCCTTCCTAAATTGACTTATCACTCAGATTCTCTTTGTGACTCTTGTCAAAAAGGGAAGTTTGTCAAAAGCTCATTTAAACTTAAGAACATTATTTTTACTTCTAGACCTTTAGAACTTCTGCACATTGATTTGTTTGGACCAGTTAGCACTGCTTCACTCAATGGAAAGAAGTATGGACTAGTCATTGTTGATGATTATAGTAGATGGACTTAGGTAAGATTTCTGAGATCTAAAAATGATACATATGAAGAGTTTAGTGTCTTCTGTGCCCAAATTCAAAATGAAAAAGATTTAAAGATTTTAAATGTTAGAAGTGATCATGGTGGAGAATTTGAAAATGAACCTTTTGAAAACTTTTGTGAAGAACATGGAATTTTCCATGAGTTCTCTTCTCCTAGAACTCCACAGCAAAATGGAGTTGTAGAAATAAAGAACAGGTCTTTACAAGAGATGGCTAGAACCATGATGCATGAACATTCTTTGGCAAAATTTTTCTGGGCAGAAGCAGTAAGCACTGCTTGTTATATTCAGAACAGAATCTATATTAGACCTATTCTGAATAAAACAACATATGAACTTTTTAGAGGAAGGAAACCCAATATCTCTTATTTTCACCAATTTGGTTATACATGTTACATTCTGAATACTAAAATTCATCTTAAGAAATTTGACTCTAAAGCTAGTAAGGGTATCTTCATTGGATATTCTGAGCGCTCCAAGTCATACAGAGTGTATAATTCTGAAACTCAATCAGTTGAAGAATCTATGCATGTAAGGTTTGATGACAAAGTGCCTAACCATGAAAAGTCAGAGCCTGCTATAGAAATTTCAGATTCTCAAGACTCAGAAGATGAAGGTTCTGGACCTGATTCCACTCCTGAACTTCTGGAAGCTCCGGAGAACAACCAAGTTCCAGAATCTGATGATCATCAAACAACACCAACTGAAGATCCTGATCTAGAAGAAACAACTATTCCAATAAACACCTTCAAGTACAAGTCATCTCATCCTGAAAAGCTTATCATTGGTAATAAGAACAGTCCTAGGAAGACAAGATCAAGTTTTAGGGATGAAGAATCCTTATTTGGTCTAGTCTCCTTGATTGAACCTAAAACCACTGATGAAGCATTATCTGATGATGCTTGGATAGTTGCAATGGAAGAAGAACTGAATCAATTTCAAAGAAATGATGTATGGGATCTGGTACCCAAACCAAAAGACAAGAACATTATTGGAACAAAGTGGATATACAGAAATAAGCTGAATGAACAAGGAGAAGTTGATAATACATTATTCAGAAAGACTATGAAGAAAGACATTTTGATAATTCAAATATATGTTGATGACATCATTTTTGGATCAACTAATGCTACACTTTGCAAGAACTTTTCTAAGATGATGCAAGATGAATTTGAGATGAGCATGATGGGAGAATTGAAGTACTTTCTGGGAATTCAGATCAATCAAACAAAGAAAGGAAACTTCATTCATCAGTCAAAGTATATCAAAGATCTTCTGAAGAAATACAATTTGGAAGACTGCAAACCCATGAACACTCCAATGCATCCTACATCAAGTCTTAGCAAAGGTGAGTCTGAAGGTTAAGTTGATCAGAAGTTATATAGAGGAATGATTGGATCTCTTCTCTATCTAACAGCTTCTATACCTGATATTTTATTCAGTGTATGTTTGTGTACAAGATTTCAATCAGATCCTAAAGAATCTCATTTTACTGCTGTAAAGAGAATCTTTAGATATCCGAAGGCTACTTGCAACATTGGATTACTGTATCAGAAATCCAATGACTATAAACTGATTGGATTCTGTGATGCTGACTATGCTGGTGATAAACTTGAAAGAAAATCCACTAGTGGAAACTGTCAATTCATTGGTGAGAATTTGATTTCTTGGGCTAGTAAAAGGCAAACCACCATAGTTATGTCAACAGCAGAAGCAGAATACATTTCAGCAGCTAAGTGTTGTACACAACTGCTTTGGATGAAGTATCAATTGGAAGATTATCAAATAAGCAGTCACAGTATTCCTTTATATTGTGATAACACTGCTGCCATTCATCTCTCCAAAAATCCTATTCTACACTCAAGAGCTAAGCATATTGAGATTAAACATCATTTTATAAGAGACTATGTACAGAAGGGTGTTATTGATCTTAAGTTTATTGATACTGAAAATCAATAAGCTGATATCTTTACAAAACCCCTAGCTGTTGAAAGATTTGATTTTATCAAAAAGAATCTTAATATGATGAAAATCTGTGAATAAGCTGAAACTCTGGTGAAGAATTTTATTTTAGGAAGTTCTGGAAGTTTATCAGAAGTTAGGGGGAGTCAGAACCTTTGTATCAGAAGTTTAGACAAATCATCTTCTGGTATCTCTATCAGAAGTTAGGGGGAGTCAGAACTTGTGCATCAGAAGTTTGGACAAACCAACTTTTGGTATTTCTATCAGAAGTTTCCATGAGTGGTTCTGACGTGACGATTTAATTAAGCTTCTAATACACGTGCCTGTTTGCTATTAGAGAAAGAAGTTGGTTAGTGATGATTGTGTTCGAATTCAATTTGTGAATTGTTAAGTTACTCTTTTACCCCTGTCCTTTTAGTTAGTACGTTTTTGCGTGTTTATTTCCTTTTAAACTCACTAACTGTTCACATTCACACATTTGCACACTCACTACCTACACTTTCATTTCTTCTAAAAACTCAGAGAAATTTCTTTCTTCTCCCAAATTAGCAAACCCTAAACCTAAACTCAGAATCTATGGCATCTTCATCTAGTAAACAACGACAATTACAACAAGGAGAACAATTTGTTATTGTTCATCCTATTGCTGACATTGAAGCCTCTACTCCTGGTGTTCTTACAAAAGATAAAGTGATTATAGTGAAATCCCTTGGAAGTGCAAGGGGACTGGACTACTCTCGGTTTGTGAGAGGAACCAGTATAAATCTTATGTGTTCATCTCTTCTTTCTCTACTCTGTTTTACTTTCACCATTGCCAGAAGTTGTTTGTGTTCTAAGCTATTCCGCTGCTAATTCTGATAAGTTGCAAAACTTAGAAGAAGTTTTTAAAACTACCCAAAACACAATTCAACCCCCCTTCTTGTGTTTTCACACCTTCAAAGAAGATTCTTGCTCAACAAGTAAAGTGCCAAGAGACTCAAGTCAAGAAAGTGTGGAGACCAAAAGAAGATTCAAAACTAAAGGCTCATACTTGTATCAGGCTATCCTCATATGAAGACTGGTACTTTGACAGTGGATGCTCCAAACACATGACTGGAGATAGGAAATACCTTAAAAAATTAAGACCTTACTCCAAAGGATGTGTTACTTTTGGTGATGGTGCTAAAGGTAGAATCAAAGGGATAGGAAAGCTAAGAGATCCCAGCTTACCCTACCTTGACAAGGTTCTACTAGTTAAAGGACTCACTACAAACTTGATAAACATCAGTCAATTATGTGAACAAGGACTAGATGTGTACTTCAACAACTCTGAGTGCATTATTGCTAATAATCAGAAGGTAGTGATGAAAGGTGTCAAGGCAAAGGACAAGTGCTATAAGTGGACTCCTCCCAACAAAAGTCCAAAAATATATAACTTGCTTGACAATTAAGGAAGAGAATGACCAGATGTTCTACCAGATGTCCCAACATCTGTACACTCGTCAGGAAGTTGAATCACTTCAACCTGAACGTGGAAAGGGAACTCTAGAGTTCCACACGTCCAAAAGCGTGTAGAACATTAAGTGACGGGGTGGCGTGCATAAAAATTATAACGTTAATCATCATTACTTCTACACAATAAACGAGGTAACATACTACCTAGTTACGTCTATAAAAAGCCACCAAGATCATCACTTGTGCTACCACACACGCTTCAACATCTGATACAACATCTTTCAAAACCTCTCAAAAGAAATATTCTTCAAAGAAACTCTGAACAACATGAGTCAAGAAATCACAATGAGCTCAAACAGCCAAGCAATCAACAAAGGCGAAGGACCTAGTGATCCAGCTAGGGTTTCAGACTCAACCATCAATCAACAAGAGGTTGATCTTGACAATTTGGTTATTCCAAGAGGAAGAAGAACTACAACAAGGAAGAGGAGAAGCGGCAAATTGGTCGGGCCTTTCACTAATCCAACACATAGTGAAAAACCCAAAGAAGCATCTCCGCTAGAAGCCCAATCATCGCCAAAAGGGGCTGAAGAGCAACATCTTGAAGAAACTCTGAAGGACTCCACTCAGAAAACAAATATTGAGCTGCAATCAACAGAAGCTGAGAAAAATGGTTGAGAAGATGTCATGACATCCGACCCCAACATCAAGAATGTCGAAACAAATGTCTCAACACCAAGTGGCACGACATCTGAAGAACATCCAATGGAAGATAATCCAAAGGATACACAGGAAACAACTCTCTCTGAAGAAGAAGAAGAAATCTCTGAGACCCGAGAAGTCATAGAGATTGGGGAAGAAACAGAGAGCGAATAAATTGCTCCTAGAAGAACTCAATCAGTGACTGATAGAGTAAAAAGAAGCAGAGGTAAGAAGGTGGAGATTCCCAAGTCATTCTTGGAAGAAAAATCTCAGAAAAGAAAGAGGAAACTGGAGTCGTCAAGCGAGTTCGAGCCAGATGTCAAAGACGATGTCCCCAACAACATGTCAAAGAAAAGGAAAGCTGGACCCTCAACATCATTCCACACTGAGGAGAATGAGCAAAGGTGGCAGATAGTAAGTCAGAGAATGATTGCTACTGAGAGGGAACTAAGCAGTGAAGCACTCTCTTACAAGGAAATCACTACACTCCTTGAAGAAGCCAAACTCATGAAGACAATGTTAGGAGTTGGCAAGTAAAATTCCGGCACTATCAGTAGACAAATGTGATAGCAGATGTGCTAACACCTGTCGCAGTAATGTTAGAATGGGAGACAAATGTTCCCACGTTTGTCTCCACGAGAGATAACAGAACAAATAATAAGGCGAATAAAAGGCAGAAAATAGATTTGCACGCTTTGTTTGTTAACCCAGTTCGGACGCAACTGCTCCTAATCTGGGGGATACCAATCCTGGAATGAATCCACTATAATAGTATTGATTCAGAGTCTAACTACTCGTTAACCCTCCTCACTCTATCCCTATCTGTGCAAATTCTACCTAGGCCTAACCTAGATATGACCAGCCCAGGTCACTTCCTTAATAACGATGCTCCTCCACACCGTCGTAAACCTATCGGGGTATAAAACACAATTCAACTGAATGGTTGTTGGAGACACACTCCTAGACACCCTATGCACTTTTACCTAAAGGCTTTAAGTGCTTAGACTAACTAACTCTTTGCTTCAAAGCTTCAGAGAAAGTAACATTACAACTCAATCAAACACAATCCTAAGCATGCATTAAGGAATGCACGAATGGCTCACAAAGAGACTCGATTTTGACACACTAAACCCTAAAACCAAATACGGCTTGACTCTCTTCGAGAACTAGGTCTTGGTCTTCATATATTTATAGTCCTGAGCTGCTTGGACTACAAGTGATACTTGCGCTTCTGAATCCTTGTTGAAAAAGGCATGTCTTGATCTCTTACAAAAATATTCCTTGACCCTAAAGATTTGTTTTAAAAATATATTATTACATATTTTAAAAATAAATCTTTCCATTTATATCTTCAGCAAGCTGGCTGATTTCCCTTTGTCTTGGCGTGCAAGCTAAATCTGAAACAAAGAAATTAGGGTTCAAAGAAAGACGACGCGCTAAAAGGCGCGAACTAGGGTTCCAAGTCCAGCTGGCATCAGCTGGCAGTGTTGCTGACAAATGTTACCACATCTGTCACTACCTTTAGACTAGCATATTGTTTTTGCAAAATGAAACCAACATCAAAAACTCAACAGCAAGTGCTATGAAAGGCTGGTAAGAGAGTTCGTGGTCAACTTATCAGAAGAATGCGCTGAAGAGGAAAGTGATGGCTATCACAAGGTGCATATGAGAGGAAAAACCATTGACTTCTCTCCAACTGTCATTAACAAATTCCTGGAGAGAAGCACAAAATCTGAAAGCAGCAAAATCCTTTCAATGGACAAAATTGCTGAAGAAATTACTTCTGGTCAAGCTGAGCAATGGCCCAAGAAAGGACTGCTTCCGACGTCCAAGCTGACAGTCAAATGTGTTATACTCAACAGGATTGGCACAGCAAATTGGGTCCCAACTAATCACAGCTCAGGTATAACTTCAACCTTGGCCAAACTCATCTATCTATTAGGAAAAGGGAAGAAGGTAGATTTTGGGAAACATGTTTTCGAACAAACAATGAAACATGTAGAAACTAGCGCAACAAAGCTACCAATAGCCTTTCCCTGCTTGATTACTGAAATTATACTAAGTCAGTACCCAAGAATCTTACTTCTTGAGGAATTTGAGAGCAAAAGACCACCACCAATATCATTCAACCGCAAGTTATTTAATAAACCACATGTCCCAGACATGACATTCAAGGACAAAGAAGCACCTGAGACTTCTGCTCCACTGGACAGAAGCTCACAGAACAAGGTGCTGGCTGAGCTTATTCAAGTGTCTAAGGAGCTGGAGGAAACTATCAAATCAAGTACTATCAGAAAAACCTGTGTAGATCACTTGATAAAGCAATTGACCAAGAAACTTGCTGAGAGTGAAGGAGATTCTCAAAGCTGAGGCTGAGCAAGAAGAAGAAGAAGAAGATTGAAGAACAGTAACTGGGTAAAAGTAGGAAAATAAGTACTTATGTATTTTTCCTTTTTTTTTTTCTGTTCATCTTCTGTAAATTTTGTGGTCTACCAAATGTCCTAGACATTGGAGACTTTGACATTCGGCAGCAAGTGTGCAACTTTTGTATGCTTTTCGTTCTTTCTGGTAAAAAGGGGGAGTAATAATTGATGATAAGATAAGCTATTTGGCAAGTAGAATCATTCTCTTGCTTTACGGATGAATAATGGTAAGCTTTAAAAAAAAAATTAAAAACTAAAAGCTATGCTTAAATAAGTGTGTCCAGATCATAATTAAAATGCTAAAATTGAACCTCTAAGAAGTCTAGTGAGTCTTGATCACTCTGATTAAGTACTTTCCGCGGCAACTCAAGACTTTGGTTCACTAAGTCACTAGGTATCTCATTCCTGGACTTAGAAAATTCATTGTAATGAATCATATGAAGACAAGACCAAGATTGTCTCATACTAGAAAAGGTTCATCACACATTCAAGATTGAAGAAGTCTTGAAAATTGAAGACACAAAAGATTCTAAAGATCAAAGACCTTGAAGACCTGAAGATCTCAGAACAGAAGATTGTATCAACAGAGATCAATTTGAAGATTGAAGAATTTGAAGATTGAAGACTGAAGAGTGCACATTCAACAAAGTGGTTTGTCGTTGTTTTAGCCATAATTTGCCAAAGGGGGGGATTGTAGTTCTTCTGAGATTGGCTGCATCATAAGGCTAAAACAACTTGGTCAGAGTGACTTAACTAAAGCACCAATGTTGAAGTAATTAAGTCTAAACCACTTGTACATACTGAAGATGTGCAGATGCAACATGTTGAACAAGATGTCCTAGGCATCTTGTCACTGGGTTCAGAGCATGTTTAGGCAACATGTGGAACAAGATGTCCCAAGACATGTGGGGAGGACATCTTGACCCAGTTCAGCTTAAAAGATAATGTTTATCCATTAACCACGCGTGTTTGTTCAAATTTGAATAAGGCACGAATCTTTAAGTAACAAGCTGAGATTATGATTAATGATAAAGTTTGTTATTAATCCTATGTGTTAGATACGATCGGAATCGTTTTTAATTTGTGGATAAAGATTATATCTTTTATCTTGTGGAGTTTGTTTTAAAACTAATTCTTATTGTAGTGCATCTGAAAGATTGAAGATTATCTGATGACCAGCACACCTATATAAAGTACTCAACATAGAGCTTAAAACTCAACCCACAATAACTGAAGATTGTGAGTCCAAAGTTGTGTACCCACTGTACAAAACATCAAGTGGCTCTAAGTATTGTTCCTTGATACTTTGTAGCTTTGTGTGGTTGAATGTTGTCATTCAACTAAGTCTTTTAAACTGTGAAGTTTAAAGTTTCGTCACTTGGGATTAGTGATTAGAGGAAGTTTGGCAGGTTCTCATATTCAGGGGGAGTTAGCCCTTGAGTAGAAGATTACTAGGATTGAGAAAAGGCATACATGCCAAAAGGTGTTTGGTGTGGTTGTAAAACTAAGTATTAATTCGGAGTAGTAGTGTTTACTTCCTGGATTGGTATCCTCCAGAGTATGGTTGTTAAGCGCCGAACTGGATTAACAAATTACTGATGTTGTTTATTGCTTTTATTTACTTCAGTACTGCAATAACGAGTGATCCTCATAACCAGTTGTCGAACCAGTTGTCTAAGACATCTGAACTACAGACATATTGTCCTAGACATTGTGTACGACATCTATCCTGCCAGATAACAGAATTTCAACAATGAAGTGGTATTTTTGCACTCCAACACAATGAATCCAAGGGGCAATATAAGATTTGGATTAGATCTTTTGTGGGTTCTAAGTTAACAAGTTTACCATGGGTTCGAATTGTATGTGAAATATTGTGCACTCATGAACTTGAACTTAATAATAAATTGCAAGAAAAATGTAAATTGCTGAAATTATAAATTGAGTTAATTCATACATCAATCGAGAATTTCTCCACTAAGCCACGATTTGAACCACATCGAGCAACTGCTCTCGCTTAGACTTGTATTTGAATTTGAACTTCGAATTTTGGAAGGAACACCTCTTTTGGCATGCTTGTTAAGTCTTCTCGAAGTTGACTCTGATATATGACTCGAAGCTTGCGATTCATGACCTGAAGCTTGCTTTATTTGAATATTGTACATAGTTCAAAGCCTTCAGTGGCTTTCAAATTTTTAGACGAAATTTTACATATAACAATACCAAAATCTAAAACTCATGTAATTATTCATGAAATGCTATAAGCACCCAGCGTAAAAAAAAAAAGACAATATCATTTTTATTTTTATTTTTTTTTCTATTTGACTAAAATCAATAATATATTTATATATTAAAAAATAAGTAATTACATATGAATTAAAGGCTAACTGGCAACAAGCTGTGCCGCCAATCCTTTTTGAATGGTAAAACCAATTCTGATAAAAAATACATTCTTAGCTTTAAAGGACATAACATTGCTATTCATAACCTTTTGAACTCGTTGCAAAAGACTCACGATATCATATTCTTTTATTTGAAATATCAATAAATATAAAGTTTGTTAATTTAGAAAGGGTTTTTTTATCTTGTCTTTTCTGCCCCATTTTGCATTCAATGATATTTTTTTTTCTTTCTTAACAATGATATTTGTACACCTCAATTTTCTAACATTCAATCAACACCGTATTTTATCACATTTCTCTTTTTTATTACCTAATTATCGCATTTATTTTGTTTTGAAAGGCAAAAATGAAATATATATAAAAAACCAAGAAAGCAAGTAGCATCCTCAGCAAAAGATATACTGAGGGAGGCTACAAAAGTTTACAATGAGATCCACATAAGAAAGTGAACAAAACAGCAACTAGTCAATGCCCAAACATAGTAAAGGGCTCGACCACCACCTATGCAAGGAAGAAGCTAAAGTAACATCTGTCACCCTCAACCACCGGTAGGAGAAAAAATTGACTTTGTCCAGGACCAGATGCACGGTATTCGCCGATTACTGAAGAGTCTAATATTTCTTTCACTCCACACAACCCAAACGTAAGCAAGCCAGATGAGTTACAAAAAGGACTGCCACGCACGAAGACTACCAGCTGAGTAGGTGAACTGAAGAAAGTGATTCTAGAGACTGAGAGTGTCCGCCGCTGAGAAACCAATCCAAGACCGAACCATAGCCCAAAGAGAACTGAAAGTGCTACATGTGAGAAATTTCTCACATGGTGTTAAGCTGACTCCACGCCACCATACCCATCACACAGAATTATTATTATATGTTAAGAAGTCTTATTTATGTTGTGATATGACCTAAAATATATGTTTATAAAGTTGTGAGATGACCTTACAAGCCGGTTTTGTAAGTTGAGTTAGACCCCAACTTCAAATTCTATGGTATCAAAACCTCCTTCACGATCTGTTGGGCCGTTTGCTATCAAATTTATAATCGGATCATTCACCATTTATATCCACGCCTCAAACTCAATAACAATAGGCGCAAAAATGTGTGTTAAGAAGTCGCACATTGATTGCAAGATCTAAGTATGTATTTATAAAGTAAAAACAATCATAAAGTTGAGTTAGACCAACTCTCAATTCTAAAATTACATTACTATATTTCTTTTTCTTTCAAGATATATACACCTATATATACCGATGTCCACCAAATATTTTTCTTCTTGTCTTCCTCCATTTTCTTTCAACTCTTGTATTAGAACATCTCCCAGATTTCTATTTACACTTTATTTATCTTACTCATCTTATCATCACTACTATATCTCATTTATCAATTTTCTGTCTCTGATTCTTTCTCCCTCTAGTGGTCAACTTGAGTGTATGGATATCTACAAAACATTTCTCATTTCTTTTACCGTTTTGTAAGACAAAAAATTGTAATGATTATGAATAAAAATAAAATTTTGAAAACATATTTATTTATAAAGATCGTAGATTAATAAAAAGACAAACCCATCTCAATAGATACATCATAACTCCATATATATTGATATTTTAATCCTACGCTAAGCATATTCCCTAACATTTATAAAAAAAAAACAAAAAGAATATTCCCTGTCATTTATAAACATAAAACAAAACGGATATTCCCTAACATTATTCATAACATTACATTATAAAAGAGACAAGGGAAACTATAAACCTACAGCCAACGCACAAGTCCTTATATCCACCCTTTAATATTACTTCACAAAATTGATATTTGAACCCACCAAAATATCAATATCACCCCCATAAAACATATTGAAATTAATGGACCAAAAACCTCATGCTGTATTTGTACCATATCCAGCACAGGGTCATGTGAATCCCTTCATGCAACTAGCCAAACTCCTACGTTGCAATGGTTTCCACATAACCTTTGTGAACACTGAATTCAACCACAAACGTTTGATTAAATCACTTGGAGCTGAATTTGTGAAGGGTCTCCCAGATTTTCAATTTGAGACCATACCTGATGGTTTACCAGAATCTGATAAAGATGCAACACAAGATATTCCAATGTTGTGTGATGCAATTAGAAATTACTTTTATGTTCCTTTTAAAGAGCTTGTGAATAAGCTCAATACTTCATCACCCCATATTCCAGTTACTTGCATAATTGCTGATGGGCTTTTGGGCTTTGCTGGAAGAGTTGCAAGAGATTTGGGCATTCAAGAACTACAATTTTGGACTGCTTCTGCTTGTGGTTTTGTTGGATATTTGCATTATGATGAACTTGTCAAAAGAGGCATTCTTCCATTTAAAGGTAAACCTTTCTTTGTGGTACAAAAAAGTATTTTTTATATTGTTATCTAATTTGTAATGTAATATTTGATATAATATAAATATGTAACTACGATTTTGCTAAGATCCAAATGAGTAAATTTATATATATAAACCACCTTTATAAAAGATTCAATTAGACATAAGGAGTGCCTAAGCAGAAAAATAAAGTCAACAAGAATAAAGTTTTATACGGTTTTGTTAGCAGCGTATTTCATATGAACATATTTAAATAAGTAATTGTATCAATTTTAGTTTATAAGAATACTTTTATATATGTAAAAAATTAGTGTTGACTAATAAACTTAAATAACTAAAAAAGGAAATAAATATATTTAATAAAAAAAGTATAAAAAATTAATATTTATTTAAGTAGACCGATTTTGTATGTCTTTCAAACTTTTTTTTCTGGCATTTAGCCTTGTCTATTTAGTTAAATAAGCTTATATAAAGCTTTAGCCAGCTCAATTATAAAAAGAGTAATGCTATTTAGTAAGAAATATTTAAACAAGAAAGAGAAGAATCTTATGTAGGCTAAGTAGTTTGTCCTTATAGATTGGTTTGACATATTTTCTTATGCACACAATACATATCTCAATGAATAAAAGACCGTCTCCGAATGACTTTCTAATTGAAAAAATAAAAAATAAAATTACCCAATTAACCTTAATTTACATTTTCTTTTCATTTGTTTTTACAAGGGAAATGATAACTGCTAGCTACTATTGTCAATTTTACAGATGAAAAATTTGTCGTTGATGGCACCTTGGAAACAAGTATAGATTGGATACAAGGAATGAAAGATATCAAACTAAAAGATCTTCCAAGTTTTATGAGAGTCACCGATCTAAATGATATTATGTTTGATTTTATGGGTTCAGAAGCAAAAAACTGTTTAAAATCATCAACAATTTTAATCAACACATTTGATGATTTGGAAAAAGAAGCCCTTGACACCCTTAGAGCCAAAAACCCAAACATATATACCATCGGTCCACTTCATACATTTGGTAGGAACTTTCCAGAGAATGAGCGTGGTTTTAAGGAAAGTGGTTCAAGTTTATGGAAAAATGATCCAAAATGCATAAAATGGTTAAATAAATGGAAACCTAATTCAGTCTTATACGTTAATTATGGAAGTGTAACTGTTATGACTAATCATCATTTGAATGAATTTGCATGGGGAATAGCAAATAGCAAGGTACCATTCTTATGGATAATGAGACCAGATGTAGTAATGGGTGAAGAAATATCGCATTTACCACAAGAGTTTCTAGATGAGGTTAAGGATAGAGGATACATAACTAGTTGGTGCTCTCAAGATCAAGTGCTTGCTCATCCATCAGTTGGTGTTTTTCTAACTCATTGCGGTTGGAATTCGACAACCGAAGCTATTTCTTCGGGTGTGCCTACTATTTGTTGGCCTTTCTTTGCTGAGCAACAAACAAATTGTAGGTATTTATGCAACACTTGGAGAATGGGGATGGAAATTAACCATGATGTGAAAAGGGAGGAGATAACTGAACTCGTGATGGAAATGATGGAGGAAGAAAAGGGAAAAGAAATGAAACAAAAGAGCTTAGAGTGGAAAATGCAAGCAAAAAATGCTACTGATTTAAAAGGATCATCATATAATAATTTTCACAAGTTAATTACGGAGGTTCTTCATTGCAACGCTATTTGAATCCTATTATTACCAGTTTAATGTGAAATATATCTTGTTCTATTACTTTTATTTAAATTATTTCTTATTTGAGATTCAATCATTCCTTTGATGACTTTATGAATTTGGTGTTATCCTATATTAGTTTAAGGAGACGATGTATTTTTTTTTTTTGTTTTTTTCTTCTTCATGTTAGCATTGGGTTGACAAATTGTGGCCGGCAAGAAATGTTGAAACTAATATGTTGCTTCATTAAGAAAATTGTTATTATGTTCCAAGTTGTATTGCTCTTTTGATTGATTGAGAAATTTTAATAGTTCTATTTTGGTGAGTGAAATAAATAATTTTTTTTTTCCTTAATGTTAGCTCTTATGAGGATGATGTTAAGATTATGAAAGTTGTTTTTTCCGTTTTTTTTTTTTGTTATCGTTATATGCTCATTATCGTAAATAGTGGTTTATTTTAAATTGAACACCATATATATATATATATATATATATATATATATATATATATATATATATATATATATATATATATATATATATATATATATATATATGCAGTTATTCATTTCCAATAAAAATATGTTTGTTAATTAATTGATAACTACTAAGCATCTTTTTTAGTTGTGCTTAGTTATTAAGAAAGAAAAGAAAATTAAAAATAAACTTTGGTGTGTAAGTTATTTTTCAACAAATACATATATTTGAATAAAGTGAAGGATAAAATTGACAATAAAAAAAGTCTAATTCAAAATGAGTATTCTCTTTATATAGTTGTGTATATTATTTCTTATTTGAGATTTCAATCATTCCTTTAATGACTTTATGAATTTGGTGTTATTCTACATTAATTTAAGGAGACGATGTTTTCTTTTTCTTTTCATGATGTTAGCATCGGGTTGACAAAGTGGCAAGCATTGTTGAAACTAATGTTGCTTCATTAAGAAAATTGTTAGTATGTTCCAAGTTGTAATGCTTTTTTGATTGATTAAGAAATTTTAATAGTTCTGTTTTGGTGAGTGAAATAAATATTTTTGTTTTTAGTTAATATAAGGATGATGTTAAGATTATGAAAGTTTATTTTTTTGTTACAAAATATTATGAAAGTTTAAAAAGCAAGATCATAATCAATTGTATTAAAAATATAATGCAGGAATGGATATTTGTACTTATTTTTCGGAGAAGTCCATCACATACATGTTGAAGTAGAAAACAAGGGTGCAGGAAGTAAGTATCAAGTGTAAAAGTAGTAAGGCCCAAATTAGGAAAGTAGCTGCAGAAAAATAAGATTTTTTCTTTTTGCGCCCCCAACAATTCTCACGCACCCTCTAAAATTACCAAAATATCCCCTTGCTTTCTAAGAAGCGAACAATGTTCGCATCCTAGCAAGCGTGACAAAAATGTGACCGTTTGACCACCCTCAAAATGCAATGTCTTGAAAATTTTTAAAAAACAAGTGCTTGTTATATACAATGTGAACTTTATATATGCAATCTTCAGACATAAACAATACACATCTTGATAACCAACTTTTTTCCACTCAAAACCCTTATAAAAACAGCCATTTTAGGTGAATCTGTGTTTCGAAATCGCAATCCAAGCATCAAGGAGCTCCACAGGCATCACATTGAACTGAATGCAAAAGTAATGTCACTCCAAAACCTTCCTCGTTCGATTTCTTAAGCATTTCGTTTCAGTCACGTCAAACACCTTACACTGGTACATTTCGCACCCTGTCTAGTGAACCACTCCGAGACTGAAATTCTTGTGTTTTTTTTTTTCTTTTAGAATTTTAGGAATTATTATAGATGATTCAAATGCAAGCAACGAGGATAGACATAAAGATGATACAAAATATTGACACGCTCGCAAGTGCATGAGTATATCGTCGTAATGAAAAGAGTATTGAATCCACATGGACTAATGAGTAACAGGGTATTATTCGATTCAAGGAAATTTATATGAAATAGTAGTTATGGTGATTATGATGACTTTGATCAAAGCAAGACAGTGAATGATTTGTTTTTCTTATATTTTAAAGACCCACAAGGTTATGAATTACATTCTTAACACAAATTCTCAATTCTTACCTTATGTGTTTATGTTGTGTGAAAATCTATCTTTTTAAAAGCAAGTAAAAGGTACCTTAGTGTCATGAAACAACTTTCCATCATCGCGGTTGTCAAGCACGCCAGTCTGTCGTAGTAAAACATCTTAGCACCCCAACACCTCCATGCCCACATAACATACATCCTTGTCACAACACTAGAGAGCCCAAGCATGCCAGACAATACTTCTACGAACATATATGGAGATATTGGTCTCAAATTGTAGAGATTCCAAATACCAACTTCACCTCTCGATCATTCACCGAGCACTCTGAGATTTTGATGAAGAACGTCTGCAAAGTATGATGTTTCTTGCTAGTAATCATCATCAACATACACAAACATGGAAAGGTTTGATCATGCTACGAAATGATCTCCATAAACTCAGGGTGTGGGTGGACTATTTACACCTTAACATAGTAACTCTACACTATGAATATATACATGAAAATAAGAACAACTACAAGAACTATGACAGAAAATGAATATGGACTTTTTATTGGATTATTTCAAATGTTACAAAGCTTGCTTGATGCCAAATACAAGAAAAACAAGCTTTTCTATAGGTCTCTAAGTCTAAAAAAACGTAGAAAAATGGATAGGTACATATAAGTGACAATAAAGTAAGGAAAGTTACAGGTTTGTAACTGACTTTCTCTTCAGGAATGTCTATCATGCATGTGTGGATCAGTGTCACGATCGTGACATGGCCTTCAGACTCAATTTTCCTTCCTACTGGAGCTATCACGAGTGTATATATGGAGCTTTGTCACAACCATGATAGTGTTTTCTGACCCTTGATCTTTTAGTCTCTCTCCTTTATGCAAAGTGTAACGCTTCCTTTGGCCATAAACTACAAATTTTACATGTATGCATTGATATTTCACTATTTTCTCTTTATAGGAAGCCTATCATTGTCTCTAGGTTATGCCTTAAGCAACAAGTCTTCAAAATGGGCTTAAAAAGATCACATTTCCACTTGTTCATGCATATGACCAACAAGATGTAAAACAAGAAAATTGTAGTAAGATAGCTCAAATAACTTGCACAATAAGCAAAGTTTATCAAGTATAATGACTACTAAAGCTATGCATATTTTAATGTATCAAATACTCTCATGCTTGAACTATTGCTTGTCTCAAGCAGTTAAGCTAAGATAGAAAGAATTAGGGAAATTGTTTCAAGAGTCGAAGACTAAGACCAATGAACAAATCAAAACATTCACAACAATGGAGTTTAGGTCATAGTCAAAATTAATGAAAATCTTAAGTAGGTTTCGAGTTAGAGACTTATGATTTCTTTCACATCCTGCCCTTTACAACTTTTTCAAAATAATTTAGCTCATTCACCTTTTCTTTTTATGTTTAAATCCTCCAAAAAAGTCTCTCCTTTTAAGTGTTGCTATCTTACCCCTCTTCTTATGACACCATTAATGATTTTAAGGGCGCATTTTGGTCCTCTTTCTTAGCTTATTGATTAGATTGCATGAGCAACTTACATACATCACTTCAAGAAATATGATTTTTGGCAGCGACTTTTGTCGTTACAAGTCGTTAGTCTTACAATTCACAAGGTTCAACCATTTTGAGATTTTTTTTTTTTCTTTTGATGCATTAGGTTGCCCTTCACATTTGAAAACAGTCGTTTGAGGATCAACCATCTTTTTGAATGAATAAGTTATGGGTTGGGTTACCCTTTTTATTTTGAGTATAGTTGTCTTTTACCGACGCTTACATTCAAAGAAATTTACATACAATTTTAATGAAGAATCATTGTGAAGAAGATCTTCTTCTTAAACTTGGCTGAATTTTGATGATTACAAACTCACGTCACAAAAGAAAAAAACTCATGAAGGCTCAAGATTAGAAAACAGGATGAAGATCAAGACTTAAGTTTTTTGGAAGACCCTAATATGGTCCCTAAATTTAAAGGACCACCCATGGTCCTCTTTATTTTACCTGCAATAGCCAGTTCCTAGTTTTAGTGTTTTTTTATATGGGGTAATTTTTGCAAATATGAAAAGTTCTACGGAGGATTGTGAAATTCCTGAAACCGTGAGATGCAAAGGGAAAAATTTCATTGTCTCTCAAATCACTCACTTCTTCTTCTCAGTCCGAGTTCTTTCTCACTCACTCAAACTCTTATTCTTCCTCTTCACTCTCACCATCCCGCAAAAACCCTTCTCCGAACCAAAACGCGTGTTTTGAACTTTTAAATGTGAACCAATGACAACAACTCAGTGTTCGCGACACAAATTGACCATCACAAAGGTTGTTGGTTGTTTTGGTTTGGTTTGTGAGGACATTCAGACCATCAATTATGATAAAAGTTGCAACACCACTGTTAACAAATCTTTGGCAGTTAGAATGAATTGGGAATGGATAAAAGTTGCAACACCGAAATTGGGTTAATGGTTGGGAATGGCTAAATTAGATTTGAGACTTGAGAGATTGTAATGAATTGTTGGTTCTGCATCTCAATGACGGTGTAATGGTTTGAGAGATATGAATTGTTCCCTTTGCTCCACAAGACTTTTGATATTTGCAAATAATACCCCATGAAAAAACATTAAAATTAGTAACCGGCTATTGCAAGTAAATAAAGGGATCATGGGTGGTCCTTTAAATTTAGGGACCATATTGTAAGTATGGTCCTTATCTTTGATTTAAACTTTTAATAATTATATAACTTAGAATGCTCAAAAATAATTTTAAAAAATTAACTACAAATAAGTTTCAAAGTCAAATATAGAAGTCTATATGAAGCAAGCTTTATAAATTATAAAAGAAAAATTCTGTCGGCGGTTTTTAAATCAGTTATCCCTTTCAACTGATTTCAAAAGACCCGGTGTTGTATGAAATTGAAATTCTTGTGTTCTTGAGCATTTGTAATATTTTGTGATTATAGTGACATTTTCTTGAAAGTGCCGCTACAAGAAATATCGTTTTTGGCAGCGACAGGCAGTGACAAATGTCGTTGCCAAAAATGAGAAGTTGCTGCAAAAAGTATTTTTCGCAGCAAAAATATTGTTGTTGCATGTCGCTGGCATAAGTGCCGTTGCGAAAAGTTTTGCAAGGACAATTAATGTCGCTGCCATAACTAGTGTTTTGCAACAACAATTAATGTCGCTGACATAACTAATGTTTTTAGCAACAATTAATGTCGCTGGCATAACTAGTGTTATTTGGCAACAACAATTATTGTCGCTGACACAACTAGTGTTTTTTTGCAACAAAAATTATTGTCGCTGACATAGCTGCTGTTTTTTACATCAACAATTATTGTCGCTGGCAAAAAATGTATTTTTCGCAGCGAAAAAGTTATTTTTGTGAACGATATAAATTATTGTTATATCTTTTATATCTCAATAACAAAATTATTGTAATAAATTAGACTTTCCAACTATAAATGTAATTATATATTTTTGTTATTTTTTATCAAAATTTAGTATCAATCACTTAATTTAAATTTTCATAATTTAAATTCTTTAACTAAGTTTTGTTTCTTCTTATCTTATTATTTCTATTTTGCATATATACTTTTCAACAAACTATAAATAATTAAATTAAAGTACCTACAAACAATATAATTATAGGATAACACTTATATATATTACCCTAAATACAATTGTCTTGTTCTCCTATAAAAATGTGATATGTGCTATTTATTCAACTCAAATTTTAATAATCGCTTGTAACTCCGTTAAACCAACCATTTGGTGAACAATAAAAATCTTTTTCCTTCCTTTTGTGATGCATTGTATAATACTACAATCGTTGAACAATTGGAATATCTCTCACTTGTTTAGTGAATCAAATGCATTCTTTTAGATTTGTCTTCCTTCTACAATTTTACCTCATTCTTTCACTCTGCTGCAGAACAAGAATTGTGATTTAATTAAAACCTTGACTATTAGACATTAAAGAAAGAAAAATAATAATAAATTGACTATATAAAAAATTGCGAATTGAGAAACAAGTGGAAGAGATCAGAGATAAAGTCTGTGAACATCTCCAACAAGATTAAACCTACAAAGAAACATTGACCTAAGAGGAAACATGACGATCTTGAATCAATTCTCTAGCTATTGAACTTGAAGCAAAAGGGATCTGAAAAATATTAAAAAAATTAAATTTACTTATGCATTGAAAGTATACGATGAAGCTAGCAAACCTGATAGTAGTTTGTCAATGTATTGGTTTGGATCTCAATGTCTCTTTAACTAAGTAATTGTGTGTGGTTACTATGAATGTTAATTTGACTTAAATATCTTTAACTAAGTTTTGTTTTTTCTTATCTTTTAATTTTTATTTTGTATATATCTCTCAACAAACTATAAATAATTCAATTAAAGTATATCTACTAACAATTTATTAAACGAAACTACCGTAAAAAAACTTAATTTGTCCTTATCAAGTATAATAATATAGGTAAAAATAAAAATAAAAAAGATAATAATTTCAAGTTAAAAGAAATTTACACATAAAAATAGAAACGGGAACCACGAAAAAAGATCAAGGCCGGTTTAGGCCTCAGAAAAAAAATTAATTTTTTTAAAACCAAATTATTTTTCGTATGTTTTAAAACCAAATTATTTTTCTTATGGTTTTTTGCTTTCTTATTTTATCCATTTATATTTATTGTGGAGAACTATACTTTTATATTGTACTCTACTTTGTTTGAAAAATATATATATTGTACTCTACTTTACCTCAAAAGAAAAATATTGTACTCTACTTGTTGTAGATTTTTTTTTTAACTTAAATAAAAAAAAAATCATCTACGCTAGTACCAAAAAAAGATCTACTTCAAAAAAAATATCATCTATGCATGTACCAAAACAAAAAAGAAAAAAAAAGATCATCTACACCAAGGTAATTAAAATCGGACCAGACATTGAACCGGCGTACTCATGGGTTCAAGGTTTAAAGGTCGGACCGGGGTTCAACCGAGGTCGAACCGGAATTAAGTAATTATATATTTTAAATTTTATATAAATAAAATATACACATAAATAATAGAATATTCAATTTTTTTTTGTTAGAAGTATTTATACGAGTTGATACTAATAATACATATGAATATGAATTAATACTTTTACTTATATATGATATATAATTATTTCAAAATGGTTAAAAGCTATGTATAAATAAATTAACAAAAATTATCTTTTATTTTATTGAAACTGAGTTTAGGCTTTTGGCAAAACCAATAAAGATATAACGTAAAGAATAAGGCCAGCAAACTAGTATGGGTCATATATATAGTAGAGGTTTGGGCCCAAAACATTCATGTAACCCTAATTTGTGTTGACTGCATCATCTGCTACTTCTTTTTCAATTTGCGCCGCCCACATCCTATTCACTTGTTACTAGCTTGCTACATCTCTTCATCTCTTCTAGTCTAATTCTCTTAGTCACATGAACCACAATATTTTTGGTTGCAACTTGTGTGTTTCTGACTTTCTGCACAACTCAACGATATGGTTTTGCAAGAATATCGGCGTTTTTAGGCAGATCTGAGTGACTTTAGTCATGCTAACCGTCGTTGTTTGATATTTTTTTTTATCTTAAAATCCAAAAACGGTCCGACCCATGCAATCTGACAAACCGCGCGGTTTTCCGATTTTCTCCGGTTTCCAACCGATTTTCCGGTTTTCCTGCATGGCGGTTTAAAGGGCTAATCGAACCGTATAATGCTCCGGTTCGCGGCCGTACCGGTTGAACCGGCCGGTCCGGTCCGGTTTTAATTACATTGATCTACACTATTATACAATTTATTTTCTAATCCTATTTTTTTATCAATTTATTTTCTAATATAATTTATTTTAATAAATGAAGATATTCAGTAGCTTTTTACCTAAAAATTTTTTTTATTTATTTTATTTTTAAAACAATAAAAACCCTTATTTTAATGTTTGTTTTAGGCCACACAATGTGTTGGGCGGACCCTACAAAAAATACACATAACAAATAATAATTGTGTAGTTTTTCAACGGCTTTATAAGGTTATTGCAAAATAAACTATACTATTAGTGGCAATAACTTATTTACAATATATTAAAAGAAACTACTACCAAAAAACCTCTTTTGTCCTTAGCACTCTTAATACTATTTCACCGTTTATACCCTCAAAAGTAATTTTAACTCTAAACTCAAAAAAAAAAATAACAAACAAAAAAAGAGAAGATAAACATAAAACAAATCTATTCATAAAAAAAAATATAAAAAAAAATAAAGAACAAAAAAAAAAGATAAGCATAAAACAAATCTACTCGTAAAAAAATATAAAAAAATTAAGAAAGAGAATAAAACAAACTTACTCATAAAAATAGCAATAGAAAACACTTATAAAGATGAGCATAAAAATTAACTAATAGTTTTTTTTAAACAAAACAAGTAGTTCTTATCGATTAATATAAAAAATCATTGACAAATATTTTTCACTCATACATAAAAAAATTGGATAAATATTTATCACCGATAATTATAATTTATTACTATGTCCGTTTCTTTTTATTCGTTTTTTCTCGTCAGATTTAGCGTTCTTTTTTATTTGTCTTTTTTGTATTTTAAGGATACAATTTGTCAACTTATCTTACTCTTTTTTAATAAAACTAATTAATGTTATATATTTTAAAAACTAAATATTTGTTTTTTATATTTTTATGGGTACATAACATATTAAATTTTTTTTGATACATAATATATTAAATTTATTGGAAAAAGAAAGTGTGTGAAAAATAAATAGGAATTATTTTCTAAATTAAAATGATGGTATAATAGGAAGATAATGTGCAAAAATATACTTCCTTAATTTAAAGTTACTATTCTAAAAAGAATTACTGCTAAAAATTTTAATTTGTCCTCATCGATTCTTAAAAATATTTCAAATCTTCTATTTCGTAAAAAAATTAATTATATCTTCCAATTTACTATTTTTCTATATAATAGTTAAATTGTACTCTATATTTATTATAAAAAATAACTCTATTTTTGTTTACTCTTATATAAAAAATACAGGAGAAGTATATTTTTGATGAATATATATATTAAACTAATAATTACAGGGTAAATATATATTATAATAACACACGGGACAATTGTTTTAATAAAAAAAATTAATCATACACGGGTCAATTTCTTTAATAAAAAAAAAAGGAATTTGTACCAAAAAAAATGAATTGAATAATATATTATAATAATACACGGAACAATTGTTGATGAATATATTATTGATAAATATATATTACTATAATACACGGAACAATTGTTTTAATAAAAAAATTTAATCATACACGGGACAATTGATTTAATAAAAAAAGAATTGAATAATAAATTTTTATTATTATTAATTATAATTTATTACACGAAAATCATACACGGGACAATTGCTTTAATAATTTTTTTTACTTAATTTAATAAATCTTACAAAAAAATAGCAGAACAACGTCAATTATTATTTTTAATTTTTTTTATACACTACGTCACTTATATTTTAACAATATTTCATAAAAAAAAATCGATAGACCCGTGCGAATGCACGGGTCGCACGGGTCTCAATACTAGTAATCTACTAAAAATATATAGAATGAACAATTACTAAAAAATTTAAATGATAATATTGCAAATCTTTTACCCTTAATTGTAATTTTAGCTCTAAAGATTTAAAAAAAAAAAAAAAAAGATACAAAACAGAAAAATAGAAGAAAAAAATTAAATTAAGAGAAATCTACGCATAAAAATAGGAACAAAAACCATGATAAAATATATGCATAAAAAAAAGTAATTGAGTTGTTTCCTAGCGACTTTACAAGGTTGTTGTAAAAAAACTAAACTATTAGCAGCAACAATAATTATTGTTAGGATAATTAATTTTTCCCAAAGATAACGTAGTTGTTGAGAAAAAACCAACTTATAACAACAACTTAAATAAGTTGTTGTTATATGTAGGTTTTTTTCAACAATTTAAATGTCGCTGCGAAAAAGTTGCTGCGAAAAACTATATTTCTTGCATGCAAGGGAACAAGATTTCTCTCTATTTGTGAGAGGAATCGGTATAAAATTATTTTGTCTCTCTTTCTCTTTTCTCTTTGTGTTCATTTATCTGCTACTATATTTTGAAAACTTAGTCAGATTCTACTCTTAGTTCAGAATCTACTTTTGTAAACGCTTAGAAAATTTTTAAAAAACCAACACAATTCAACCTCTCCTCTTATTTTAAATTTTATATAATTAAAAGAAAAAAATTATGATAATTTTATAAGAAAAAGCAATATGCATGAAAAATGTAAAATAATTTTATATTGTCAATCAATTACAATCATATTTTCTGTCATGTCACCTCATTTAACCCACTAGGTTAAACCATTTTTATTAGTTATCGGTGTAAAATTAATCTGTACCGCATTACGTGTCCTTGAAACTTTAATTTTATACTCTTTCCGTCTCAAAATGTAAACAAAAATAAATCAAAAAAACTTAATGTATTTAGTTAAGAATTTAAACAAAATATATTCACTTTAGTTAATCAATTTTTACTTATATTTTAGGACGGGAGAGATACTATATACCATAAATATAGTACTATTGAAAAAAAAAATCAGTAAATAACTGAAATAAAATAAAATTCACCTAAATACAAAATACATAAAAAACAAGACGGGTCCAGTGCAAAGAAAAAAAATTCATGGCCAGAAGAAGCTCACGTCATTCGATTATTAGTTGCAGTACAATAATGTGAATCACATCGACACAACATAACGAACTATAATGCTAGCTAGATTCCATATAGGTGCGTTTGTTTTGGATTTTTTTAAGAAAAAATTTATTTTTTTTTAAAAAAAAATCTATTTTATAATATTGATAGTGTTTGTTATAGATTTTTTTAAAAATCATTTTTTTATAAAAATTATTTTTAGCCTCAAAATGAAAATTTATTTTTAATAGCTTTTCAAGAATCTATTTTTTTTAAACTAAGAAATCTAAGTGTATGAACTTCTTTTTTTAAAAAAATAGATTTTTATAATTGTAAACAAATACAACGCACTCTATAATCGAAAATGATCCTCTCAATTTATTTTTTCTCAATTTTCATATTTCAATCATCAATTAATTTCTCTCAATTTTTTGTAGATTTAACTATTATTTTATATTTATAATCTAATGGTCTATAGTGGACATTATTTTCTCAATTTATTTTTTTCACTTGAAAGAATTCATTCTCTATATAATCATATTGTAGCCCAAAATTATTTTAGCCTAGCCAGCGTGTCCTAAGGTTAAGGAACTCACTAAAGTAGAAAATGTATATTAAAAAATATTTTGATTTTAAAAGTAAATAATAATTGTCAAATTTGATGGTATAACATTTGAATAATATCACATCGTTCAATAACGTTTTAATGAATACAAATTTTATAAAATATATTATTGGATTAAAAGTTTATATCATGTATAAATCCATATTAAAGTTTACAAAATTTTAAAATTGTTTCTTATATTATTGAAAATGATCAAGATTACTGGTATTTAATAAAATTAATATTTATATATATTTAATTTTATGGTATCAGATGTTGTGGATATTCTAAAATGAGTTGAAAAAATCATGCATAACAATATAGTGTCTTCAGACTTTTTGCTCAACTTAGCGAACAACTCAACTTAATGGTCTGACTTATTGTCTATTTGTATTTCACTAAAGTGTAATTATTTAATGTATATATAAAATTTATTTTATTAATTATTAAAAAAATTAACATTTATTTTTAAAACACATGTAAGCACTTGTTAGTTTCAAACACAAAATTCCAGTGGAGAGGTGCCCCGAAAGAGATGCAAGAACAGTTGAACGAAAGTGATATTTACAATGAGTCTATAGTGACAATCTTATAAAATATCACTATTTAAAGATCTTTTTCGTTTTTTTTACTTTTTCCCTTGTTTTCTAATACAAAATGCATTAATGATTTTCTTAAAAAAACATTACTATATAATTTATAATTGGAAAAGGTAAATACATTTTCTCCCTTATATAATAGTAATATTTATATGGATAATTAGATAAAATCAGTAAATCACTATAGACTAAATACATTAATTATTTAATAATTAACAAATTAAAAAAATTTATATTTTACCTATAATTAAGTTGAACAGAGTACAAGCTTATGGAGTTTAATTTGAATACTCTCCATTATTTTTCTCTATTTTTTACTTTTATTAATTACTATAGTTTTGAAATGTTATGATATGTATAAAAATTAATTAAATCTACTAAATATCATATTATCATATTTATATTTTAAAAATTTTGATAATTGAAAAAATAATAAAAGTAAAAAAATGAAAGGATCTTAACTAAGTTTATATGTGGTTCATAGTCAAAGCACAATAATACATGATAGGGTAGGGACTACGGACAAAACCACTCACATTTGTATGTTCCAAAAAAGAAAATTTTGTGATGTTTTTGTACATGTGTCGATATAAAAAGCATGTATCCCAAAGAATGGATTCTCTCAATTAATTTAGGAAAATAGTAGAATATTAGCCATTGATTTGTAAGAAGAGAGAAAAGAAAAAGAGAAAAAAGGTGAATTAAAGGATAGAGATTGAAGAAATTGAGGAAATTGAGGGAATTAAAATTGAGAGAATCCTCTCTCTGTATCCCAACGTGAAAAGGAGGGTTGTACTTCAATAATTGATTTTTTTTATTAACCTCTAATTCCTCGAATAAGATTTCCAATAATTTAGAATATAACTACAATATAAGTAAAATTTAATTAATAATTGTTTTTACTTGAAATTGAACTTAAATTCTTCCAAAAAATGTATCATAAAAAATTTATTGATCAATTGAGTTTAATACATTGGTTAAAACATTTCAGTATTTGATTTGAAGAGTAGCAAATTTGAATTTAATAGTTTTATTAGCGGTGACTTTTGTTGATTGTTTGATTAAAAACGAAGGGCCGAAATTAAATATTATGTTGAATTATTATTATTTTTATCGGTTTTGAATTGTTAAATCGGAATAAGTTTGAATTATTGAATCATTTAAAAAACAAATTATATACCGAGTAAAACATTTAGGTTTTTCAAAATGTATGGGTATTTATCCATAAATCAATGAGAGTAAGTTATATGTATGTGAAATACAAGTTTGTTACAAGTTAATTGTGTGTATCGAACCCGTTTACCTGTCTTGGCATAATGTAACTATTTAACAGTGTTTTACTTTTTTCGAGTCGTGTATCTGTAAACTCTTGTAGTCTTTTCGGTACACCTTGTGCGAAAGAGACTTCTTTAATGTAATATATATTTCATTTTGATTTCTTTTTGTATATCACATACGAATTTATTTATATTGTATATTCTCACTAGTTTATAAGTAAATACCCTAAATTATATCATTTAAGACAACTTAACTGTTACAAATTACATAAAACTTAATGATCTATTTATTAACTAAAAATAATAATAAACTTAACTATTACAAACGTTTAACTTAAAACACCTTTAAATAAATCTTGTTTATACTTATGTTTAAGATTTACTTACAGCAACCGATCTTGATGCATGAGTAGTAACCATATGTGACTGACTCTTTCCTAACGTAATAATTGTGCAACGTGCTTCATTTCAATAATTCTATAGTTCACTAATGATGATCTTGACAATGAAGTGATCTCAACACCACATGTTGTATTCTTGGACCATTTTTTTCTCAAAAACTTTTAACATATTATATACATGAATCTTCTAGGTACTCAAATTCGTTCGGAGAATCCATACAAATTCCATTGATGTTAGTAAGAAATTCTAGACCGCGTGAGGAAATTTGGGAGCTTCTATGATATATTAATTAATATAAATATAATGATTATTTTTATGAATTAAAAAGTTATTGATTTCATAAGAATAAGCACAATTTCATTGTTTATAAAAATTGCACTAATTCTTTTCATAAAAAATTGAATATTAACTATTATTTGGAATAAAAATTAAAAAAATTCAAATTTCATAGTTTCAACAATTTTGATAAATACTATTTAGTTATTATAAATTTTTCTAATGATAGAAAAAAAAAAAAAAAAAAAAAAAAGATTTCTTTCAAGAAATACTACCTCAATATTACAGCTACCAGCTATGCTATATGGTGCGAATTATTCATACGCGAAATTCGACGAATGTAAAAAGATAAGATTCAATCGCATGGCATCATAAAGTCACAACACTTGGTTTAATTTTTAGTGGCATAATAAAGTTACAATACTTGGTTTATGATATGTTAAAATATAAAAGCTGAGTACATTGTCTTCCATTTTCACCTACAAATCTATAACATAGAAAGAAAAAAAATCCTGAAACTGTCATAAGAAAGAAATAAAAAATCAAAAATAAATTTTATTTTAATCATAATATTAATACAAAATTTTGATCGTCGTTAACGATAATTGATCTTTGTCAAGGAACCAATGGAACACACAAAGTTGGTTCTAGAAGCAAACCCTGAAAAAAATATTGAGCCTGTGCAAAATTTTAGTCTAACAAATTGTTTGCAGTTTTATCCTAAATTAACTCATAAAAGTTTTAGTTTATATCAGTGTTAAACAAAAAATCTCAGATTTGACCTAAATTAACCACTATAAATTTTAATTTTGCTCTAAACAAACATCTAAAAGTTAATGGTGTATGAAAAAAATGACGAAAATGACCATATTGACCGATAAAGATATGAATAAAGAACCAAAGTGAAACCAAAAAAATCTTTAAGGGACTTGCGGATTAATTAAACCTAAAATTAATTTAATTTTGGTAAACACTAAAATTATGGGTAAGATTTTTTTAGAAGAATAAATGAATTATAAATATTAAGTAAGATCAAATTAAAAAAAAAAATCTCAATTTCATAAACACCATAAAGCATACGGTGGAGTACTTGTTGGAACACATATTGTTTCTTTTTGGTAAATAAATAAATGCGTTCGTGTGATCCCCGTGAATTAATTGTCGCACCAAACATCATTTTCCTACAGCTACATCCCTCCAAATGAATAGGTTCATATGGACAGCCCTCCAAATCCGATAAAATTTAAGACTTTTATATTTTGGTTGAGAGAGATCAAACGTAAGATTTTTAACTTAAATTTTCATCTATATTTTTTAAGGATGTTTTAAAGTAAACCACTAACATCGGTTATGTAGTCAAATGTTTTTTAATATGGACCCTCTGTTAACAGACATCGGTTTTTTATAACATTAAATGGATTGATGTAGAGCGTTAAATTTCACATGAACAATAACATCGTACAATTTAAATGTTGTTATGAATAATAAGTCTTATAGTGGATGTTCATGATCTTATCTCTTCCATTCTCACTACAATTCCCACTAGTGAGTGGATATTAATGTATTTATCCTTTCACTTCTCTATTTGTATCCTATAAATAGGACTCTTGTATATGATGTAAACATACACATGAAGAGTTGAATACAAAGCTTCTATTCTCTCTATCTCTATACTTTAGCTTTAGTAGTTTATTCCTAACACGTTATCAGCACGAGACTCTACCATTGAGTATTGAGAAAATTTTATTGGTGATTATTGTTGCTGCAACAAGTAAGTAGTGTTTTCATTTTATCTTACATCTCTTTTGTTCACATGATGCACCTCTTATTGCCTAATGTTATTTGATTTCTTTAAGGGAAATGCCTAATGGTACGACAAACATTTCGACGACGACTCACGAACCGGTTTCAATATTCAATAGTCACCGCTTACTTCATAGTAATAAAGACCAAATCTTGAAATACACCCACCGGCTCCACCGCTTCAATATTCATAACAACAACAAGTAATCTCTTCCTAAACAAAACTTTTCTCTTCTACTGCTACTTTGGAACAACACCTTTCTCTTCTACTGCAACTTTGGATCAAAACATTTCTTCCTCTCCAATATTCATAACAACAACAACACACATGATTGATATACCCAGTGATTATGACTGTGAGGCCCCTGCTTCATCAAATCGTTGTGAAGAGGAGAAGTTTCTTTTTTTTTTAACAATATTTTGGTCATTCTTTTTTGGTTGCACTTAAAAAAAATTAAAAAGGAAATTTAGAGTGTTTTAATGTGGTCGTGCATCTGTCGTGCGGAGAGCTGTCGTTCCATATAGCAATGCTCTTTCTTTAATAATCACTATTATGAACCTATAATCCCAAACTTTCATGTTATTGCATTGATGTGAATACTTTTATTATATGATGTCTAAAAATTACTCTTGAATCTTTGCCATTTTGGATTATCGTTTAAATAATAATGCAATATTCTCATTTTGGATTATTGCTTTTTTTCTTGAGCACTTGTGTTATATATATATATATATATATATATATATATATATATATATATATATATCTGTGATTGTATAGTTTTTCTATTCACTTGATTTGCAAAATAAAATATTTGGTTATTATTTTTCTTATGCAATAGTCTGCAGATTAAATTATTTATTTTATTTTTGTACCCTATTTGCTTGATATTTTTAAGATACAATGTGATGGGAACATTATAGTATCATATAAGCATCAGATACAAAGTGATATTTTGCTTGATGTTTTTTATTTCTATGATTTTCTTTTAAAGCTTTGATTTTGCTTTATTATTTTTGTGTATGTGAATGTTTGGAAAATTGTGTCTATGCTTCCAATCAGTTTGTAATAGCCTTCAAAAAAATTTATCTCTTGTAATAACCTTCACAATTACCCATCTTGTATATGATTCACTTGTTTGATCTATTATCCATCCCAATTTTGTTTGAAAAGATCTACTTTTGTTTGCTATATATATATATATATATATATATATATATATATATATATATATATATATATTCAAAATGAAGAATACTTACTTGGGCACAAACTCAAGAAAATAAAAAGGTATTTAACACCGTTGTGTATATGTATGAAGTATGAACTATTGAACTGAACTTAACTCCCCTAGTACCATTTGTACTTGGGGTGCTGTCTATAAAATACAGCTTCAGCTTCTTTTTGCCTTTTCAAATATAATAAATAAATAACAAAGCTTGGGCTTAGTGTGTTTGTTGATTTTGTTGAATTGTAAAAGGCAATGAAGTCAGAATCAAAGGATAAATTATAGGATTGTATACTTCCATAGCTTTTGCTTTTGCTAAAATCTTAATAACTCCGGAAAACTTGATTTGCCTATCGGAGATCTTATCACTTTGATCCATCTTGGTTCCAAGAGGCCAGGTTGCCCATTTCCATCAAGTAATTGTTTATGTTTTACTTTACTCCATATACTACTTTGATTATATATGAAATTCTTAAAGATCGAATTGGTATTTTATTTCTAATGAGATCGAATTGGTACTTTCAATATTAAAATTAGCACAAGATTATTTTATAGAGTTAATCCTAATATATGCCTCTTTCTTTTGTTTATCATGATTTGTTTACTTAGTCTAATTTAAGTTTTTCTAAAACGAAGTGAAATTGTTTACAATGCGAGTATAAATTTCCAAATTATTGGACAACTAGTGTATTATTTATTTCATAAGTTTATTGTAGAAATGTTAGTGTGATGATTTCAAATTCATGAAACATTTGATATAACGGTTTACCGCTGTTAATTGTATAAAAGGAGAAAATTGTTTTCAATATTATTTGCTCATATTAATTTATAAATTGTTTGAGATGACATTATAAGTTGATTTGAATATCTTGTAGCATATGCTCATTAAATAATATGGACCAAAAGTTTCATTCTTTAGACGTCTAAAGTTAAACGTATGATTGATTGATACTTATTAAATATCTTGGGAACATGAGATCATTTATATTGAGTTTTTACTTCGCATCAAGCCAATAAGTTATTATATGAAAATCCTCCCCTTAATTTGCAATTCAGTTAAATTTGAGTTTATAACCTAATATTTTTCATATAAGCATTTTTGGATGTGTTGTGTATATCACAGTTGCTCCAATTAAATGCACTTATATAGATCTTGAAAGAATATTGGGAAAATATATTTGATATGAATCTTCATCTATTATAAATTGTATTGAGCCAACTTGTTTACATCCCAGTAGGATGATTATCAATTGATGAATTAGATTTTCCAATATTAGGGGGAGATATTAAGCAGCTGAAAAATATGAACCTGAAGTTCAAAAGAATTATTTGAAAATAAATATTATTGTCTTATCTTGATCCTCAAAATATAACTCATTTGCAAAGTTAAAAAATTAAAATAGAAGCTGCTAATGCTCCAAAGAAAATAGATATCCTTGTTGGATAATAGAATAACGCAAATGAGTTTCAATCGCGCATGAAGCGTGATAGACTAATTGGTTCCAAATATAAAAATCCTCAAACAAGAAAATGAGCTAAAAGAAAAGATAACCCAAATGAGGATGTAGAAACTCTTAAAGAGTTACTATTTTTTTATTAAAAAAAAAGTTATTATTTTTGGCGCATATCTTTTATCGTAACTTTTGTTTATATTTTTATGCGTAAATTTATTTTTATTAATTATTTTTTGTTCCTATTTTTGAAGTTAAAATAGATTGAATTATTATTTTTTTTTATAGGTGGTTTCCGTTACTATTTTTATGGGATGATTTATTTTATGCTTATCTTCTTTTTTTTGTTTTTTTTATTTGTTTGTTTAGAGATGTGGTTTTTAATGCTATTTTTATGAGAATATTTCTTTTATGCTTATCTTTCTTCTTTTTTTTTTTTGTTTCTTTTTTTTTATTTTCGTGTTAAAATTACATTTAAGGGCGCAAAACTTGAAACACCATTAAAAATGAAAAGGATAAATTTGAATTTTTGGTAGTAGTTTCTTTTAATATATTGTAAATAGATAGAAATGGAGTGCATGGTTTTGGATTTTTTTTAATTCGGAATAATTTTGTGCACATCTTTTCTTTCCTCTTTTAAAGTGTTTGTTTTAACTTTAAAAAAAAAATATTATTTTAAAAACTTTACCTCTCAAAAATAATTTATATGAAAAGCTGTTTAAAATAATTTTTTTTTAGAGAATTTTTTAAAATTTTTTGATTGAAAAAAATTTATAACAAAATGATGAAATGTTTAAAATGACATTTTAAGATAATTATTTAAATTAATTTTTCATTTCTAGCTTCTATAAAAAATTTATATGTTAATTTTATTTTAACGAAAATACACTACAAAAATTATGTTTTTAAAAAGCCAAAACAAACGGAATCTTAATTTAAATAAGTAATTTTTACGATGATCAAGTTTTTCTTTCTTAGTTTTGTTGTCTTAGTGCATCGTTGTTTGGTTTCTCATCTTAGTGTGGTGTTCGTTTGATTTTTTCTTCTCATTGTGATGTTTATTTAATTTAGATTGAATGATTAACTTCAATCAATTACTAATTTAACCAACCAATGACTAGGTCGCAAAGATGCAAATTCGATGTATGAGTATTTTAGTACTTAAATTTTATCACTTTATTTTATTATTTATAGGTATAACTTTGTCGTTTTATACTATTAACTTGGATGTTGTGAGTTTGTATGTAAATTTATCATTTTTTAAGTTTTAGAGTGGTTGAATTTGTGTTTGCATGTTCGACTATTTTTATTTTTATTTTGAAAAGAAAAACTAAAACCAGCTTCGTTTTGCCATTAAATACTTTTATGGCTTAATTGGACATTTGGTCCCTTACGTTTATTTTAGGTTTCAAGTTAGTCCCTTATGTTTTAAAAGTTTCAAGTTGGTTTTTATCTTTATTTTAGATTTTAAGTTGGTCTGTCATATTTTAAAAGTTTCAAATTGGACCAATATGATCATGCATTACATCTACTTTTCTTTCCAATAATCAATATATCATCGGCAAACTAAATATGAGCAACATTAACTTGTTCTTCTATTCCAACTTGAAAACCTCAAAGCTTCTAATGAATTAAAGCCTTCTCACCTGCGATCAGAAATATAGATGGTGACAAGATCCCCTTGTCTAAGACCTCGAACTGTTGGGAATTCCTCAATGAGATTTCCATTTATTAGCAATGAAGCTACAGCCATACTCAAAAAGTTCACTCTTAATATAACTGAATTTAGATAACCCCAACTCATCAAATTGTATGATTTCTCAAACTCAACTTTTAAAAGTACTTTGTCTCAAAAAAATTGAGTAATTTCATTATTGTATGCATACTAATATATAACTTTAACGATTAATATTTTTAATTGTATAAAAGTAAAAATTATAAAAATGTATATTTTGAAAATATTCATTGAGAATTTGAGATAAATCCAACAATATCTTATATGCTAATATTTTTTTTATATGTAATTATTTTATATATAATATTTTTTTTTAAATAATAAAATTTGACAAAGAAATAACCAACAAGATTATTTGGACTAAGTGTCAAAATACATCATCTCATATTTGGAAAGATTGTCATTGAGAATCTGTTAGTGTCAGTAAACTATTTCATGATTTAAAAGGCAGAGGCTTCTTCAAAGTTCAATCCAAAAGATGTCATATCCCCAATCCAATCGAGTTATGAAGATAAAATTTGAATGGCCAACAAAGACAGAATTTAGTCGCAACAGTTAATTACGATGTTAAACAAAAAAAATTAAATGAGAATTTGGATGAAATACCAACAAGGAGTCAAGGAGGGTGGGAGTGGGAGTAACAATAACACGAGCCAAAAAAAGAAAGAAAATATATGTAACCGGGTCCACCATAGAAAATTAGAAATAATTGCAATGATTAAAAGAATGTATTCTTCAAAGATTCAATCCAAGATGCTATATTCTGATTTAATTTTTGAAGATGAAATTTGAATGGACATAAAAAGCCAATAATTTACTGTGTTAAAGTTAGATGTTTGCATAGATTTGAGACGGGAGGTTAATTTTTAGAGCATTGCTATTTAGTAAGAATTATTTTATAGGATGATGTAATTTTAATCTCCTTTTTTAGTGGAAATTATGGGGGATAGTTGATGTAAACAAGGGTGAAAATTTATTCTTGCAATTCTTCTCCATAAATTTTCTTACTAAATAACATTTTCCTAAGTTTTATTAGTTTCTATAGATTTGAAATTATATTTTTATGTATTAAACTTTTTTTTCGTATATAATGTAGTAGAAGATCGAATTCAAAATTTTATATATACTACTCAAACTTGTCTTCATTAGATTAAACATAGTGGTTTAATACATTGAACTTTTGATTTGATAATTAATGAAAAATATTATATTTGTTTAGTTCAGAAAAACAAAATGTTTGATGTTTGATTTTGTTCCAGCATTACTTATACAAGAAAAATATTTTGGGATATATATTTTTCTATAAAATTTATACTATTAAGAAAATATCTCTGAATAAAATTTTCACTATTAAAGTATACATATAGAAATTTTGATAAATTTAAAGGCATGGAAAGAGGCCATCTATTCTAAGAAACTTACTTTTTTTGTCATGTTATGGCTTATTCGCGCGTTCAACGAAATGACCAAAATATTTTTCCATAGCTTAAGTTACGGATGTAGAAAAAATGAATAATTTTAAAAATTACATTTTTTTCTACTTCATGATTTAAGTCATGAATATTATAATTATAAGATGTTTTGAAGAATGTTCATAATATAAATTATAAATAGAAATATTTTGTTCATTTCGTATGATGGGCTTCAAAAACTATAGATGGCAAAAATATTTTTCCTATTCTAACTCTTAGCGGCAAAGGTAAAAAAAAGAAGAAAAAAAGAAATGAGAATGGGTTGAAGATTGAAAGACCGGGACAGGAGGAACAAGCAATAACAAGGGACAAATAAAAATGAAAACTTATGTCACCAGGCCCACTCCTTGCAATAATTAAAGGGAGATTGATGATGATTCCAGCATGAACTACAGTAACATTTTTATTCCTTTCTTTCATAAACTTATTATTTTATATTTTGGAAAATGCTAATTAGTGTTCCCGAGGCACTAGTTAAGGATACTTAAAATAGTAAGTCAACCTCAAAAATTGTACAATCAATGTTTGAAAAGTAAAAAAATTGATGTTTTCAATGCAAAAATTATTTTTTTGATACCCTTAACTAGTGCTCCGGGGGCACTAGTTAGCATGACACTTATATTTTTTTTATGTTCACCACCAGTTAAATCTGGTTCGGAGATCAGTTCTGGCATTAAGTAGTTTTAGTTCCTTTTCCATTCCAGTTGCGGGGAATCGAACTATGGTCCTTCTTATCAAGTTCAGCGTCAATCACCATTAAACCAACTAATGATTGGTTTAAACTTATTATTAGGAGAAAGGTAACTACTTCCTCCGTTTCATATTAAAAGAAGAAAAAAAAAAAAATTTTTGCTCCAAATTATAAGCAGAAGTATTTTTTTTGTCATTTTTAAAATATACTTTTATTTATTCTCATAAAATTTAATACAAATTGCATTTAATGTACTTTTTTTTTTATATTCAATAACCAATAAAAATTATTTTGATATCTTTTCATGAAACATATTTAAAGAAAAACAAAGAGTCATATTTTCAAATTATTATATTTAACTTTTTTTTTAATAAGTGTGAAAATTTTATTTTTGTTTATAATATAAAACAGAGGGTGTGTATCTTAAGAAATTCAATAAAGAAATTATCAAAAATTAAAAGAAAAAACTTAATAAAGAAAGGTTCATGCTAACTAGTTTTCCTGGTACAAGTTAAGAAGATAAAAAAAGAAAATTTGGCATTGAAAAGATTATATTTTACACTTTTAAATTGTTAACTACACAAATTACAAAATACTTTTTCTATAATAGTCTAAAAAGTTATGTATTCAACTTCTAAGAAGTTAAAATAAAATTGCGTAAAAAAAATCAAAATAATATTTTTCTAATATAAAATTTCACTTTTATGTTTGTTAACATGTGTCATGATGCTCATGTTATCAAAGATAAAGTTTTAGATCGGTCATTTATCTTTTTTTATCTCTAATTTTGTCACAAAGTAAAATTCTGTCTTTTTGCTCAAAAGTTAATTATTTGTGAACATGTTTGGAAAACTTTTTTTAGAGATGTTTGGAAAAAAAATCATCATTTTCATTACATTATGTTATTATAAAAAACAAGTTGTGCCGACCCCGCAGCCCTGCAAGTGACTGGTTAGTTCGACAATAATTTATAAAATCCTACTGTAGATAAAATTTAAGACCATATGTTCAAACTTCAAAGATCTTGATGGTATACTAGCACATGCCAATTGTTGAATCCCAATTAAGTGAAGTTAAATATTCGTGTTGCCATATGGTCGATGTTCTTCAAATCATCCGATCAAATATCGAACAATTTAGAATTCAGTTTCAAAATTTATATTTATATTGAATAAAAATTTTAAATATTTTAAAATTTGAACTATCCTGCATCCGAATGCATAAGCATAATTGAGTGACTACATTTAATCCCAAATTATTGGATGGATATTTCTTTAAGTGGTAGTCCACACTCCATACCAACTAAAGCAAAAACAAACAAAATCGCAGTGTGTGTATTATTATAGCATTATATATTAGGCTTGGCCCATGTGTGTAAGAAAAAAATGGGGATTAAAATTAGACAATTTCTTTTTCAGCCCCTCGTCTTTCTTTTATACTCTTCAAAAATTTGATTTTGCCCTTAATAAAAATTTCGGTTCCTAGAAACCGAAATTTTTTTAGTTTAAATTTCAGAAAATTTTGGTTTCTAAAAACCAAAGTTGTATTTCAAGGCAAAAAAAATTTCGGTTTATAAAAACCAAAGTTTTTCGTAAGGGCAAAATAGAAAACTCGGAGGGTAAAAAAGAAACGTGGGGAGCTGAAAAAGAAAACTTCTTAAAATTATACGGTAGTATGCTATACTAGCCCAATTCTACGGTGAACTGCCTCTCCAAGTGATTCATTGTGGATAATTAATTAATATTATTATAACGAATATATAAATTTTATAAAATTTATTGTTGGATTGAAAATTCAGATCGTATAGATCATTCATAAAAAAGTTTAGAAAAATTAAAAATCATTTGATATGTTGTTGAGATCCATAAAAATTAACGATTTATTAAATACCGTAACATATCAAATGATTAATTTATAATTTTCTAAATTTTTTTATGGATGATCTATATGATATAAACTTTTAATCCAACGATAAATTTTATAAAATTTATATTAATCCATCATGGACCATTTAAATAAGTGGTCCATATTAGAATCTATTGTAGTGTACTTTCTCCATTCTATTTTATAAAAGAAAATTATAGACTAAATATATTAATTACTCATTCCGTTCCTTTTTACTTGTCTTTTAGTGTTGAATTTAGCGTTCTTATTTAATTGCCCTTTTAGTATTTTACGGGTATGATTTGTCAATTATATCATTTGTCAATTGCTCTTACTCTTTTTAGTAAAACTAATTAATGCTATTGTTAGCCTGTATTTTCGACAGACATTAATGAATTGGAGTGAGAAGATGAATTCTCATTTAATGTACATTATTGTATTTTAATATTCTCTTGGAAATTGGTTGTTTAATAAATCAAGAGAAAATTAAGGCATTCGACGTCGAAAGCCTTGTAGTTTGTAAGTTCACTGTGGAGTCTGAAGAAGCTGTTGAATTCGACAGGAACCTATTTTAATAAGTACATGATTGATTGCTTCGACATTGCTATATATGTGTCGAATTATATATATGTATGTATATGTGTGTTTGCTTGTATAACGTATTATGCAGTACGGAGAAAGCATACTCTGGACTTAGCAAATTATTCAAAGTGGATAACGTTCGAAAGCCTTGCCAGGTGTCCAAGAAATTCAAATTGTCGAAGACACGTGGAGTTTAGTTAGACGTTAAGTAGGTTTTGACGGTTATTCTAGTTTGCCTATAAATATTAGTTTTTCATATGAGAAACGGGTTCACAATTCTCATGCAAATTCCTGACAAAACTCAGAGTACCCATGTCAACGAGCGAAATGAGTGCAAAATGGAACATGTACGAATCTGTGTAACCAACCTTTCTTTGTAAACAATTTACATTTATGAATGCAATTTACATTCTCCAAGTATTTTACTTGCTTTCCATTTAAAGTTTACGCACTTTAACCTTTCTGCAATTTATTTCATTGCATGTTTAAAACCTTTCTGCAATTTATTTCATTGCAAGTTTAAAACCTTTTCTGCAATTTACTTTGTTGCATGCTTTTACTTTTCAAAGTTCTTCTTTAAACTTTATCTGCAAATTCATTTACAAGTTTTCTGCAAATTTAACTTTGAAGCATTTTACTTTAAGCAAACTCATTCGACTGCGTCGAGTGATTTTACTGTTTTTATCAAATTATCCGATTTAACCCAGAAAATATGAAAATGTTTTCGTCAATTCTGCACAATCCAATATGTCCCAGGATTTACTAGTTGATCCTTCTTGTAATAATTAAACTAGCAGTTGTTTGCTAAAAATCGGAGTAAACAAATTGGCACGCCCAGTGGGACTATTGGTTTGTGTGATTTATTTTGTTTATTTTTGAAACTTTTTGCAAAATTGTTTTTGGTGTTGAAATTTGATTGTGTGTGTAATTTTATATGCATTTGAGGAGTGGTAAATCTCTCCCAGATTTCTTAAAAATACCAACTCGTACTCGTACTAGAATGGTGAGACCACCAAGCAATTCTGCGAATAATAACAATAATAATGGATCAGAAACGAATCTGAATCCAAATCCCCAGAATGTGGCAGGGCAACCTAGTCAGCCAGCATCTGGCGTTTCTAACGCCAATTCTACTGGTGGGCCAACAGGTCCTGCATTGAATTCTACAAATTCTGAAAATATCCCAAATAATAATAATAATAATAATAATAATAATAATAATAATAATAATAATAATAATAATAATAATAATAATAATAATAATAACGGCGGAAATTCGAACCCTGCGACGAATTCTAGTACCGTTGGCGCAAACGCCAGTGGATCAACAATGCCTGTCGTTACTTCAAGTATGATAGGAGGAGTCCCTCCTCCAAATCCTAACGGTGCAACAATGACACAACCGAACATGTCATCCATACCAACAAACGTATCACACACACATGGATACACAGACGGTAGTCAAGTTGGTGGAACACCCTCAAGACCACCCTGGTTGCCTAGAAACCCACAATTTGGAATGCCAACAACAACGATGGCAAACCTGTATAATTGGCCTTCAATAGAAAGTTCTCCCTCGTCTTCTGCGATGGGAAATAGAGGAAATTCTCTTAACTTGACAAACAATTTTATGGCAGTATTAAGGCAACAAATGGATGAGAGCAACCATGATATTGTGAATGCGTTGACCCAACAGATTGGCACAATCTTTAATCCTATGTTACAGACAATCAATGATAGTTACCTGTTTTTAGCCAATCAAATGGGGAGAATGGCAGACTTTTTTGGAACCCGTGATGCTCCAAATAACCAAAGGGTTCCTCGTGCAAACCCAGAAATTCAACCAGAAGTTCAAGCCCAACCACTGCGTATTGAAGGAGAACAGCCAGAACAAGAAGTGGTATTAGTTAATAGAAACCAAAATGCTGATAATGTTCTTAGGAATGTTCGACAAGATAACATAGCAGGGCAGAACAACTTGGCCAACTTAGTAGAAAATATCTTGGCCCAAAATGGTTTGAATATAGGATTGCATAGGCCAAATTTCGTGTCAGCATTGTCTGAATATGTTTTGCAGGCAGAACTGCCAAGGGGGTGGAAAATCCCCAAATTTACAAAATTTGCTGGTGATACGAATGAGTCTACTGTCGAACACATTGCCAGATATATGGCAGAAGCAGGGAATTTAGCAAATAATGAGGATTTAAGAATGAAATTTTTCTCCAATTCCCTCACAAAAAATGCTTTCACGTGGTTCACCACATTTCCCCCTCATTCAATTCATAATTGGACTCAGTTAGAAAGGCTATTTCATGAACAATTTTATATGGGACAATCTAGGATTAGCCTCAAAGAATTAGCCAGTATGAAACGTAAAACTTCAGAGGCCATTGATGATTATTTGAATAGGTTTCGCCTTCTTAAGGCAAGGTGCTTTACTCAAGTGCCTGAACATGAATTGGTTGAGATGGCTGCTGGTGGCCTTGACTATTCCATTAGGAAAAAGTTAGATACTCAGCATTTAAGAGATATGGCCCAGTTAGCAGATCGTGTTCGACAGGTCGAACGCCTCAGGGCTGAAAAAGTCAGAAATTCTAAATTTCATAAAAAAGAAAAAGTGGCGTATATAGAAACTTATGAAAGTGAAAATGAGTTCGACGATGGTCAGGATTACATAGAAAATAATGAGGTTAATATTGCTGAATTAAAACCAAGACCTCCCTATACTTGTAAAATGTTAAAACCATCAAATGGAAATAATCCTGTCGAACCAAAAAATGATAGATTTGTTGCTAAGACATATACGTTCGACATTACTAAATGTGATGAAATTTTTGACTTATTGGTTACTGATGGCCAAATAATTGTGCCAAAAGGTTTAAAAGTTCCACCTTTGGAACAACGTAAGAAAAGAGGTTTTTGCAAATATCATAATTTCTTGGGTCATAAAACCTCACAATGTGTTCTTTTCAGGGATCTGGTCCAGAAAGCCCTGCAGGAAGGAAGACTCAAATTTGGCGAAAAGCCAAAATCCAAACAGCAGGTGGATGAAAATCCATTGCAGATTGCTGATGCTGCTTACACAGAGCCATTTGAATGCCTGATGTTGGAAGCATTGAACCTCACTGAAGGGGGGCAATTGGTTTCTATTCCTGAAGAAGAATACGAAAACAAAGTGGAAGAGGTGTATCCACAGGCTGGAGAGAAATTGTTAGATTTCCTTCAACGCTGCAAAGAGAATGATGGCGAAGCTACATTATGTCCTCATTGTAGTGCCATGTTCGACAAAAAGGCTGCTGCAGGCCTCACCAAATTTTTGCCTCATAGTCAGGGCAGAAACAATTGGCCAAATAAAAGGCCAACATATTCCAACATTCTGAATAGCCAACAGGCACCTGTGCATCAAAGGTTGGGACCACAAAAATCTTTTGTCCCCTCAAACAGGACACCTGTCAACCAATGGGTTCATTGGAGAAACATGGCTTCTGGCCAAAGGAATTTCGAGAAAGGAAGTTCCAGTAACTCCAATCCCAAGAAGGATTCTGAATCAAGAAAATATGATTACAGAAATAATTACAAAGGGAAGAACCCATGACAAGATCTCAATGGCGTAGATATCAACGCCAGAAAAAGTTGGCTGCTCAAAGTTCCCAGATTACTGCTGATGGTAAGGGAAAGAAGCCTGTGGAATTGGCTAAGAAGCCAATGAGCGAAAGGTTAGTTGAACCAAAAATAGAGTCTTCAGTTGCTGATGATGTCGAAGACGAACACATGGAAGCTGATGATTTTCTGGATTCTGAACCTGATCTCGACATAATAGCGAATGTTGTGTCAATTCTGCCAAGGGAGTTCGACGTCTGTTCTGAAATAACAGATGAAGAAGAAGAATCTGGAATGCAAATGGCCCTTCACAGGCCAGTCTGTTACTACGTTATGAACAACGGTGCTCTGGAGGACCAAATGGCCACATTTGAGAGGCCAAATGAAGGCATGAAAAATCACTTGAAGCCTCTCTTCATACAGGCTAAAGTGAATAATGTAGGGATCAACAAAGTAATGATTGATGGTGGTGCTGCTGTTAACCTAATGCCAGAATTTCTGCTGAAAAAGATTGGCAAGTCTTTGGTGGATCTTCATCCTCACAACATAGTTCTGTCGAATTATGAGGGTGAAACTGGTTTGTCATTAGGAGCAATCCAGTTGGATGTGGTTGTTTGAAGTACTATAAGGCCAACCTTATTTTTGGTTGTGGCCTCTAAGGCAAATTACAATCTGCTCCTAGAACGAGAGTGGATTCATGGCGTGGGGGCAGTCCAATCTACCTTGCACCAACGCCTGATTATCTGGCGAGATGATGGCATTGTTGAAAATGTAGAAGCAGATCAAAACTACTTCAAAACTGAAGTTCATCATCTCACAAAGCACTCATTCGACAAAAAATTGGCAACTATCTCGCCATGCACTGAAAGGGATTTTGCATATCCTTCAGTGAGAAATGTTCACCACTCAATCAAGTTGGACCCCACACATGGCTTTTTGTGGGAAAGAGAAGATGGAGACATTGAATATGGCGAATATGAAGGCCAGAACTACCCAACTGGGTGGGATATCAATGAAGATTACTATGTCTGAGTCCCAAACTTGGGCAAAGATTTCGGCCTATATGGCTGAAAACAGAATCAAAATGGCTTTGGAAGCCAATTCATTGTCAGAAAATATGGCTGTTGCAGCCAATGATGTAAAATTTGGCAAACAAAAGCCATAAATGCAAAATCTGGATTGCATATATGATGACGAACCCCTAGGATTTGAAAAAGACCCAATCAGTCAAAGTCACAAGATGCAAGCTCAGGATCCTTTGCAAGAAATTGACCTTGGAGATGGTCTGACGAAAAGACCAACATACGTAAGTGCAAACATTCCTCCTGATCTGAAGGCAAAAGTGGTGCAACTCCTGATGGAATTTAAAGATTGTTTTGCTTGGGATTACAACGAAATACCAGGTTTGAGCAGAAAGTTGGTGGAACATGAATTACCAGTTCGACCAGATAAAAAGCCAGTGAAACAATTGCCTAGGAGATTCGCACCAGAAATCATGTCGAAGATCAAAGAAGAAATTGAAAGGCTGCTGAGGAGCAAATTTATCAGAACAGCAAGGTATGTCGAATGGTTAGCAAATATAGTGCCTGTGATTAAGAAAAATGGTTCTCTTAGAGTATGCATAGACTTTAGAGATTTAAATAATGCTACACCAAAAGACGAATATCCTATGCCTGTGGCAGAAATGTTAATAGACTCAACAGCTGGGTTTGAATATTTAAGTATGTTAGATGGTTATTCTGGTTATAACCAAATTTTCATTGCTGAGAATGATGTACCTATTTTAATAAGTACATGATTGATTGCTTCGACATTGCTATATATGTGTCGAATTATATATATGTATGTATATGTGTGTTTGCTTGTATAACGTATTATGCAGTACGGAGAAAGCATACTCTGGACTTAGCAAATTATTCAAAGTGGATAACGTTCGAAAGCCTTGCCAGGTGTCCAAGAAATTCAAATTGTCGAAGACACGTGGAGTTTAGTTAGACGTTAAGTAGGTTTTGACGGTTATTCTAGTTTGCCTATAAATATTAGTTTTTCATATGAGAAACGGGTTCACAATTCTCATGCAAATTCCTGACAAAACTCAGAGTACCCATGTCAACGAGCGAAATGAGTGCAAAATGGAACATGTACGAATCTGTGTAACCAACCTTTCTTTGTAAACAATTTACATTTATGAATGCAATTTACATTCTCCAAGTATTTTACTTGCTTTCCATTTAAAGTTTACGCACTTTAACCTTTCTGCAATTTATTTCATTGCATGTTTAAAACCTTTCTGCAATTTATTTCATTGCAAGTTTAAAACCTTTTCTGCAATTTACTTTGTTGCATGCTTTTACTTTTCAAAGTTCTTCTTTAAACTTTATCTGCAAATTCATTTACAAGTTTTCTGCAAATTTAACTTTGAAGCATTTTACTTTAAGCAAACTCATTCGACTGCGTCGAGTGATTTTACTGTTTTTATCAAATTATCCGATTTAACCCAGAAAATATGAAAATGTTTTCGGCAATTCTGCACAATCCAATATGTCCCAGGATTTACTAGTTGATCCTTCTTGTAATAATTAAACTAGCGGTTGTTTGCTAAAAATCGGGGTAAACAGCTATATATTTGGAAAACTAAATCTTTATTTAATTTTTGTTTTTGTTACATAACATAGTAAATTTTGCTTTTGTTTTTTTTGGTACATAATATATTTAATTTATTGAAGAAAAAAAAAAGTGATTGTAAAAAAATAGGGATTTATTGATGGATTAAAACAAGGGTATAATAATAAGATAAAATGCAAAAATATACTTCTTAATTTGGTATTACTGTTTTAAAAAGACAAGAAAAAAATAAATCAACTCTTATAAAAAGAATATCATGAACATGAAGTAGTTGTTAAGAGTAAAAACAACAATTGTGGTGCATATCAGAATCAGATTCAATACGGTCGTGGTTGGCTATCAATGATTGTGAACTACCTGATTAAAATTATACAGTTTAAATTTGAATATTTTTTTATTTTATTATAAAAGTTCTGACTTAATATTTGAAGTGTTCGACCAAGAAGATTGTACTGTACAGCTTAAATCTACAGACTGCATAATTGGATTGGATCAACGGCTGAATTTACTGAATCCTGGTCCACGCATATCACAACAAATACATACACAACACAAGAAGAAAAAAGAGCTGCCGACGTGACAAGAAAAAGATTGTTTTGATGTAGATCTTTCATCATTGTGCAGTGAATTTGTTATCGCTAAAAATCTAGCATATACTATGTTCATGTCACCGAGTTTATTTGATTTATTCATTCTGTCCCTTATAATATAGTAATTTTTAGCAAAGTTTTTAGGTATTAACAAAATTTATTGAATTAATAAATTTATTTAAAATAAGTGTTACTTTTACATATTTATTTTTTAATAATTAATATTATAAAAGTGAAAAATATATTTATATTTTTCAATATTACATAATTTTATTTTTTGTAAAAAATCACTAATATACATTAGCATATTAATTATATTCATAAATAGGAGATCCTCGTGAAAATTTACTAAGGCAAAAAAAAATGTGCAGGGACGAAGATGGAAAGAAAGTATTCTCAAGAGAATTTTGGAGATGGGGATAAAAGAAAGTATTCCTTTTACTTCTTGTTTAAGGAATTGTTTATTAATAAAATTTTGCCGATTCAAAAAAAAATGGCGTCGAAAAAAAAAGTAGAAAAGTATTATCCTCTCAATTTTTTCCATCTTATTAACATCCTAAATCGCCTTAAATTTCGTCAATTTTGTTAGTAATTTTACTTTCTTTTTATATTAAGTTAGGATATCCAATTTTGTGAAGTGCTATCTTGTTACTCTGTACGTTCCAAAACTTTAATCATTTTAGAGTTTTACACATGGATTAAAAAATAATAAAAATTGATAATTAAGACTTTTTTATCCATACTTTATTAAGAAAGACAAAATTCATTTAATAAAAATGGTTTAATTTTTAGAATGGTACGTATAAATGCTAAAACATCATTAATTGTTCCTTAGTTTTATAAAAAGAATCAAAATTTTGAAACAAAACTAAAATGTTAAAAGAATCATGTTATTTGGATAACTCAAAATGAATAACCGGTGGACACTCTAATCACAATGCACGCAATTTTAAAATAAATAGATAGTGCAAATAAAAATTGTCCGACAATTAAACGGTTGTCAAAATAAACTTTCTCATGTTAAAAGGATTAAATATTTAGGACGGATGGAAGTATCTGGTTACCACAGTTGCATGATGATTGTTTGATATAGGGAACCACATTATTTGTGGAGGTGCAACTAGAAAGACTTTGCCGGTGGAGGGTGCTACTAGGAAGACTTTACTGTGCATGTTATTTTAAATAGTCTGGTCAAAATCTAATGAATTTTGTTCTTTTATATTAATTAATGTGTGATTTCCATATTAAAATTTGAAGTGTCTTATTCATAATTATTTTTTTCATTATATTGTACTGTTATTATTGGTATTTGTTTGGTAATTTTTCCATTAAAATTCTGCAAAAAGTAAAGAATATTTTGCCCTCGTACATTCCATATTGCCAATATATGCACTCTTCCAAAACATAAATACCGGTCCCAATTTGCATTATTCCAAAACATAACGCCAAATTAGAGTGTGGCATTGTACTATATAATGATACAAACTACATTGTAAGTATATACAATTTTTTTTAGTAAAAACAATTATATTCATTCATTTCAATAATTGATAGAGTAGTTTATATGCAAATACAAATTCAATATTGCTAAAAAAGAAAATGATGAATTTGAAAACAAACTCATATTATCCAAGTTAATAACATACAACGACATATTGCCTACAAATAATATGATAAACCTAAAGTCATCAGAATATCCATATATTTTTGGGTCTGCAATGTTGACGTATGAATCATTGATCGAAGCCTATATAAAAAACTCGATCTATATGATAAGTCACTTATTTAAATTAAAAGAAGGAGAAAATGCAGAGGAGTTATTATAGAAACAACTATACATGTTCATTCATCATTATATTTATAGACCGGTGTTCCAAGTTTCTTTTATGGAACAATTTTTGCATATTTATGCTACTTCCAAGTTTCTATAATGATTAATTAGCAATGCATCTTCCTCTTCCTATATATGGAAGAAATTGGACACCTATAGTTTCCACAGCGACAATAATAATACTTATAATTTGTTCTTGAAACCTTCTCTGCAGTCTCTGATTATTACTAGTAAAAAAGTTTTTTTTTTTTTTTTATTATAGTAAACAAGTTGTTTGGTTTCTGCTTGCACTGTGATGGCAACAACCAAATCTTATCTTATCATAATGTGAAAGCTTTAGTGACTGTGAAGCTATTTTTTAAAGTGATCAAAATTTAATATAGCAACATTAATGCCCTTCTTAAGTGGAGGATTTTAGTAAAGCAATTGATTTGAGTTAAGACTTAAAAGAGTTGGAGTTATGTGGTGAAGTAAGAAAAATACTCCTACTAATTTAATAGTAATTAATTATTAATTATGCTAGCTGGATAAAAATCCTTAAAGTGATAAAAATCCTTAAAGTGATTGAAATGGAATTTGATCTTAGTAATATATTATTTTGTTAGCTTGTTCAAAAAATAATAATTTATTTTGTTAGTCTATTTAAAGATTAATCAAGTTATTTGTTTTAAGATATTAAATGCGTGTTTAACATCCTAATAGTATGTCAAAATTATGGTAAGTCACTACGATTTTATAAAAGCTATAAAGTTATAATTTATGCAAAATCACGGCAATTCACCGATACTAACAAATCTATAAAATGATATCAAACATGCGCTAAAATGAAACAATTTTTTTTTAACACCTAAAATGAAACAAATTAGTTTTAAGTAGGCGTCCGACAAGTCATATAACACATGTCACATCCGAATTTTAAAACTTTTAACGGGTCAAATGTGAGTCTTATAGAATTTAACTTGGTCTGGCCTATTTTCAAAGCTGGCTCCGACAATTTGGAGGCCTTGTTCGAATATTAAAAATGGACTCTTTAAAAAAGTGATTTTTTTTTTAATAAAACATCCTATATTTAAATTATATATAACATAAAATATAATTATCATTGTAAGTAACATAAAAAAAAAAAAATATCATAACAAAGATTAAATTTATTGCAAAGATTTAAATGATATAACGATTGAGTCTAAAATTTTTTCTTCTTTTTAATTTAATTCTTAATTTAAATTAAAAAAATTAAATTAGGCATAAAAAATATAAAAATTAAGATTTGAACATTTAACCTTGCACTCACAACTAGCATAATTAGCTACTAATCTAATGATACACATATGATATTTTATGAATATTATAAATATATAACTATTATTATAGGATTTTAGAATTTTAAGATCTAAAAATTCATCGAAATTTTGAGACCTTGTTCGGCCGCTCACCCTGCACATGTGCTGGGGGCAGCCCTATTTCCACGTGTACGTTATAACCAACGGTCGATTAGTTGCAACAGTTGATTCTTAGCATTATATAAGAGAAGCAATAGAGAGCTCGAACAGCACAACACCACAACCAAATCCCACAATAATTCCTAATCTTGAGAGCCATTCTACACTAAGGAAATATGGTTGTGTCAGTGTTGTCATACAAACAAAAGCCTCATGTAGTTTGTGTACCATTCCCAGCACAGGGTCATGTAAACCCCTTCATCCAATTAGCCAAAATCCTTAATAAACTTGATTTCCACATAACCTTTGTGAACACTGAGTTCAATCACAACCGTTTGATTAACTCACTTGGTGAAGACTTTGTAAAGGGTCAACCAGATTTTAGATTTGAGACAATACCAGATGGTTTGCCACCATCTGATAAGAATGCAACACAAAGCATTGCTGCATTGTGTGAAGGAACTAGAAAACATTGTTATGGTCCATTGAAAGAGCTTGTGAAGAATCTTAACAATTCTTCACAAGTTCCTCAAGTTACTTCCATTATATATGATGGACTTATGGGTTTTGCTAGAAAAGTTGCTAAGGATTTGGGCATTGCAGAGCAACAGTTTTGGACTGCCTCTGCTTGTGGCTTGATGGGATATTTGCAATTTGATGAGCTTGTCAAAAGAAATATTCTTCCATACAAAGGTTAAAATTTGATTTTCTAAACAATTATTTTTTAAAATTTTTTTTTAATACTTAACTATAGTAAAATTGTTACAATAATTTTAGATGGAAAGGTAATAAATAAAAGATACTGTAAAAAAAGGTACTCCGTAATAAATAAAACTCTCACCATTAAACTGACATCTCTAATTAAATCGTTCATGAATTTGAGAATTATGGCTCTGTCATGTTAATTACTTCCAACAAAATTTAAAACTAAATTATGTTGTATATATAATAGCAATAAAATATAGGTGAATATTTTGACATATACCTGAAATTTGGTTGAATAGCTAACAATTATTTAATCATTGAATTAATGTTTCCTAACTTTTTAGATATTTCATTATTATTTAAAAATAAATTTCAATTTTGAATTAATTTACTTCCTAGATAAAAATATCTAACAAACCCCAAAAACTAATTAATTCCCGATATAATGACAAATTTTAATATGGACGACTTCTTCAAGAGACCGACCCACTTATTCCTGATTATTAATTTTATTTAAATTTTAAATAATTTTTCTAGTGTCATGAACTTATTCTCTTTTTCTTCAATCAGCACTGTTCACTATAATAGTATTAATCATTTGTCGAAGATGAATCACTTGAAAAGATAGTCTACCATAACATTATAATCCGATATAATATAGTCACAATTTATTAATTTCTATGATTATTTTAAAATATTAATTAGTAATTCTAATATTAAATCAACGACTGTTACCGTTTCAAAGCATCTAAGAAGATTGATATCAAATTATAAAAATTGAGTACACTTTGTATTCTTTATAATTTATTATTTTATTTTTTAAAAAAAAAAGACTGCTAATTCATTTTAAAAATCAAACTATCACATCAATATAACCAAGAAAAATCCTCAAAAATACTAGTGCTTAATTACTCTACATTAGACAATCCTAATCCTTGTCAATGACATAAATTACGAAAGAAAGGATTGACATATCAGTCAACTTACTTAGCTAAACTAAACCCTTTTATATAAGCTATCAATCATTGGACCTACTAACATAAACAAAATTTGTTAGTTACATAAATAATCATGATACTAAAAATAAATTTAAAAAGTAATCTAGTAGTTAAGGATAGTTTAAATTATGATAGTAAAAACATTTGTTAAAAGTAGTTTAGTAAGTATAGTTTAATTGATAACTACTAAAAAATTGAACAGGGGATAATTCAAACTCGGAATTTTTATTTTTCAACAATTATAATGAGTGAGCATAGTCACTAGACTATTGGTAATAAATAAATAAATAAATAAATATAATAATAAATAAATGTAAAACTTGTATCAGACAAGCATTAGTTAGTTTATTATTATTATTATTATTTTTAATTTGACTAAATAGTTATTACTTTTTTTTTGACACATAAATAGTTATTACTTATATGTGCTAGAAATCTTGGATATAAAAAAATACTACTAAAATGATATCACGAGAGGTCGTTGTGCTGTGCCTCTTGAACAATTTTCTTTAAAAAAATGCAGACATGTGTATATGAGTTAAAATTTATTATTATGGATGTTGTTAAAAATATTTTATAATCATTAAAAAATATCACTTATTTGTTAAAAATACTTTGTTTGAATTTATGTTTTACAAATATTTTCTTGAAATATTAGAACTTTGATTCTGTCCTTATTTAGTATTTACAAACTCTTTTGATACATTTTACATATACTAAGAAAATTGTTAGGGATGCTTTTTTAAGTTATATTTGTATATTTTTAGAAATAAAATAGAAAAATATGCATTTCTATGTTTGTTATAAGTTTATTAAATTTTATTCTTGGTATACAAGATTCTTGGGAATAGCAAATTTGCCCAGAGAAAAGGGTGAGAATTTTTTTTCACCAAATATGTGAATAAATTCATAATATAAAGGTTCTTAGAAATATTTAAATGTTAACCCAACATATGTTTTTAAATACCTAGGAAGAGATTTTCATTCTTGTATTTTTGAAATAAAAATTTCCAAAAATAAATTTAGTAAACTTGAAACAAATGCTCTCTAGTATAATTATTGTATATATCGATCTTGTAATTATTGTAAAAGTATTAAATTATCCTTTTATTTATGGACTCAACCAATATTTATCTTTTATCTTCAAAGCAAATTTTTTTATCCTACAATTATACCGGTACTATAATAGTATTGTAAAAGAAAAAAGTAGCAAAACTAGAAAATATTTTTTATCCTATAATTGTTTTTTGAACAAGCCAAAATGAAATATATAATATAAAAATAGTCTCCCTAGCACAAGATGTGTCAAAGTAGACCAACAGAGTTTACAAAGAGTCACATAGAGATACATAAAGATAATAAAAAACAGATCATACAAGGCCCTAAACAAAGTAAAGGACTAGACCACCATCTATGGCAGTTAGAAGCTAAGGTGACACAAGTCGCCTTCAACCACCAAAGAGAAAGAAGCTTGATCTTTGTCCAACAACTGAGAAGTAGTACTGAATGAACCTCGGAATACCCTGTGGTTTCTCTCAAATAATAGGCTTAATTGCAGTTCTGTTCCATCTATTTTTATCATTTTGCAAGTTTTTTGTCCTCTATTTTAAAATACGATAGTTTTGGTCCCCTTGTTATTAATTTTTAAATATAAATTAATGATACAATATATTTTAAATGACGTGGTATGCGATTTGATGATGAGAAAATATTAACATCGATAAAATTGTAAGGAAAATTTTTTATAAAGTTAATTTAAAACATGTATCATCATATATTAGACAAAATATGTGTTGGGGGATCAAAGCTATCAAATTTTAAAATAAAAAGATCAATTCTGCAAAATAATGAAAATAGGAAGACCAAAACTGCAATTAAGCCAAAATAATAATAAATGTATCAATTAATTTATGTTGAATTGATATTTAAGGGTAATATTTTTTTTTCTTTTAAATGTGACTTATAATCAAGGATAGAGGTAGTAATGAATTATAAAAAGGAAAATTTTAATTAATCATTTTTTCTTTTGCATGCCAATTTTGATTGTTTTATCCTATGCATCTAATCAAGTTATTGTTTTTTAATTTTCAGATGAAAGTTATATTACTGATGGCTCCTTGGATGCACATCTAGATTGGACCCCAGGAATGAAAGATATCCGAATGAGAGACCTTCCAAGCTTTGTTAGAACAACAACATTAGATGAAACAAATTTTGTTTGTTTTGGTGCTGAAGCTCACACATGTATGAAATCATCAGCACTCATAATTAACACTATCCAAGAATTAGAAAGTGAAGTTCTAGATGCTCTTATGGAGATAAATCCCAACATATATAACATTGGTCCACTTCAATTTCTAGCTAAGCATTTTCCTGAAAAAGAAAATGGATTCAAATCCACTGGTTCAAGTCTTTGGAAAAATGATTTAACATGTCTCAAATGGTTAGACCAATGGGAACCTTCTTCAGTTATCTATGTTAATTATGGAAGTATAGCTGTGATGAGTGAGGAACATTTGAATGAATTTGCTTGGGGATTAGCAAATAGTAAATTACCATTTTTGTGGATTAAAAGGCCTGATTTGGTTAAGGGAAATCCTACTTCATTGTCACAAGCATTTTTGGATGAAGTTAAGGATAGAGGGTACATAATAACTTGGTGTCCACAAAATCAAGTACTTGCTCATCCGTCCGTTGGAGTTTTTTTAACTCATTGTGGTTGGAATTCGTCACTCGAAAGTATAAGTGAAGGTGTGCCTATGATTGGTTGGCCTTTTTTTGCTGAGCAACAAACAAATTGTAGGTATATATCTACAACTTGGGGGATAGGAATGGATATTAAGGATGATGTGAAAAGAGAAGAGGTAACTACACTTGTGAAGGAAATGATCAAGGGTGAAAAGGGAAAAGAAATGAGAAAAAGAAGTCTTGAATGGAAAAAGAAAGTAATTGAAGCTAGTGAGCCAGGTGGTTCATCTTACAATGATTTCCATAGGTTGATAAAGGATGCTTTTCATGGTGAAATTGCTTGAGATATTTAATGATAAGGTTGGGATATGCCACATTATGTTTAATAATTTAATCTCTATTTTATGTTGTTTGGTGTCATTCTAGAGGTAAAAGGATAATTTGCTCTAATTTGGCACTTTGTGTTATGGAACAATAATACATGTCTTCTATACAAAGGCATGTGATCTTTGATGGAAAAAAAAAAAAGACATGTGATCTATTGGCTTGTATCTCTAAGTGATATTATTGTTGTATCTTTTGTTGGTTGTGTATGTAAGTATATAGTTTGGTTTGTTGTGGCTTGTTGTACAATGCATTTGGTGGGTGTATCATCTACAAGTGTAAATGATTTGTGGCAAGTATTCATTATTGATAATAAAAATATTGAATGTTGTATATTATGATTTGAAATTCTATTATTATTATTATTATTATTATTATTATTATTATTATTATTATTATTATTATTATTATTATTATATTTTGATGCAAAAATGTAATGAAAGTATTTATTAATTTTAATATTAAATGGCACAAAATTAACAATCATTGCTAGCTATAAGTAAAAAGTTGTTTTCAAATGGGCAGAACTCTTTTTTTTTTTAATGATAAATTATTAGTTGTTAGTATATTACTATGTTAGTTTAATTTTTCTCCTTGTCAGGATTTGAATCTCAGACCTCCAACTCTTTAGCTCAATTAATTTAACCAATTATACTACATATCTCATCCCAAATGGGCAAAACTCCTGAAAAATAAGAAAACATTGGAAGATTTTTTAATATGCATCAACCAATTAGAACAAATCTATATACATGTCAAATGAAAATTGATTAAAAATTAGTTGTGAATAATATTAACACATACAAATCTTTTTATTTAATTTGTTCATTTAATTATTGAATAAATATCTCCAAATTATTGAGAGATCGAGTAAGTTTCACTTCCCAAAAACGTACATTTGAGAGAGATTTTTAGATGAGTTCATTTACTCTCATAAAAGCGGTCATTGCAAATAATTTTTGCGAGAGGTTTTACTTCTGTGAAATTTTCAACGAGCTAACCCATATCAACTTTGTAATGAGTTGATAAATTTTTTAAAATTTTATGGGTTTGTGATGAATGTTTTTAGATTGGAGATGAATGTTAACAATTTTTGATAAAATTTAACAGAAGAGATTTATTTTACTGACGGAAAGATAGAAGAGATCAAAATATAACAATAAATAATTAAGAGATCAAAATAAAATCAATAAATAAGTTAAAGGATCAAAAGTTTTTTAACTTTTTTATTTTGACGAAACTATGTAATGAGTTTTTTCTACAAAAATTTATGTAATGAGTTAACCACTGTAAAACACGTTCTGAGGGGACTGACACGCTTTGTTTTCATTTGATTGTGAGACCCTCTTACCGACACAAATTGGCGATGGTTCACATCAAAGAAGAAGCTAATTTTGAGAATAGTCCCTTATATAGAAAAATGCAGATTGAATAAAGATTGGATTTTCTGCAAATATTTCTATTTCTATCTGCCGCAATAATAAATTAATTTGGATTAGTATGTTTAGAGCATCCACATCCATTAAACTCATTTGGATTCTTTAAATGAATCCCACTTAATATTTTATATTAATTCACATTTTCCAATTATTTAAACAATTCAACTACATTTTTTAAATATTCATACTACCCATCAAATATTCTAAAATGAGTCCCACTTGTATGTTAATTGGTTGAAAAAATAGCAAAAGTATATTAGTTGTTTGGAGAAAAAGAAGAATGACTATGTGGCTTTTAAAAAAAAAAAAAAAAAAAAAAACTATGTGGCTTTAAGGAGCGTAGTTGTTGAGAGCATCGCCCATTAATGTAGAAACGCTATACAATATCCAAATATCTATTAGTTCTGACAAGAAATGTTCTTTTTTTTTTTTAACGTAAAATGCTTATATTAATTAATTAGCAAACCCTGTTGGGCTCTAAATGGGCCAGGGAAGCTAAACAGTGAGCAGCCCTATTAGCTGTGCGAAGAATATGTCTAAACGTTCCAGATTGAAAATGGAGGAGTTTACACTTGATAACCCAAACAAGGTTACCCACATAGGATCTAGGACACACCTCACTCGTGTTAAGGAAGGAGATGAGGGAGGCATAGTCACTCTCAACGATCACATTTCGAAAGCAACATTCCTGAGCTAATTGGACGAAATTGTAGAGGGCTGCAGCTTCAGCAAGCGTAGGATCCAAAGTTCCCGGCGACTCCCAAGTGGCGGCGGCAAACAGAAAGCCTGTGAAATCTATTTGCAGGTAAGGCACGGTGCAAAAAGCACCAAAAAGCACCGATAATTATGCTCTTACAATCAAAGGATGATAAACATAAACCCCAAATTTTGTTTAACTCAAAATTGATTCAACAATATTAGTATTTGAATCAGTATACCGTATATACATAGAGGTGTCAAATAGATCCCAATTTAGAGGGCCCATTTATTAAGTCCCCTATTGAACCCCAATATATCAGGCTCCCTTTTAAATTTTTTTAAATTGTTTAGTTTAAGCTCAACCCAATTTTATTTTTTCTACTCATTGGCCCCCTATTTGAGCCTCATTATCGGGCCAACAAAACTGAACAAGAAGGAACGCAACGCAGAAAATAAAAAATCGGTCAAAAACTCAAAAAATAAGCCGAAAAACCAAAAATCGGCGGAAAAACCGAAAATCAGTTGAAAACCCAAAAATCGGCCGAAAATCCAAAAAACACCCGAAAAACAAAAAAATCGGCCGAAAACCCAAAAAAATGCCGAAAACTTAAAAAATTTGACAAAAAACACAAAATCCTCCGATTTTTTGGTTTTTCGGCCGATTTTTTGGTTTTTCAGCCGATTTTTTTAGTTTTCGGCCGATTTTAGGATTTTCGGCCGTTTTTTGTTTTTCTACTGATTTTAGGTTGTTTGGGCGATTTTTTGTGTTTTCGACCGATTTTACACTACAAAAAACACGCCATTTAGCCACGGTCAGAACCGTAGCTAAAGGTGCCATAAACCGTGGCTAACAATCTTTGCCACGTTAATTTTAAGGGTAGTTATTCCTGGCGTTGCTAAATTTAGCCACGGCTTATTTTGACTTTAGCCACGGTAATACTATGCGTGGTAACAATTTTAAAACCACGGTTATATAACATTTAGCCACGGTTAAACCGTGGCAAACTAGCTGGGAGGAGAGTTGAGAAATTTTATTTGGCTACGGTTGTAACCGTGGCTAAATAGTGCATTAGACATAGCCAAAAACCTGCTCTTCTTTCATGCTTTCTTTTGGTCTTTTCTTTTTTCACACTATTCAAACTCAACAAATAAATAAATCCAAACTTTATTAACACTAAATTTATCTAGTATGTTAAGCTAAATTTATCCAAACTTTACTAACAATGTGAAGCTATACAATAAAGGGAAACTTCATATAAAATCTTATAAACATATACTATTAGAAACGACACATGTAGTACGCACCCTACACTATTAGAAACAATGCTGGTAGTACTCAACCAGATATTCAAAATCTAAGAAACATTCCTAGACACTAATTAAGTGCCATGTTCCAAAAAAGAAAGGAAACTTCATGCTATTTACATACATCATTCACATATGACAGGACAAGAAAATAAAAGACATTAGTGACTATTAATAGTACAAAACCTAGATGCATAATTGCGAATAAATTACAGGTGTGGGTAGAAAAATTACCTGAATACGTGTTCCTAACGCTATAGCATTGGATGCTTCATGAATAAGATCTGCTGCATGCAAACCAAAAATATGAACTCCTAGGATCTCTCCATTGTCGGGTCTGTATATCAACTGCATGACAGTGAAAACAGTTAGCAATGTTGAGCCTGTATGAACACAAAAATAAATGCATCCAGATAAAAATGGACAAGAATATATAGAACAACAGTCATAACCAAATAATTTTAGTGCCGCCAAAGTTATTCTTCAGTAAAGAATTCATTAACGCTTTAATAACCCATATTGGAATAGCATTGAGGGGAAAGATACAAAAGATAACCTTGGCAAGTCCCTCCCCTTCATTTTCTGCTAGGGCTTTTGTGTTGGCTTTAAAACTTGTTTTAGCAACACTAACTTCAAACCCCTCCTTTTCACCTTTCTCCCTTGCTTGAGGCTGCAAGTTTTAAGTTAGATCATAATACATAAGAACTTCAATTGAAGAGCAACAAGCGGTAATTTTATTGTATGAATTGAGTGCCGACCACACAGTTGAAAGAGAACTGGTTCATTACAATACTCATTGCCATGAAAGTTCTGATATACCTCTGTCAATCCAACCATGCTGATTTCAGGATGAGTGAAACATGCAGCTGGGATACTTAAATGATTGAGCACATGATCTCTTCCGGTGACTTGTTCAACCACTGTTTGACTTTTTTAATCAGGTGAAACTGAAGCAGAGAAAAGTAATAAAAAGTTACATCAGTTTCCACTTACCTGAAATTCCTTGTGCACTGGCAGCATGAGCAAGCATCATTTTTCCATTTGCATCGCCAATACAGTATAAATGAGGTACCTATCATTTTACATCCTATATCAGTAACAATAAGTTGAAAAAGATAACTAGTGCATGAGAAATTGAGACAAACCAGCTTGCCATTAGCATCAATTACACGCATGCGCTCGTCCACAGGAATAAAACCTCGCTGTGTTGCCACATCAACCTGTCCTGAACCAGATATTCAAAATCTAAGAAACATTCCTAGACACTAATTAAGTGCCATGTTCCAAAAAAGAAAGGAAACTTCATGCTATTTACATACAATGTGATCTACAATATAAAAGAGACATAAGAGAGCAGGGATAGAGACAGAAGGGAGCAGAGCACTGACCATACTGTGTGTTTTCAGTTTTCTTGTAATACTTGTTGCCAAACGTATCAACACCAACAAGTGTAGCCCCGATATTGTGGAAATACCTAGAGTAGCAGATCAATAAAAACAGAACAACAAACTTCAAGATCAAAACCACCAACCAAGTAAAACAGAACAGCAAACTCCAATCTTATCTATCATATTGGGGACATCAAAACTTTTTCAGTTCACTACAAAAGCAAAACGGATAAACACATTGAAGAATTATATCCAAACATTACACAAAAAGGAAGACTGAAATCAAGATCATAGAAAACAAGAACAGCAAACCCTGAAATCAAGCTTTCGCAGAGTAAACAACCTGGCCAACGTATCAACAAATCAAGAAACGTGAAAAATCAAATTTAGAATTTAGAAATCAAAATCTAAGTATATAATGAATCAAGAAAGATAAGTTCACAGTTCAATTTGATTTATATCCAATAGACTTCTTCAAATCAACAAATCCACCTATCAACAAAGCAAATCCTGAAAATCAAAATCATGACAAAGTAAGAACTTTTTTAGTTAAAATTGAAATTATGGTTAATGACTCAATTCTAAGTACATTGAGCCTGTATTTGGGGGGGCAAATAACAGAAAAAGCTTAACAAATTAAAATCATGCACACAAGTAGTTCACTATAAAACAAACTCAGTCATTTCTTCTGCCTTCAACACTCACCGCTGTTGGAAACAACTGCAGAAGCAACATGAACAATGAGAAATATGAACAAAGGGTCAGAATTACATAAGTTGGAAGGGTATGAATTACAAATGAGAAATATAATAAGTATACGAAAACCTCAGTTTAGTTCTTCTTCATCGACATCATCTCGCACTAATTGCAGTTCTTCAATGTTCCCCACATTTTGCTCACAAAAAGGTATGTCTTCCATTATTGTTTGTTCAAAATCCATTAAGTTCACTTCTCCCATATCATATATGTCTCTAGGCTTCATATGACAAACACAAGACCAGCCTTGATCAACTGGATCATCAACATAATATACCATTCTAGCATCAGTTGCAAGGATGAATGGTTCATCTACTTCATTCAAACCGGTGTGTATCAAGTGAGAAAAGTTTACACTTGTAATCCCAAAGTGATCTATCTTGATTCCCTTGTTAAGTTTAGTGTCTACCCAAATACATTTGAATAACACAACCCTTAACTTACCAAAGTAATCAAGTTCTATGATGTCAACCAATTTCCCATAATACATGTCATTACTTGAATTTTGAGTAGGTTCCCCGCCAGCTGAAAACTTCTGAGTAATGGCAGACATAACAACACCACTGTTTTGGGTTTTCAATCCTTGCTCCTTCTTCTCTGTGCGAAACTTGAATCCATTAATATTATATCCATGAAATCTCCTTGCGATGTTATTTGGCCCTCTTGCAAGCCACTCGATTTCACTTGTAATATCCATGAAATCATCCTTTCTCGCAACCTACAAGTTTTAAAAATTGTTATATGAGATTTTGAGGTGAAAAAGATTAAATCAAAATATATACACACACACATAGACTTATACATAAACATTCTTACACATTCTTTAAACCACTCGTGAAAATGTAGGTGAACATATTCTTCCACAACTTTTGCTGAGTTTCTCTTGCCACGATACATCCTAGTAACCTCAGTCTTAAACTTCCTAGAATAAGTTTTTGGTTATTACATGTTGTATTGAAAGGGATGATAAAATGAATATTAACTATATACAAAAACATAAAACTTACTCACGAAATGGATCAACTAATTCACAATTGGCTAACACATAGCGATGGGCTTGAATCATCTCCAAGCTTGGAAGGGAAAAAATCTTGGTGGCTCCAATAGGCTTACCCAATGTAGGAAACAACTTCAAGAAAATAGTCGATTCACTACTAGAACTAAACCCATTGTCATCGTCATTGCGTCTTGGCCTATTGAACCTTGTTTCAATGTCCCCATCCTCCAAATATCTTGAACAAAACGTAAGACATTCTTCCACAATGTATCCTTCCGCTATACAACCTTCCGGTGCAGCCTTGTTACGAACATATGATTTTAAATGCCCAAGGCTCCTGCAAAATAAAGAAGTGAGTTAAACAAAATTAAATCATTACAATTTACATTAACTAAATACAAACACAGTATACCTCTCAACAGGATACATCCATCTATAATGCACGGGTCCGGCAAGCATTGCTTCCTCTCCAAGATGAATAACCAAATGAACCATAATAGTGAAGAAAGATGGAGGGAATATCATCTCCATATGGCAAAGGGTCAAAGAGATACGTTGCTGGAGTTTTTCTATAACTTTTACATCTAAAACTTTGCAAGATAGTTCTCTAAAGTAGTTACATAGCTCTATCAACACTGAAGCAACTTCTTTAGGAAGAGATTTCCTAAAAGCAATTGGCAATAGATGTTCCATTAGAATATGTGAGTCATGACTCTTCAAACCAGATACCTTGCGCTTCTTAATATCAACACATCTAGAAATGTTTGATGCATAACTATCCCAAAAAACAACATTTTTCAGAATTTGTAGGAAGATGTCTTTCTCTGTGTTTTTCATCTTAAAGCATGCTTGAGGAAACTTATTTGAATTAGGATATGGATGAAGTTTTTCCCTAATCCCCAATTTGTATAAGTCTTTGCGAGCTTTTAAATTGTCTTTTGTTCGCTTTTTATCATCAAGCACAGTGAACAACACATTGTCACAAACATTTTTCTCTATATGCATCATATCCAAGCAATGACGAATATGGTTATGTTGCCAATAAGGTAGATCCCAAAAGATACTCTTCTTCTTCCATTGCAGTGGGCCATCTTTACTTGTACCTTCATCACGTGGCCTTTTGAGTTTTTCCTCAATCTGTTTTAACACTTCTGAGCCAGACATTGACATAGGGGCAACCTTGGTATAAGTGGGAAGTATCGGAGTATTTTTGCTGGCTTTGGCTTCTTTTTCGTTTGGCCAACTATAACAACACCTTCTTCATCTGTTTTCCATCTAGATGTATAACACATCTTACATGTGTCTCTTTTCTCATCCTCCAACGATCCCCAATACAACATGCAATTATTTGGACAAGCATGAATTTTATCTTAGCTTAGACCTAAGCTCTTAATCATAGTTTTTGCTTCATAGAAAGATTTTGGTAGTTTAGCATGGGGAAAAACATCATTTAGAAGTTCAATAATCATTGAAAATGTTTTATCAGTTGCACCACATAAAACTTTTATATGATATAGCCGAACAATGAATGACAATTTGCTATATTTGGTGCAACCATCATAGAGTTTTTGATTTCCATCTTCCATCAACTCTCTTATCTTTTTCAACTCTTCATGACTTGCATCTTTTATTGTTGTAGAGTGGTCATTATTAGGAAGACCGGATGGGCTAGATTTTTGAAATCCTTGACCACCTAAGCCACCAAATACATCATTCAACATATCTTGCATTGGATATTGCCCAATCGGCTCTTCTTTTACTTGACTTGATGACCCAACAGTGGAACGAACATTCTTTTCCCCATGCATGTACCAAACTGTATACTTTCTAAGAAATCCCTTTTGAAGTAGGTGACTAAACACTTCAACTCTGTCACCCGAATAATCAAATCTACATGCATAACATGGACACAAGATTTTTCCATTGCACGCTGGATTTGAAAAGGCAAAGTCCAAAAAATGGACTACCCCATTCAAGTAATCTTTCGATTTTATTGGCTTGTTAATCCAACTCTTATCAATCATAATTGGATGAATCTGTTTATAGATTTTAATTAATAAAAATTATTAAAGCATATATAAGACTAATATTTAAAACTATCAACTACGACCAAACCAAGTAAGTAGCATGCAATGTGTTAATTGGAATGCCATGTACTTATCAATTAAATCTAACTACAACACAAGATATATCATCTTTACTGCCCAACATAATATCTATCTCTACCTCATGCTAGATTTCAGATTTCACAAACATGCTGCAACACATTAACATTAACACTCCTACTTATGGACGATTTTATGGAAAATAAGTTAGCTCTTCCTTGTGTCTTTCCGGAGATGGTCCAACAAGTTCAGTTAATTGTCCTACACATAACCCGCCTTCAATTACTTGTCTTTTCGGAAGAGGACGGTCCAACAAGGTCTGCTAGTTTGTGATCGGTTCTGCAGTAACAAAAACGGATATTAATGACTTGATTTTAAGAAATTGATCGGTTCAAAGATACACGAGAGTCTCACATTCCTGAACCTGTAATTCACATTAAGATCTTGTAGTTTTCCTGATGCTAACTAGAAAACACCATATAATACCTCATTTTGCTTCTATGTTTTAGATACAAAATCACAAGCAATGGATTACCATGTCCTACCATTCACTCAATATTGATTCTAACAACTTTCTTTGTTCTTCCCCCAGAATTATTCCCTGTTTCATAATTTGAAGTAAACCCTCTTGCTCTTCTATCTTGCTCCAAAGATGGAAGTGACCAAACCTTGTTTTTGTTTACCTCAGCAACTCTACAATCTGTAGTATTTAATTAAATAAAAAGTGTAAAACGGCACTGAAAAACAGTGATTTTACATATGCATGAACAGAAAAATTAAACAATATGAAAACAGATTCGTGTTTATTGTTGCTAATGAAGTTGCACATAAGAAATAAACATATCCAAATTGCTAAATTGTGTTTGCGCGCGGTTTCCATTACACTATGAACTTCGATGTTTCAGGAAAATGCAGCTGCAATTACACATATAAATTATAATGTTGTCCTGAGGCCTCAAATCTTTATATTGCAGCTACAATTGTGACTATATTGGAACATTGGAATTAATGCCTCCATACATAAGAAGTGTAATTTTATTCTGAATAGCTAATCTTAAGAGACAAAGATTAAACCATATCTTATGTATAATTTGCCAAAACATGAGATACACAAATTTCAATTTACCTAATAGAATAAGTGAAATTAGATCAAAATAAGGAAAAATTACAATAAAATTAGGTCACAGTAAAACAGTTAAATCGGAAAAGAAATCATACAGTGAAGAGTTGAATCCGGCGAACAACTCGACGTCGAAGAGTGAGCAGCGAATCACGCAAGAGCTCGGCGAGATGAAATCGGCGTCGAAAGGAAGAGAGATGAAATCGGCGACATTCTGTAGCAAACTCGGTGAGATATGAAATTCGGTGGATCTGAACCTCACGAAAGACAGCGGCGGTGGATCTCAAGCTCGGCGACGGAACAGAGAGCGGTGCCGGAAGTGTGACAGATTGACTTATCGGAATCTTCAGAGAAAAAATATATTGAGAGAAGAAATTTGGGAAAAACTTAGTAAGAAATTGAATGAAGAAATTTGGGAAGTAAGAAATTGGGGGGAAGAATGAAAATATCATCTTTATTATTTACGTAGCGAGATTCTCACATAGACTTCTCGTGCATTCTGAAGAAAAAATACTTATGTGCCATTTAACTAGAGTTATTAAAGAGTTTTTGCTTATGTGGCATTTAATTAGAGTTTTTCTATTTTATTTTGTATTTTTTTAATCTTCTCTAACCGATTATTTTTTAAGAAAACAAATTTTTGGATATATACAATTAAATTAATTGGATATATCTCTCTAATCCATTATTATAAAATAAAATTGTTGGATATATACAACTAAACTAGAGCTTTTATTTTTTTTATCTTTTTTTTATCGAGTTTGTATTTTTTTTTTTTTGTCACTTAATTAGAGATTCTCTAATTTTTTTTTATTGTAGAAACTTTAATATTATGCGAGTATATTTTTTTTGTAAAAAATCTAATACTTTTTTTTAGAATCTCTGATATTAATATTATATTCTTAATGAATCTATATCTCTATTATATACATAGCGAGATTCCCACGGAGCTTTCTCGTGCATTCTTTAAAAAAATTGCTTAGGTGGTATTTAATTAAAGTTTCTTAAAAAATTACTTAGGTGGCATTGGATTAGAGCTTCTCTATTATTTTTGTAATTTTTTTATTTTTTAAAATAAAAACTCATTATTTAAAAAAATCTCAAAAAAATATTTCTCTAAAAAACTTCGTTAATCGGATATATATTGACAACTGAATTAATTGGATATATATAAGTTTATACAACGGATATATGTTATTTGTTCTATTAACAACTAAATTAATCAGATATATATATATATATATATATATATATATATATATATATATAAAATGAAATAGGATTTATATAAACTTATAGAATGTTGTTCCTTAACCTAATTTTTAATGCTCATCCAATTTCAATTATTTCTAAAACCAATATATTTAAACTTTCAATTCTCACTTCCACGGCTGTTAAATTCATTCATTATTTCTTATGATCATGCTTCAAAAATATGTTTCTTATATTTTTCTATAATTTATGATTTTGTTCTTATGTTTATTCGTTCTTTTTAATTTTGATAGGATAATATCACGGTGAACGTGAATATACACGAAACGACAAATAATTTTTGTTGGTTAATTAAGGTAAATGTTTATAGAACATTTTTTTATTTGTGCTTTTTTTACTCAAATATTCATGTTTTAATTATTGTTGAAAGACTTTATATTATTCAAAAACTGACCATATTCATAATAATTTTATGTTTTTTTTACGGAGCATGTTAATAGTGTTATGCTTGTGAATCTTCTCATTCATTATCCTATGTTTGAGTTTATTTTAATATTTGATTTCTTTCAATCGTAAAACTTTTGTTTTGATATAATGTTTAGTTACCAGAAGACTAAATATGTGTTTAGTAATTATTCACATTTTATGCTAATACAGGTGATGGTCAAGATTAGTATTAACTACACACATTGCAAAGAAAGAAAGATTGGATAAAATTGAAGAGTCTATTCTATATTTCTATGTATGCAGAACTATTTATCTATAGTTTCTATGGAGACCTACAATTTTACTCATATTAATACATAATTTAATTTTTTATTTTATTTTATACCGTTTAATCACCTCTTAGATTGGCTAGAATGAGATTATCAACTTATCATATTTTTAGGGATTGACATGAGATTCAAGTTAGTAAAATTTTCAAATATGATGATATATAAGCGAATTTTCAAAGAATATTTTTAGTATATTCATTTTTTTTATGGGTATAGTTATTATTATTGTTAGAGAAAAGTATACCACAAAAATTTCTCTCTCTCTTTTTTTTTTTTTTTTCTTCTTGTGAAGGTTAAATTTTATTTTAATTTTAATAGGATTCTATGTAAAAAAAATAGATAATCACTTTAGCATATTTTTAGTGATTGACATAGTTTTAGAGATTGTCATGAGAATCTAAATAGTAAAATTTTTAGTGGAAAAAAATTGACGAACAACTGAGTAAGGATGAGGTTTATTAATTGCACATTATTAAGAAAAATTTCCCGCCTAAGTAAACATCATATTAGTGTTTTGAATAGTTGCGAATTAGAGAAACTAGAAATAATAATAATAATAACTAGACTTTTTACCCGTGCTTTCGCATGGAATGCACGAAACACACTCATTCAATTATATAATATGTGATAAATTATAGGATATTAAAAGTATAGCATTCCCAAAATAAAAAATTATGCATTAATTCATTATACTTCTTAAGTAAACATATACAATATATTATTGTTAAGCAACTTAAATAATTGTCAACTTGAGTAAACATATACAGTATATGACATGATCTCTTGCAATTTCTCTTTTTTTTTTAATAATATTCTATGTCAAAAAAAAAATGAGATTATCAATTTATCATATTTTTAGGGATTCACATGAGATTCAAGTTAGCAAAATTTTCAAATATGATGATATATATAAGCGAATTTTCAAAGAATATTTTTAGTATATTCTTTTTTATGGGTATAGTTACTGTTATTGTAAGAGAAAAGTAAAAAAAAAAAAAAAAAATTTTTTTTTCTTATGAAGGTTAAATTTTAATTGGATTCTATGTAAAAAAAAAAAAAAAAATAGATAATGACTTTAACATATTTTTAGGGAATAAGGATTGACATGGCCCCGTTTGGCCTGACTTATTTTTTACTTTTCTATTTTGCTTAAACGAAATAGAGAAGTATAAAATTATATTTGACACTATTTCTCCTTAAAAGTATTAGAGAAATAAAGTAAAGAAGCAAAAAATAAAAAAAAAAAAGTTAAGTAAAACATAATTTTTTCATTCTTTACTATTTTTAAGGAGAAGAAAAAAAGAGGAAAATAAACCGGGCCAAACGGGGCCGAGATTAACATGAGAATCTAAATAACAAAATTTTCAGTGGATAACAATTGGGGAACAATTGAGTAAGGATGATATTTATTCATTAAAATTTCCCGTCTAAGTAAACATCATATTAGAGTTTTGATTAGTTGCAAATTAGAGAAATTAGAAATACGTAAGATAAGGAAGATATGTGTGCTTATTTTTGGTAATTTCTATAGACAACAATATTTCTACTCATATATTAATATATATTTTGATCTTCCATATAATTGAAAGGCTTAAATATGCTTTTGGTCCCTGCAATTATGCCTTGTTTTGAAAAGAGCCCCTGTAAAAAAAAAATTTGATTTTAGTCCCTGCAATATCTCAAAACTTTCAAAAGAGCCCCTGACTGGTTTTAGTGCTGACGTGGCCAATTTTTAAATATGTTTTTAGTCCCTGCAATTATGTCTTGATTTGAAAATAGCCCCTGTAAAAAAATAAAAAATTGATTTTAGTCCCTGTAAAATCATAAAATTTTGATTTTAGTCCCTGCAATATTATGAAGAAATCCAGTCAGGGGCTCTTTTGAAAGCTTTGAGATATTGCAGGGACTAAAATCAAATTTTTTTTTTTACAGGGGCTCTTTTCAAAACAAGACATAATTGCAGGGACCAAAAACATATTTAAGCCTAATTGAAACTACAACATTTATTTTTACTCATATATTGATATGCGGATGCGGGTCTATTTTTTTATAATTTTTACAAAAACTTATATTTATATTCATTTATTAATATGGGAGTCTCTTTTTTATTAATTTATGGAGGATATATTTCTACTCATACATTAATACAAGGCTTATTTTTTGTAATTTTCTATTTTTATTTTACGGAAACTGAATCATATTTTTATACTCATATTTTAATACGTAGGGGGATGAATATTTTTATATTCTCAATTATTTAGTTTTAATACGTGAGATTACATATATACTCATATTAATTTATACAAAATTACTGAAATAATATTTAAAATAAAATATAAAAATAATATTTAAAAGAAAATTATCCCGTGCACGGCACGGGCTAACAAACTAGTTGATTCTGAATTTGGAAAGAGATTAACACCGTGGCAAACATATATATTTTAATTCAAATCTGAGATTATTTTAGCCACGCTTGAAACCGTGGTAAACGTATGGATTTAGACACAGTTATTATAACTGTTGCTAATAGACCGTGGCTAATGAACTTTTTTTTGTAGTGTTAGGATTTTCGGCCGTTTTTATGAAATTCTGCTAATGTTAGGTTGTTCGCCGATTTTTTGTATTTTCGACCGATTTTATTTTCGGTACGTTTTTTTTTTAAAAAAAATTGGTACGCTTTAAAAAAAATTCTCGATTTTTTTTGCCAAAATCTAGCCGAGAAAAACTTCGGTACGTTTTTACTATAAAAAAAATTTCCCGAAAACTTTACGGAAAAAAACATTAGAATTGTTTCCAAAAAAATTCTAAAAGATTTCGACAAAAATTCACTTTTTTATCGAAAATAAAATTCCGTACCTTTTTTCGAGAAAATCTTTGGAACCTTTTTACGGAAAAAATTCAGAAATTTGTTTCTTAAAAAAATATAAAATTTATAATTTATGGTCCATTTTGGGCCTTAGGGCCTATTTTTTATTTTTAGGGCTTAATATATTTGGGGCCTATATCAAAGGGGTTTAGTTTGAATTTTGCTATTGAGGTCCCCCTACTTGCTCCCAAGCCCCCCTAAAATCCCAAAATACCCATGAGGACATGATCAAAATTTTCGTTGTCTAGGCAACGAAATCCAAATATATTGTTGTCTGCAAGACGAAGGCGCGTTCCTGGCCTAATTTACTTGATTTTCGTTTTCTAAACAACGAAAACGCGTCATATCTAGTTTCATTGTCTATCTCACGAACACGCGTGGTTTCGTTGGATAGACAACGAAAACGCTTCATATCTGAAACGTGACAACGAATCCCAAATCAGTACAGAGCAACGATTGAAACGATTTGGGAGAACGGAGCTGTAATACCCCACATTATTATCTAGAATATAATGTAAGATATTATAAATAGTACTGAGTTCATTACAATTACATTATTCAAATTTTGCACGTGCAGGTGCAGAAATACACACGAGATAATAAAACATAGCAAAAAAACAAGAACAACACGATAAGATATTGAGAAAAGCATAGAAAGACTAAAGATGCGATCCTCCAACAGCAGCAGCTACTCCAAACATAGCTTACCTATTCAACCTGTTTGCCTGAATCAAAAAGGGAGTGGGGTGAGACAGTCACTTCGTCCCAGTGAATTCTACTACCCTCCTAGGCTATAAAGCCGGGGCTCCTAATCAGTCATATCATAATCTAATTCATAACATAATTATCATAAGCAATATAAATAAAGGTGTATCACAAAGTTAATCTTGTTGATTTTAAACCGCAAACACTCTGAGGTGAGCACGTCTCAGAGGCTTGCCTTATCCGCGAACAGAAAGCGTTCCGGCATAAAGCTCACAAGGATTCTAATGGAACATCTAAAACGAAGTCCACACTGATATCATAATCATATATTTAATTGACTAATTACTAAGTTCATAACATACTACCAATAATTCCCAAACCCGGGGAGCATACAATATTCTAATTCCTTAAGGCCCTAAGAGTTCAACTGTAATTGACCTCCTGTTTAACATCACATTACATATATTTATGCAGAACAACAATCTATAACGAGGATATAAAACGAGTGTTCTAATTACTTTTGAAAATGGAAAAAGGAGTCAATTCTGGGCTAGCTCGCTACGGCGAGTTACCAAGCTTGCCATGGCGAACTTACAGGTCCTGACCTAAACAACTCGCTAGGCGAGCAAATGCTCGCCATGGCGAAGTTCTTCAGCCCAAAACCTTGAGCTCGCCATGAAGGCTCGCTAGCAACTCGCTATGGCGAGTTCATGCAGAAAAGCCTCTGTTTTACGAAAATCATCAAATTTTACAAATAACACCTACAATCCTCATACAAAAAAGTGCAGTAACATATATTAAGTGATATAGAACAGAATAGAATGAAATTTGGGAGTTAATTTTACACATACAGTTATTCCTATGAATTTCCTAAGTTTGCATGCATTTTCATAATTTGGGAAAACTAACTAAATTAGCCTAAGAAGCCACCTGGAATTGAAGCTTTAGCACGCCTCTGGGCTCTACTAAATCAGCTACTGCAACCTCCCTAGCAACCCACGAACTGACTTGATGATTTTGGAATTTTGACACTTTGAAACCCTTATAATTTGAACTACGAATTTGAGGCTTGATTGATGATGATTCAGTGGAATGTAGAGGTGTATTTATAGTGTTATTCTCTGGTGTTTCAACAGTAGAGGTTTTGTTTCACTCTTGCCTTGCATGTGTTTCTATTGGGTGAAGAAGTGGTGATAGGAAGTTGTTGTTGGTTTGCTCATGAATGGAGCTTTGGGAAGGTGGAGTAGTGATGCTATCAGAGATTCTCTGAGATTTCTGAGTTGTTTCAGCTGAAGGGAATCTCTGAAGGTTGAGAGAGATGCATGTGAAACTAAATGCCAAGCTTTTGTGTTGAATGGAAAATAGAGGATTTTGTAAGTATGTGTTGTTGTTGTTTTTGGGCGTGAGAGAGAGGATGTGAGAGTCTCTTGCTCAGTTGCTGAATGTGGAAATGAGAGGATTGAGAGCCTTGCATGAAAATCTAGTGGCTTAACACTAGTGGAAAGGTGACTCACTAAAGAGATGAGGTGTTGGTCCATCATGAGAAGGGAAAAATGAGTCATGAGGGGTGAGTCACAATGGGATAGAGAGGGAACACGTGAGAGAGGGAGAGAATTGGGAGGGAAGAGTTGTTTTGCTTATGGTGATTGAATTAAATTGTGAGACTAAGGTATTTTAGTGTGTAGTTAGATTTGGTTAAAGAAATTCCAATTTCACACGTAAATCCCTCAATTATAATTCTAATTTAATTTATCACCTCTAATTAACATATAATTAATTAGGCAAAGTTCTAATTAAATTAAATTAGGTAATTTAGAATTCGGGATGTTACAATCTACCCCCCTTGAAGAAATTTCGTCCTCGAAATTTAGAAATTTACCTTAGAATAGGTGAGGATAATTGTTCATCATGTCCGATTCCAATTCCCAAGTGTATTCGCCGTCCGGAGACTGCGCCCATTCAACTTTGACAATGGGAATCCTCTTATTACGAAGAGTCTTGACATCACGATCGACAATTCGAACAGGATCAGGTTGATATGTCAAGTTTGGCTGAAGATCTATCTGTTCAATTTCTATTGGTTGGTAGGGATCTGGAATATACTTTCGAAGCTGAGAGACATGGAACACGTCGTGTAACCCTGACATAGAAGGTGGAAGAGCTAACTGATAGGCTACGGAACCGACGCGCTTGGACAGAGTTTCTTGGTCCTAAACACACCACGCAATCCCAACTCCGGTGTAACCTTCAAGAACACATGATCGTCTTCATCAAATTCCAGAGGTCTCCTTCTCCTGTCAGCATAACTCTTTTGCCGACTCTGCGCAACCCTCATCTTTTCACGGATGGACTTAACCTTTAAAGTTGTCTCTTGAATAAGGTCTGGTCCTAACAATCCGCGATCACCGACTTCCGTCCAACATAAAGGAGTTCTACACTTTCTCCTGTACAGAGCTTCAAACGGTGCCATTCCTATGCTGGAATGGTAACTATTATTGTAAGAGAATTCAATTAAGTGCAAGTAGTTGCTCCAACTACCACCATCTTCCAACACACAAGCACGAAGCATATCTTCGAGAGTTTGAATAGTTCTTTCAGACTGTCCATCTGTCTGAGGATGATGCGATGTACTCATTCTCAACCGAGTAACCATCGCATGCTAGAAGGCTTTCCAAAACCTAGAAGTAAAGATAGGGTCACGATCTGAAACGATACTGAGTGGTACACCATGTAGCCTCACAATGTGTTCTATAAAAATAGCTGCATACTGTGTGGACTTCACAGGAATGAAATGAGCCGACTTTGTCAATCTGTCCACAATTACCCAAATGGAATCTTGACTCTTCTGGTTACGAGGTAATCCTCCTACGAAATCCATCGTAATATGTTCCCACTTCCACTCCGGAACTTCTAATGGTTGCAATGGACCTCCAGGTTTCTGGTGTTCATTCTTCACTTGTTGACATACCAAACATCTAGACACAAAATCTGCGATTTCTGACTTCATATTCGGCCACCAGTAATTCTGTTTCAAGTCGTGGTACATTTTGGTGGATCCTGGATGAATCGAGAACCCACTTTTGTGTGCCTCGTCAAGAATCAGCCTCTTCAGTTCATCGTCTTTTGGTACACACAGTCTCCCTTCATACAACAAGGCACCATCGGATGCTATTGAGAATTCTGGGTTGTTCAATCTCCTCTGTAGGTCCATATCACTTCGTTGAGCCTGCACTACCCTTGAGCGCAGATCACAGGATAACTCCATTCGGTTTATTCTAATGCCACTCTTTCTGTAAACAACATTCAGATTCAGATCTCTGAACTTCTCATACAAGGCACATTGTTGCATTAAGAGTTCAGAGGCATATAAAGCTTTCCTGCTCAAAGCGTCTGCCACCACATTCGCTTTGCCAGGATGGTAGTTGAGATTGAAATCGAAATCCTTCAAATATTCCATCCATCTACGCTGCCTCATATTCAGGTCCTTCTGATCAAACAGGTATTTCAGACTTTTATGGTCGCTGAAAAGATCAAATTGGACACCATACAAGTGATGCCTCCAAATCTTTAGAGCAAAAATAATAGCTGCCAATTCCAAATCATGGGTTGGATAGTTTTGTTCGTGTGGTTTCAACTGCCGAGAGGCATATGCAACCACTGCTACATCTTGCATTAGAACACATCCAAGACCTTTATGTGATGCATCGCAATACACCACGTACTTCCGATTAGGATCAGGAATGACCAACACTGGAGCACTGGTCAACTTTTCTTTCAAGGTTCTGAAACTTACTTCACAATCAGCATCCCAAATGAAAGCAGTACCCTTCCTGGTCAAACGAGTCAAGGGTAAGGCGATTTCCGAAAATCCAAGAATGAACCTCCGGTAATAACTTTCTAATCCCAAGAAACTTCTGACTTCTGATACATTGTTGGGTCTTTCCCAATTAAGAATCGCTTCTACTTTGGATGGATCAACAGACACACCGCCTTGGGAAATGACATGTCCCAGAAATTTAATCTCTGAGAGCCAGAATTCACACTTGCTGAATTTGGCGTACAGTTTCTTTTCTCTAAGAACTTCCAAAACAATTCTGGGATGTTCAGCATGCTCCTTTTGGTTACGAGAATAGATCAAGATATCATCGATGAAGATGACAACAAATTTATCAAGGTAGGGCTGGAAGATTCTATTCATGTAATCCATGAATACAGCAGGAGCATTAGTCAAGCCGAAAGGCATAACCAGGAATTCATAATGCCCATAACGCGTTCTGAACGCTGTCTTGGACACATCTGAGGATCTGATTCTGATTTGATGATAGCCGGAACGAAGATCGATCTTTGAGAACACGGTAGCACCTCTGAGCTGATCTAAAAGATCATCAATCCGAGGCAACGGATACTTGTTTCTGATTGTAACTTTGTTGAGCTGACGGTAGTCGATGCATAGGCGCATGGTACCGTCTTTCTTTTTAACAAGTAACACGGGCGCTCCCCAAGGAGAGAGACTAGGACGAATGAAATGCTTCTGGAGTAATTCCTCAAGTTGAGTCTTAAGCTCATGGAGTTCTAATGGAGACATTCTATAAGGGGCAACAGAAATGGGTTGTGAACCCGGAACAAGATCTATGGAGAACTCTATTTCACGCTCAGGTGGAAGACTCATAATATCATCAGGGAAAACATCTAAGTACTCGCAAACTATAGGGATGTCACTAGGACTCAAGCTAGACTCAGGATCAATGGTGAACAAGACACTGAAACACTTGCTGCTGGCACCTAAGTACTGAATCATCTGGTGAGTATTTTGCAATAATGCAGATAAGGCTCTGCTTTCTGCAGAGGTTTCCGAAGGAATGAACAAATTCTTTTCCGCACAACCGATGTACACGGTGTTGGCTGAAAGCCAATCCACGCCGAGAACGACATCAAAGTCCTTTAGAGGTAGACAGATTAGATCAATGTGGTAGACCTTACTTCTAACTAAGATGGGACAATTCTGACAAACTTTCTTGGAAATAACTCTACCGCCAGTAGCGACAGCGACTGACATTGGTGGTATGAGGGGAACAGATGGTATTCCTAACCGCATGACACAGTCTACGGCTATAAAGGAATTGGTGGCTCCACAATCAAATAAAACTAATACTTTGGACTGTCCTAACAAACAAACATCCATGATTAAAGAATTATTGGATCTTATTTCATTACAGTTTAGAGAATATACCCGACCTTTATTCTTTGCGGATCCACTGGAGTCTTTGTGCTTCTTCAGCTTCGGACACTCGTTTCTGAAGTGACCAGGTTGCTTGCAGTAATAGCACATGTTTTTGCCTTTCATGCACTCGCCACTGTAAGGATACCCACACTCAGCACAGTTTCGAGGTGAGCGCTGAGAGTGGCTCTGCTTTCCCATGCTGGATGTACCCTTAGACTTCAAGTTCAAACCAAACTTTCCAAACAAACCCTTCTTCTTCTGATTCGCCTCATTCTTCTCCTTGTGAATGTTGTTGAGGCCAGCTTCGGCGTGATAGCTTTTCTGCACTAGATCACCAAAGTTAGTGATATGCTGCATTGATACATCGTGTGCTATATCTGCTCGAAGCCCGATCCGGTATTTCTTCATTTTCCATGCTTCGGTGGGGGCATCTTCCCCATCCGCCACATACCGGACCAACTCATTAAACTTCATGGTATACTCGGCTACAGTCAAATTGCCTTGCTTCAACTCTGTTAATTCCCTTTCCATCTGAAACTGATAGCTTTCGGGAATGTAATGGCCAATAAAGAGACGCCTGAAGTTCTGCCAATTAATCTCCATCTGGCTGGCTTCCATGTAGTTCTTGGTAGCTTCCCACCAATTACAAGCGTCACCTAAAGAAGCGGGAGACGAAAGTTACTTTATCTGCTTCTGTGCAAGTCATCGAGTCTAGAATCCCACTCATCCTTTCCAGCCATTCCCTGGCTTTAGCGGGATTATATTCGCCACAGAACTCTGGAGGGTTCATTCTACAAAACTCTCGGAAAGCAGCGCTCGACCCCAAGTTCTGAGGAGGGGGAGCATTCATGTGCTGCTGGAACATTGACATAAACTCCTGGTGCTGCTGCGCTTGCTGGGCCTGAAATTGTTGATGTTGATGCATCATCTCTGCCCACATGTTGGCGTTAGCATCACGAAACACTTCTGGTTCCTCATCACTGTCATGCCTTCTTGGTGGCCTTCCAGGTCCTCGTCTCGCTCCAGACATTATGCTCTAACTGCCAATATCAAGTCAAGTTAGCTAGGCTTAAAGTGACATGACACCTAGAACGTATGTAGGGAACCTAGACAACTACTGGGATTGGATTAGTAATTCTAATGACCTCACGCAAGATCTGAATCGACCTGCTCTGATACCAAATGTAATACCCCACATTATTATCTAGAATATAATGTAAGATATTACAAATAGTACTGAGTTCATTACAATTACATTATTCAAATTTTGCACGCACAGGTGCAGAAATACACACGAGATAATAAAACATAGCGGAAAAACAAGAACAACACGATAAGATATTGAGAAAAGCATAGAAAGACTAAAGATGCGATCCTCCAACAGCAGCAGCTACTCCAAACATAGCTTACCTATTCAACCTGTTTGCCTGAATCAAAAAGGGAGTGGGGTGAGACAGTCACTTCGTCCCAGTGAATTCTACTACCCTCCTAGGCTATAAAGCTGGGGCTCCTAAGCAGTCATATCATAATCTAATTCATAACATAATTATCATAAGCAATATAAATAAAGGTGTATCACAAAGTTAATCTTGTTGATTTTAAACCGCAAACACTCTGAGGTGAGCACGTCTCAGAGGCTTGCCTTATCCGTGAACAAAAAGCGTTCCGGCATAAAGCTCACAAGGATTCTAATGGAACATCTAAAACGAAGTTCACACTGATATCATAATCATATATTTAATTGACTAATTACTAAGTTCATAACATACTACCAATAATTCCCAAACCCGGGGAGCATACAATATTCTAATTCCTTAAGGCCCTAAGAGTTCAACTGTAATTGACCTCCTGTTTAACATCACATTACATATATTTATGCAGAACAACAATCTATAACGAGGATATAAAACGAGTGTTCTAATTACTTTTGAAAATGGAAAAAGGAGTCAATTCTGCGCTAGCTCGCTACGGCGAGTTACCAAGCTTGCCATGGCGAACTTACAGGTTCTGACCTAAACAACTCGGTAGGCGAGCAAATGCTCGCCATGGCGAAGTTCTTCAGCCCAGAACCTTGAGCTCGCCATGAAGGCTCGCTAGCAACTCGCTATGGCGAGTTCATGCAGAAAAGCCTCTGTTTTAGGAAAATCATCAAATTTTACAAATAACACCTACAATCCTCATACAAGAAAGTGCAGTAACATATATTAAGTGATATAGAACAGAATAGAATGAAATTTGGGAGTTAATTTCACACATACAGTTATTCCTATGAATTTCCTAAGTTTGCATGCATTTTCATAATTTGGGAAAACTAACTAAATTAGCCTAAGAACCCACCTGGAATTGAAGCTTTAGCACGCCTCTGGGCTCTACTAAATTAGCTACTGCAACCTCCCTAGCAACCCACGAACTGACTTGATGATTTTGGAATTTTGACACTTTGAAACCCTTATAATTTGAACTACGAATTTGAGGCTTGATTGATGATGATTCAGTGGAATGTAGAGGTGTATTTATAGTGTTATTCTCTGGTGTTTCAACAGTAGAGGTTTTGTTTCACTCTTGCCTTGCATGTGTTTCTATTGGGTGAAGAAGTGGTGATAGGAAGTTGTTGTTGGTTTGCTCATGAATGGAGCTTTGGGAAGGTGGAGTAGTGATGCTATCAGAGATTCTCTGAGATTTCTGAGTTGTTTCAGCTGAAGGGAATCTCTGAAGGTTGAGAGAGATGCATGTGAAACTAAATGCCAAGCTTTTGTGTTGAATGGAAAATAGAGGATTTTGTAAGTATGTGTTGTTGTTGTTTTTGGGCGTGAGAGAGAGGATGAGAGAGTCTCTTGCTCAGTTGCTGAATGTGGAAATGAGAGGATTGAGAGCCTTGCATGAAAATCTAGTGGCTTAACACTAGTGGAAAGGTGACTCACTAAAGAGATGAGGTGAGTCACAATGGGATAGAGAGGGAACACATGAGAGAGGGAGAGAATTGGGTGGGAAGAGTTGTTTTGTTTATAGTGATTGAATTAAATTGTGAGACTAAGGTATTTTAGTGTGTAGTTAGATTTGGTTAAAGAAATTCCAATTTCACACGTAAATCCCTCAATTATAATTCTAATTTAATTTATCACCTCTAATTAACATATAATTAATTAGGCAAAGTTCTAATTAAATTAAATTAGGTAATTTAGAATTCGGGATGTTACAGGAGCAACGATTCTTGGGCGTTTTTTAGGGCAATTAAAGCGATTAAAGCATCCAACCATTGAAGAACAACTGATTTCGATTAAAGGAGGCTGTGAGGATCGTTGTTTGAGCAAGCAAGCATCCACTCATTCAATTGTCACTTAGGCAACGAAAATCCAAGTAAGAATCCCAAAATTTAGTTTTTTTTAATCAATTAAAGTTGTTTAACTTGTTTGATTAACAGTCAATTGCATGTTTAACTTGTCGTTTAGGGATTTTGATTTGGGATTTAGGGTTTATGTGTTAGATTGGGGATTTAGGGTTTGTGATAAATTTAAATTCATTGTTGATTATATTAAGTTAATGTTTTGTTGATAAATTTAAATTCATTGTTGATTAAGTTAGATGTTGCTTAGAATTTGGATTGATCATAATTGATGATGTTGAGTTTTGCTTGATGTTGATATGATTAGAATTAGGGTATAACAATGATAATGTTGTTAATTGATCATAATTGATGATGATAAAAATTAGATTAAATTTAGTAGTTTTAGTTGATGATTAAATCTGATGTTTTGAATTTAGCTGATGATGATGATATAATAATGTTGCAGGAAAATGGATGAAGTTACTCGTAAAAGAGCGGGTAGGGATAGTGTTGTCCATAGCTCGGCCCATAGGGAGAGAGAGCTTGCCCTAGCACAGACAAGGGGCTCAAAACGGACGGGTGGTAGAATGAAGGAAGTTTCTTCTACTGCGGAAAATCATCCCGATCCGGTGCCCGATCATGAGACTAAGTTAGAGACGGAGCACGAGGTGGATGTTGAGGAGGATGATTATGATGAGGCGGAGGTTGAGGAGAATGATATGGAGGAGGGAGAGGAGGAGCAGGAAGATGAGGATGGTGATGGTGGAGATCATGAGGAGCATGAAGATGAGGATGAGGAACGGACGCCGTCTCCTCCGAAGAAGCCTAAGAGGAGGACTGAGCGTAGAAAAAGGCCGATAATGACTAAGGGATATAGGGTGCCACCAATTGACGCACCGGAGGGGGGATACCCGGGTGGCCCAACTGATATGACAGTTTTGCCTGAATTTGGCAAGCATATTGCCAACTTTTTGTGGTTGGGACAGATAATTTTTCAACAACTTACTATATGCGTTATTTTTTTTTAAAATATGTGTTATGTGTGTTGATTATGATACATGCGTTAATATATGCCTTAATTCGTTAATATATGCGTTATTATATGCTTTATTGTTTAATATATTCGTTAATATATGCCTTAATTCGTTAATATATTCGTTAATATTATGATACATGCGTTAATATATGTGTTATTTTTTTTTAACTTAATTTATAATTCGTTAAATTAAATTTTGATGTATGCCTTAATTCGTTAAAATTAATATGCGTTATTTTTTAAATATGCAGTATCCGGTGTGATATTTGAGGTGCATGAACAATGGCAAAAAAATTAATGACTTCGAATTGCCCGGAGAACACTTGCGTTGGTTTTGGGATCCTGTAAATGCAAGTGGGTTGGCACCCCTGCTGAAGACAAACTACGACAACGTCGATTGGGGTGTCCTGACTGCATTCGCAGAGAGGTGGCAACCAGATATCGGCACCTTCCATATACCGATCGGGGAGGTGACCATCACTTTGGATGATGTTGTGTCATTGCTGCACATTCCGATTCGTGGTAAGATGCTTAACCACGAATCCACCGCATGCACGAAGGCTGAAGGAGCGGATATGTGTGAGGAGTACCTCAACTTCGGGAAGGCGGATTGCATGGATGAGTTTTTTAAGATGAAGGGAGCGCATATTGGATTTCTGAAGCTTTTGCAGTTATACTTGGACAACCTGAACTATGCTCAGAAGGCGGAGAATGATAAGGACCCGAAGGACGACGTGCAGTACTACAGGGAATGCACGGTCAGATTTTTTTGCTGTACTTGCTTGGTGCGACACTGTTCACCAACAAAAGTACGCGGTATGTGGATCTGATTTTTCTCACATACTTGCAAGACCTGGATGTGCTGCACACATGGAATTGGGGTGCCTCAGGACTGGCGTATCTGTTCAACTATTTGAAGAAGCAAACCAGGCAGAAGAGTGGAAACAACGCCGGTTACAATTGCCTTTTTCATGTAAATATTTAAATTTATATTTTAGTTCTTGTTTTCATTTAATTTAATATTTTTGCGTAATAAATTAATATGGTTGTCATCGTATAATTTATTTATTTTCCGTTATAATTCTTTATCTCTGATAATATGTTGTTGATTGAATTTGTTTATTTTGTGCAGGCTTGGGTTCATGCACATTTCCCTAGATTTGGGAAATATGTTTTGAACAGAAAATTTGAGCCCCCATTTTCCGTTGGCTACAAAATTTCAACCGTTGAAAGGGGGTGTGCAACCGGATGAAACAAGGTTGGCGTTGGATCGGATGGAGCACGACGACATCGTGTGGCAACCATATGTCGCTCGTCGCCATATCAAGCCGTTTGAAGATGCAAGTTGGTATTCGGGCTGGATTATGTGTGGACAGTCAATGATTTCCCCGCATTTGCCTGAACGTGTCCTCCGGCAATATGGACATGTTCAGTCAATACCGAGAGCTCCGTACATATCTGCAAAGGCGAAAATGAACAGATTCACAATTGATCACGCCTTTCAGAATATGTTGACTGAGAATTATCTGACGGAGGAAATGCGGGGTCCAAGATCCACACATGGTTTTGAAGCCGACCCTGGATATATTGCATGGTTCTTCAAAGTCTCGCGTCCAAAGATTAATGCATCATGTCAGGGCAGTCCTCCACGGCCGGCAAATCTTGAAGTGTTGATTGAGGAGGACAACAAGGATGCAAAGATTGATGTGTTTGAAATTTGTCGGAAAGTGCGGAGGGAGGTGATGGAAAAGGTTGAGGATGAAATGTCTATGGAGGAGGCCAAGGCATTATTGAAAAAAATGTGTGATGATTTGGAGCCAATCACGAGTTACTCGGTGCGGCGCAAGAAGAAGAAAGACGGTGAAGGAAGGAGGCGAAAGAAGAAGAAAAACAATGATGCCGGACCAAGCACTCAAGTCTAGAGTCTTGTCGTTGTTTATTTTGTTTTAGTTAATTTGGTGTTGTTTGTTCGTACTTATAGTTTTGGAACTTTTTTTTTTTAATCGGCTAAATTTTATTAAAAACAACTCCTCCACAAGAAGTGAAAGGAATTGTTGAGAAAAACATACAACGAAAAGGTAACGTGATATAACACAATTACCCAACACCAAATCAACGCCCCAAATCACCCGTACACCAAACCTGGTTCACTAAACCCACCAATAAACACCCCAACCCGACCCTAGGAGACACCACTAGACACCAACTTCCGAACTCGAATTAAAATTACTCGGCCCATCAGAATCTAGAAAGCAGCCCCAAAGGTCGAAGATTGAGGGACACCGGAAGTCAGAGAACCGACAGTCAACACCTGATGCGGTAGAGTTCGGCCAGATACCAAAGACCAACAAATCTCAACAGATTTGAACACCCCTCAGCGACTCCAAGAGTCCTGCAAATCTCACCAGATTTGAAAATGGTCAGAGAGTCTCGTATCAGGGAGAATCCACACACACTCAGCATTAACCATCCAACACCTTTCCACACCAGTACATCCTGGAGGTACGATAAAAACAACGTCCGTCAACACGGTGTGTCTGCGTACCTCACCCTTTCGGGCACGACATGATAAAAACCAAGGCCAATAGAGACCTCATCCAAACACCACCGCAGCTAACCACCACAACCATTGCCAAAACCCCAAACAAAACCCTGCTGAAATCACCAGCACCAAAGCACACCTAAACACCAAAACCACCTCCGACAGCACCCCCACAACTGCCTCCTCAGCTTAACCACACCACCACCACCTGAACAGAACCACCACCACCCCTGACAGCCACCACACACCTCCACCGCCGCCAAAGTTTCACTGAGCACACCAAACCAACACCACCGCGAGGAACCGAGAAAAGCCCAGCTTCACCGCACCAACACCAAGGCAGGGGACAACAACACAACACCTACAGAAACCCAAAAAAAACAGAACAGCGGCGGCGGGTTTGGGCAAAACCATCGGAGAAAGCAAACCAAACACCCAAAGAACATAGACCTCCACCCAACACCGACGCAGCCCAGCCCAGAAACCGACCAAAAACCCCGACGAAGACGACGAGATCACCGACGCAGATGACAGGAACGGAGGAGGCAAGGCTGGAGAACACCGGAAGGAAGGAGGTAGCGGCGGTCCGGAGCTTAAAAGCTCATCGTACCACCATCGGCGGCTGCTACATCTTGACTGGAGGATTTGGATTTGTGGAGGAGAGGGCGGCGGCTGAAAAGGGGTAGAGAGAGGGCAGAGAAAAATTAGGTTAAAAAGTTAGAGAGAGATAGTATTTTTTATGCATGTACTATAGTTTTGGAACTTGATTTTGTAATAATGGTACTTTTAATTTTAATCGACAATTTGGTGTTGTTTGTTCATATTAATCGACAATATAAATGCGTTTCGTAATTTTAATTTGTACTTTAAATTATTCGTAACTACGTTGAGAAACGTATATTCAAATTATATGAACAGGTCTGTTAAAAATGAACATGGACAGGTTTGCGTGGTTTCGAAAACCATGTGGATACACAATAATAAGCCACTGCAACTGGTTCTGTGAACAATGGTTTCGTTGTCTAGACAACGAAAACCAGCCCGGAAAAACATGAATGCTGGAGCAAGAGAAACTCGCTCCGGGGAGAGAGTAAAGCCGGCCTAGCGGAAAATCCCTTCGGGTCATGTTAGGCGGAAATAATACATTATTTCGCCCACTAAATTTTGCGCAATCTCCCTTCGGTTCATCTGCCGATGACTAGTCCCACACTATAGGACAGTGTCATTTGTGCAGTAGTAACCACAAGCCAAGCAAGACTCATTTGGACTAACCATACTATTCCTAGTGAGGACACAAAATCCCTCGTGGAATAACATACTACTCCCAACCATTGTGCCTTAACAATACTGGTAGGAGTAGTATGGTTAGTCCATGACGGACCATGCGGCCGATAGAAACCAACTAAAACTAATAAAACTACGAAACTACAAAAGGCAAAAAATTAAAACTTATGAGCAAAAGAGGAAAAGAAGTGAATGGTAAAAAAATATGGCACATTAGGTGCCTATTTATAGAATTTTTGCTCAATTCTGATTGGCTGGTGCACTATTACAGCCACACACGTGGCCAATCACAGTTGGTCACGTGTCAACCAATTTTGACTGCATGGGGAGCTGTTTTTGACTGCCGACACAATTTCGTTGTCTAGGCAACGAAATTCAGTAGATTTGCTGTTTCGTTGTCTAGAGAACGAAAGTCAGCGTGTTCGTGAGGTAGACAACGAAAGGCAGCGCGTTCGTGAGGTTGACAACGAAACCAACTTAATCTGGGCCAAATCTTGAAGGCGCGCAGATATTGCTCACTTTCGTCAGTTTGTCACCAATAGTCATTTGTTTTCGTTGTCTATGCAACGAAAATTATGTCCAGGGGCATTTTGGTCAGTTTAGGGGGCCTGAGAGCAAACGTGGGGGGCCTCAATAGCAATTTTCGTTTACTTTTACTTATCAAATTTAGGCATCATTTATATTAAAATTGGACCCAATTACATTAAGCCTCCTAAATTGACACATCTGCGTATACACCGTATCATATTACTCATTGATATACCGTATCATATTACTCATTCATATACCATTAACAATTCAACCTCAATCATATATAAGTAGTGAGTGTACTAAAGTAATCGATTCAATTATATGATGATAATAACCACAAAGATAAACAAATACATGTAGCCATTTTTTTTAAAAGAAGAGCATCTATATATCGAAAGATAAAACAGGTTTCATCTCAATTTTTTGCATATATTTCCTTATATACTAAACAAAAAAAAAAAAGAAAAAAAATATACAAAACTAGGGAACATAAACTTGACTCAATTTGTTCACACAAAAGCGTAGGACAATTTAAAGATAGCCAATTTTTAGTTAATCCTAATAAACTAATTAGAAGTCTACATTTTGGTATATGGCTCATTAATATGAAACTGATTCAAGAACCAATAACTCCCTATAGTGGAAAACAATAAACAAAATACTCTTTCGAGCCATATGGTTCACTATCAAGTAAAGCGATGAGGAAAATATCATAAACAGTCTAAAATCAATGTCGAGTATTGATACGAATATTCAGCATCACCACGAGAAACCACCAGAGACGTATTGTGTGAGCCATCATAATCTTGAACCTCGGCGAATGCATCAAGTGCCAACACGGATCAATTCACGTACCAACAACCTCTCTATGAAACCGTACAACAAGTATAAACGGTCTTTTCAAGTCAAACCAACCTCGATTGCAGCAACCATCATGGAAGAACCGAACTACTACCCAAAACAACGGCGAAGAAGTCGTGAATAGAGCTGGACCAAAACGAGTTTCAACTATCAAAAAGAAGCGATTGAGGTAGACTCGAACGAATTTAGCAGATCCAATTCATCATACGATTTAAAGAAAAAATCACCATAATATATCTATATAGTAGTAGCGCCCCTTAAAATGTTGAATTCTTATTGTTACTATATAGTAGTAGCACCCTTTACATTAACATCGTCATGATAAAACCACGGATCCATCTGCCTTCGGCTGTTGTTGACCTGTCTTCTCCTTGACAGGCTATCGACACCTAACAACAGCTCCCCTTAACCAAAGCTATCAGATATCAATTATTGGAATTTATAAAACACAGATATAAAAATATAGCATATTTAAATTAATAAAATTATATATATTTCAAACTACCCTAAAACCCATATTACTCGAACGCCAATATATAGTAAGGACCAACATGACTCATCCACATCTCATTAAAGGCTCGTCACTTATGCTGCACTATCCTTGACTAGTAGATAAATGACCTCTTGTATGAGATGTATATTATTCTCAATTTCATTAACGTAAAGAGACTTTTAAATTTTTATGCATATCTGCACACATTCACATGTCTATATATGTTGGAATAAAGTTCACATTGGTGTGTGAATTGAAAATAAAATTGAGTCTCATATTAGTGTGTTGTAACATACTTGTGTATAACTAGTATTCATACCCGTGCATCGCACGGGGCACCACAAGAAGAACTGATTTAAATTCAATTATAAGATATATAGAGGAGTAATGTATATATTTTTAGTAACAAAAAATATTTCAAAATATATAAAAAATTAGATAAATTACAATTGCCTTTTGTCTCCGTCATATATTTATAGTAACAAAAAATATTCAAAATATATAAAAGCTTGGATAAATTACAATTGTGTCTTCGTGAGCATAGCTCGGTTGGAAAGGAGACATTAAAAAAATGACCAAAATTCTTACTATCGCATAAATTATATTGATCCAAAAGCTATAAATGACTTAAAGAAATATTAACTTGAAAGTCTAACTCATATTTGAGATTGTTGCTTATTTACAAAACACAACTCTAAATAATATTAGAGAATCAAAATTTTATTACACAATAGAATCTCAAATAAAGTGTCCTCATAGTATTTAAGCTTTTACATTTGACAATAAAGATCATTGATATAAAAAAAATAAACTCAATCTCATGTCAACTATATGCAAGAGTTAATCTCATTCAAGTAACTCTCCCGCTAGTATACAATAGTTAATTTGATTCTTCTTTAACAATACTGATTCAAAAATAAATCTGCAGTACAAAGAGGGAGTGTCAAACAATCTTAAAATAATTATCCATAACCACAATTAAAGAGGGATAATAATTCAAGATACAACTATGTTAAACAAAGAACTTGTGAACAATGGATACTAATTCAAACCCCATCCAAAAGTTGCAATTAAACCAATTGATATATTTTTGTACTTGCTATTCATTTCCATGCTTAGATTGTATATTACATCTAACATAGTTCTAACTTCAACATTATATGTTCTGCAAAGAATTTTACGACACTTATTTGTTTGCACTTGAGAAAAGATTAAGAGTATATAGCAAACTATGATTCACCATGATAATAGGGAAAACTGTATACAAAAAGTTTTTACCTTCTTTTACACACTTTCATTTCATCTAGCCAAGATTGGATAGTTGACCATGCAGCAACATGAAACCAATAATAATGTCCTTCCCTTCAAAAAGTAAAAACTAATGACAGTAAGAAAGCAAGTTGGTGAATAGAGGTGGAGATTGAAAAAGAAAGAATATACCCAAAATCAAACAATAAGATTGTCGTCGCTGGGTCATGTGCTCTGCTTCATCAATCTTTGTCGTCGCTGGGTTTGTGAACTTGAACAAACAATAACAATCCAAAAAAAATTAGAATATGAAATGAAATCATGAAATAACGAAGGGATTGAGAAGCAAATTAAAATCTCTACTTGACAAAGCTGAAGAAGCTAGCATATACCAAAAATTTAAAGATGTAATGTAATTATCATAAATAAATTTTAACTTTAAAAATTAGCTTAATTAAAAAAAAAAAAACTTTTAAGCCACAGGGCAGGAGTTCAAAGGAGCTGAATTTATAAAAAAGTAAATATATTCTAAACTTTAACTTTCAAAGATGAAAAATATTAGACTTCTTTGCAACTCGTTGCTTCATATCAACATGAATCTTAGTCAAATATCAATCCTTGCATAGACTACATAATTCACTTATCTCATATAGTTAAAAATTCATTTTGATCTTCTTTATCTTTTTTAATATCTTGTTCAAAACAAACTATACTTTATGAAGTCAGAATTGGTTAATTCCAATGATGGATCAACAATAAGCAAGTTACCTGAGTCAAAAACAAAAAGGAATCTTACTCAAAATATATGGCAGAAAAGTTTAAAATCAAATAGAACACAAACAAATTAAGAATCTTACTCAAACTAATAAATGGTTTAAAAAATAAAAACATTAAGACCTTGGCAAAACTATTCCAATGAACATCACACATTCAGAGAACAAAAAGAAATACATGAGTCACTATTTGTAGCTTGTAATTAAAGCAGAGCCCTGCAAAGAGTTACACATCACTGATCAATAAAAGAGTCACACATAAACTATTCAAGTAAGACATGAAAATGCCCTAAAATTGAGTTATGAAGCATGATATAATATATCTAATAGGAACACTGTCATATTAGTGTTTCTCTTTACATTGTGGTGAAATTATAAAAACCACTGCAATCTCAAAACTTGAGGTGCTCCTCTGAGTAAAGGGCAAACATAACTCAAAAAAATAAAATAAAAAAGAATGAACCTATAACACTAACATAAGTAAAGGATTAATTAGTTCATTATGCAGTGGACACTTAGTTTCTAGTAAAAACTATGAAGACGCTCTAATGAGAGACAAATGTAGTTAAAGTCTAGAGAATGCTTGAACAAAAAATAATCAAAACATGTAGTTTGAACACTTGAGTCATTCCAATAAGATAAGAGACAAATCACAAAACATGCAGTTTGAGCACTTGAGTCAATTATATGACATTAACACTGTATTTTGAACACTTGAATCATTCTAATTAGATATGAGACTAATCAAAACATGTATTTTGAATGCTTATCCCAAAACATGTAGTTTGAAGTGAACACTTGAGTAAATTATATAAAAACTGTGAAAAACTATAATGAGACAAATCACTTGGGCAATATTTTTTGGTTAATGAGGAAGTGTGTTGTGGTGTAAGTTGTAACCACACTCGGGTATTGTGCTATCATAAGAGAAGGGCTTTTTTTTGTTTCAACTATGTCTTTGCACTAATAAGACATGTTTTGGGAGAAGTATAAAAAAGTAGTTTGGTTGAGTGATGCTTTGAGAAATGTCTTTGTAGACTTATCTTTGATGAGAGAAAAAGGAAATAAAAAATGTTATTTTGATGTTGGGTTGAGATAAGAGAGAAAAGGTAGGAGGGAAAGAGAATTGAAAATAATTTGAATTTTGAATTGAAGAGGGAACAACATGTATCCATAATATATAATCATAAACAAAAATAAAAAACAAAATAGAACAAAAAGCCAACAGGTGTGATTAATGCATTTAAGTAAAAAGCATATATTAAAAAGTGAGGTTATTTTGAAAAGTCATCAACTACACCAACAAAACCTTTCTTTTATAGATTATATAGACTAATCATTTGGTTCTAATGACACATAGAACTATAATAGCTATCACTTGAAAATAAAATGATTAGGTATGGGTTGAATAGGGACACTCACAGCTATGATGTGTTAATTAGATTGCCATGCTTTGTAAGAAGGGATTCTATTCCAATTCATCTACAGATCTCCATCAAAAGCATGATAACTTATTGCGACAAAAATACATCTTTGTGAATTTTCCAAAGTAATCAGTATATTTCATAATCACATTAAATCATCAAATTGACACATTTCAATTTCTTTCATAAATTTATAAGCAATAAATCAAGTTCATCAGCCTATAATATGATGACCATGTTGGTCAATGCACATGAATGAGAAAGAGGAAGTGTAAAATCTAACTAAAACTATTGAAGCTTGTACCATTGGAATTTGAATCATCAAATTGACACACGTTCTCAAGTTATCAATCCTACCTTGAAGCATGTAGTACACTACAAATAACTATAACTATATTCAATCAAATGGATTTGAAATATAACAAAGAATGAGAGAGAACATCTCCCTCCAAATCCATTGAAAAAGTTTATAGATTGAATATGAAATTAAAATTTTGAAAAAAAATCTTATTAACACTAATGGTATATCAGTTTGATTTTCTCCTCAATTAAAGTTGACAAATAAAAATAAAACAAATTAAAATTGATACAAATCTAAAAACAAAAAAAAAAATCTGAAATTTAATAAAAACAAATCAATCATATTGCAATGGAGAAAATCATCTAAATCCCACTAACAACTCCTAAAAAGTAGGGATTTTTAACTAAAAGCAACAATATTTTCAAAAAATAAAAAAACATAAAGAGGATTATTTCATCAGCGGATATAAGAAACACAATTGAAGAAAATTATGGATTTCAAAGAAGAAATACATACCTTATTCCTCAAATTCATGAACAACAAAGTCTGATCATTGAATTCTAATAATCAAAACAAACCCTAATTTTCTGATAAAATTGAATTCTGAAATGAAAATCAAAACGAAAACAAAACTACTCAAATACCAAACATCAGCTAAATACAAAATAAATTAAAGTTCAGAAAACTTACCCAAACCTTTGGTGTTTGTGGCTTGTGCCATCCAAGATGGTTGATTCATGTCAATCTGTTTCAAGAGATGGTGAACAATAAATTAGGAGAGAAAAAACCAAAAATTATGAGAACGAAACTGAATCAATTAGGGATTTGGAAAAAAAAATGAAACTGAAATTACCTGCATTGGAGGATTCGATTGAGATGGAAACCTAATTTTCAAACATAGACAAAAAAATTAAACATGTCACATAAAAACCAGATGATGAAATCAAATCATAAAATAACATATGGGGAAACAATTTGAAACCTTTGAAGATTGTGGCTTGTGCCATCCAAGATGATTGACTCATGGAGAGAGAAGAAGTTCGACGGAATGAACGAAAAATGGAGAGATGAGTAAGAAAGTAAGTTTAGATATTGAAAAAGAGAGGGGGAGATTGAATTTTGAATATTGAAATTGATTCTACAAAAGAAGAAAACAACAGTAGTGGCAGGTATGAAGCTCTGCAATATTTGGCTTTTGAGAGAGAAGAGAGACAGATGAAAGGGACGTGAAATTGCTTTTGTCTCTCCTTTGTTTTTTTTGTTTGGCATCAAGCTTTGCTGGACCGGTTTCACATGGATACATTGTTTGGCCCATTAAAACTGTTTTCCTATATAATGCAGATTAAAGTAGTAAAGTTTTTGACAACTTTCAAATTTTTTTTGCTCTAACTGGCTGTAGTGAGGACACGTGTCCAAACTTACCTTCAAGCTGTTTAGGATTTGTGTAGTTTAAGGATTTGAGAAAATAAATAAATGAGTTAAGTCCTACTTTAGTGAGATTAGACAATTTATTTATTTAATTTATTGTGATTTATTTTACATCATTTTGTAACCGTTAATTTATGAGAGATTAACTCTAATTGATGGTTACACTAAGAAAAAGAATATTTCCTCTACTTTTGCTATAATTTAAGTTTTAGAGCTGAATGCAAACACAATGAACATACACACAAAATGTCTTGTTGGCTAAGTGCTAACAAACACAATAAGAAAAGCCTCCGTACCGTATGTTATTCTTGCTTAATTCACGTTGCAATATTGTTAATAAACTGGAGCAATAACATGTGTAACCAAACCATAGTATGAGAAATAAGGTGAAGAGAAAGATGTTCACGGTCTTTGGAAGACAGTCAATTTGATGGCTTTGCACTATCTCTAGCAAGGTATCTTTACATGTCACAAACTGGAAAAAGGTACATGCTTAAAATTGACATGTAAAATTTTCTAGCCTTATTAAACGGAAATAAAAATTCTATGCCATTCATTTGATTTCGATGAAATTTCCATGATTTAGAATTTAATACTAAATATGTTAGAACTCTTTTCTTGAGAAAAGGTTAGTTATTGTGATGAGCATATTGCTTGCCTTGTATGACAGATCGATAAAGATGATTTAGAAAGTTACTTGATTCTAAATTATATTTTGATTCTAAATATGAATTCTCATGTAGATTTTAAGATTGATATGTCTTTATTGAATCTGTTATGTTGTTAGATTTTTAACTTTTTAACAAAACTATATGTTGTGAATTAAAAGAAGACATAGTTCATAGAGAAAGAAATATAGACATGTTAGAATATTTCATAAGTACAATATTGTATAAAAGAGATGCTTTATTAGTATTTTTTAAGAGTGATCCGAGCATCACAATTCCTTTAAATTAAAAACGGTTATAGTACCATAATCCCTTTGATATAAGAATGGTCATAGTTACCATATGAGAATTGGTATCGTTGTACCATTATATTGATTGATATTATAGTATTATCAGTACATGTGGTGTTGTAGTACCACATATGAAATCATAGTATCGATGATCCATAGATTGATGTCGTAGCATATCAATTTGAGTGGTATTGTAGTACCACTGAATCACCGATGAAACATAGATTGATGTTGTAGCATCAATTCGAGTGATATTGTAGTACCACTCAAGAAGGTGTAATTCTTGACCGATTTCTACAAGTGCGGTAGAAATACGATATACAATTGTTACTGGGCTGTTTTATCCTAGAGGCGGCGTGGTTGATAGTCTACTTGCACAATTTTTGGCAGTGCCACGAAACGTCTTAAAGAAAGCGACCTAGTCGTGACTCAGCCAGTAATTTCTTTGGTTCCTATTTTCTAAAATCTTTTTTCAATATCTAAAACAACAATATATACGCATAAGCTCTCACTCTCAAGGTTCAAACATTAACCTAATTCATACACATTCATATTGAGTTCTTATTGACTTAACTCTTAAGTGTTAACGAGTTTTAATAATTTTGCAACTACCATTTCCCCATCGCGTCTATAGCGCACAACTGATAACTCATTTTATGTGAGTATATTTAGGCCATTGACACTTGATTTGTTACCTGCTAATATGGTTTTGTATTCAATGTTTTGATTTATTTTATGAAATTATCAGTTTAGTATGTATTTAAGAATAAAATGTAATCTCATCATGTAAAGAGAAGTTATGGTGTCAACTGGTGTCAAGACAAATCACTGAACCATTATAAAAGGTTAAAGAGCCAATGCAATAGCTAATCAGAGTCAAGACTACCACTCCGTACAACCGTGAATGGCGGCTAGTCAGTTAAAGCAGTCAAAGCCGCCACGTCAGAAAAATAATGCAAATGAACAGCTGTAGAATTTTCCATGTGCAGAATTGTACTATCATTGTATTAATCAGAGGAGGAATATGCTTTATTCATTTGGGCTGTCTTATCCTCAATTAGGGAGGCCCATGATCCAAAGTGAAGTCCTATATAAAGGAGCCTTAAACTCTAAATTTAGAGAGCTCAACCGTTGTGAAGAACTTAGACGAATTCCAAAGTTACTCTTGGTGTGCCGCAACTGCTAGTCTGATAACCGGAGTCGTGACTGTTGGCGTTCTTAGAGCTTGAGATATCTTCTCTAAGTCTGTCACAGTTATATGTTTACATTTTAGAATTCATTTTAATGTGTAATCTTATTATTCTGGTTGTTATGGTTTCCAAGCTCACCATAAGCTAATACTCTCGATGTTGAAATTATGTGAAGTTTAATGAAGGTTTAATATGTTCATGTGATGTGATGCGTGTATGTATGCTTTTTTAGTTCATTTGTTGTTTTGTTATATATTTGCATCTAGGATTGAACACCTTAGATTTGAATACAAGTTTATTGTTAAGAGACATCTATTGATAATCTAACGCTGTAGACATACACCACAATGCAAGAGTATTTTCAACAAGTTTAGATTTGAATATAAGTAGATACAGATGCCAGTATCGTACAACAATATTTGAGGTTTTGTTTGGATAGCCAGTGTGTCTTTTGGAGTCTTATCTTTTGAGTATTTTCAAATATGTAGTCTTTGTATTTGGTTTCACGTGTGCAACGCGGTATAAGATGGATCCGTAGACACCTTTGTCTTTATGATATAAATAAAATAAGTTCTGACTTATATTTATTATTCACTGGTTATTCATTTACATTTTAAATTTTTCCACGGAGAGCGATCATATATATATATATATAAACTAGTCATAATAGGTATGTTGGTGTCACTGAGACGTTGGGGCGTCTCATTATTCATATTGCTCCCATCGGTGTTGTTTCACCACTATGGTTGGGAACGATATAGTAATGGACGAAGAACTTTTTGTATCCTAATTGAGAACAATATGAGTAACCCTAGTGGGTCCTATCAAACTTACAATCCGAACCATGCAAATGGGACATTCCCGAATACAAATAGAAGTGTCATATTCTGTCAAACAGGGGATTTGGATCCTTTCCAATTTTCTCTCCAATATTTTCTCTTCTTTTTTTAATTCAATGGTTGTTAAATTATAAAGAATAAAATAATATTTAAGAAGAGAGAGAAAATGAGCAAATAAATAGTTAATATCACATTTAAAAAAAAACATTGAAGAGAAAATTAGAGAGGATCTGAATCCTTAAACAGGTATGTGGTAGTATAATTTGTGGGGCTTAAGAATATATTATTTATGTCTAAGACATAAAAATAAAACCCCCAAATCATGTATGTCTTCGACGGTGAGAACACAACCCTTGTATCTAATCATTTGTTGAAGATAAATTTTGGATTTTTTTTATAAAAAAAAATTGCATAAATTTATTTTTATTTTTGAATTGCTAAATCTCCAATTGAAATTACTTTAATTTCACTTGATTAATCGTTTAAGGACTCATCAATAATCTTGTTTTCTTCTCACTGGTAAACTTGAAATGGATATTGGGTTTTTTCATTTATTATTGTTTTTCAAATTTCTAAGGGGGTGATTGCATTTTAAGGAAAATCAAACTGTCACATTTTTTCACACTCGTATTTTAGGATGCAGCAATGTTTGCATCTTGAGAAGGTTATTTTGATAAGAGTATTATTATTTAGTAAGAAAGATTTGCACAAGAAAGAAAAAATCCATAAAATAGAGAATTTTCCCAATTAAAATTTGATTAACCATACATCAGAGAGAGAGAGAGAGAGAGAGAGAGAGAGAGAGAGAGAGAGAGAGAGAGAGAGAGAGAGAGAGAGAGAGAGAGAGAGAGAGAGAGAGAGAGAGAGAGAGAGAGAGAGAGAGAGAGAGAGAGAGAGAGAGAGAGAGAGAGAGAGAGAGAGAGAGAGAGAGAGAGAGAGAGAGAGAGAGAGAGAGAGGAGAGAGAGAGAGAGAGAGAGAGAGAGAGAGAGAGAGAGAGAGAGAGAGAGAGAGAGAGAGAGAGAGAGAGAGAGAGAGAGAGAGAGAGAGAGAGAGAGAGAGAGAGAGAGATTTTTTGAGAGTGCAAAAAGAAATCTACTTTTTATTTTGTTTTCTCGGATAATTGCTTCTTTTTTTAAGAAGCCAAATAATATATTAAATAAAATAAGCACAAGAGGTGCCTACATAAAAGAGTTCAAATACAAATAAAAAGAAAAGCTTAAAAGCATTATGTGGTGAGCCCTATACAAGCTTTTGGATTTAGTATCCAATGAACTAAATCGAAACAAAAACCTTTTTTCCTTGCCTTAAACCACCACCATGCATGAACTTTGATGGTAAAAATTAATCTGTCAATAGAAGTTGTTGTGCCATTAAAAACTCTATCATTTCTAGCTTTCCAAATTAACCAGATTGAGGCTAGCCAGATTGCTTGTAAACTGGTCCTAATATTTTTGCAAAAACCATGAGCCCCACAAAATTGAGATGCCACCGAAATTGCATTATTAGGAAGAGCCCATGTGATCCCCAACCAGGAAATGATGCCACTCCAAACCGCTCCTGAGACGGGACAATTCAGAAAAAGATGATGGATATCCTCAATGGCATTACAACCACTGGAGCATAACAAGTAATCATTACGTAAGCAACCACGAGCAAAAAGGTTAATCTTTGTGGGTAACCTATCATTAATAAACCTCCAAGCAAAAATGGACACCTTTGATGGTACAAGCTTATTCCAGATAAGATCGTTGTGAGAAGACATCTCACTTGGATACAAGTGAGTCAACAGCTGATAAGCTCCTCCTACTGTGTAACCAATAATAGGATCGGGTAACCACTCCCAAGTATCAGAAGAATCAGCCTGCAAAACAACATTAGCCACAATAGTACAACACTCAACCCACAACTCTTCCTCCCAAGCTAACAAGCGCCTATGCCACCGCCAACCATTTCCTCCTACCTCCCACTTACGCTTGCACATATCTGCTACAGTCACCTCTTTATCTAAGCACAACTCAAACAACCTACCAAATTGTGACTTCAACAAACTTCCCTCCACCCAATTATCCTTCCAAAATAATGTCCTCTCCATCCCCTACCCACTTTACTACATTGTCCCCAAACCACCTCTCAACCCCCACCTCGTTTCCAAATCTAATATTATTAATATCTTTCCACCAACTAGGAGCTCTACTACCCCCGCTATCCACCTGACCATCCCTCATTCCATATTTAGTTGCCAAAACCTTGAACCACAAACTCTGAGGTTCCTGCAACAACCTCCAACACCACTTGCCAAGAAGAGAAATATTAAACTCCTTCACTCTACGAACCCCTAAACCTCCATGCTCCTTATCAAGACAAATTTTATCCCACTTAATCCAATTTATTTTTTTAGACTCCTCACTCCCACCCCATAAAAAAGCTTTAAAAATAGATTCAATTAAAGAGATGGTAGCTGTCGGATAATTGCTTAAAAGCATGAAAAGCCCACTGGTCCTATAATTTCTTAAATAATCATAGCATTAGATATTTCACACAAACTAAAAAAAGATTAAAAATTGAATAAAAAGAATGATTATTTTACCAAATTACTCATCTTAGCTATTATTGGCATTTTTTTTATTGTCAATAATGTAAAGTATCGAAGAATAACACTAACAAAAAAAAAATGGAGAAAAACAAATTCATATTCATTGTGCATTTGGCACTACTAGAAAAGTTTGAAATACCGACGAGTGAAATCTGTCTCTAAAATGTAAAAATTTTGTCACTAAGCACGTTAGACACAGAATTAGAGACGGATTTGATTCTGTCGTTAATTTCCTCGTCTCTAACCTATTAGAGACAGATTTTATATTCTGTCTCTGATTGGAGATGGAATTTATTCGTCAGTAAAAAAAAAATCTGTCTCTAACTGTAGAATTCAGAACACAATAATTCCGTCTCTATTAGAGACAAAATTATCCGTCTCTGAATTCAAATATATCTGTCTCTAAAATTCCGTCTCTAAGCATAAAATTCCGTGTCTATTGGAGACAGAATTATCCGTCTCTAAATTCAAATAATTTTGTCTCTAAAATTCCGTCTCTATTGGAGACAAAATTATCCATTTCTGAATTCAAATAATTTTGTCTATTTAGCCATTAAATGCTTATACAAATTTTCAAATATTAATTTGTATTTACTAATTGCAATTCATATAATTCTACAATATGAGAAAATTAAATTTCGATTGACACTAAATTTAAAACATTAACATAAAAATCTGTCATTCTTATAAAGTATGAATATCAAACTAAAAGTTGTCCAACCAGTGTTTTAAAAACCGGACCGAACCGGCCGGTCGGATCGTGAACCGGAGCTTGAGCGGTCTGATTCATTAGTTGGACCAGAGTTGTAATTAGACCGCTTAGAACCGCTCGGAATCGGAAAAACCGATGAATCGGCGGTCTGACCGAACCGGCGGCATGATTGCATGCCTCTATTTTTTTTTGCCAAAAACACGTAAACGACGTCGTTTTGTTTATAATATTTTTTTATTTAAAAAAACCAGCAATTAAAAAAGGAAATAGAAACGTTGTTTGTTCTATTTCTTCAATTTCTTTTAGTTTATCAGTTCTGGAATTTATGATTTATTATGATTATTTATTTTATCATCTTAGTTAATTATAATTTTGTTTCATTCTATGTTTTGTTTATTTTGTTTCTTCGACTTTTATCAGTTTATGTTTATTACTTTCGTATTATGCTCTGTTAATTTCTTTCATATTACTTCAATTTATCGGTTTTTGTTTTATTTCATGAAGTTATGAATTTATTTTTGTTCTGCCAATTTTTTTAGAGTCAGATTCATTCGGTTCTACCGGTTTAATAACTATATAGTATTGTTATATTGACCGGTTTATTCAACCGGTTTATCCGGTTTAGTCATGCGGTTCGACCAGTGACCCAGAGGTTCGACCAATGAACCAGTGAACCGAGACCTTACCGGTTCGATGTCCGGTCCGGTTTTTAAAACATTGTGTCCAACACACAAATAGATAAAAATTATTTAACAAAAGTACCTAAAAGAAAGTAACTAAAGGTAAACTTCATCACCCATCTCATCATTTTAATTAGCATCCATCTAATCATTTTCATTGTCACATTCTCTTTCAAGTTGAACCGGAGAGTTTTGATTAATATTAGGCGCAATCCTTTCAATAATTCGCTCGCAATGCTCCATCTTTTGTTTAAATGTTTCTTGTTCAAGATTCTTTTGCTCAAGTTCAATGGTTAATGCTTCAATCTTAGTCTCCATAGCAGCAACTTTATCTGGCCGTACCACATCAGTACAAATTGAAGGCGAAAATTTCAAAGAATCTTTAATAGCGGCAGCTTGAGATCCTAATCCAAATATGTGTCCCTTCTTGTTAAAGCCTCCAACAACTTCCATGTATATCCTATCATCATATTTTTGGCTACTACCCTCACCTCTTTGAGAATTTTTCTCAAATAATTTAGTTTGGTAACTTTCCTGAAAAATTGTAACTATTAGTATATCATGTATATTATTTACATTGCTAAAAGTTATAACTTAAATAAGATTAGTGGTATACATACAGCTATCAAAGCTTGTTCTTCATTAAACCACTCATTTGATTTTCCCTTTGGTTCATGCATTCTCTGGTAAACCTCAAAACATGTTGGTTCTCTATTCAATTCCACCCTCTAAAACAATAGCCAACATAAATTAGTATAAATATGTTTAAACAGCATAGAAACTCGTGGAAAATAAATATTCTTTGTCTAACCGCAAAGTATCACAAAAATCATCCATGTTCAAAAACAAGCTCCAAGGCAAACTTCTATGTTCTCAAAGTTTAAAAACAAATTTAGCAACATACACTAGTCAAAAGAAACAAAACAAACATAACTGAATTCCCAAAAAGAAATTACATAAAAAGGTTTGATTATGATGCAAGTTTGAATGACCTGATAAGAAATTGAGACTACAGATACATGAATCGCGTTGAAATATATTCAAAATTATAAATGGAATTTAATTTCCTAGCGAAAAACAAAAATTACAAAATGATTTGGAAAACAAATACAAGATTTACTAACCATTTTTTTGGCATGTTCTCTGGCAGATCTGGATCCTCCACTATGCACATTATGTCCAACTTTAGACTTTCTGTTTTGTGTATTAATCTTAGAAATGTTTTGCCACTTTTCACTTTCCCATTGATCCCATAATTCTTCTAACTTATCTTCATCAATCCATTCACCTTTATCCTGACCACTACAAACCTTGAATAAAGCATTTCTCAAGGCCGAAGTTCCCCTACTATTAAACCTCTTTCTAATGCTATCTTCATCCTTTTCAAACCATTTGTATTTGGCCTACAAACAAACAATACAAATAATAGTGTAAAAGCTCTTTTTTTATACTAATTAATTATTATAAGAGTGTGGGTGAGTTAGCTTTAATTTTCATTTTAAGGTGAACAAGTTGCTGAGTTTTTTATATCGCAGAATAAAGAAAGTAGCATCATCAAATTGACCATGATCCAAATGGCGTGCTATTGACTCAGAAACATTTGTTTCTATTGAATAACACAAACCTCCTAAGATAGTTAAATACCTCAGTAATGAAACTAAGGTGGCTGCAATAGCCTTAGAATTACAGGAGAGAGATGAGGCCTTGAATCAATTGAAGCTACATTTATTAAAGGCCCAACAGCAGATGCAAGCTTATGCAAACAAAAAGAGGAGGGATCTCAAGTTTTTTTTTTTTTGAATAAGGCAAAAGTTTTATTAATGACATAGTACCAGAAGTACTAATATTTACAAGACAAGTCACAAAGCCAAAACAAAAGGCCAGCAACTAGCCAACACCACACTAAGCCAAGAGACCAAGGAAAAAAACTCCCAGACCCACACCAAAGAGACTCCAACCCAGCCAAAAGAAGAAGACCACGAAGGCCACACCAGAACCAGCAATAGGCGCCTATAGCAGGCCAAACAGCAAGTACAATGGCCAAACCGAAACACCACAACAAGTACTTCTGGGAGAATGAGTGTTTCTCAAATTAAGGCCCCATAGGCAGCAGTCGGTGATTAGAAGGATCAATAAAAAATTAGCACCACGATACTATGGTCCATTTCAGATTATTGAAAAGGTGGGTAAAGTCGCTTATAAGCTGCAGTTGCCTGATCAGTCTAAAATACACCCTGTTTTTCATGTTTCTCTATTGAAGAAGGTTGTGGGTGATTATGAGGCTCAAGGGGAATTGCCTAAAGAATTAGAGATGATCATTGATGAAGAGATTTATCCTGTCAAGGTGTTGGGTTCTAGAATGACTGTAAAGAAAGGAGTCTCAATTCCTCAAAGCTTGATTCAATGGAAAAATAAGTCCATTGATGACGTCACATGGGAAGATAACGATATGATTAGGGGTCAGTTTCCTAACTTCAACCTTGAGGTAATCACAAGAATGACAACAAATATGGCCACAAAGAAGGAGTTTTATACCGATTCTAATGGAAGAGATTTTCTAAAACGGGTAACACTCATAATACAATTGTCTTCTGTTTATTATGAAATCCTATGGGGAGAAAAGACTTATATGACCTAAAAAAATGCCAATGCAGGGGAAACTACTATCCAGTAAAGTTCTTTCACTCTATTATTTTTTATTTTACAATCTTTGATTAAGTTGACATAATTATTAGGTGATATATGAAAAATATCTTAAGTAGAGGTTAGTTTGTTTCCTAACGTGATTAGGATTAAAAAGTCTAGTTTTAGCATAAATAAGTGTAAGTGCTTTTGGTCTTATGTATATCATCAAATCAAACTATAATCATAATTCAAAGTTTTATTTCTTTTTCTTTGCTCCTTTGTCTAGAAGACTGAAAGTTTAAAAATGACTAATTTGTTTTATCTGTTCAGCTCAATCTTGGAATTTATACTAAGGATAAGAAATCTGAATTCTCGGTCTTAGTTGATCGTGCCACCGGTTGATCCAGCATCAAAGATGGCGAAGTGGAATTGATGCTTCATAGGTACATAACTATATTTTCATTCTCTATTTCAATATTATTGTATCGTATCAAACTATTGACACTCAATGTTTACTATTCAGGGCGCATTCTCTCGGACGATGGTAGAGGAGTAGGGGAATCACTCGATGAAGAAGTTTGCGTAATAGAGAATAATAATAGTACATGTGAAGGACTAACAGTATGTCAATGTCATCAATTAGTTTAGATTTTTATGCATCCTTGATGTTTCCCTCTCTTCTGTCTCCCTATAGCTTATAGACTTTTTATCACAATTTCTGTCATCTAATTCTACATAGGTTAGAGGAAATTACTATATCAGCATCGACAATGTCGGAGCTGGTTCGCGCTGGCGCCGTACAACTGGTCAGGAAATTTACTCACCACTCTTATTAGCTTTTACACATGAGATATGGATGGCAGACTCAATTGTTGGTATTACATGCACTATTGAACTAATGAATCTTGCTCACTACCATATGATTAAATATTGCATCTTTATGAGATATTTGATTGATCAGAATGCGGAAAATTGGAAGTCGTCTCATTTAACCAAAGGAACTTTCATGGATCCAAATTACAGCTTGCCTCCTAATGTTGCCTTGATAACTCTTGAGGTAGATCAAATGAAATAAAGAATTTTTATTGCGCTCTCTCTCTCTCTCTCTCTCTCTCTCTCTCTCTCTCTCTCTCTCTCTCTCTATGTGAGGTACGGCCATACGCTTTAGCCCTGAAAGATGGGAATTTAGCCGAGAAGGAATGGGATTACTTGAGATACGCAGTACCTATGTCTATTTCTATCTTTATATTCTAGATAAATTTTAGTAAAGGTGTTACAACTGATATAGGAATCTTAAAATATTTAGGTTGTACGAGTTAATATTATATGGGAAACAAATTGAAACTATACGTTACACAAATTGAAACTACCAATGGTTCTGTATGTCCATTTATTTTAAGTGTTTTCATTACCAATCTCGACATGGTAATAGGACAGAGGCAATTGAATAGAAAAACATTCACATTTACATCATACAAACTAGTAAAGTTGTAAAAGATTAGAAGAGTAAAAGGTAGAATTTGAGGACATACCTTATGAGCAAGCTTCCCCAAGTTCTCTCACTTAGCTTTCTGCAATATAAAAAATAAGTGAGGTAAAAACCATATCAAAATTGTGATCTAAAAGCCTCTCCCTTATATAAGGATTTGGCTTATTTATTTTATTTATAAAACGAAGTTTTTTTTATTTGTTTTCTACTGCTACAAATATCTTTCATGTCCAACTCTCATCATCTAATCTTTGCTCTAAGATTTATAAGTAAAATCATCATGCAAATAAGTAAGATTTAAGCATAATGATCAAAATGTGAAGAGAAAAAAGAGAGTTTACGACGAGTATGAAGAGACAAAATCACAGCGAAAGTGGATATGAAGTTGCTTGGGAAAGCACTTTGTGGTTAAATGGTTTGGACATAGTCTGCTACCAACTAAAGCACTGCTACAAATCATGAAGAACAACTAGAATAAGACACTCTGCAATTATGATGAATTATAGTTTTTTTTTGCAACATATTATTGGTAAATAATATTCATGAATGAATCAAAGACAGATGTAAAGAAACGCATTATCAAGGACTCTCCATAATCTTCATAGGGTATTTCTTTTTTCTCCTTTACATCTCTCCATCACTACTTTGCATGCCAATTAGTTTTCTAATTTTTTCCTTTATGTTGTAATTTATTAGTTTTTTTCTACATTTTTCCTAAGTGTTTTATACTTGTAACAGGATCAAGTGACAACCACATAAGAGTGATCTATCCTCAAACATCATTAATTAATTAGAAAACATGTTGCTAAGAAGCAATCATCATTGCTAAGGGGGCTGCTGATTTTATTGATGAATTCAACACTGCTGCCAAGAATCAATCTGTCGTTCAAACATCTTTGCTGAGACCACATTGAACCCCTCCAATTTAAGGAAAAATAAATGCAGAGAATAAGCCAAAAGTAGCTTATTAGCTACCAATGAAAACTCAAACCACATGGAACCAAATATCTATCAGTTATTCGCATTGATACCTTCGATTTCTCTTGCAGATTGCTTTTTTCTGCTTCCTTTTCTTGAATTTTCTCTTCTAATTTTGAGAAGAATTGAATGCAAATGATAAAACAAAAGATTAATATCTATCATATATGCAATTGAATATCAATTAACTTTAAGGATTCAATAACAACCTCTTTTCTTTTTTTTTTTTAGCTCGTTCTTCCAATCTAAACGAAAATCCAAAACCGTTGCTTTTCCTACGAGGAGTAAGACTTCTGATAGCATGCAAACAAATTTTCATGAATATTATAGCTAAAGAAAAAGAAGAAAGAATGGTAACAAACATATAAGTTTTTAAAATTGCCCTTAGGCTAGCAGTTGGAGATATGTCACTATTTATAGTGTTAGAATTAAGAAAATATGTAGATTCTCTATGTTCTTTACATCTTCCTAGATTAGTAGTTAATAGTCCTAGTCACTACAACTTCCTAAGCTTCTATGTATTTATTTATCTACTTTACAACTACCAATGTATTTATTGAACCTACATTATAAATACAAAGTGTGTGATCTGAGTTAGACACACAGAAGTTACATTTCAATATGGTATCAGTAGTGGTTCTTCCTAGGACCTACAGTGTTACTGTTATCACTTTTTCTCTTTCCAACTGTGCTATATAACCAGTTGGCCTTGTTTCAGTGCGACCCACAACCATTCGCCATCATATACCGCCGCGCAATCCTCCGGCGAGCACCACAGTAATTTTCCCGACACCTTGTTCCTCCACACGCGCCCCCACGCGCCTCCACTTCCCCTGCGCGTGAAACCCATGTGCCGCCCCAGAATCAGCGCGTTGACGCGCGTGTCTTACTTTCCGGCACCCTTTTTTTCAAATACGGCCACCGCAGGTCCATTTCTACCAAATTCTGAGGTGTTTCTCATCTACTTTGGATATTTCAGCAACCTTTCTCCTCTCACCTCACATATATCGTCATGTCTGCATCCGCTTCCGCTACTGCATCGTCGTCCAGTCTCAGTTTCACTACCCTTCCTCTGATTCCTTGCGAAAAATTGGAAGGTGCTGCCAATTATGCAAGTTGGGCTGCTGCCGTTGAACTTTGGTTTGAAGGACAAGGTCGTGTGGACCATTTGCTCAAACAATACAAAAATATTTCTTCTACTGAACAAGCAAGTTGGAAACAGGTTGATGCATCCCTCTGTAGTGTTCTTTGGTACTCAATTGATGTCAAACTTCAAGCCCAATTTCGTTCGTTTAAGACATGCTATGATGTTTGGGCAAAGGCAAAGAAGACATATTCCAATGATGTCAATCGTTTATATAAAGTGGTCTCTAATCTAATATCCATGAAGAAAGAAGACATGGATATGCAAAGCTATGTGGGGAAACTTGATAGTTTGATTGCTGATTTTGATGCACTTATGCCTTTTACTGATAGTGCTGACAAACATGCTGAACAGCGTGGAAAATTCTTTATGGTGTTGGCACTTGCTGGTCTTCCATCAGACCTTGACCCAGTTCGCAATCAAATTTTATCTAGTGCTACTGTCCCCTCCTATGACACTGTTTGCGAGCAGCTACTGCGTCTCTCCGCTACTGCTCCAGCCGCTACTCCAGTTGCTGCTTCTCTCAATGTGCCGGTCGACTCCACCGCACTTGTCTCCAATTCTTATCAACGAGGTGGTAGAGGAGGAGGACGTGGAAATAATCGACATCGATCCCGTTGTGACTATTGCCACCGTATTGGCCACATTGAAGCAGAATGCCGAACAAAAGCTTATCAATTGCAGTCCAAAGTTGTGAATGTTGCTAAAATTGAAGCCTCTAACACAAGTGGTCAAGTATCCCTTTCTACCACAGAGTATAATGAGTATCTCAAGTTGAAGGCACAAATGCAAACCACCACACCGGTTGCCTCTGTTTCTCAGAATGGTAACCCTCTTGCTTTTGTTTCACAATCTTCTTCACTTGGACCTTGGATTCTTGACTCAAGCGCCTCTGATCATATGTCCGGTAACAAACTGCTTTTCTCACATTTGACTTATATAGACACACTTCCTAGTATTACTTTGGCTAATGGATCACAAACCAAATGCCAAGGCATTGGCCAAACTAATCCCATACCCACACTTTCTTTGGACTCTGTGCTCTATGTTCCCGGCTGTCCATTTAACTTGATATCCATCAGTAAACTCACTCATACCCTACCTTACTCTGTTACATTTACTAATGGATCTGTTCTTGTGCAAGATCGGAGTACTGGGTTGACGATTTGAGTAGGGCATGAGTCTCAAGGTTTATATTATCTCTCAGCACCTACAACGCCAATTGCTTGTTCAGCCGTTGAGTCTTCACATATTGTTCACCAACGTTTGGGTCATCCTAGCCTCCAGAAATTGCATCTTATGGTTCCAAGTTTATCAAAAGTGTCTTCCTTAGAATGTGAGTTGTGTCAATTTGGGAAACATGCTAGGGGTTCCTTTCCCGACAGAGTCAATAAAAGAGCTGCGTCTCCTTTTGCTTTAGTTCATTCTGATATTTGGGGTCCGAGTCGCATTGTTTCATGTTTAGGCTATCAATATTTTGTTACCTTTATTGATGATTTTTCCAGATGTACTTGGGTATTTTTAATGAAAAATCGCTCCGATATTTTCTCTATATTTAAAACTTTTTGCTTCGAAATAAATACACAATTTGGCACCACCATTAAAATATTGCAAAGTGACAATGCTCGTGAATATTTGTCTACATCTTTTCAATCCTTTTTGGCTTCACAAGGTATCCTCCATCAGACTTCATGTGCTCATACTCCTCAACAAAATGGTGTCGCTAAGAGAAAGAACCGACACTTAGTTGAAACAGCTCGTACCATGCTCCTTCATAATAATGTTCCTCCTCGTTTTTGGGGAGATGCAATACTCACAGCTTGCTATTTAATCAACCGCATGCCCTCCTCTGTACTCAAAAACCAGGTGCCACATTCCATTTTGTTCCCCCAACAACACCTATATTCTCTACCACTCCGAGTCTTCGGATGCACATGTTTTGTTCATGACCTTACTCAGGGTAAAGATAAACTTGCTGCAAAATCCCTCAAGTGCATTTTCCTCGGCTATTCTCGTCTTCAAAAAGGTTATCGATGTTATTCCCCAGATCTGCAGCGGTACATTGTCTCTGCTGATGTTAGTTTCTTTGAGTCTCGCCCTTTCTATCCTACTCCTAAGCAGCCCAATGATTCTGGTCAAGAGGCATGTACTCCTCCTATTGCACCCACCCCTGTCTCTATCCCTACACCTTCCCCTATTCCCCCACCTGCCCTTCGTGTCTATCAAAGAAGGCCACGTACACCACCCACTTCTCAAGACTCATCCTCTGCTCCATCGGATACTCATACTCCGCATCCGACACCAGAACTACCCATTGCTCTTCGTAAAGGTAACAGATCATCTCGGAATCCTAATCCTATTTATGCTTGTCATTTGGATTATCATCGATTATCTCCATCATATTCTGCTTTTGTGGTTTCTTTGGATTCTGTGTCTATTCCCAAAACTACAGGTGAAGCCATGTCTGATCCTGGATGGCAACAAGCTATGGTAGATGAGATGGCTGCTTTGCACTCGAATGGTACGTGGGATTTGGTTCCCCTACCCGATGGAAAAACCAAGGTGGGTTGTCGATGGGTCTATACAGTTAAAGTTGGGCCAGATGGAAAGATTGACCGCTTAAAAGCTCGCCTCGTGGCCAAAGGATAAACACAAATCTTCGGCCTTGACTATGGAGATACTTTTTCTCCCGTTGCCAAGATTGCATCTGTCCGCCTTTTTCTTGCCATAGCTGCTATACATCAATGGCCACTCCATCAATTGGACATCAAAAATGCCTTCCTACATGGTGAATTACAGGAGGAAGTGTACATGGCTCAACCACCGGGATCCACTGTTAGTGGGGCTTCTCACCTTGTTTGTCGGCTTCGTCGATCACTTTATGGCTTCAAACAATCTCCCCGGGCTTGGTTCGGAAGGTTTAGCAATGTACTCCAAGAGTATGGCATGACTAGATGTGAAGCTAATTACTCTGTATTCTTCTTGCATTCTTCCCCAACCACTTGTCTCTACCTGCTTGTCTACGTCGATGACATCATCATCACCGGGAATGATGAGGTTGGCATCTAACGGTTGAAAGAACATTTGTCTTTACACTTTCAGACTAAAGATTTGGGACCGTTGAAATATTTTTTGGGGATTGAAGTTGCTCAATCCAAAACTGGTGTGGCTATTACTCAGCGAAAATATGCTCTTGATATACTTGAGGAAACTGGATTGCTTGATTGCCGACCTAGTGACACTCCTATGGATCCCAACGTTAAGCTTCTACCAAGTCAGGGGGAGCCATTGAAAGACCCTGGTAGATATCGACGTCTAGTTGGGAAACTTAATTACCTCACCGTGACAAGACCGGACATCACTTTTGCTGTCAGTGTGGTTAGCCAATTTCTAAATGCTCCATGTGACGACCATTGGAACGCTGTGATTCGCATTCTCAAGTATATAAAGAGTGCACCGGGTAAGGGATTACTTTATGAAAACAAGGGCAACACCCAAGTTGTGGGCTATTCTGATGCTGATTGGGCAGGTTCACCAGCAGATAGAAGATCAACTTCAGGGTATTGTGTCCTCATTGGAGGAAATTTGATCTCATGGCGAAGCAAGAAACAAAACATAGTTGCCAGATCGAGTGCAGAAGCAGAATATCGTGCTATGGCAGCAACAGCTTGTGAACTTACATGGTTAAGACAATTACTCCAACAACTCAAATTAGGAGATGTCAAAACAATGAAATTAATTTGTGACAACCAAGCTGCAATACATATTGCCTCCAACCCGGTTTTTCATGAAAGAACTAAACATATAGAGATTGATTGTCACTTTGTACGAGATAAAGTTCTTTCGGGAGAAATTGTAACTGATTTTGTTGGTTCAAATGATCAATTAGCTGACATTTTTACTAAGTCCCTTAGAAGACCTCGGGTTGAATCTATTTGTAACAAGCTTGGTGCATACGACATGTATGCTCCAGCTTGAGGAGGCGTGTTAGAATTAAGAAAATATGTAGATTCTCTATGTTCTTTACATCTTCCTAGATTAGTAGTTAATAGTCCTAGTCACTACAACTTCCTAAGCTTCTATGTATTTATTTATCTACTTTACAACTACCAATGTATTTATTGAACCTACATTATAAATACAAAGTGTGTGATCTGAGTTAGACACACAGAAGTTACATTTCAATATATAGTATTGCCAAAAATTGCTCCAAAATGATTAGTCCCTTTAGGGGATCATGCATGTGACACTTTTGAACTGTTTGATGGCTTATGGTTGAGTCTAAAGTACAAATCTAAAATATGAGTTGTTGGATCTTCATCTAAAGGACCATGTCAACAACTAAATAATTGTATTAATGCAGATAATCAATGTGGCCAGAAACGCAGCAGGTCTTGTGCTTTGTTCTGCAACTAAAATTGAGTTTATGTCAGTTTCCCCCCTCTTAGCAGAATGTTTGGGTTTGAGATGGGTTATTGCTTGGGCAGCAGAGCAAAATTTAAGTAGTGTTGTGTTAGAAACAGATGCAGAATTAGTGGTGAAGTGTATTCATGGAACCTTGAATTTGGTAGAGATAGAGAACATTGTTTTGGACTGTCTAGAGGGTCTGTCAAATTTGTCTAATCCCTCAGTGGTAAGTATAAGTAGAGTTAGTAATTATGTGGTTCATAACTTAGCTTGTTTATCAAAGTTTGTTGGTTCTGGTAGCTGGTTGGGGTGTGTCTCAGACCAATGCTTTTCTTCCTATTGTAAGGATCTTTCTTTCATCAAGACCAGTTCTTGGTTCTCTCCTATCTTCAAGTTCCTTCACAGATAGTCCTATTCATCATTACTATCTCTTTCTCTCTGATGTCTTTTCCCAATCCCTAAACCCTAGTCTGCGAATTATTCGCCAAATTCAACAATTCCTAAGCTAAGGTTGTGTTGTTACCGGATTATTCCCTAACATCCAAATTACCTTATCAAATTCTGAAGGAATAATTAAGCAAAAACGAAATCCAACAAAATCATCTACCAAATCAAAATCTGCATCTTAATTTGTTTTTTCTTTCTAAAGCTCTAATAAATATGAAAATAATTTTTTAACTTCCATATCAAACTCTGTCAATTTTTGTTTCTTTCTAAAGCTCTAATAAATATCAAACTTTGCATCTAAAATATGAAAATCAAACTCTGCCAAATCAAACAAAATCATCTACGAAACATCTATAACTAAAGAAAATCACCTTGCGAGTACCTTATGGTTTGAGAAGCTCTGAGTTTATGAAGAGGCGATATTGGGTTTTTGAGAAGCTGCGATTTTACTGTGATGTTGGTTTCTTTGAGAAGATACAGCTATGGGTTCTTTGAGAAGCTGAGCTGCAATTTCAATTCCTTCAGAAGTTGCGATTTGGATTCTTTGAGAAGGTGCAATATTGGGTTCTGATGATCGATATTGATATGAACAATTTTGTGTTCTGATGATTGATACTGATGTGACGGATTGAGTTCTAATGTGAAGGATTGGGTTCTGATGATAAATCGCAGGTTACTTTGCTTTTCTTTTGGGATCGCAGGTGACTTTTGGGTTCTGAACAATCTTGTGTTATGAACAATTTTGTTTGTGATTTTGGGATCGCAGGTGACTTTTCTTTTTAGAGTTTTGTGATTTTGGGATAAAGAAATAAAATTATCCCTACCATATTTAAATCTCTTGTTTGATTAAAAAAAAAAAAAACCAATTTCTTATCTTATTCTATTACCCATTTGTTATTTTAATTCTTATTTTAAGTTAAATTAACAACTTGATTGCTAAATTTTTTTTTTATTTGATATTTGTCCTTTTTTTTATATATATATATATATATTTTAGTTTTGGACTATTTGGGATTTGGTCAATTTGAGAATTGAAATTTTGGAAATTTAAGGATAAATCAATTCGACAAGAATAAAAAATATGCATGTTGTGCGTTTTATTTTTTTTTCTTTTAAATTTAAAGTAATGAAAATAAATATGTGCGCTTATACATTAACGCAACAGGAACAGTTTTAAAAATATATGTTATTAAAATAATAAAAAATTATATCAGTACTTTTTATACTTTTTATATCGTTACTATAGAATGGAGATAGAAAATCGTTCTCGTTGGTATCTATGAGAACGGTTTTCCGTTGTTGCATACAATTGGCGAAAATATATATACTACCATACAATTGGCGAAAATATATATACTACCTACCACATCGGTTTACAAAAAGTGTTGCCTTTGACACTCAGCGAAATCGGTTTTTATGACATTCCAAAATTTCGGCGTTGCAGTAGATCTAAAATGTTATAGTGCATGTATCGCTGGGAGAAAGTGCTAGTTGTGACTCAAGGAAAATTTGTTTTGTAACATTAAAAAAAAAATCATTTTGTTTAAAATTTTGGGCAGACAATAAAAATTTGGCAGGAAATTTTTGGCGGGATGAATCTTCAATGTTATTTCGTTTAGAGACGGATTTCAGAGACAGAATAATTCAGAGACGAATAAATTCCGTCTCTGACAAATGTTTGACTCTTTCAATATCAAGTTGACTAATTGGAGACGGATATAGAGACGAAAGTTATTAGACACGATAAAAATCTGTCTCTAGTTTCTGTCTCCAACTATTGTTTTTTAATTATAATTATAAAAATAATAAAGTAGAGACAGATTTAGAGACGAAAATTTGTTGAGACAGAATTTTCCGTCTCTAAAATCCGTGACTAATTCATATATTTTAATTTCTGTTTCTAACTACTTTTTTTCGTCTCTATTAGAGAGGAAACAAATTATGTCTCTAAATTCCGTCGGTATTTCAGACTTTTCTAGTAGTGTGATTTGCAAAAAAATAAAGAGTTGAATGAAACAATTTCGGTTATAATATATTTCATTTTAAAACTGATACTGGGAATGGACAAAAATTAAAATCTTTGTCCCTCACAAAATCACATGATAGCTTTTTGCCACTTATACAAATTGTCTAAATACAAAAATTATAATTTTTTATCCACGAAACTTCGTACAATTACAACTTATTTAATATATCAAAAGTTTATTCCACACTATTATATCATGTACAGGCCCCCGGCCCTATGGGGGGTGCAGCAAGTGCGATGATATTGGGCTTCAAAATTTTGAGGTCTTATAATAATAGTTATATACTGTTAGTTTTTATAAAATATTATATGTACTCGATAGATTAATTTTGAGATCCTATAATAATTGGTAAAATATTACTAATGTTCATAAAATATCATATGTTTGGTGAAAAAATTTCCAATAAAATAAAAAAGTAATGATTTAAATAGAGGATAATTTTATTTTTTATTTTTTATTAAGATTTCATTTTTAATATGTGAATCGAGCTTCAAATAATCAGGACCGACCCTAATCCTGTATTTTCTATCTAGTACTTACTCTTTATGTACTAAATTGAATAGAAAATAAATTAGTTAATGTTGCATTGAAACTTATAAAGTGACAATTTTTGTTGTGAATGTGTTAAATTATTATGGGATGGAGGGAGTATAATTTATTGATTTTATTGGTGTGTGTTAATTTTACTTTTTTTGTAAAGTAGTCAGAATTTCAATCCTTATAATAAATAAGTGAAGTGTTTCCAATTTAAATTTTGAATTATCTATTATAATATCTCTATCAATTAAATTATGTTCATGGGAGAACATTAACTCTAATTAATTTTATTACCTTTTTAGCAAGGACTGATACCAGCAATTAGCAAACATAGATATACTTTATTATTTTATTTTCTTTTTGTGTTGACCCTTTGATTCTTAGAGGAAGAAGATTCAGTAATTCAAAATCATGAGATAAGTAAAGTCCGACAAAAAATTATTTTTATTAGAAATTAAATTTCTGATACTCTGAAGATTTTTAGAATAAAAATAAAATGTTTTCAAATACCATTATATTACTCCTGGGTACAAATGTTTTCTTCAAATTGATGAGCTGATAGAGTCTGAACCCAGTCATATACCATATGTGACATTAATTAATTCACATACTATTACTAATTATAAAAATGATTAGTCAATCGGCAATCTGACCATGATTGCGCAACAAAACTAATCATGTCACAATCAAATTCATTGGCACATTTAATTTAATATTAATCACCCTAGGCTTCTAGCATTGCCATTTGTTGCACAACTTGGTGTGCCGGCATTGTTAATTTGTTACAGCCATATAATTTTGTATGTTATTATATAGTCTGCTAACATATATAAATTGCAAAAACAATGTTACTTTTCTCTTGAGACAAACATTACATTACACCTTCGATCAAACTAAGCCCTTTAACCCATGGATACTCCTACTAGCAAGCTATACTACAAGGTAATACTTGTTTTTACTTGATTTGAATGGATACATAGTTGTGCATTTTTTTTATCATATGTATATATATATATATATATATATATATATATATATATATATATATATATATATATATATATATATATTTCTTATTTTTTTTGAATCTTATGAAACAGGAGGAAATGGATATGACTTACTTGGTAAGCAATGATCGCTTGGATAGGCATGGTAAGGTTGCTGATAAACGAACAACCGGAGGATGGAAGGCAGCTCCTTTTATCATTGGTATGTACGAAATGAGTTTGGGTTTGCTCGACTTAATTATCTATGAAATACTTTGTGCAGTTTGATTGATGATATCGATATTTTTCAGTGAATGAGGTGATAGAGAGGTTGGCGTTCTTTGCAATTGCGGTGAACATAACGACTTACTTGGTAACTGAAATGCACCAATCCATTCCGGATGCTGTTACTCATGTCACTGACTGGATTGGAGCTGCTTATGTCCTCACTCTTCTTGGAGCTTTTCTAGCAGATGCTTACCTTGGTCGATTTAGAACCATCGTCATTTTTTCAGTCATATATGCTGTGGTAACTAAATTTTAAATTAAGATAAAATGTAACCACTTTTTAATTTAATTAAAATTCTAAATGCAAAATATTGATGTTCACTATTTGGCGAATTTTGTTTTAGGGAATGGTTTTGCTCACAGTTTCGGCCTCCTTTGATACATTGCGCCCGCAAACGGGCAAGGAAGCAAACAATTACCAACTCTCATTCTTATACGGTGCACTTGGCCTCATCGCCTTAGGTACCGGAGGAATCAAACCTTGTGTGTCTTCCTTTGGAGCTGACCAATTTGATGAGGGAGATGAGAAAGAAGTCCAAATGAAATATTCATTCTTCAATTGGTTTTACTTTGCCATCAACATGGGTGCAATTCTTGGAATTACACTATTAGTTTATATACAAGACCAACTAGGATGGAGTTGGGGCTTTGGAATTCCCACAGTTACTACAATTTTATCTATTGTTGTTCTAGCCGCTGGTGTTCGGTACTATCGTTTTCAAAAGCCAATGGGAAGCCCTTTTACTAGGTTTCTTCAAGTCATTGTTGTTTCTGTCAAGAAACATCGAAGAGGAGTTTTAGTAGAAAATGAAACTTCTCTCTACGAGGTTGAAACAGCGTACTCTGATATTATTGGCGCTCGCAAACTTCCTCACACTCATCAATACAGGTCAGTTAATTAATTTCGCAAGCTTCCTCACACTTACAAGCGAAAGGACTAAAGTGTTAACTTTTGTAACTTAATTTTGCCTTAATTTTATCTTGGTACATGAGTTGGAGCAAATTAATTTTGCAGGTTTTTTGACAAAGCAGCAGTTATCGCCGAAAAGGACATAATTAGCAACAGATGGTGTGTATGCACAGTTACACAAGTTGAAGAATTCAAATCCTTCATTAAAGTTCTTCCAATATGGGCATCTACCATAGCTCTTGCTATTTCTTTTACTCAAATGTCAACCTTCTTTTTAAGTCAAGCCCAATACATGAACCGAAAACTAGGAAACAACTTTGAAATCCCAGTAGGCTCGATTCCTGTCTTTGGTGCCATCAACGGCCTCATACTTGTACCCTTTTACGAAAAATTCATAATCCCATTTCTCCGAAAGTTCACTGGCCACCACCGCGGCATCACATCCTTACAACGAATGGGAGTTGGTCTTTTTATCTCAATCTTCGCTATGGCGTCAGCTGCATTGGTTGAAAAGACAAGACGCGAACATTACCCAGAAAAAAATAGTATGAGTGTATTTTGGTTGTTTCCTCAATTCTTTCTAATAGGTGCTGCTGAAGTTTTTACTTATGTTGGACAATTGGAGTTTTTCTACGATGAGGCAACGGACGGGACAAAAAGTATTAGTAGTGCTTTGTTTTTGTCTGAGATCGGAATCGGAAGTTGGTTGAGTACTGCTTTGGTGAAGATTATTATAGCTACAACTGGAGGACAAGAGAAAGGGTGGTTAAGGAATGACCTTAATTTAAGCAAGTTGGATTTGTTCTTTTGGATTTTGGCAGGTATCAATGCTATCAATTTCTTGGTTTATTTGATAGTGGCAAAATATCACAAAGGGAAAGGATCAGCTGTGAGAGATGAGAACATGGTAGAATTTAGCAATGGCCAACAAACACAAGCATGAAGGAAAATCAATTCTTAATAAAAGAAGTTATAGTACTATATAATCTTGTTTCTGCTGTTAACCTTTTATATATTATTCAAAACTTAATTTGGTGTTCTTTGTTTTATGCATTCTTGAAATTCTTATAAAGAAATTATATCAACAGAACAATTTTTTGGCAGTTATTAATTTGTGATGATAGATCATTTAGAGGAATTTTGAGAAATCTTGTCAGACTACTTTGAAGAACTTATTAAGGAATGAATTAATATATGAATAATGTTGAGTGCTAGCAAGTGCCCTTTTTTGAAATTAAAGGTAAAATTAAAGGTAAAAATAAAGGTATAGGTGTATTTTAAATTTAATTAAAAGAAAAAAATAAGAGAAATAACGACTATTGGAGGACTAGGGCAAAATCCAATATAAACAACTAAGGTAAAATTAACATTTGTCTCATTAAAAATCTTATCAGGAAAACCCAATGGGATAAAATCATGATGAAAGAAAAAAGAATGCAGAGTGAACAAAAGAAAAAACTTTGGAAATACATCAACAAAAACGATAATCAGAAAGCCCTACCCTATTACGGTTAAATAAATCAGAAACTCAAAAGAGGATAGAATTCCACCAAATAAAACCATAATTATATAGTCCAAGAGACATAATTTCGTCTGCACGACGATTGTCTTCTCTAAAGATATGAAAAACGATGAAATGCATCGAGATTTGCAAGTTAAAGAAGTGAAGAGCTGCAATTTTTCGACGATACTCTTCTCCTTTTTTTTTGGCGGCAATTTGCGAACACATTTCTTCTTCATATACCAGTTTTCACAACAATTTGTTGGCATAGCTGCAACTTCACCCCCTCTATTTTGTACACTCCAAATGCCCGAACAAATCATATCAATCGGATAATAAATTTCATATTCGCTTTCATTTTATTGTTTGGGATTTTGGATCACTGTCATGATTATTACTTTATAAATAAAAAATATTGACATAAATTGGAAAAAACATTGTGATTATACAAATGTTCTCTCTTATATTCTTCACCATTTCTCTTTGTTCGATTTTTTTGTACATCTAAACATAGTGCAAATGATTGTGATATTACACCAATCTATTATCTTACTTTAAAAAAAAAACCCAGAAAATAACACTAATATCTGACTGCATATCACAACAATTTAAAACAATAGTAAAAATAAAAAGGTTAAATATAAACTTAAAGTGTATATGACTAGTGCATCTTCTAACCTAGAATTAGAATCTTTAGGGAAAAAAAGAGAATTAAAAACTCTCGTATAAAATATAAACCTTTATGTTGAAACATATTCGGTTTAAAAACAAACTAAATCTTGCATAAATTGATTTTAAGGCAATTTTTATTACAAATATAAATTTTTTAGGGGGTGCCTTTAGTAGTCTTGTTGTATGCTGAGTGGGCTTGTGTGTTAGGCTTGTGTGTTAGATCTGTTGTTAGGCCCAAATTAAAAATTGTATTGTGTTTGTGTTGTGCCTATATATATATATATATATATATATATATATATATATATATATAGGGCACTTGTGATGTGTTAGGGGTGTTCATGGGTATGGGTCAATCCGTGAACCCGTCAACCCAATTCAACCCAATTTATTGTTTATCCGAACCGGTTCACTTATGGGTATAACACGATCCAACCCGCCAAAACCACAAATAATCGATTCGGATATTGGATTTGAGTTTTTGGACCCATCTACTCGTGAATCCAACCCGCTCATTAAATTTATATTTAAAGGTGTTGTCGTACAATACTATACACTTTGCTTTTGTTGAATTTATGTAATTTACTACTTGAAGTCTAGAACTTATGTAATTTGCACTTTGCTTTTGTTGCTACACGTCGTTTTCAAATTATGAATCTAATGGAAATTATGTGTTTTATTGGAAATTTGCTACTCTTATTTAGTTTATTAAGAGTAATGATTATGGATGAATTTTTATTTGAAATTAAATGAGTGTGTTTTATTTAATTTAACAAGAAATGTACCACAATTGTGTTAAATTGTATTATAGTTTTATTTAGAAGTTTTTAAGAAATATGTTTTTTGTCTATCAAAAATTTATTTCTAATTTTATGAACAACTCGCGAACCCAACTCAACCCAACGCGCTAATAACCGGGTTGGTTTGGTTCGAATTTGATAGTGAAAATGCGGATTTGATGATGAACACAACCCAATGAATATTGAACGGGTTGGGTAACGGATTAGGGCAAATCCGGTCCAACCCAACCCGCGTACACCTATTAATAGTAATAATATGAGCTCCTTGACCAACAAGTGATATCACGAGCCCAAATTCGGGCCCTGATCCAAGAAACTGCAGTTTCTTTATGTTACAACCATTTTTAACCGTTTTTTGAACACAATTATTGTTTTCCCGCCATGCACCACCATCTTCTCCGATCGTATTTCTTTCTCTATTACTCTGTTTTTGTAATTCTCATGGCGGAGAATCACTTTCAGCAACTGGAAATTCCAAAGTTCGATGGCTTTTATGAGCATTGGGCTATGCTGATGGAGAATCTACTCCGATCAAAGGAGTATAGGAGCTTGATCGAAAATAGTTTCGTCGTAGCACCTCCGAACACAAATGCAGAGCAAATTCGTCTAGCAAATGAAAGCAAACTTCGTGATTTGAAGGTAAAGAACTACCTGAATCAATCTATTGAAAGATCAATCTTGGAAACGATTATGAACCGTGATACAGCTAAAGATATTTGGGATGCAATAAAACGCAAATACCAAGGTTTTACGAAGGTGAAGCGTGCTCAGTTACAAGCACTTCGTCATGAATTTGAAATCTTGACTATGAAAGATCAAAAATCAGTGGATGGATACTTCTCAAGAACCCTAGCAATTGTGAATCGTATGACATCACAAGGAGAAAGAGTGGAACAAGTTATGGTGGTTGAAAAGAATCTAATGATGTTATAAGCGTTTCCATTGATGAGCTTCAAAGCAGTTTGATCGTGCATGAACAAAGAATGAAATGATAGAAGGATAATGTTGAGGAGCAGACTCTAAAGATCTCTAATGGAGGGAGAGGATCTGGGAGGGGCAGAGGAAGATCTTCTTCAAGAGGTAGAGGAAGACAAAGCAAAGAAAACATTGAATGTTTTAAATGCCACAAGCTGGGGCATTATCAAAATGAGTGCCAAACTTGGGAAGACAATGCCAACTATGCAAAGTTTGACTATGAAGAAGAGACCTTGTTAATGGCCAACATTGAACAAGGGAGTGAAGTCAAAGAAGAAGCATGATATTTGGATTCGGGATGTAGCAGTCATATGATTGGGAATAAAGATTGGTTATTTGATTTTGATGCCAGCTTTAGAGACTTAGTGAAGCTAGGAAATGATGCTAAAATGTCAGTCATGAGTAAAGGCAATGTGAAGCTATTCATAAATGGTAAAGTTCATGTTGTGAGCAATGTGTACTATCTACCAGGATTGAATACAAATTTGTTGAGTGTAGGTCAATTGCAGCAAAAGAATGCGACTCTTGTGTTCAAACAAGACACATGCAAGGCTTATCATGAAGAGAAAGGATTGGTCTTCTCTATTCAAATGTTAGAAAATAAGATGTATATCATTCATGCACCAGTTATGATTCCTATGTGCTTACAAGAAACAAAACATGAGAAGAGTCGGCTATGACACAATAGATATGAGCACTTGAGTATCAAGGGATTGAAGTTATTGACTCGAAAAGACATGATCAAAGGCTTGCCAGAGATTGGTAACATGGAAGCAAAATGCAATGACTGCATTTATGGGAAAGCATCAAAGAGACAATATACCTAAGCAAACCAAGTGGAGAGCAAAAGATAGGCTGCAACTCATTCACACTGATATATGTGGACCAATCAACCCAAGTTCTAATGGTGGTAGAAGGTATTTCATAACCTTTTCTGATGATTATTGTAGAAAAACATGGGTTTATTTGATGAAAGAAAAATCTGAGGCATTTGAAATATTCAAAAGCTTTAAAGCCTTAGTTGAAAATGAGTCTGACTGTAGAATATTGAGTCTTAGATCATATAGGGGGGGAATACACTTCAAATGAGTTCAATAATTTATGTAATGAATGTGGGATTAAAAGACAATTAACTTCTGCACATACTCCTCAACAAAATGGTGTCTCTGAGAGAAAAAATAGGACCTTGTTGAACATGATTAGAAGCATGTTAAGTTGTAGAGGTGTTCATAAGAGATTTTGGCCAGAAGCACTTAAATGGGCAACTTATGTTATGAATAGGAGTCAAACTGTGTCTGTAAAGAACATAACTCCTGAAGAAGCTTGGTCAGTCAGACATTAAACCTTTTGTGCATCATTTCAGGGTCTTTGGATGCTTGGCATTTGCCCATATTTCAAATAGTCAAAGGAAGAAATTGGACAATAAGAGCATCAAGTGTGTACATCTAGGCCTGAGTGAAGAATCAAAGGCTTACAAGTTGTATGATCCTCTAGAGAAAAGAATTATTGTGAGTAGAGATGTGATTTTTGATGAATCAAAAGGTTGGGATTGGGACAATAAGGACAAGGCAAGAAAAGTGCAAACAGATATGATTGAAGAAAGTAGTGAAGATGAGATGATTGATAATCCACCAGTTGATGTGAATCCTGAACTTGAAGGCAATGCTAATGAAAATGATGTTAGTGAGGATGACAACACTGATGCTGAGGATGGAATTGTTGATGATTCTGATGTAGAGGAACAAGAAGCATTACAAGCTAGAGTTAGAAAAACCCCTAGTCACTTCAGAGACTTTGTAGTTGGTAGAGAAGTTGAAGAGGATCAGGAATTGCACAATTATGCGGTCTATAGCAATGGTGATGATCCTACAAACTATGATGATGCAGTCAAATTAGAAGTTTGGAGAAAAGCTATGGATACTGAGATTGAGTCTATAGAAAAGAACAATACATGGGAATTAACAACATTTCCTCAACGTTCAAAAGCTATAAGAGTCAAGTGGATATATAAGACCAAGTACAATGAAATTGGTGAAATAGACAAGCACAAAGCTAGGTTGGTGGCAAAGGGATACTCTCAGAAATATGGTATAGACTATAGTGAAGTAGTTGTTCCAGTAGCTAGGTGGGATACTATCAGGACAATGTTGGCATTAGATGCAAGCAGGAATTGGTGTGTGTTTTAGCTTGATGTAAAAAGTGTTTTTCTACACGGTGACTTCACTGAGGATATCTATGTGGAACAGCCTTTGGGATATAGAAAAAAGGTAACAACAAAGTCTATAAGCAGAAGAAGGCTCTATATGGGCTCAGACAAGCACCTAAAGCATGGTATAGTAAGATTGAGTCTTACTTCAGTATTGAGAAGTTTGAAAAGTGTCTTGCTGAACATACCTTGTTTGTTAAATTTTGGAGCAATGGTGACATTCTTATGGTCAGTCTCTATGTGGATGCTCTAATCTACACTAGTAACAATTAGAGTATGATCACCAAATTCAAAAACTCTATGATGAAGCAGTTTTCTGTGACTGACTTGGGAAAGATGAAATACTTTCTTGGCATTGAGGTTAATCAATCATAGCATGGCATCTTCATTCACCAGATGAAGTATGCTACACAGATCTTGGTCAAGTTTGGCATGGAAAATTGTAATAAGGTGTGCAGTCCCATTGTCGCTGGTTGCAAATTTGTGAAGAATGAAAGTGGTAAAGCCTTTGATGCAACAAGTTATAAGCAAATGGTGGAAAGTTTAATGTCTCTGTTGGCAACAAGGCCTGATCTAACCTACTCATTATGTTTAGTAGTTAGATTTATGGAGAGACCTACATAAATCCATGTTGCATCAGTCACGAGAATCATGAGATATCTTAAAGGATCAATCAATATTGGCATCTGGTATAAGAGATCATCATGTGAAGAGATGAGACTATGTGGATGGACTGATTCTGATTATGCAGGAGATTTGGATGATAGGAAAAACATTTCAGGTTATGTATTTAAACTGGGCAATGATTCTATATCCTGGTCATCTAAGAAGCAGTCAATTGTGACCCCAGTGGCGGAGCAACACTAAAATGTTGGGGTGGGCCGTGAAAAAAATTGAATTTTTTTAGCGATATTTTATATATATATACTAGACACGTTTTATTAAAACAAATAAAATTTGACCTATAGTAGTCATGCTGTAGCATGTAGTTCAAACAAATTCAAGCTTTGGTCCAAAAAATAATAATAATTCAAGCAAAATATAATATGTCTTTAGTGGGAATTGAACACAGGTCCTTATGGTTGCAAAAACCACTACTTTGCCACTGAACCACAGCTTTAACTTGTGTTATTTATACGCGTACAATGTATATATAATAAAGTAGTTAACATAAATATCGACATATACCAAATAAAATCGAAAATTATGGGGCGGGCCGCGGCCCTTCTGAGCCCACAAGTAGCTCCGCCCCTGTGTGACCCTATATACTAGTGAGGCAGAATTTGTAGCAGCTGCATCTTGTGCATGTCAAGGCATTTGGATTAGGAATGTGCTTCAGCATTTGAGAATTGAGCAAAGGGACACTACTATGATTTACTGTGATAACAACTCTTCTATAAAGCTATCAAAAAATCCAATAATGCATGGAAGATGCAAGCATATAGATGTTATATTTCATTTTCTTAGAGACCTCACTAAGGAAGGAATTATTGAATTGGTGCATTGCAAATCTCAAGAGCAATTGGTTGATGTTATGACAAAACTTCTCAAGCTTGAATCCTTTCGTAACTTTAGCAAGGAGTTAGGAGTTTTAGCTTCTAATTGTATAAACTAATCCTATCATTTGTCTAGTTGATACAAGTTCAGTTTAAGGGAGGGTTATGTTGGTGTAGGGGGTGCATTTAGTAGTCTCATGTGTGTGTTGTATGCTGAGTGGGCTTTGTGTGTTAGATCTGTTGTTAGGCCCAACATGGAATCCTATCACTTGTGATTTGTTAATAGTAATAATATGAGCTCCTTGACCAACATGGAATCCATTTGCTTTGCATATGCCTACATGGCTGCATATGCTTAGTTTAACAACCGTTCAACAACTTTTATTCAAACTTTAGTCAAAAAAAGAAACAAAAAACTTCCATTGAAACTTAGTAACGTGTATATAGAAATGATTTGTACTTTTTCTTTGTATGAAATATGTCAACTTAATTTGAACCTCACATTCTATCGTGTTTACAAAATTACAACGTGTAAAAATGTCAATCATCAAAATAGCAACACACAACCTGGCCTTTATTTAAGAGATGTGAATCCTTAACGAGTAATTAAGAATAATTTTCTTGCAGCAAGAAATCTCCAATTAAATATGACAATGAGGTTTCACACAATTTTCATTGCTTTTAAACACAACTATTTTTATTTGGTCAAAAAAAAAAAAACACAACTACTTTTATGTAAATTATTCTCTGCTTCCATACGAACAAGTTATGATAATCTAAAAGTTTAATCAGGAGGTAAGCAAAATTTAGCTAAAAACAGTTCATTCTAAAAATCAAACTTATATTTTTTTTTAAACGATTTGTAATTAAAAAGAACACATTATTTATGTGAGTTCAATCACTTGATTAAACGAAACTATTCTTATTGCAGGTAAAAAAAAGTCAAAACAATTGAAATGAATAATACCCCAAAAGGATATTTCCTTGCCCAGTATAGACCACGTACGATTAAAGAGTCCCCCTTGGCAGGTCTCCAACTCAAAAATAAATGCACTTTATATAACGTGTGGTACCTGTTAAATGTGTAATTCATTAGTTGCTTATAGAGTTTTGTTGAGCTTGGCAATTATTCATAACTGTCACAGCTAGGTGAAGTGTGTAGGGTAGTTACTAATTGTGTTGTTACAGTTAGTGGTGGTTAGGAGTTGGTTAGTTTGCTGTTATATCACTTACTTGTGTTTGAAGTAAGTGTATATTTAGGTGAAATGTGTTGTAAATAAACAAGTGCTTGTGAATAATATTTTATCCTTCTCCTTCAATCTCTCTCACTTTCTCTCTGTGTGTTTTACCTTTCTTCTCCATTAAAGTGTGTGTATGAAAATTCATTTGTGTTAAGAGATCAATTTTAACTTCAAGATTGTATCTTTTATGTGTGTTTGATTTCCAATTGAGTTTGTGTGTGTGTGTGTGTTATCATCTTCTTCTCTTATCCAAACAACAGTGTTTAGTGCTTATATAGATCCGTGTGGATCTGTTATGTGTGCATATAGAACTGTGTGGATCTACACTTAGTGCTTATAGATCTATGTGGATCTGTGTTGTGTGTGAAACCTGGACCAACAATTGGTATCAGGAGCATTTGGTTTCTGGATCTTGGGAAGAGACTGTGAGTGGGTAAAGATTCTTGTGCAAGAATCATGTCTTCATTACATTCCAATGGGCATTTTCCCATGAATTTGCCTATCTTGACCAGCAAGAATTATGATAACTGGTGCAAGCAGATGAAGATAGTGTTCAGGTTTCAAGATATGTGGAGTTTAGTGGAAGATGGTGTTCCAACCTTGGGAGGAAAGGCAACATAAGAAGATAAGCTTGCCAACAATGAATTGAAGAAGAAGGATTACAAGGCTCTGTTCATAATCCATCAATGTGTTAATCCTGATAACTTTGAGAAGGTTGAGGATTGTGATAGTTCCAAGGAAGCATGGGATATACTAGCTCAATCTTTTGGTGGTGCTGAGAAGGTGAAGGAAGTAAAACTTCAAACCTTCAAGAGGCAATATGAGCTGTTACAAATGGAGGATAGTGAGACAGTTGCAGATTTCTTCACAAAAGTCACAAGGCTTGTGAATCAAATCTAGAACTGTGGAGAGGTGATTCCAACAAAGGCTGTGGTGGCCAAGATTTTGAGATCTTTAGCACCCAAGTTTGATCATCTGGTGGTGGCTATAGAGGAAGCCAAGGATTTGTCAACTCTGTCAAAAGAAGAGTTATTGGGATCACTTGAGTCACATGAACAGAGAATGGGTGAAAGAACTGCAGGGAAGGCTAAAGCAGATGTAGCTCTGCAGGTTCAAGGAAGTAAAGACAAAGGGAATAAAGGGAAGAAGAATGGAGGAAACCATCAGCACAATAATTCAAAAGAGAATCAAGAAGCTAGTTCTAGTCAGAACAATGGTGGAAGGGGTTACAATGGTAACAAGAGAGGTAGAAGAGGTAGAGGTGGCTTCAAGAAATTTGACAAAAGTAACATTCAATGTTACAATTGTCAAAAATATGGTCATTTTGCTGATGAGTGCTTATCTGAGAAGAAAGAACCTGAGAATGATGCAAAGTTTGCCAAGCAAGAGAATGAAGAAACATTGCTTATGGTGACTACTAAAGAGGAAGAGAAATTCAAGGATCAATGGTACCTTGACTCAGGTTGTTCATCTCACATGACAGGCAGGAAGGATTGGTTTATTAGCATCAATAAATCAATGAAGAGTAGGGTGAAATTTGCCAATGATAGTGCACTGTCTGCAGAAGGAATTGGTGATGTGTTGATCATGAGAAAAGATGGTAAGCAATCCCTAATTTCTAATGTGTTGTACATTCCTGGAATGAAGAGTAATTTGCTAAGCATAGGTCAGTTAATTGAGAAAGGCTATAGAGTTGTCATTGAAGAGAAGTTGATGAAGCTAACTGACTCAAATGGTAGATTGATCCTAAAGGCTTCTATGTCACAGAACATGACCTTTAAGATTGAATTGAATGTGTTAGAGCATAGGTGCTTAGCAACTGCAGCTAGTAGAGATGAATGGTTATGGCACTATAGACTTGGACACTTAAATTTCAGAGACATAAGCCTAATGCAGAGAAAGAGAATGGTGATTGGCTTACCTGAGATTCAAGTGCCAAGTGAAGTGTGTGCAGAGAAAGCAACATAGAAATAGTTTTAGTAAGGATGTGAGTAGTAAAGCTAAGGCTATTCTTGATGTTGTATACTCTGATGTGTGTGTGGCCCTATACAAGTTGAATCCCTTGGAGGAAACAAGTATTTTGTCTCATTTATTGATGATTTCAGTAGAAAGCTATGGGTTTACTTGATAAAGAAGAAAAGTGATGTGCTTGATGTGTTTACAAGATTCAAATCCATGGTTGAGAGGCAAAGTGGTCACAGGTTGAAGATCTTGAGGACTGATGGTGGATGTGAATATGTATCAAAAGAGTTTGATACAATGTGTGAAAGGGAAGGAATTGTGCATGAAGTTGTACCACCATACACACCTCAACAGAATGGCACTGCAGAGAGGAAGAATAGAACCATTATGAATATGGTCAGAAGCATGTTAAATGGGAAACACTTGCCTAAGGAACTATGGGGTGAAGCTGTATCTACAGCTGCATATATCCTTAACAGGTGTCCTACAAAGAGACTAGATGGAATCACACCAAAGGAGAGTTGGTCAGGAGTTAGACCAAGCTTGAATCACTTGAAGGTGTTTGGTTCATTGGTGTATAGGCATGTGCCAGATCAGTTAAGAAGGAAACTAGATGATAAGTTCAATCAAATGATATTAGTTGGATATCATTCCACTGGAGGTTACAAGTTGTTTGATCCTAAGACAAGACAAATTGTAATCAGTAGAGATGTGATAGTAGATGAATTGAAGGAATGGGATTGGACAAGTGCTGCAAAGAGAGATACACAGAGGATCATGATTGAAGATATGGATAGTAGTGTTGGCAATCAAGGTCAAGTGACTGCAGCTAGGCCACAGAGAATGAGAATTATACCTGCTAGATTGCTGGATTGTGATGTGATTCCAGATAATCAAGTGACAAGTGAAGGTGAACCAGTGCATTATGCTTTCATGGTAGATGCTAAACCAGTGAGTGTGGATGAAGCGTTGAATAATCCTAAATGGATTCATGCCATGACTGAAGAGTTAGATTCTATAGAGAGCAATGATACTTGGTCTTTAGTCAAATTACCTGAGGGTAAGAAGGCTATAGATGTCAAGTGGGTGTTCAAAGTAAAAGTGAATTCACAAGGTGAAGTTACAAGACACAAGGCAAGGCTTGTAGCAAAAGGCTTTCTTCAGAGAGAAGGCATTGATTTTGATGAGGTATTTGTACCTGTGGCTAGAATTGAAACAATAAGACTAGTTGTTGGTATTGCTAATGTTAAAAGCTGGTCTATGTATCAAATGGATGTGAAGTGTGCTTTCTTGAATGGTCCTTTAGAAGAAGAGGTGTATGTGAAGCAACCAACTGGTTTTGTTGATGAAAATCAGAAAGAGAAGGTGTATAGGTTGCACAAAGCTTTGTATGGACTCAAGCAAGCACCAAGAGTCTGGAATAAGAGGATTGATAGTTTCCGAAGTGATATAGGATTTCTAAAATGCACAACAGAACATGGTGTTTATGTGAGAAGATCAAGCAGTGACAACTTGATCATTCTCTGTCTTTATGTGGATGATTTGTTGATTACAGGGAGTTGTGAAAAAGAGATAAGTGATTTAAAAGGTGAACTCATGAAGGAATTTGAAATGACTGACCTAGGTCACATTTCATATTTCCTTGGCATTGAGTTTCATAGGAGCAGTAGAGGCCTATTAATGCATCAGAAGAGATATGTAGGTGAAGTCTTGAAGAGATTTAACATGGAAAATGCAACTATACAGTAACACCAGCTGAACCTAGGCTTCAGTTATCAAAGAATTTTGATGATGCAGATGTAGATCCAACACAGTATAGAAGACTCATTGGATCACTGAGGTATTTGTGCAATATCAGGCCTGACTTAGCTTACTGTGTAGGCATTGTGAGTAGATTTATGCAGAAGCCTAAACTTTCACACCTAACAGCAGCTAAGAGAGTGTTGGGGTACATTAGAGGTACATTGGACTGTGGTATCTTATTCCCTAGTGCAGACAGAGGGAAAGTATGCAGGCTTGTAGCTAACACTGATTCAAGTTGGTGTGGTGATGCTGAAGATAGAAAATCAACTGCAGGATATGTGTTCTTGTTAGGTGATGCACCTATAGCATGAAGTTCTAAGAAGGAATCAGTGGTAGCTCTGTCATCATGTGAGGCAGAATACATAGTTGCATCATTATGTGCATGTCAAGCTATTTGGCTAATGAATTTGATAGATGAGATGATTGGTGAAGATCATGGTAGAATTGAAATGAAGATAGATAATGTCTCTGCAATCAACCTTGCCAAGAACCTTATTGCACATGGCAAGAGCAAGCACATTGAGATGAGATTTCACTATCTCAGGGAGCAAGTGACAAATGGAAGGTTGATATTGCAACATTGTAGAAGTGAAGATCAAATATCAGACATTATGACAAAGGCTGTGCAAACAGAGGTGTTCTAGAGATTAAGAGACATGATGGGTTTGTATTCATTGGCAACAATGAATTAGGTGGTGTGTTAAATGTGTAATTCATTAGTTGCTTATAGAGTTTTGTTGAGCTTGGCAGTTATTCATAACTGCCACAGCTAGATGAAGTGTGTAGGGTAGTTACTAATTGTGTTGTTACAGTTAGTGATAGTTAGTGGTGGTTAGGAGTTGGTTAGTTTTGCTGTTATATCACTTACTTGTGTTTGAAGTAAGTGTATATATAGGTGAAATGTGTTGTAAATAAACAAGTGCTTGTGAATAATATTCTATCCTTCTCCTTCAATCTCTCTCACTCTCTCTGTGTGTTTTACCTTTCTTCTCCATTAAAGTGTGTGTATGAAAATTCATTTGTGTTAAGAGATCAATTTTAACTTCAAGATTGTATCTTTTATGTGTGTTTGATTTTCAATTGAGTTTGTGTGTGTGTGTGTGTGTGTGTGTGTGTGTGTGTGTGTGTGTGTGTGTGTGTGTTATCATCTTCTTCTCTTATCCAAACAAGAGTGTTTAGTGCTTATAGATCCGTGTGGATCTGTTCTGTGTGCATATAGAACCGTGTGGATCTACTCTTAGTGCTTATAGATCTGTGTGGATCTGTGTTGTGTGTGAAACCTGGACCAACGGTACCAAGATGTATAATTAGAAATTAAAGAGTAATCCGTCTAATTAGTTCCTAACTCTATAAGACACTCTCAAATAGGTTCCTGACTTTATGAATATTTTAAAAAAATCTCTGACTTTGTTAAATTGTCAAGTTGGTCCCTGTGTTTAATCAATTATTATCAATTAAATCATTATATTTTACAACTTGTTATTAATTTGGTCCTTAAGTTTATCCACTTATTCTCAATTTAGTCCCTAACTTATTTTTGAAGGACTAATATGAATATAATTTATCAGAGTCAAAGACCTTTTTGAAACACTACTAGAAAAATCTTAAATACCGACGGACAAAATATGTCTCTAAAATGCAAATATTATGTCACTAAGCAGGTTAGAGAATGATTTGATCTCGTCGGTAATTTTCTCGTCTCTAAACTGTTAGAGACGGACAAAATCTATCTCTAAAATGAAAATATTTGTCTCTAAAATAAAAATATATGTCTTACGATTAATTAAGATAAAGTTAAATTAGCTAGCTCTTTCAAACTGGCTGGTTAGGTTTGAAAAACTTAAATCTTACGATTAATTTATTCCGACCGGCCAAATTTTGATATAGAATCGGAGTTTATTCAATTTTCATTAGAGTTAGACAGCATGTTATTAGTTTATCCGTGTTACGAGATGTTCAATATTGCACATGAGATTTTTTTGTTTGAAGTTTTACTTTAAATGAGAGATGACATGAACGTATGTTTGTAAGTAAAGACAATTTTTATCCGGTTCGAATCGAAAGAACTCAATAACTTACTACAAAATTGAATAATTGAGCCAATTAACTAGCTAGTGGTAGTCGATTTAAAATTTGATAAATGCCAAATTCATCCTTTTGAAAAGAGAAGGTGAACTTTTGTCACAAAAAAAAAAAAAAAGAAAAAAGAAAAAGAGAAGAGAACTAAACATTTGTCAAAAACAAAAGGAGAGAAAAACTTAACTAAGTTATGCAAGTCGGCTACAAACAAAAATTACAAATCAATGCGAATGAGTATTTTCCTTCTATGATTTGCAAAAATAATGATAACATTTGATTTTATTGAATATTAACATACAATGTCGAAAGTCGTGTGTCCAAATAACATAATCTGATTGGTATTTGAGTTCTCTACATTTAAGTGTTCTAATTCACCTATTTAGTGCAATTTCTATAGAGCATTAAAAAAAGAGAGATATATTAAATGCGAAAATGTCCAAAAACACCCTGAATAATAGTGTAAATGTAAAAATATGGTGAATTTGAATATAGGAAATCATATTCCACCCCGATGTCATTGATGGAAATTTAGCAAGTGTAGTAAATAGCCGTTAAGTAGTAAAAATTAATATCATTTCCACATTGATTGTAGTGAATCAAACGCAGTTGATGAAATCATACGAGAGTAAATTGAAATTAAATAAAAAGGGGGGGTTTTTGGAATTGGGGTTTTAAAGAATAAAACGGCAAGAAAATAGGATTTGATTCAAGAAGAGAAAGCGATTGGATCGTTCGGTTCATCTAATTACTATCATCTTTGTAGTTCATGCATGTTAACAAATTACAAGTATAGTCTCACGATTCGATTAAAAAAAGTTATGTCTAATCTCTTGGTAACATAACCCTCTCCCTTGATCATACACCATTAATCTTTTAGGTGACTTATGATCAATTGAGGTTTTGGCACTTTAATCCTGGAATTTTCAACTAACTAACCAAAATCTCTTAAGTGAAAGTTAATTGAATAATTATTCCTAGGTTGATTAATTTATTTCTAATCTCGTAGAAAACAAACAATTGGCCAAATAATGTAAAACATTAAGAACAATGAATAATTAACTGAAACTAACTTCGTAATTCATTAACATAACATATGATACTACATGGGTTCAAGATAAATAGCAATTAGAATCCCCATGGGTCCAATCAAGAAATTTAGTTACTCATACTTAAAGTAAAAACATAAAATAGAATATAGAACTCATTACAAGGAATAATGATGTTTTCACACCAAAAATCTTCTTTGAACACCTTTGGAGTCGTAGTCACAAATTGCCTTTTTGCCGTCTAAATTTTGTAAACCTTGAATGAGTGAAAAATCTAATTTATAGACCTAGGGTTACGAGCTAGCGTCGTGCGCCACAGACACCGAGAGAAATTGAACTTTCTGGGCATATTTCCGGTGCCATATGTTGCGCCATGCGCCACCTGCTGACAATGTTTTTCTCTTGTTTTTCTTCTTTTTTTTTGCGCTCCAAACAATCTTGTAATGATTTGTTCCCTCTTTTATTCTTGCAAAATTCATAGTAAAGCTACCTACAAATGCTTTTAAAAGTGGTTAGAAACATAGTAATAACGTGAAGTCATCATATATCTATTACTAGGAAGAGCATACATGATCTATTAATATAGGGTGTTAGGTGAAGCACGGACGTGTCGATGCACACAAATAATTTTAGCCTTAATTGATTTACAGTCGGATGCTTTACGATAAAATTGATTCTTATCAATTATATTGTTTGAATCAAAATTGCTTTCGAACATGTAATTACTAAAATGGTTATTCAATTTAAATTTCAATTGCAATAGTAAAATATATAATTTAATATTTATAATTTTTATTTTATTTTCAAAAATTTATTTGATCAAATTTTTAAAATAGTATTTGAGCAATTTTTGTTTAAATAATAAAAACACAACGTTCGTAAAAAAAATAATAACCCAACGTCAATTAAGAAAAATGTATAGCATAATTTATTGTTTTGAGAAAATATAACATGGTGCACTATATTTAAATTATTAAACCAACATATCACAATTATTTAAGCAAGATTTAATATTTTCTTATAAAATAAATATCATCACGTTAAGAAATATTAGTGATAACGAACTCAATATATAAATAAATAAAGTAATTGTTGCTTCAAATGGAACTGATTTTTAATGGAAGAATTGGTTCCTCGAAAAACACCAAACTCAAATTTGAGCTTGGAAACTTTACGTCTTGGGCAGTTGAACTATAGACTATAGTGCATCACCTCCTATTACCAAAACAATTGGAAACAAATTTAACAATTTGATTGAATTTCGATGTGCCCAAAAAATATCATTCAAAATATCAGACCCATCATCTCTTCTTCTATTCCACGTGACATATTTTTTATCATCTAAACATTGCAGCACGTGTTGCATCTCTGATATAGAACTTCTTTCTTGTTTTTGTAGCATGTTTCTTTTTCTATATATTTGGTTGGCATCAACAAGAATCTGGATTATTTCTTTTTAGGTCTAAAACGATGTTCCTTGGTGTTACATTACACTTTGTTAGATCTTCAACATGTTTGTTTTCTTCTACGGTTAAACGCGCCTTACGAGGATGACCTGCATATTTATTTATTTATTTTTGAATTGCAAAGATAAATATAATATATTACGAAAAAAATAACATTACAAATAAGAGAAACAAGGATGACCTGTATATTGATTAGGTAGTCCGTGATTGTGAACTCCACATTTAACCTGAACTTTCCATCCCAAACCATCTGTTGAAGGTGTGGCTCTAACTTTGAATGGACAATTACATTTTTTTGATGCTGTTGACGTAGAACATTTCGAAGAGTCATATTTTCCACCTCTATTACAGCCCAAAATCAATTTGTCATTTCTTCCTCTTGTTCCATTCTTTGTATATGACCTAGTAATTATTATACTCACTTTATTGGCAATTCCAACATCTTGAGCCCATGTTATAACATCATCTCGTGTATTAAATTTTTCATTGGTCGTAAAAACAGTTGTGGTATCTACTGATATTTGATCTGCATCGTCAGTTTGAGCCATATTTGTTGTACAAAATAAAATAATAAAGTTTTAAAAAAATAATAATAATAAAGTTTAAAAAATTTTAAAAAAAGAAAAAAAACACACCTGTACCGTTACACTTTTCCAAAGTGTACCGGTACAGTTTTCGAAACAACATACTGGTACAGTTTTAAAAGTGTACCGATATGTTCTGCAAAATTAACTACACCGATGCTCTTTTTTGAAGTGTACCGGTGTATTCTGGAAAATTTAGAATACCGGTATACTTTTAAAAAGGGTACCGATGTATTCTGGAAAATTGAGAATACCGGTATACTTTTAAAAAGTGTACTGGTTAATTTGCGTTGTACACTTACCGGATCGCTTTAACTATACCACTTCAGAAAAATAACCAAAAAAATAAAATAGTAAAAATAGTAAAATAAGAATATTATATAAATAGTAACTTAAGGGTAAAATAGGAATATTCAAAAATTTGTAGGGGTATAGAAAAGATTGTTGGGGTAGGAAAAAAAAATTTCTTAAATATTTTGCACTCATTTAAAAAAAATTATGTTGTACTCTATCATATGAAAAATACAAATAACACAAAAAATGTGTAGTGTGTTTTTTATCTATATTTAAGTTATAGATATCATCATCAAGCTCGGCCCCCATGGGGGTGCAGGGTGAGCGACGACATCAGGCCTCAAAACTTTGGAGGTGTCGATTCTAAATTTTGAGGTCCTATAAAAATAGTTATATATTGTTCGTTTTTATAAAATACTAGATGCACTCAATATATTAATTTTGAGGTCCTATAATAATGGTTAAATATTATATATCAATATTCATATGTTTGGTGAAAAAAATCTTAATCAAGTAAAAATTAAAGATTTAAATAGTTGATTCTTTTTAATTTTTTTATTAAGGGTCCATTTTTATTATTTAAACCGGACCTCCAAATAGTCAGGATCGACCCTAATTATCATATTACAAATTGAACTAAACTTAAAAAATTGTAAGTTGTAATCCACATGACGATCATATAAAACAATTGTTTATTAAGTTTAGCCACTCGAGAATCGAGATAATTTTTTTTTAAATTCATGCAGGAATCTATATTTCTATTTATATTAAAACAAAACTATTAATTTATTTTTTTTGTAATTTTTATGTGGCTTATATTTCTATTTATATATTAATACAAATGTCTACTTTTTATTGCAATTTCTACGAGTACATATATATAAACCAATAAATTTACAAACGCATTTTTACCCGTGCTGAATACTAGTTTTCTTTAATTTGTGTAAAATGATAAAATACTAATTATTGTACAAGATAGATTAGATATAGACTAGTTTAATTTGGATGTCACCTGAAATGGGTTTCAACGTACTTCTCCATACACTCTGTTAGTTTTTTTCACCTTGTAAAACTTGAACTTTGGACCTTTACTCCACCACCTCCTCCTCCGTACTGATTTTAACTCTTTGCATGCAATCAGAAGTTAAAAAAATCATGTGTTGTTATCACTTATTTGTCCGATAAAGATTGGACTATCCTTGTTTAAGCATGGTATTGCAAAATAAAAATTAACTTTTAACAATATTTCATCCAACCAGGGCTGGTTGATCAAGATCGGACGGCAAAACGTTGTGTGAGTACATAGAATGACTGAGTGCATGGAATCTATTGCTTAATTCGCATGCCTGCAGGCTGCATTTGCATGCATGTAGCTTAACAACCGTTCAACAACTTTTATTATAACTTTAGTAAAAAAAAAAAAAACTTCATTCAAACTTATTAACGTGTATATAAAGATGATTTGTACTTTTTCTTTTTTTGATATATATGATAAACATTACTTCGGACCTCACCTTCTATCGTGTTTTCAAAAGCATATGTTAATTACATCGTGTAAAAATGTCAATCCTCAAAATAGCAACACTCAACCATGACCTTTAGTTAAGAGATGTGAATCCTTAATGAGTAAGTAAGAATAATTTTCTTGTAGTAAGAAATCTCCAAATTAAATATGACAATGAGGTTTCACCTAATTATGATTGCTTTTCAACGCAACTATTTTTATGTTAACCCTCTTGTTTCCATATAAATGAGTTATCATAAAAGTTTAATCAGAAATTAAATTAAAAACTCGGTTAAAAACAGTTCATTTAAAAAATTAAATTTGTATTCTCATGAACGATTAGTTTTTAAAAGAATTTTTTAACTACGTAATTATTTGTCACGGAAGGATATTATTTGTCCAATATAGACTATGTAGTATATACGATTAAAAAGTTCCTCCTTGGCTGGTCCCCAACTAAAAAATAAATGCACTTTATATATTGTGTGGTACCAAGATGCAATATTAGAAATTAAATGATTTATAATATACATTTAAATTAGCTAGCTTTTTCAAACAGATTGGTTGGTTTGAAAAACTTAAACCTTGACTTAGCCTAACCGGCCAAATTTTAATTTAGAGGGATGAGGGATCAGGCACTATCCAATCTTCGTTAGACTGCATTCTGTATTATGAGATGTTCAATATTGAGCGTGAAATTTTTGCTAGAAGTTTCACGTTAAATAACATATGATATGAATATACATCTTCCGTTTCAAAATATAAACTAAAGTAAGTCAAAAAATTTGATGTATTTGTTTCAAAATTTAGATCAAATACATTTACTTTTGTTGACCAATTTTTGTTTTTTGCTTATATTTTGGGACGGAATGAATATATTTATAAGTGAAGACAATTTTGATGTTCTAAATCACTTGGCCCAAATTGAAAGAACTCAATGACTTGAATAATTGAGCCAACTAGCTAGCTTGCATGATAGTGAAGTTTATTTTTGTCATAAGAAGAAATTGTCAAATTAAAACAAGGAACCAACTCTCTTCGAAATTTGGCACATTGTGCTAGTTGTACTTCCCCAATATAGAGAAACTCGTGATAAATGCAATTTAATATATTGAAACTTGATCACCAACCATAAGATATTAGAATTGTAATACCAAATACGTACGAAATTAGTATGAAGACGTTATTGTTGAAGAAACCACTACATGTTCATTCATCATCCACCAATATTAACAATGAGTCTTCCTCTTATATATCGAGGAAATTAGACACCTATAGTTTCTACAATAACAATAGAACTTATAATTTGTTCTTGAGATATAATTCACTGCCTCTAATTAGTACTAGTAAAAAAGTTGTTTCTCCTTGCATTGTGATGGCAACAACTAAATCTCATCATAATGTGAAAGCTTTAGTGACTGTGAAGCAAAGTGATAATGGTCTCTTAAAGAATCTTGTTACTGGTATTGTTGGTAACAATCACTTGGTTTTGGAACTGGTCAGCTCTGAACTTGATCCAAGTAAGTTTCATTTCATTGCTTCCATATATTACCAATATGTTGTTCGAATTCGAATCTCGACCCCTCTGATAATATTTTTAACTAAAAAATTTATTTTTTTGAAAGGTTAATAGAAATTTATAATTAGAGATATTTTGACATTTTTTAGAAACTCATGTAAAAAAGAATCATATTTTGACATTTTATAAACCAAGTGAATAATAAAAAATAATTAATTTAAAAAAAAAAAATAATAATAATAATAATAATAATAATAATAACAACGATGCTTAACTAGTACGAAGAAATAATAAATAAATAAAAAATCAAAAAAAAATGCTTAACTTCTGCTATGATACTGGTCTAGATGGATCTTGTTGGTCAAGTAGTCATATGTATACCAAAAATATTTTTCATAAAAAATTTACAAGGTTTCTCTATATCTGTCTTTTTAATACTCTTTACCTTTTTTTGGTATAAATAAATGAAGAAACGAACTCTGAGATAGAGACAATAAAAGGAAAAGCAAATGAAACAGAGAAAAATGATAACGAGGTTCAATATGAAGCAACATTTGAGCTACCAACAAATTTTGGAAAAGTGGGTGCTGTTTTGGTTGAAAATGAACACAGCAAAGAGATATTTCTAAAGAACATAGTACTCGATGGTTTCCCTGATGGGCCTATCCACCTTAGTTGTCAATCATGGATTCAACCCAAGCATGACACTCCTACAAAGAGAGTTTTCTTCACTAACAAGGTAACAATTACAATTATATTTCATCATAATGTTATTTATAATAAGATGTTTTTATTTATTTTTTGGAAATTAGTAAGTTGCTTTTGGTTTTAAAACAAACAATGATATTTGTTACGAATGATTTATACGAGAAAAAAGTAGTATATCTGACCGATCAGATTTTGTCTGGTTGTCATTTTTAAGTCTTACACGTAGAATTCTGGTGTTTCTAGTCAAACTTCTGTCGTAATAATAAATATTTTCCTTCGTGTTACATTCTATCACGTAGAATTATGGTGTTTCACGTTCATTCTTATATATACAAAGGTGAATTTATAATCCACTTTTATTTATGTGACCATATATATTTTATGAAATAGATGTATTTGCCATCACAAACACCAAGTGGATTAAAAAAGCTTAGAGAAAATGAGCTAATAGAATTAAGAGGGAATGGAGAAGGGGAAAGAAAAAGCTCAGACAGAATCTATGACTATGATGTCTACAATGATCTTGGTGATCCTGACACCAATATTATCCTCAAAAGACCTGTTCTTGGTGGCTCAAAACAATATCCTTATCCAAGACGTTGTCGCACCGGTCGAAAACATTCTAATACAGGTTATTAATTAGTTAATTAATAACTTAAATTAATTGCTACTAGAAGAAAGATTTTGTGGTTTGAACATGTAAGATACTAAGCTTATAAAAGTAACACTATTTTTTTTTATGTTATATAGATCCATCTTATGAAAAGCGAGACTCGAGTAGTTTCTACGTTCCTCGTGATGAGGCTTTTGCTGAGATAAAGGAGACACAATTCGACACAACCACGGCGTCATCAGGAGTAAAAACAGTTCTAGAATCCTTGGATACAATTCTATCTGATATAGATCTTGGGTTTGTCAGCTTTGAAGATATAGACACACTTTACAAAGAAGGATTTCAGTTACCATCATCTCTTGACTCCAATAAGTTAAATTTGCTCCAAAAAGTCATTCCCAAGTTGATCAAGGCTGCTAACGATAGCCAAAACGTTTTGCGCTTTGATACACCAGAACCACTTAAAAGTAAGCACATTTATGATTAATTACATGTTAAGTGCTTCTTCTTAAAAAAAATTTAAGACCATCCAAATTTTATTACATTACTTGTTTTATAAGTTATTTGAATTAGGAAAGTTTTGAATTGCAGGAGACAAATTCTTTTGGCTATCAGACGAGGAATTTGCAAGGGAGACTTTGGCAGGGGCCAACCCAAATAGTATCCAATTAGTCAAGGCAATAATTGTCTTACAATTTTTTTTGTCTTACTTTTATAATAATAATAATATCATATATGCTTATGAAAAAAATTTATATATATTTTTTCTTGGTGTATTCATTATGCAGGAATGGCCTCTAAGAAGCAAATTAGAATCCCAAATTTATGGTCCACCAGAATCAGCTATCACAAGAGAAGTCGTCGAGTCGCAGATAATTGGTTATACCACAGTTGAAGAGGTACTAAGCATCATTAATGATTTCATTACATTTAGATAATGTTAAACTTTTATGATTAAAAATTGTTTAATTTGAGTGCATGCAGGCTATTCAAGAGAAGAAATTGTTTATGTTAGATTACCATGATTTGTATTTACCATATGTAAGCAAAGTGAGGGAATTGAAGAATACTACTCTGTATGGATCAAGAACATTGTTCTTCCTCACAAAACAAGGCACATTAAAGCCACTAGTTATTGAGCTCACTAGACCAGTTATTGGTGATAAACCACAATGGAAACAAATCTTCACACCTGCTTCTGATTCTACCAACCTTTGGCTTTGGAGGCTTGCCAAAACACATGTTCTTGCCCATGATACTGGTTACCATGAACTTATAAGTCATTGGTGAGTACAATCATATTATATTCTCTTTTGTCATGCATTTAAGATATGAGAATTCATAGTGTTAACTTTGTATATTGTAATTTATGATATTATAGGTTAAGGACTCATTGTGTTGTAGAACCTTTTGTCATTGCAACAAATAGACAACTTAGCACCATGCATCCAATCTATAAGTTACTTCATCCACATCTCAGATATACCTTGGAGATCAATTCGCTTGGTCGTCAGATTCTTATCAGTGCTTATGGTGTCATTGAAGATACGTTCTTTACTAAAAAATATTCGATGGAATTAAGCTCTGTGGCATATGATAAGCTTTGGCAATTTGATTTGCAGGGACTACCAAATGATCTTATCCATAGGTAATGTTTAGATATATGCTAAATATTATGCTATGAAGCACTTAATTCATACAAGTATGACACTGACATATCGATGCCTGACACTGACATGTGTTTGACACCAAACACACTTTCAATCTGACGTGTTTCTTTTATTCTTGAAAACCACGTTGAATATTAACTTGTTCGTATAAATTGTTCATTTTTTTAGAGGAATAGCTGTGGAAGATTCTAATGCTCAACATGGCCTTAAGCTAGCAATTGAAGACTACCCTTTTGCCAATGATGGTCTTCTCATATGGGATGCTATTAAACAATGGGTGACAGATTATGTCAACCATTACTATCCAAGTCCAAGTACCATAGAATCTGATCAAGAGCTTCAAGCATGGTGGACAGAAGTTCGAACAAAGGGTCACGCCGACAAATCTGAAGAACCATGGTGGCCAAATCTCAAAACAAAAAAAGATCTTATTGATATCATCACAACTCTAGCTTGGATAGCATCTGCTCATCATTCAGCTACAAACTTTGCACAATATGCTTATGGAGGCTATTTTCCTAATAGACCAACAATTGCTAGAAACAATATGCCTAATGAAGACCCTACAAAGGAAGAATGGGAAAAATTTGTGAACAAACCTGATCAAACACTTTTGGAGTGTTTTCCATCACAAATTCAAGCAACATTAGTGATGACAATTTTGAACTTATTGTCATATCATTCACCAGATGAAGAGTACTTAGGACAACTCGTCGAGCCATCATGGACTGAGAATCCAACTATAAAGGTAGCCTTTGAAAAGTTTCATGGGAGATTGAAGGAAATTGAAGGTATTATAGATTCAAGGAATGCAAATAGTAATTTGAAAAATAGGAATGGAGCTGGGATTGTGCCTTATGAGCAGATGAAACCATTTTCAGGACCTGGAGTCACTGGAAAGGGAGTTCCATATAGTATATCTATATAGTAATCATGCATCAGATGTTTCATTAATTTTTACTACAACAATAAGTGCTATGTATAACTTGTCCACAATTACTTTTCTTGTATGGTTTGTTAATAATTGTGATGGGAATAACTATCAAGACATAAAGCAGAAGAATTGATATTATAGTGTATGTCTGTTTCTTGCTTAAAGCCCACATCGACTAGATTATAACTAAAAGTAAGCTGCTGATATTATAAATTGAAAGAACTTATTTAGTTACAATTCACGGAGCCATGTGATGAGCATATAGCGAACTATTCTTTCGCCTTTTACTAAAGAATACCATGTGCGCGTCACTGAATGTGCGCGTCACTGAAAGTGGCATACGCTAATTTTTGGGAGAGCTCTCTTTATTGAGGGTTCTGCATTTTATTGGATTTTCCTTTCTATAATTTATAGTTAATAGTTAAGGGTCATGTTAACTTGTGTCCTAAGGGTACATGATAAGCTACTTAAAAATAGAAATGTAACATTTAATTATATAAAAAATTTAATGCTTAGATAATTGAATAGTATACAAATATTTTCCATATTTATCTTCTTAACATATGCCTTAAGGGCGCATGTTAACATTAACCATGGATGCATGTAGATATTTTTACATTGAGGCATAGAAATTTGGTATTATTAAATGAATAACATGGTTTAGTCAAACAAAAAAATGAACAACGATTATTGTTAATTAATATGTCATTTGAACATTTGAAAATTGACGATGTATTTAACATTGCATAAAAAAAATCACTTATAACTGTTGATTCGACTAAAAGAGAGAAAAAAAAAACTAATAAAAAATACTGCATCTAATATCTACACTATATATAAGTATATTGTTGAACAACAAAAATGTTGTACATATATATATCATTTCTCAATTTATCATAGAATAGTATGGATCTCGTACAAAGAAAATATACGGATCAAATGAAACATAACACTATATATAAGTATATTGTCGAATAACATATAAAGTACCAAACTATCTTTAAATGGATATGCTGTATGGGACTCCTTTTCCAGTGACTCCAGGTCCTGAAAATGGCTTTAGTGTCTCATAAGGCACTATTCCAGCTCCATGTCTATTCTTCAAATTCCTATCTTCATTCCTTGAGTCTATAATACCTTCAATTTCCTTCAACCTCTTTTGAAACCTTTCAAAAGCTTCCTTTATAGTTGGATTCTCACCCCAAGATGGCTCCATTTTTTGCCCAATGTACTCTTCATCTGGTGAATGTTCTGATAATAAGCCTAAAACCACCATAAATAAGGTTGCTTGAATTTGTGATGGAAAGCACTCCAAAAGTGTTTGCTCTGGATTGTTCATAAATTTTTCCCATTCTTCATTTGTAGGGTCTTCTGTAGGCATTTTGTTTCTAGCAATTGTTGGTCTATTAGGAAAATAGCCTCCATATGTATATTGTGTAAAATTTACAGCTGAATGATGAGCTGAGGCTACCCAAGCTATAGTGGTAATGATGTTAATAAGATCTTTTGGTGTTTTAAGTTTTGGCCACCATGGTTCTTCAGATTTGTCGGCATGACCCTTTGTTCGAATTTCAGTCCACCATGCTTGAAGCTCTTGATCAGATTCTACGATGCTTGAGCTTGGATAGTAATGGTTGACATATTCAGTGACCCATTGTTTGATTGAGTCCCATATGAGAAGGCCATCATTGGCAAAAGGGTAGTCTTCAATTGTTAGCTTTATTCCATGTTGTGCATTAAGATCTTCCACAGCCATTCCTCTTAAAAAATAACACTTTACATGAGTAAGGTCACATTTAATGTGGTGAAACACAAACAAACATAATAATATGAGTAACACTAACACTTCAGATTGAAGGCGCTCTGACACGTGTTACTGTCCGACACATGTGATTACATTCAATTACCTCTATTTTCTCAAATTAAATACTACCAGTGTTGACATGTAAATATCGTTGTCGTGTATGGTGTCAATGTTTTATAGAAATATACTATTCGGCATCTCAATAAACATTACCTATTGATAAGGTCATTTGGGAGTGCTTGCAAATCAAATTGCCAAAGCTTATCATATGCCACAGAGCTTATTTCCATTGTATACTTTTTAGGCGTGAATGATATTTCAAGTATCCCATCTGCATTAATGAGCACCTCACGAGCAATTGAATTGATCTCCATGGTATATCTCAGATGCGGATGCAATAATCTATAAATTGGATGCATGGAACTGAGTTGTCTATGCGTTGCAATTATGATAGGTTCCACTACACAATGAGTTCTTAACCTGTAAACACAGTTAACATATTACTAAATTAGTACTAGTTAAACTTGACAAACGAGAATGACATAACGGTACTCACCAATGGCTTATAAGTTCATGATGACCAGAATCATGAGCTAGAACATGAGCTTTGGCTAGCCTCCAAAGCCAGAGATTGGTGGAATCAGAATCAGGTTTAAAGACTTGCTTCCATTGTGGCTTGCCATCAATAGGTGGTCTAGTGAGCTCAATAGCTAATGGTTTCAATATGCCTTCACTATTGAGGAAGAATAGTGTTCTTGATCCATATAGTGTTGTTCCCTTAATCTCTCTCACTTTACTTACATATGGTAAGTATAAATCATGATAGTCTAGCATGAACAGCTTCTTTTCTTTAATAGCCTGTAGTATTGAATTAAATAAATTTTTCAGTACTATACATTATAAATGTAGTAACAAATCATTGTTGCTTTTGGTACCTCTTCAACTGTGCTATAAGTGATTTGTGACTCAATGATTTCTCTAGTAATTGCTGATTCTGGTGGACCATAGATTTTGGCATCCAATTTACTTTTCAAAGGCCATTCCTATTAAATAGAACAAAAAAAATAAATGAAAAAACTACTAAAGTTATTGCACATATATAAATATTATAACAGGAATAAAGTGAATATTTGTAGCAATATATGATATATCCATGCCTTAACCAATTGGATGCTATATGGGTTGGCACCTGCCAAAGTCTCTCTAGCAAACTCCACATCTGAAAACCAAAAGAATCTATCCCCTACAATTCCAAAAGCACATAGTCATATCTATAATTGAGAATCAAACCAAACTTTTATAAGCAAAATCAAGACTCAAGAATGCAATAAGAGTGTGTTTAGTAACATCAAATTTAAGTACATATCAAACAGCATTTCATTTATATGATTAAACTTACTTTTGTATGATTCCGGGGCATCAAAGCGCAAAAGATTTTGGCTATCGTTAGCATCCTTAAAGAACTTTGGAATGAGTTTTTGAAGAAATGTTAAGTCATTGGATTCAAGAGTTGGTATCTGAAATCCTTCTTTGTAAATTGCTTCTACGTCGTCAAAGTTTGCAAACCCAAGATTTTGATCAGTGAGGAGTGTGTCTAAGGATTGAATAATTGTAGTCAAGCCTAATGATATGGTAGAATTATTGAATTGTGTCTGCTTTATTTCAGAAAATGACTCATCACGAGGAACGTAGAAATCTAACGTACTCCTTTCTTCATACAGTTTGTCTGCATAAAAAACATTTGTATCACAAACATATATATCTTGATCATATCTCAACAAATTATACCATGAAAGATATAAATAACCTGCATCAGAATGCTTTCGACCGGTACGACACCGTCTTGGATATGGATATTGTTTGGAGCCACCAAGAACAGGTCTTTTGAGTTCAATGTTGATGTCAGGATCACCAAGATCATTGTAGACTTCATAGTCATAAATTCTTTCTGATTTTTTTCTTTCTCCTTCTCCATTCCCTCTTAATTCTATCAGCTCATTTTCTCTAAACTTTCTTAATCCACTTGGGGTTTGTGATGGCAAATACACCTATTAAATATTACTAATTCATTTAGTTCTATGCATTAAAATAACATACAAATTAAATTTGCTCATGTAAAATAAAATTGGCCTATTCATTTGCCAATATTATATTATACAAAACTTTTTTTTATTATACAAAACCTTTTTTTTGGCCAAGTACTCTAGTAGCTAGACTCGGACACTTTAACCGTGGAAAAGTGAAGAATCCCGAGTTCTAACTCAATATAGTTGCAATTAAATACGAACATGAACCAACTTATATATAACATGATATAGGGTCCGTTTGGATTAGCTTATTTTTGAGCTTATGTGAAATAGTTTATGCAAATAAATAAGTTTTTATGTATTATTATAAACTTTTCAAGATAGTTTATGATAAAACAACTTATAAAAATGCAATTTTTGTCAGTGAAAACTTATGAATCAACATAAAACTTTATTTATTTGCATAAATTATTTTCATAAGCTCAAAAGTAAGTCAAATCCAAACAGACCCATAGCGATATTTAATTGTAAATGTTACCTTGTTAGTGAAGAAAACTCTCTTTGTAGGAGTATCATGCTTGGGTTGAATCCATGATTGACAACTAAGGTGGACAGGACCATCAGGGAAACCATCAAGTACTATGTTCTTTAGAAATATCTCTTTGTTGTGCTCATTTTCAACAAAAACAGCACCCACTTTTCCAAAATTTGTTGGTAACTCAAATGTTGCCTCATATTGAACCTCGTTATCATTTTTCTCTGTTTCGTGTGCTTTTCCTTTTATTTCCCTCTCGGAGTTTGCTTCTTCATACAAATAAATAAAATCATTTGGAATAATTAATTTTGTTAAAGTCACTTTTATTTTAAAATGGTAGTAGTATATTTTTGTTGATACTTTCTTCGTAATAATTGTAACTTGCACACAAAATTTGTCTCAAAGTAAATGTCATTTTAAATATTCAATATTATTTTGATTATTTTTCTTTAGATAGTCTTGGATTAAACACAAGTGTTTGGGCACAAAATTTAGAGACACTTACAGAATAAAAAGATTAAAAGAAAAATAAAATGGTCACATCAAATAATATAATTTTAATTATTTTTATTTTTTTTTTTTAGTTTGATGTGAATGTGTCTAAAATTAAGGTGTTGTATTTGTGCCTATAATAAACTTTCTCTTAAGTCATTATAATATCCACTTCATATTTATCATAAGTGAAAAATTAACATGTATCTTTAAAGCACTTACATCCGTGATATGGTAGCGTTCCTAAACTACTATTAAGGAAAAAATGTTAGAGTTACATGGATGATTTACAATAAAGATTGTTCTCAAACTTGAAAGCATTCCTATGCAAAGGAACAAATATTTCCTACTTTGCTTAATTCTTAGGACACATGTTAATGATTTAAAAATAAAAATATTGTAATTTTTTTACAAATTAACTGCATAATTTTTAAGAGAATATTGCTATTTTTGAATTCTTAACATATATCTGTAGGACACATATTAGCAAGACTCTTAGATAAAGTGGTAATCCATTAAAAGTAAACTCACACAAAATATATATACTAGCTTATAGTTTATTTTGATAAGCTAATTCAATTAGCTTATAACTTAATTTTTATTCTAATTTTATTCATATTATCTTATTTGAAAAAATTAAATATAAATTAAACATTTTTTATGTCATTTATATGTTAGTTAAGTCATTAATTTTATCTAATGCTACAAATTTGATCAGTTATCCACTATTTTTTTACAAACAAAGTCAAAGTTAATTATTATAAAATTAAACTTTATAATTTAAAATAATACTCTACTATAACAAAAGACTTAAAATTATCAATAATAGACTATAAACTAATATTTGCACTAATATTTAAACTAATATATATACTGAGAAACTTATAATCATTAGTAATAAACTCTAAACTAATATTTACATTAATATGTGTACAAATATATATACAAAATAATTAAAAATTATTTATGAGAAATATATTTATTCTAAAAAAAAAAAATTGGGCTTGGGCTGGTGTGGCTATAGCCACACCAAGCCTCAAGCAGGTCCGCCCATGAGAGGATCCATTCTCATTGAAAAAATAATTTATGGATTTTTTCTAGTTTATTTTTTCATAATTTGATATATTTACCTTTCAACTAATGAGAACAAGCCACATAAGTAGATTTATATGTGGTTCTCACAAGTTGGTTACAACTTAGTTGCGAAGACCATATAAAATCTATTTATGCGGTTTGTTCTCGTTAATTGAATGATAAATATTTCCAAATTATAAATGGTAAAGTATGTGTTATCTAATTTATATATGATTGCTCGTAGGTTGTAGATAAATAACTTTAACATTCATTTATACTTTGTCAATTTATTACATCAATCAATAATAACTATCGTATGATTGAAATTTTTAATTTTAATTGATTTATTTCTAAACTCAACACATATATGAGTAATTGTGATTTGTTTAAAGTATAAAAAATAATTATACTTGCATATGCGTATGATTTTCGTAAAGAATTCGATTAGGTTTACGGGTGATTGACGTGTTGTTAGATTATCTTAAAAGAAGAAAAAAAAAAGGATTTTTATTCATAAAATTTCCTCGGTGACGAAGAATTGTTTTACAAGGTGAAAAGATTGTTGCTGTGGTGGCTAAAGATAAGAAAGAAAGATTATAGTTATAGTTTGAATATGTGGTGATTAAATTTATTGTCTTGTTAGGTTTTTGATTAATTTTTGAATGTTGATGTTGTTGTTTTTTGTAACATCGTATAAACTCTTTGTTTAAGCACTCTATTTGATTTTAGGAAAATGCTATTTAGTAAGAATTTTTGTATGCAAGAAAGAGAAGAATTATATGTGGCAATATTTAATTGGTTAAATTATAATCACTCTTTCTTCCATGTATGGTTATTCAATCTTTGATTGGTCAAATTTTCTACTTTTATGGATTCTTTTCTTTCTTGTGTAAAAATTTCTTACTAAATAACAATGCTCTTAATTTTATAGCATATATTGATTTGGCTTCTTAACAAAAACATGTTAAATAGTACCTTTAAATTTAATGCACGAGGCAAATTTAGAAAGTATTAACTTAAAAACTGATGTATTCGATTTTTTTTTTTTCACTATCAGTTTAATCGGGTTCGAGCGTCAGCTCTGACATCAAGTGGTTTCAGCTCTCTCCCGATCGTAGTTGCGGGGGATCGAACCATGATCCTTCCTACCAAGTTCAGCATCAATCACCACCGAATCAACTAAAAATTGATATGTATTCGACCTTTTTAAAATTTAACAATTATTATTTCAATTAAAAAAAAATTATATTTTACATGCTTAATTCCCCTAACACTTTTTAGCATGACCGGCCCTAATAATTAATCTCATAAACTTACTTGGATCAAGTTCAGCGCTGACCAACTCCAAAACCAAGTGTTTGTTGCCAACAATACCAGTAACGATATTCTTGATGAGGCCATCATCACTTTGTTTCACAGTCACTAAAGCTTTCACATTATGATGAGAATTATTAGTGGTTGTTGCCATCACTACTCTCATGCACGGTGGAGACACAACACACCTTATGCGAACCTTTTTGGTTAGAGAAGATTTCAAGAACCAATTATTGCTATTGTTGTGAGGAGTAGTAGTGTCTTTCCTCAGTATATATGAAGGTGAAAATAATGCACTATTAATTATGAATGATTGATGAACATGTGGTTTTTGCAACATATACATCATACTATTCTACTATTATAATTGGTGTTTATTGATTGCGTTTTTTTATTGTTATCATGTGGTCTCTTTATATATATATTGGGGAAGAAGAATAGTCATCGTGGAAAATTCTAAGTGGTCCATGGTGGATCACTCATGAAAAATCCTATAACGAATATGAATTTTACAAAATTCACCGTTGGATTGAAAGTTTATATCATATAGATCATCTATAGAAAATTTTAGAAAAATTGAAAATCATTTGATATGTTATTGAGATCCATCAAGATTAACGGTTTATTAAATACTGTAAATCTTGATAAATCCCAATAAAATATTAAATGATTTTCAATTTTTTAAATTTTTTTTATGGATGCTCTATATGATATAAACTTTCAATCTACCAATAAATTTTGTAAAATTTATATTCGGTTAAATCACTTATCCACGGTGAATCACCGACTATTTATGAAGGTGGTCCACCCTAACATTCTAGCTATCATATATACGGTGTGCCATTTTGAAGAGAGTGACATATGTAGTGGTCCACCCTAGCATTCTAGCTATCATATATATGGTGTGCCATTTTGAAGAGAGTGACATATGTGGCTTTTGACAAATTAATTTGCTAATCACAATTCACAAACACGTGACGGAAATACTAGCTACCTATATTAGCCACAATTCTTCATCCTTATCTTTACTATCTATATATCAAAACGTTAAAAGGATCTTCTAGCTAAAAATATTAATAATTATAGAAATTTTATTTTAAAATGTGTTCATCCAATGTTTTAAAAATGTAAAATATTTTTCGGTGAGATTAGCTCAGCTAACAGAATATTACATTATATATACAGTAAATCAAATTCGAATCTCGATTATCTCATTTATTCATCATAAGGATGAAATTTCAAGTCATTAGGTTACTTGACCAAAAATGGAAATTATCACTTTTTAACAATTAATTTGATCTTTAATTTTTAAGATATGTTTAATAAGTGATTCGGAAAAACTATATGTATTGGCTACTTTGTCAAATATTATTTCTAGCAAAGTTATGTTACATTACATGAACATCATTTTATGGATAAAAATACGACACTTGTATTCTACCTCTCTCTCTATACATGATTCTTGAAATGTACAAAAAATATTTAAAAAAAATCAAAAAGTAGCACAGATACGTAGATTGTGTATTTTTATTTAAAAATTAGTGTTCAAATAATATTTTTCTTCTAGCAATTTCCATGATATGGATTTTATATTCAATTGGCTTGTCTTGCGGATTTTTGTTCCTTTCCTCTTTGAAGATTTCTCTTCCCACCCCCCGTGTTTCTTTTTCACCCCTCGGGTTTCCGTTTTCACCCTTGGAAAAAGAGTTCGGTACATGCGTACTGAAGTTTTAAACGATTGAAAACACATGTTTTTCACTATCGGAAAACTTCGGTACGTGAAAACCGAAGTTTTGGGGATTAAATTAAGGGGTAAAATTGGATTTCAGGAGGGTGAAAAAGAATCACAGGGGGTGGGAAGAGAATTCTTCTTCCTCTTTAGGCAAGAGTTGTATGGACCATGTTTACTACAATACAAAAAAAAAAAGAAGCCCACATTCAAAAAAAGTGTCCTTTGTGATTTGGTTGGTGAACATTAGGTTTAATTGGATGAAATAATCATCTTGGTTTTTGAACGTGTAATTCATATTGTCATTAGTATTCAAATTTTGTTATTATGCAAATTTTATAGGGAAAATTAGATATTAGTTTATAGATGATTTTTAGGTGAATAATTAGATGCCAATGATTTTTTTTAAAAAAAATTGGGTGTAAAATTATGGGTTTTATTCATAAATGTATGAATAAGATGATGAAAAATGAGAGGGAGAATGAAAGGGAAAAAAAGTATTGTCATAAAAGTCCATGGCCACATCATTCATCCACTTGTCCCACAAATATGTTAACATTATCTGTCACGTGTTTCTAAAAAATGTCACATATGCTTTTTTTATAAAGTTAACAACTCTATTATTTTTTCCTCTATGTGCTCAAAATAAATATATGTTATCCCCCAAAAGAAAATCATAGAATTGAAGCTTAAAAATTGTCAAAAAAAAAAGAATTGAAGCTTAAAAAATCATATGTAAACATAGATGAAGGACCGAAAGATACAAGAAAAAATAATTAAAAGACTAAATATTTACCTGAAATTAAGTTAACGGACTATGGGTGTGTTTGGTAACACAAATAAACTAGCTTATTATATTAGCTTATAAGTTTGTTTCATAAAATTAGAGATGTTTGGTAACAAACATTTTTTACATTATACCTTTTTATTAGATGTTATTTCAAGTAGCGTTTGAGCTTATAACTTTTTACCTTTTATTTCAGTTTTAACCTTATGATTTTAATTTCTTTATTTTTTTAATAAAAAACTCCCACTAAAAAAATAACTATGCACTCACATGTACTTTTATGTCATTTTATAATTACAACAGTTAATTTTACCAAATACATTAATTTTATTCTACTAAATTTTCAGTTATCAGCTAAAAGCAAGCTTATCAGCTATCAACTAGCTTATAGCTTAATTTTACCAAACAGTATCTATAAGTATAATTTTATCAACATTAGTTTTTTTAAAAAGACAAACAATATAATATATTATAATAACTTGTAGTTTATGAAAATTAAGGAGAGAGAGAGAGAGAGAGAGAGAGAGAGGATATGAATATAGAGAGAAATGAGGGATTTAGATTTTTTGCAGGCAAAACCGCATCTAGTCATGCAGTACTTAAAGAAGATCTGATCATTCTGTCAAGATCGGACAGTCCAGATATAAAGAAGATTTAATCAAACTATATGACTGCTTTCTATCTGGACCATCTGATCTTGATCGGACGGTCAAATCTTCTTTGATTGCATGATTGCATACAGTTTTGACTGCATGCTATCCAAATCTGAGAGATGAGTGATAGAGTTACTTATAGTTAGAAGAAAGATGAGAGATGATAGATACAAGATGCAGTCATGATGAGGGGAAAGAGAAGACTTGAAATTGAACAAAAAGATTACCTACAATTTAAAAAATGAAAGGTTGTCGTAAAAATTAATCTATTGGTTAAGATTTAATTCTTTCACCTTCTCATTTTAAAACTCCTCTCACTTGAAAGTTCATATATATATATATATATATATATATATATATATATAATATGGGATGTATCTAGTGAGAAAAGGATCTCTTATGTGAGAGTGAGAGGAAATAATATGAGCCCTTAGATTAAATCCTACAGTGAGATTGAATGAGGCTACACCTGTTCCACTTCTTTGTTTTTCCACTACAAAAAAAAAACACGTTTTTGCGACGGCCAAAAGCCCTCGCTAATGGCTAAAAGCTGTCGCTAATGGCTAAGGTACTGGCGGCCTCTGGGTGTCGCTAAAACTGGCGTCGGTAAGTTTTGTGACGGCCCAAGCCGTCAGTAATGGCCAGGACGGATTTTGCGACGGCCTGTGGTCGTCACTAATGCATAACGGTCAAATCTGGGCAAAAGCAGAATATTTAAAAAAAAAATTAAATATTTAATTTTTTTTAAAATTAAATATTTAATTTTAAAAAAAAAATTAGTTAACAAAAATTAAATATTATGTTTTGAATTTATATTCAAAGTAAAAAATTAGTTAACAAAATAAATATTATATCCTCGAACAATAATTTTTTCATTATAATAATAATATGATAATTGTTTTAAATATAATTATTACTTCGTTAATGTAAAATTCAATAATAATCAAAATTAAAAAATAAAACTACTATTAGCAAAAAATTCACATATGATGAAAAAAACAAAAAAAAATTATACTTAAGTAGATAAAAATATATTTATTATGTCAACCAATGTCTATATATTAAACTCCCAAACACATTAAGAGCAACAACACATAATTTTCTGCATTAATTTTTTTTTTAAAAAAAATTTGTTAACATAAATTCGTAATATGTATAAAAACATAAAATAATAAACTTTAAAATTTGATCAAGTAGTAAAAACACTTACATTATATTAAGACAACAAAAGATTGATGAAGAGGAAAATTGATATTATGGTGATATAGTGAAAGGTGTTTGAAAAATATAGAGAGAATTTGAAAAACTTAGAGAGAGAATTTGAGAAAAACTTGAATGAGAATGGATGTATAAATGAAATGAAATGTAATGAAGAAGATTTATTCACCAAATTCGTGTCACTCCCCATGCTGAACTTCCCCATGCTGCATTAATTCCTGCTTACATCCCACTGCCCAAAGCCAAACAGTTTTTTTTTTTTAAACACGTTAGGACCAGTAGCGACGGCCTGGGCCGTCGGTAACGCTTACGATTGCGACGGACGTGGCCATCAGTACTGTATTGACGATTTTCACGTCAAACCATGCCGGTTGTGACGGCTTTTTCCTCTATATCGACGGCCTAGGCCGCCACTAACTTAGTGAGGGCTCAGGTCGTCACAAACGGTTCAGCATTTTCGCCAGAAAATCCAGGTTTTCTTGTAGTGTTCCTGTCAATAACATAACCTCGTAACTTGTTTTCTCAATATCATCTTCTAATTATTATTTTTTGGTGCTATTATCATCTTCTAATCTAATTCAAGTTTTCCAATTTTACACTTGGATCTTTTTCAGATTTTTCCAAACTCAAATTTAATAAATAAAATCATGCAAAAACTCTTCTTAATCAAACAAAACTCATCATATTCATAGGAAAATCGGAGAGAAAAGAGGATGGGTACCCTCTACAGTCGCCGTCTACTACATTCATCAAACTCCTCATTCCCTCGGCCACCATGGTCGCCCTATCTTCACCGCCGCGGCCATATCTCTTTCCCTCTCTTTACATCTTCACTCTGCCTCTCTTGATTTTCTTACTCAGATCTATTTATTTCGGTCATCTCTTATTTCTGTCTACGTGATGGAATTCCTCCATATTCGTATCTTCTATTTCTCTCCTTTTGTGTTTAACTAAGCCTTTTAATTTTCTTCAATTGTGTATTGTTGGTTGTTGCAATCAAGTACATAGTGTTTTGTTTTAAGTCTATTATTACGTTTTCTTCCCTTTTTCTTTCAATTTTGGCTATTTCTATCACATGTCAATGGTGAAGATGATTAATTTGGTGCCTTGGAAGAATAGAGCAATTGACCCTTTTCTTTCCTGAAGAATATGAACAGTTCAGGCGTTAGTGAAAAATAAAAAGTAGAGTCCATGTGAGTTTTATATTGGAGGTTCAACCATTCATTTTAATCTAATGGCTGAGAATTGATCCTCTCACTCTCATATAAGGGGCTCTTTCTCACTAGATATGCTCCCTATATATATATATATATATATATATATATATATATATATTAGTTTTTTACCCGTGCATTCGCACGGACACAATCAATTATTATATACTAATAATTAATATATTTATAATATATAATTAATTATATTATATTATACGAATATAAATTAATATCGATGCATATTATATCTCTTAATTTTGCTGAAGTATATGTATTACATAACTTGTGTATTACATAGATATATAGTCCATATACTACAAATAAATATAGCATATTAGTAAGCCATGTTGATCTACATGTTTAAAAAAAATTCACTCGTTTTTTTAAAATTTTAAGTTTTTTAAGCCTAAAATCATAATGAGAGACTATTCTTGGTAGTTTTATTTTTTTTCTATCATAGTTGTATCAATTTAACTTTTTAAACTATATAATAAGAATAATAATAATAATAATAATAATAATAATAATAATAATAATAATAATAATAATAATAATAATAATAATAATAATAATAATAATAATAATAATAACGATAATAATAATATTAATAATTTATACCAATATATAAAGAGAATAACACTTTTCGGTGCAACATATTTTATTGTCACTTTTGTCTTCACGTGATATTATGGTGTGCCCCTAATTGTTGGGGATCTCCAACTATATTAGCTAATTATATGGTGATAATTTTTTTTGAGTTATCCAACAAAATCATCATGAGACATCTAATCATTAATTAGACAACAAACATTTTTCCGCCCAAGTGATTTAGCTAATTATGATTTTATAAAATTGCACATTAGAGATACTAGAAATAAGTAAGATAAGATAATCGAGTCAGCTCATGAACCAAACGAGCCGAACTACATATAGTTCAATTCATTTAATTAACAAACTTAATATTTAACTCAACTTGAACTCATTAGGTTCATGAACCAAGTTTAACGAATCAATTGTCGAATTGAGTCTCGAACTTTGTTCGAGTTGGTTCAGTTCATAAAAAACCAGAACACATTTTCATTTGAAAATAGAATCAAAAGTCAAAATAGATTGACATATATTTGTTTAAAATATAGTATAGTTTATAATTATTTTATATTTATAGGATGCATGTATAGTCTCAAAGAATCTCATAATAGTGTAGAACGGGAAGCAAATGAATGTTTTTCATCTCGCTCTACCTGTAACATTCTTTAGCATATATCATGCAAAAAAAATTCCAACTCATTGTATAATTTTAAACCAAATTTCTCAAATAGTATTTTAAAATAAACATTTCAATAATATTAAAAAAGAAAATAATCTCGTGAATTGCACATGCTAATATACTAATTAATTATAAAATAACAATTTTGGTAATTGATAATAATATTCAACATTCCCGTGAACTTAGCTCAATTGGTGGGACAATGCATTATATATGCAAGAGTCGGGGTTCGAACCCTGGTGATCCCCTTATTTACCTTAAGGGTGAAATTTCTAGCCGCTGACCTTAAGCTACTTGACAAAAAAAATAAATTAAAACTACACAGCCGTACAATTTATAATTCAATATATTTTAGGATAAAATATGTTTTCATTCCATACTAAAAACAAAAGAAAAAATTTTGTAGAGTTGATAATAAGTAATTCTATTTTACAGATATAAAAATTAAAATTCATTATAAAAATATAGACCGAAAACATATTTTATTCTATATTTTACCGTCGCATTGAAATATCATTACTTATATTTTAATTTCAACTAGACTATTACCCGTGCGATGCACGGATTATGTAGAATATTATATGTATAGTTTAATTTCTTGTAGTAAAAAATTAGAAATAAAAAATTTAAGACAATATAGATAAATTGGAACTGAAATTATGCAGTACATATCGAACAACAATGAATAATTAAAATCATAAAAATAATGATAAAATCACATAAAAAACAGATAAAGTGATCTTTATAATAATTCATCGTTACCTACTGAACATTATGGAACACATCTTTCTAAACCACATTTTCAATTGTATTTGAATTTTCACATTCATCGTCAGTATTACTACTACCTTTAACTATTTTCATGGTGTAACGTGTAACCCTTGATAATGCAACATATAATTCTCAAGTTTCAACCCGTAATTGTTGACAAAACATCTCGACAAAAAAGATAAAGTTGTGAAAATAGTAAGTGAAATAAAATCAATAAAATTACGGTCTTGTTTAAAAATTGAAAAGTTGAGTAAGAACAAAACAGAAGTTGTTTCACACTTTCTACCTTATGGCTGGGTTCAACAAATTGAATAAATCATTCTATTCAACTTCAAAACTATCGAGGATTCTATATTGGTTTCAACAATCATGCTTAATGTCTGCAATCAACGAATTCATGAATCAATGAATTTATGGACAAAAATATATTAAGATTAAGTTGATAAATAAGAACAAAACACAACAAATTATATTAGATACATTCAAACATTTTTCCTCTCAAATAAGAAGAAACGTGTTAACTTTTATATTCCTTAAGGAAAAAAAATCTAAAATTTTTATAAATCTTAAATTTTGACCATGAAATTGAATTGAAAATATGAAAGCAACAATAGAAAAAACATGAAATAATAACCAAATTGATACATAACACAACAAACAAACAAAATTTAGAATTTAAACACCTACAAATATTCATAGGAATACATACCTTTTTTTGAAAATAAAATACTTTATTAATCAAAAAAAATATCACTAAATACAAGCGACCCCATCGGATCCAGCCACAAAGCAAAACATCAAAGAACTAAAAGGGAAGAACAAATAACTAATAAAGCAGACCTATCATCCCTCTATCATCGGAATACATACCTTTATAGAACCACAAAGCAAAACCTGCATCCAATAGAAAATATATGAAACTTAAGAAAAATAAAACACAATTTTTTTTCTTAAATGGAAGAATCATAATTAATATGAAATACTACGAACAATTAAAAAAATGGAATTCATTGTAATACCCCACATTATTATCTAGAATATAATGCAGAATATTATAAATAGTACTGAGTTCATTATAATTACATTATTCAAATAAGCACGCACAGGTGCAGAAATACAAACAAGTTCAAATAACATAGCGGAAATGAAAGACAACACGATTAGATAATGAAGAAAGCATAGAAAGACTAAATGCGATCCTCCAACAGCAGCAGCGACTCCAACACCAAAGCTTACCTATTCAACCTGTTTTCCTGTTTCAAATAGGGAGTGGGGTGAGACAGTCACTTCGTCCCAGTGAATTCTACTACCCTCCTAGGCTATAAAGCCGGAGCTCCTAATCAGTCATATCATAATCTAAATCCATAGCATAATTATCATAAGCAATAATGTAAAGGTGTAACACAAAGTTTATTTTGTTCATTTTAAACCGCAAACCCTCTAAGGTGAGCACGTCTCAGGGGTTCGCCTTATCCGCGAGCAGAAAGCGCTCCGGCATAAAGCTCACATAAATTTTCTAATGGAACATCTAAAACGAAGTCAATACTGATAACATAATCATATAATTAATTCGACTGATCACTAAATTATTAACATGCTACCAATAATTCCCAAACCCGGGGTGCATACAACGTACTAAATTTCCTTATGTTATTACCCTAAAAGATTCAACTGTAATTGACCTTCTGTTTAACATCAATTTATATATATATTTCTGCAGAATATCAATCTTTAACGAGGACATAAAACGAGTGTTCCATTTATCTTGGAAAATAAGAAAAAGGAGTCATTTCTGGGCTTGCTCGCTACGGCGAGTCACCATGCTCGTCATGGCGAACTAGCAGGTACTGGCCTAAACAACTCGCTAGGCGAGCAGATGCTCGCCATGTCGAAGTTCTTCAGCCCAGAACCTGGAGCTCGCCATGAAGGCTCGCTAGCAACTCGCTATGGCGAGTTCATGCAGAATTGTCTCTGTTTTGCGAAAATCATTAAATTTTATAAATCACACCTACAATCCTCATTCAAGACAGTGCAGAAACACATTTTAAATGATATAGAACAGAATAGCATGAATTTTGGGAGCTAAATTCATACACACAGTTATTCCCTATAAATTCCTATGTTTGCATGCATTTCATAAATTTAGGAAAACTAGCTAAACTAGCCTAAGAACCCACCTGTAGTAAGCTTTAACTCTTGTTCCTGGCTTTACTAACGGCTACAGCAAGCTCCTAAAAACCCACGAACCGAACTGACCAGAACTGGAACTTTGACACTTGAAACCCCCTTATTTTGCTCTACGAAGTTGTGAATGAATTGATGATGGATTGAGCTGAGGAATGGAGTTATTTATAGTGTTGTTACTGAGTGAATGAGCAGTACACGAATTTGGCTTGGTTCTTGATTGCATGTAATGTTATTGGTTCAAAATGAGGTGTGAAGGGTTGTTGTTGTTTTGTAACATGTGAGGCCTGAATGGTATAGCTCAGATGAATTCCTCTATTCTGAAGAGTTGCAGATAAAGAATCTCCACTGTATTGAGGATGGAAGTATTTGCATGTGATGGATGATTCCAAACTTTAGTGTTAGTGGAAAATTGGGGATTTTGGCTTGTGTTGGTTGTTTGCATGCGTGAGAGAAGAGAGAATTGAGAGGTTTTAGCTTCAGCATTTTCTTTACTGAAGTGATAGTGAGTGAGTGAATACATTGCATGCAAGGGGTTTGGTAAGACAATGCAAGGTGAGTTGGCTACTTAGTGGAAGTGTGAGTCATTGGAGGGAGGTAATCTTTGAATTCAAGTGTTAATTAATCTCATAACAAGAGTGAAGCCTTGATAGTGTAGTTTATTTGAATTAACAATTCTCAATCTTACACCTAGGACACTTAGTTTCCCCCAAAGATTAATTAATCACCTATAATTAATTTTAGATAATTAGACAAACTCTAATTAAATTACTTTTGGCAATTTAGAAATTGGGGATGTTACAATCTACCCCCTTAAAGAAATTGCGTCCTCGAAATTCAGAAATTTACCTTAGAATAGGTGAGGATAACTGTTCATCATGTCTGATTCCAATTCCCAAGTGTATTCGCCGTCCGGGGACTGCGCCCATTCAACTTTGACAATGGGAATTCTCTTATTCCGAAGAGTTTTGACATCACGATCAACAATTCGAATAGGATCAGGTTGATAAGCCAAGTCCGGCTGAAGATCTATCTGTTCGATTGCTATTGGCTGATAGGGATCTGGAATGTACTTGCGAAGCTGGGAGACATGGAACACGTCGTGTAGCCCTGACATAGAAGGTGGAAGAGCTAACTGATAGGCTACTGACCCAACGCGTCGAAGGATTTGATAGGGTCCAATATATCTTGGACAGAGTTTCTTGGTTCTAAACACACCACGTAAACCCAACTTCGGAGTAACCTTCAAGAACACATGATCTCCTTCATCAAATTTCAACGGTCTCATTCTTCTGTCGGCATAACTCTTTTGCCGACTCTGCGCAACCTTCATCTTTTCACGGATTGACTTAACCTTTAAAGTTGTCTCTTGTATCAGGTCGGGCCCAAGCAATCCGCGATCACCGACTTCCGTCCAACACAAAGGAGTTCTACACTTTCTTCGATATAAAGCTTCAAACGGTGCCATCCCGATACTGGAATGGTAACTGTTATTATAAGAGAATTCAATCAAGTGCAAGTAGTTGCTCCAACTACCGCCATCTTCCAAAACACATGCACGAAGCATATCTTCAAGAGTTTGAATAGTTCTTTCAAACTGTCCATCTGTCTGAGGATGATGCGACGTACTCATTGTCAATTGAGTACCCATCGCATGCTGGAAGGCTTTCCAAAATCTAGAAGTAAAGATTGGATCACGATCTGAAACAATGCTGAGGGGTACACCATGCAACCTCACAATATGTTCTATAAAAATAGCTGCATACTGTGTGGCCTTATAGGTTGATTTCACAGGAATGAAGTGAGCTGACTTGGTCAATCTATCCACAATTACCCAAATTGAATCTTGACCCTTCTGGTTACGGGGTAAACCTCCAACAAAGTCCATAGTAATGTGTTCCCACTTCCACTCCGGAACTTCCAAAGGTTGCAATGGACCTCCAGGTTTCTGGTGTTCAATCTTCACTTGTTGACAAACCAAACATCTAGACACAAAATCTGCGATTTCTGCCTTCATGTTCGGCCACCAGTAGTTCTGTTTCAAGTCGTGATACATTTTGGTGGATCCTGGATGAATCGAGAATCCACTTTTGTGTGCCTCGTCAAGAATCAGCCTTTTTAGTTCATCGTCAGTTGGTACACACAATCTCCCTTCATGCAACATAGCACCATCTGAGGCTATTGAGAACTCTGGATTATTCAATCTCCTTTGAAGGTCCATATCGCTTCGTTGCGCCTGCACTATCCTCGAGCGCAGATCGCATGACAACTCCATACGGTTGATTCTTATGCCACTCTTTCTATACACCACATTCAGATTCAAGTCTCTGAACTTCTCATACAATCCACACTGCTGCATCAAGAGTTCGGAAGCATATAAGGCTTTCCTGCTCAAAGCGTCTGCCACAACATTCGCTTTGCCAGGATGGTAGTTGAGATTGAAATCGAAGTCCTTCAAATATTCCATCCACCTACGCTGCCTCATATTCAGGTCTTTCTGATCAAACAGGTATTTCAGACTCTTATGGTCGCTGAAAAGATCAAATTGGACACCATACAAGTGATGCCTCCAAATCTTTAGAGCAAAAATAATTGCTGCTAATTCCAGATCATGGGTTGGGTAATTTTGCTCGTGTGGTTTCAATTTCCGCGAGGCATATGCTACCACAGCTCCATCTTGCATTAGAACACAACCAAGACCTTTATGCAATGCATCGCAATACACCACGTATTTCCGATTAGGATCAGGAATGACCAATACTGGAGCACTGGTTAACTTTTCTTTCAACGTCCTGAAACTCACTTCACAATCGGCATCCCAAACAAAAGGAGTACCTTTCCTGGTCAATCAGGTCAAAGGTAAGGCGATTTCCGAAAATCCGAGAATGAACCTCCGGTAATAACCTGCTAATCCCAAGAAACTTCTGACTTCTGATACATTGTTGGGTCTTTCCCAGTTAAGAACTGCTTCTACTTTGGATGGGTTGACTGACACACCGCCTTGGGAAATGACATGTCCCAGAAATTTAATTTCTGAGAGCCAGAATTCGCACTTGCTGAATTTGGCATATAACTTCTTCTCTCTCAGAATTTCCAAAACAATCCTGAGATGTTTAGCATGATCTTCTTGATTGCGAGAATAGATTAAAATATCATCTATGAAGATGACAACAAATTTGTCGAGGTAAGGCTGGAAAATCCTGTTCAAGTAATCCATAAACACAGCAGGAGCATTAGTCAATCCAAAAGGCATAACTAGGAATTCATAATGCCCATAACGCGTCTTGAATGCCGTCTTAGACACGTCTGAGGATTTGATTCTGATTTGATGATAACCGGAACGAAGGTCAATCTTTGAAAACACAGTGGCACCTCTGAGTTGATCTAATAGATCATCAATCCGAGGTAGCGGATACTTGTTTTTGATTGTCACTTTATTGAGCTGGCGGTAATCAATGCATAGGCGCATAGTACCGTTCTTCTTTTTCACAAGCAACACGGGCGCTCCCCAAGGAGAGACACTTGGACGAATGAAATGCTTCTGGAGTAGTTCCTCAAGTTGAGTTTTAAGCTCATGGAGTTCTAATGGAGACATTCTATAAGGGGCAACTGAGATGGGCTGTGAACCCGGAACAAGATCTATGGAGAACTCTATTTCACGCTCGGGAGGGAGACTCATAATATCATCCGGGAAAACATCTAGATACTCGCTAACTATAGGGATATCGCTAGGACTCAAACTAGACTCATGATTAATAGTGAACAAGACACTGAAACACTTGCTGCTGGCACCTAAATACTGGATCAACTGGTGAGTGTTTTGCAATAAAGCAGATAAGGCTCTACTTTCTGCAGAAGTATCTGAAGGAATGAACAAATTCTTTTCCGCACAACCGATGTACACGGTATTGGCTGAGAGCCAATCCATGCCAAGAACGACATCAAAGTCCTTTAGAGGTAGACATATTAAATCAATGTGGTAGACCTTACTTCCGACTAAGATGGGACAATTCTGACAAACTTTCTTTGAAGTGACTCTGCCGCCAGTAGCGACGGCGACATACATTGGAGGTACGAGGGGTACAGAAGGAATTCCTAACCGCATGACACAGTCTACGGCTATAAAAGAGTTGGTGGCTCCACAATCAAATAGTACTAAGACCTTAGACTGTCCTAACAAACATACATCCATAATTAATGCATTATTAGATCTTATTTCATTGCAGTCTAAAGAATATACCCGACCTTTATTCTTTGCGGATCCACTGGATTCTCCGTGCTTTTTCAATTTCGGGCACTCGTTCCTGAAGTGATCAGGTTGCTTGCAGTAATAACACATATTCTTGCCTTTCATGCATTCTCCACTGTGAGGATATCCACAGTCTGAACAGTTCTTGGGCGAGCGTTGAGAGTGACTCTGCTTGCCCATGCTGGAGTTACCTTTAGACTTCAAGTTCAAATCAAACTTACCAAACAAACCCTTCTTCTTCTGATTCACCTCATTCTTCTCCTTGTGGATGTTGCTGAGACCAGCTTCGGCGTGATAGCTCTTCTGCACTAGATCACCAAAGCTAGTGATCTGTTGCATTGACACGTCGTGAGCTATATCCGCCCGAAGCCCTATTCTGTATTTCTTCATTTTCCAAGCTTCGGTAGGGGCATCGTCGCCATCAGCAACATACCGGACCAACTCGTTGAACTTCATGGTATATTCAGCTATTGTCAAACTACCTTGTTTCAACTCGGTTAGCTCCCGTTCCATCTGGAATTGGTAGCTCTCAGGAATATAATGGCCAATGAAAAGACGCCTGAAGTTCTGCCAGTTAATCTCCGTATGGCTGGCTTCCATGTACTGCTTGGTACCTTCCCACCAATTGCAAGCGTCACCCCTGAAGAAGCAGGAGACGAAGATTACTTTATCTGTCTCTGAACAAGTCATGGAGTCCAGAATGCCAGTCATTCTCTGCAACCATTCCCTAGCTTTAGCGGGGTTATATTCACCATAGAACTCTAGAGGGCTCATTCTACAAAACTCTCGGAAGGCAGCGCTCGACCCCAAGTTCTGAGGAGGGGGAGCATTCATGTGCTGCTGAAACATGGCCATAAACTCCTGATGCTGTTGCGCTTGTTGGGCTTGAAACTGCTGATGCTGATGCATCATCTCTGCCCACATGTTGGCGTTAGCATCTCCGAACACTTCTGGTTCCTCATCACTATCATGCCTTCTTGGTGGCCTTACAGGTCCTCGTCTCGGTCCAGACATTTCGCTCTAACTGTCAATATCAAATCAAGTTAGCTAGGCCTAAAGTGACATGACACCTAGAACGTATGTAGGGAACTAGACAACTACTGGAATTGGAATGGTAATACTAATGAACTCACGCAAGATCTGAATCGACCTGCTCTGATACCAAATCTAATACCCCACATTATTATCTAGAATATAATGCAGAATATTATAAATAGTACCGAGTTCATTACAATTACATTATTCAAATAAGCACGCACAGGTGCAGAAATACAAACAAGTTCAAATAACATAGCGGAAACGAAAGACAACACGATTAGATAATGAAGAAAGTATAGAAAGACTAAATGCGATCCTCCAACAGCAGCAGCGACTCCAACACCAAAGCTTACCTATTCAACCTGTTTTCCTGTTTCAAATAGGGAGTGGGGTGAGACAGTCACTTCGTCCCAGTGAATTCTACTACCCTCCTAGGCTATAAAGTCGGGGCTCCTAATCAGTCATATCATAATCTAAATCCATAGCATAAATATCATAAGCAATAATGTAAAGGTGTAACACAAAGTTTATCTTGTTCATTTTAAACCGCAAACCCTCTAAGGTGAGCACGTCTCAGGGGTTCGCCTTATCCGCGAGCAGAAAGCGCTCCGGCATAAAGCTCACATAAATTTTCTAATGGAACATCTAAAACGAAGTCCATACTGATAACATAATCATATAATTAATTCGACTGATCACTAAATTATTAACATGCTACCAATAATTCCCAAACCCGGGGTGCATACAACGTACTAAATTTCCTTATGTTATTACCCTAAAAGATTCAACTGTAATTGACCTTCTGTTTAACATCAATTTATATATATATTTCTGCAGAATATCAATCTTTAACGAGGACATAAAACGAGTGTTCCATTTATCTTGGAAAATAAGAAAAATGAGTCATTTCTGGGCTTGCTCGCTACGGCGAGTCACCAAGCTCGCCATGGCGAACTAGCAGGTACTGGCCTAAACAACTCGCTAGGCGAGCAGATGCTCGCCATGGCGAAGTTCTTCAGCCCAGAACCTGGAGCTCGCCATGAAGGCTCGCTAGCAACTCGCTATGGCGAGTTCATGCAGAATTGTCTCTGTTTTGCGAAAATCATTAAATTTTATAAATCACACCTACAATCCTCATTCAAGACAGTGCAGAAACACATTTTAAATGATATAGAACAGAATAGCATGAATTTTGGGAGCTAAATTCATACACACAGTTATTCCCTATAAATTCCTATGTTTGCATGCATTTCATAAATTTAGGAAAACTAGCTAAACTAGCCTAAGAACCCACCTGGAGTAAGCTTTAACTCTTGTTCCTGGCTTTACTAACGGCTATAGCAAGCTCCTAAAAACCCACGAACAGAACTGACCAGAACTGGAACTTTGACACTTGAAACCCCCTTATTTTGCTCTACGAAGTTGTGAATGAATTGATGATGGATTGAGCTGAGGAATGGAGTTATTTATAGTGTTGTTACTGAGTGAATGAGCAGTACACGAATTTGGCTTGGTTCTTGATTGCATGTAATGTTATTGGTTTAAAATGAGGTGTGAAGGGTTGTTGTTGTTTTGTAACATGTGAGGCCTGAATGGTATAGCTCAGATGAATTCCTCTGTTCTGAAGAGTTGCAGATAAAGAATCTCCACTGTATTAAGGATGGAAGTATTTGCATGTGATGGATGATTCCAAACTTTAGTGTTAGTGGAAAATTGGGGATTTTGGCTTGTGTTGGTTGTTTGCATGCGTGAGAGAAGAGAGAATTGAGAGGTTTTAGCTTCAGCATTTTCTTTACTGAAGTGATAGTGAGTGAGTGAATACATTGCATGCAAGGGGTTTGGTAAGACAATGCAAGGTGAGTTGGCTACTTAATGGAAGTGTGAGTCATTGGAGGGAGGTAATCTTTGAATTCAAGTGTTAATTAATCTCATAACAAGAGTGAAGCCTTGATAGTGTAGTTTATTTGAATTAACAATTCTCAATCTTACACCTAGGACACTTAGTTTCCCCCAAAGATTAATTAATCACCTATAATTAATTTTAGATAATTAGACAAACTCTAATTAAATTACTTTAGGCAATTTAGAAATTGGGGATGTTACAATCTACCCCCCTTAAAGAAATTGCGTCCTCGAAATTCAGAAATTTACCTTAGAATAGGTGAGGATAACTGTTCATCATGTCTGATTCCAATTCTCAAGTGTATTCGCCGTCCGGGGACTGCGCCCATTCAACTTTGACAATGGGAATTCTCTTATTCCGAAGAGTTTTGACATCACGATCAACAATTCGAATAGGACCAGGTTGATAAGTCAAGTCCGGCTGAAGATCTATCTGTTCGGTTGCTATTGGCTGATAGGGATCTGGAATGTACTTGCGAAGCTGAGAGACATGGAACACGTCGTGTAGCCCTGACATAGAAGGTGGAAGAGCTAACTGATAGGCTACTGACCCAACGCGTCGAAGGATTTGATAGGGTCCAATATATCTTGGACAGAGTTTCTTGGTTCTAAACACACCACGTAAACCCAACTTCGGAGTAACCTTCAAGAACACAAGATCTCCTTCATCAAATTCCAACGGTCTCCTTCTTCTGTCGGCATAACTCTTTTGCCGACTCTGCGCAACCTTCATCTTTTCACGGATTGACTTAACCTTTAAAGTTGTCTCTTGTATCAGGTCGGGCCCAAGCAATCCGCGATCACTGACTTCCGTCCAACACAAAGGAGTTCTACACTTTCTTCCATATAAAGCTTCAAACGGTGCCATCCCGATACTGGAATGGTAACTGTTATTATAAGAGAATTCAATCAAGTGCAAGTAGTTGCTCCAACTACCGCCATCTTCCAAAACACATGCACGAAGCATATCTTCAAGAGTTTGAATAGTTCTTTCAGACTGTCCATCTGTTATTGTTAGTGTCAAAGAAAATGATGTTATTGTTATGAACTACGATTCATTTTTTATTGTGTATGATGATATTTGATTACGTATCGTCGAAAAAATAATAGTAGAAAAAAAAAATAATAGTAGGAAAAATATTGAAAAAAAGGCATTACAAAACCGATCAAAGTATCTGAACCAAACCGATTAGTTTGGTTCGGTTTCATTTTTAAAAAACAGGACAAACCGATCCAAACCGAACCAATTGAGTACACATTGGTTCGGACCTTGGATTCATCAAAAACCGATCCAAACCGGTCCAATTACACCCCTACTATAAACTATAATAAGAATTTAAACACCTAAAATATCTATATCAATCCATATCCTTATAGAACCCCAAAGTCAAATCTGCATCAAATAAAAAAAATGTAAATATGTGAGAAAAAGTGAAAATAGATGCATAATCTAAGGATATAATTAATATGAAAGATACACTCTTAGGAGAAAGAAATGAAAGAGTTTTTATTTATCGTAAAAGACGCATAATTTAAGGCTATAAATAAAATATATTTAATAGAGTATATCCAATCATCAAATGAAAGCATATAATTAGGGATTAATAGGTAACAAAATTAGAGATTGGTGTAAAATTATTGTATACACACCTAATATATTGACACATCATGTATTGTGTTTTTAAACACATGACGTGTCACATTCATTAATTGATGTGGCAACATAACATTCAAGTTTTTATCGTAGTCGTTGATATAATTTTTTTTTTCACGTGTCAAAATCTAGACCATTCATATTAGGGTTAGAGTTTAGGATGCCTCTAGTTACTCTCGTTTTATTATATCTTATCTTACTTATTTCTAATCTCTCTAATTTGCAACTAATCAAAACCCTAATATGGTGCTTACTTAGGCGGGAAATTTTTCTTAATAATGTGCAATTAATTAATTAATTAACTTCATTTATTCAAAAAATAAATTAATAAACTTCATACTTACTCAGTTGTTCTCTAATTGTTATCCACTGAAAATTTTGCTATTTAGATTCTCATGTCAATCTCTAACTATGTCAATCCCTAAAATTATGCTAAAGGCACCTTTAACCCTAACCTTAATATGAATGGTCTAGATTTTAACATGTCAAAAAAATAAAATCAACGGTTATGATAACAAACTTAAATAATTAATGAGATAAACATTTGAAGAGAAAAATAATGAGATAAACATTAAAAAAAAAAAAGATCAATCAGAAAAAAAAAGAGATAAACACTAAAAAAAAATTGTGATCCGTCAAAAAAGAAAAGAAATGAGATAGACATTAAAAAAACAAAAAAAAATCTAATAATCCAAAAATTATGTATAGATTTCACGAGGTTTATAAATACAAGCACCTTCATGGTATTTTTCTCTCAGTGTATATTTTTTTTAGGGTTAAATATGTTTTTAGTCCCTACATTTTACCCTATAGTTAAAAATAGTACCTACATTTTTTTTATGGTGTAAAAAAACCCTACACTTTTTTCTGTAATCAAGTTTAGTCCTCACTGTTAGTTTTTTTTAACAAAGTGGTGATGTGGCACAGTTAGCCAATAATACGATGACATGTGTCGTTTTTCACCAAATTTATTATACACCTTATCACACTAAATCTTTTCTTGTATCTCTCTTTCTCCAACACAAACTACCACATTCACCACCACAACAACAACACTCATAAGAGAAAAGTCTCCACCATGAAACCACACAACTATACATCCACTACCCTTTGAGTAATCAAAATGAAAACTGAATATTAACAAACAAACAAACAAGGCCAAAAACTAGGCCAAAGAAAGAAATGAAAAATACAAACAGGCGCACCAAAACCCCATCCCAACACACCACTACACAGTCCCCCCACACCCCAACACCACGAACAGCAGAAAAAACCGACGCCGAAATCCGGTATCGCAGCACCATTCATAAAGTAAACAACGCGTTCTATCTCATTCACCATCTTCATCTCAAACATTAGCTTCAACAATTTCATCTCTTCAAGCTTCCCTTTCTCTTTCTCTCATCTTTCACTTCGTTTTAGATTTTTGTGGATTTATATGTTGATTTATGATTTGGGTTTTCAATAATTTAATCAATTTCATTTGGGGTTGTGGTGGGTTGACTTTGATTTGGTATGAAATTTGTTGAATTGAATTTTGATTTTGGAATTTTAAGTTCTGAGTTAGTATGAATTGTGAAGTAGAGGTTGGAGAAGTTGAATGCAATTAGGGATTTGGAGGGTTGGATTTTGTGTTGTTGTTGTCGTTAATGTGTGTTGTTGTTGTGGTGGTGCAAAATGGAAGCTTGGATTGTTGGTGTTGTTATTGTGCAGCTGAAGGTGGTTGGGTTAGAGGAAGAGAGATAGAAGGAAATATATGGTGTGATAAGGTGCACAACAAATAAGGTGGAAAATGACACATGTTACTGTATTATTAGCCAACTGTGCCACATTAGCACTCTATTAAAAAAAACTAAATGTGAGGACCAAACTTGACGATGAAAAAATATGTAAGGTTTTTTTACACCATAAAAAAAAATGTAGGGACTATTTTTAACTATAAGATAAAATGTAAGGACTAAAAACATATTTAACCCTTTTTTTATTTACAATTTATATATTTATCTTCATATAGTTTATTTTGTTTCTATATAGATTTCACTTATTTTGGTCAATTTCAATGAGTTAACTTCTCTTCACCACTATTATGTAATTATGTTTTACAAATTATGCATTTGAATTACTTTGATGTGTTCTTATATTACTTTGCAGGTACACGAAGTTGTTGATGAATGTTATACCATTATTAAAGATCTATGTAGCTAACAAATTTTTTATTTTTTATTTATCATGGATGGTTTATTATAATTAATAATAGATTATATAATTCTAATAATTGTGAGCCTTGTTGTTTTTCAATGTACTTGAAATATTTTCTTATTTATGATTGTGCCCACCAAAAAATAATACAGTAATTAAAGTTGGCTTAAAAATAGACGCAATTTGTTATGGCATACACGAATAGTCATCAATATTTTTTTCCTCAAAACAAACGTCCAACCAAGATCAATTAAGATACATTTGAAAAATATTTATATTATTGATTATTTTTTTACTAAATGTTGTGCCTAAATAAAAAAAAAATGAGATCAGTTTAAAAATATTAATATGTATTGTGGATTCAATGAATAATCTGCATGATTTATTTTAATTCAAAATTGGTACAAATAATTAGTAATAGATATATATTCTTACACGTATAGTTTGATAATCACCAATAAAAATATATTTGATTGAATTAGAAAGATGAAAGCAATTTGTACCAAATTATGCATCATATTAATTTATGATTTTATTATTTTTTAAAAAATATTTGTTAATAAAAAAACTATATGCCACACGCAAATGATAAGCATGAGAAAGCAAAAAAAAAATCTATGGTAAGCATGAGAAGAATAACTATACATCATATTAATTAATAATTTTATTATTTAAAATAAAATTGTTAATAAAAAAACTATATGCCACACATAAACGATAAGCCAAAAAAACATAAAATTTTTTAAACTTATCATGCTTGAAACTTCCTATTATTATTATTTCGCGATTAATGCAAAAATTATTTAAAATTCACATATAAGAGATTAAGAAGATTCTATAATATATGTTTAATACTATAAATAATCACATATTATGATATTTTCATTATATAATTGAATTAATTGATTACGGGTAAAAAAGTGTAGTTAAAGATATGTTTTAGTATTTTAGTGGTATATCGTCGCATTTACCACGTAGTTTCAAATTTCAATTTTTTGTACAAGAGATTGAGGACTTTTATGTAATTTTGATCAAAATTAAGCCGTTTGTCTTTTTTTTGTTAAACTACTAGCAGTAGCAGTTTGTCTTAAAAGTTCTATTTTGACGTCAAAAGTTGAGTTCACAGAGAGTGTGAAAGAACAAAATCGCATGCTCCAAAATATCTCTCGCCACCCTTCGTTGTTGTTCTGCTTTGATAGTTTCTGGCACCTCCAATCTCTCTTTCTCTTTCAAAGCTTTTGATTCTTTTTCCCAATTTCCACCGAACGAGTTTCCGAGAATAACAAAGCAAAGGCTTCGAGGTTAGTTATTTTCGGAATCTAGGGTTTTTCTTCTTTCTTCTGTGTATTTTGTTTTCCACTTGTATTTGTTTGTTAATTTGAACTTGTGTTAGGTTACATTCCAAATGTTATTCCTTAATTTAGGAAATTAGGGTTTATATTTTCATCATACTTTTGAATTTCTTTGCGCCTCAGGTTTAGTATTTGATTATAATTTGGTGTCTGGTTTCATACATCGTTGTTTGATTAAGGAAAAGAAGCAGCAAAATAATTTGCACAAGTTAGGGTTTATAGGGTTTACACAACATTCAACTCTAACATAGTTCCTCATTCTTTCAAGTAAGAGATTAATTCAATAACTGCCATGTGAATTCCATTTTACATGATAATTGATTCATTTTCTCCATGACATGTTCATTCCATTTTTCTTATGATTATCTGTTTCTTGTTAAATCAATTAATATTGTAAATTATGTTGACTTTTTCTTATTTTATTTGATTTTTCTGTGTACAGCATTGTTAATTATCATTATTTGATTTATTTTTTATGTATTTAATTGTCTTTAATTTGTATATACCCGAATGTATGTAAGAGTCTTTTACATGTTCCTTCAATCAAATCATTTCATGATTTTTTTAGTGCTAGATTTTAAAATATCTCTATCTATATCTATCTAGTATAATTTGATTGAATGTATGTGTAAAAATGTTTTAGAGTGTGTCGATATATTCGTTTTTTTTTTCCTTTCTATATTTTGTTTTAGAGTTGGTATTGTAGTTTGGCTATTAAATTACTTGGATGTGAATTATTAGTTTATTTCTGTGTATTATAGCTTTTAATTTTTTGATTTCTTGACAAATAAGAAAACACATAATACAACAAACTTAATAGATTATTACTAGCATAGTATCTGATTCTTCGTAATGATTGCCAAAGACAGAACCCTAATTACTAGCCAGCCCTGGTTGTAATTTTTAAGTGGGTTCTTACCGATGATGATAATCGGTTCTTTTCCGGTTCCACTATTGAGGCAAGTCATATGTGGATGTCATCTGAAAGAGCTTTTCTTTCAGAAGTACCATGATCTTATCATTTGAAAGTTATTATTAAATAAATGTAAATGTGAATAAAGTATTTAAATTTAGAGAATGTGTAAAGAAGGAATATGACAGACACTTTGTCAGCAGGTTAGTTAGTAGAATAAGAAACAGTTTATGCAAAGAATAGGAACATTGTTGTACAGGATCAAGTTTAATTAACTCTTGTTTTATTTAATGTATCTTTATGTTAAAACTGCCTGAGTATCAACAACCCATTGTGTTAAGATGATACAATCTGGCGAAATATAGTGATCCCTGTCTAAAATATGTTTCAAAAGTGTATAGCTATTTAAAATTAAATTGGCAGAACAATGTGTGACTTTTTTATGCGTCGGATTAGAGAATAAAAATTAGTCCATAGAACTAGTAGTCAGTTATAATAGTTATACATATGGAATTCTTAAAGATCGAATTGATATTTTTTTATTATTGCTCATGGCTTTTATCTTATAAAGGACCGCTTTTAAGATTTTCTTATCCATATTTTGTTGGTTAAGTCAAGTTATTATGTTAAAACTTTCAAGGATTAATTTAAGAGTTTTATAACTATATCATGTGTATTTATGTGTATGTGTATTTGAAAAGGATTTATGTATCTAATCTAGTATAGTGTTGCTAAATTGCAGCCCGGAATGACATTGTAAATTTGGTGCTAGCTGTTGTATGCAAATTGTGAAGCCGCGTCACCATGTTGCTGCATCATGTTATTTTACTTCCATTGGTGATTTTGCAGTGTTGCCAAATATCAGCCATGGCAGATTGTGGTGGGGGATTTTTCGACAATCGACATGGCCAATTTGTGAATGATGGCGCTGCAATGGTGGTTTTTTTGGCTTTGCACCATGGTCCGCAATCGTTAACACTGATTTTTAAGTGTGATAAGATGATACAATATGGTGAAATATAATGATCCTGTGTTAAATATGTTTCAAAAGTGTATTGCTGTTTAACTCTTAATTTAATTGGCAGAATGTGATTTAACGAGTTAATTTGACAAACCAAATGCATGTTCAGGAACTTTGATTCTTATAATCTGCATTTAGAAACTAATTTAGAGTACTTTATGTTTTAGTTTTTCAAAGACTAATGATACTATTTTTAACTTTGAAGGATGAATGAATTTGTCAAGCTTATATTTTTTTGTTTTGACTTTTCATAACAAATAGTTGTTGTTTTTGTTCATATACAGACAAATGCTGCACATTGATGGACATGGGGCTCTATAATTTTACAACACCCTACAGGATTACATGGGGCTCTACTTCTCTTCACGAACACATGTTGAAGTTTGACTCATGGGAGAAGCCTGCAGAGTTGGAATATGTATTTTATATTTTATTTACTTATTAATTTTGTATTCTATTTTGCCTAAATCTTATTGTTGTATGTCGGTTTTGAAATTCTGATTTTTTATTTATTTTTGTTATTTTTATTGAATTGAACAGGTAAAGGAGCATCTGATTTCTGTGTTTCTAATGCCATCATGGTTGTTGGGAATCCTTCTTTCTTAAATCAATGTTTTGCCTTTATTTTCTAACACCGTGGGGTCAGAAAGCCAATCTAGATCGGAGAAGGGTAATAGTTCGTAACTCGGATAATCGTAACACGAATCGTAAGATTCTACCAAAATAGAGTATCATAGATCGGAGAAGGATCGTAACCTCTAAAATCATAAGTGACAGAGGCAGGGCAAGCAGGCCCACAGCCCAGGGCCTCAAAATTTTTGGGGCCTCAACAATATTTTTTTTTTTTTTTTCAAGTCCATCATATTAAACATAGGACAAATAGTATTTGCATATAAAGTTTTTCAACAAATCCCAATTGGCGCAGTGGAAAGCGCTGTGTCCCTGATGCACGCGGATGCGTGTTCGAGTCCCTGAGTGGCTGTTTTTTGTTTTCTTTTATTTATTTTAAGAGTATACATAAATAGTTGAAGGGAATTCAGCCCAATAGGACCACTAATCTCCAACAAATAATTATATCCATTCATGTATAATTTACTACTTTATATATTTTAACTATATTTTGTTATTTCTTTAAAAATAAAGAATATTTACTAAAATTCTGCTGTAATTTTTATTAAAAAAAATATCAATTTTTATGATATTAGTAAGAAAGAACCAAAATCACGATACTTCAAAATAGCAAAAGAAAAGAAAAAAAAGTAGTCTTATATATACATATTAAAATTAATTTTAATAAATGGGGTTATATATACATATTAAAATTAATATTAATAAATGGGGTTATTAACCATAAAAAAAGAAGAAAAAAAAAATAGAAAAGAAAGAAGTTTAATTCATTAAAAAAAGAGTTAGCCTTTCAAATAGGTGTGTCAGTTGTTTTTGTTCTACTTCCAATTGAACAAAACGGTGCGTTTTGGATTTAGTGGAGAAAGCAAAAAGCAAAAAACACGTGTGTTTGATATAATGAGTAAAACGCAGCGTTTTACTGATTCAGAGGAGGCCAAACGCAGCGTTTCATGATTTGAAAAATTTGGGTTTTCAATTTCGTAATTGGGTCCGAAATCCGACCCGGAACTCATGCGCGGATCTTCTCTTTCGTAGCAGATCGGAACGCGCGCCGTTCCTACGATTTTGCGACTCAGAACACCGATCCGGCGCCGATCCTCTTCTCCAACGATTCCGAGCACGATTCGGCTCGCTCAGGTATGGGTAACTCGTTAACTCGTCCGATTCAGCGAGTTGACTCGCGATTTTGACAACACTGCGGGCAAACATACATTATCCAATTATTGTTGTAATGTATTACCTAGATTCAATAATGGGAATAAGAGAATTAAGAAGTTTGAGGACATTGGATGGGTTCAACTGCGCAACTGACTTTATAATAACCTGCAAACTGTTGATTCTGCATGTGTTCATTAAGGAGACTTCTTAGCCGTGTCAAAGGTCCGTGGTAGGTGGGGAGGTTTCGAGACACTAGAAAAGTGGGCGACTGGTTCATTTGTCGGCCATACTGCAGTTTGGTTGAAGGATGAAATGGGCAATTTATGGGTTGGCGAATCAGGGCATGTGATTGGAAAGGTATACAATATGATCAAGTGTTTTAGAATATTTTTTCTATAACATTAAATCTTGTTGTTGCCTATAGTGGCTTAGTTAAGGGGTTCAAATTTGTTCGATTTTAATTGAGGTAGTTTTGTAAAATAAGATTGTCTTATGGTCTGTGTTTATTCAGGGTGAAGAAATTATTGTGGCAATTCCACGGGAAGAATGACGGGAATTGGCTCTTAAAGATGGCCTAAATCCACAGACTGCCTTGCTTCCCCTGCATCTAGAATTGCATGTGATATTTAACTCCACCACAGCATGGGAGTGTGCTCGGAGCATGTCAGGCACCTCCTATGATTATCACCATATCATATTCAGTTGGATAAACACTGTTGCTGACAACTATCCTCCACTTCTTGATGCGCATTATAATATATAGGTATCTTCTTCTTCCTCATCTTTATTTTATGTTTTAATCTGGATTTTATTGCATAGGGGTCTCCACTTGATTGTGCGGCTCTTGTTAGCTTATTGGGGTTAATGGTTTAGATTTGCGATTTCCTTGGGTCTTTCTGAATCTTAAGTTATGCTACGACTTTTAATGTTGATTTGAAGCCATAGTAGTTGTTCGTGTTGCATAGGTTTTGGTTGGGGACTTTTCATATAGGCTTGAGTGTTTAGGAATTGTATAAGTGTTCGACTTTTAGTAGCTATAACATATTCCTTGGACATTCCTTGGGTATGCAACCATATTCTGCATAATTTTGCAGAAACTATTAATGAACCCAAAGACTAATATCATGATAAAGAGTATGGTCAATTGGAAGTGGTTAGAAATGCTCACTTATGCGGTTTGTATAAAAATTTAAGTCAAATGCATGTATATGTTGTCATGCAACCCTTGAATACCAAAAGAAAATGTAAAACCAAGTCTTAGAGTAAAACTAAAAGTACCACTTAAAAATTGTCACATAGGATATATGCTAAAGTACTATTCCAAACACAACATCAATTGAGCATAATTGTCAAATGAAAGACAATTTTTTACATGGGATTTTCTCCAAAATTGTTATTAGGTCAAATATGATTTGCATATTATAAACAAGCTCAATTGGAATAGTAAAACTTAGAAATTTTTTTGACAATCGTAAAACTTAGATTTAAAAGTGAGAGTTTTAGTAAACAAGTGACTTGCAATGTCAAATTTTGAATCACATCAATATCTAGCTCAAACCCTCCACCAACAATTTCAATAGGTAAAAATAAGTTTGCATGTAGAAAGGGATAGGACCAATTTAAGTAGTAGAAATCTGAATTGACTCATTGTGAAATAGTTTTTGCATTAATGTGAAATTGTTGCCTTGTGAACTTATTGACTCATGTCCTAAATGTTTCAGAAGTTTTCTATGAGTTTGAAAATGTCGTGTTCTCAAAAATGTTGGATAAACCACTCATTTTGAAATAGTTTTGCCTTATGTGAAATTGCTGCCTTATGAAATTAATGTCCCTTGTCCCTAATGTTTCATAAGTTTTGTAAGGATTAAAATGTCGTGATGCCAAAAATGTGGGATGAATTACAAAATGTGAAATAATTGTTGCCTTATTAACTTAATAACCCTTGTCCCAAATATTTCATAAGTTTTGAAAGAGATTGAAACTGTCGTGATGCCAAAAATGCAGGATGAATATCTCATTGTGAAATTGTTGTTTTATGAATTCAATGATCATTGTCCCTAATGTTTCTTAAGTTTTGTGAGGGATTGAAAATATTGTGATCTCAAAATGCTGGATGAATAACTAAATGATCCTAGTCCCTGATGACCCTAATGTAAAATAGTTGTTGCCTTAGTGTGAAATTGATGCCTTATGAACTTAATGACCATTGTCGGGATTGAAAATGTCATGATCCCAAAAATTCGGGATGAGTCACTCAATGTGAAATAGTTGTTGCCTTAATGTGAAATCGTTGCCTTATGAATTTAATGACTCTTGTCTATGATGTTTCATACATTTTGTATGGGAATGAAAATGTTGTGATCCCAAAAGAGCTTGATTAATCACTCAATGTAAAATAGCTGTTGCCTTATGAACTTAATGAAACTTGTCCTTAATGTTAGAAAATGCAGTGACGCCAAAAATACTGGATGAATCACTCAATATGAAATAATTGTTGTCTTAATGTGAAGTTGTTGCCTAATGAACTTAATGACCCTTGTCCCTAATAATTCACAAATTTTGTAAGAGATTTAAAATGTTGTGATCCCAATAATGCTGGATGAATCACTAATTGTGAAATAGTTTTTGCCTTAATGTGAAATTTTTTTCCTTACGAACTTAATGACCCATGTCCCAAATGTTTCATAAGTTTTCTATGGGTTTGAAAATGTCGTGTTCCCAAATATGTTGGATAAATCACTCAATGTGAAATAGTTGTTGCCTTATGTGAAATTATTGTCTTATGAATTTAATGACCCTTGTCCCTAATGTTTCATAAGTTTTGTAAGGAATTAAAAATGTTGTGATCCCAATAATGCTGGATGAATCACTAATTGTGAAATAGTTTTTGCCTTAATGTGAAGTTTTTGCCTTACGAACTTAATGACCCATGTCCCAAATGTTTTATAAGTTTTCTATGGGTTTGAAAATGTCGTGTTCCCAAATATATTGGATAAATCACTCAATGTGAAATAGTTGTTGTCTTATGTGAAATTATTGCCTTATGAACTTAATGACCCTTGTCCTAAATGTTCTATAAGTTTTGTAAGGGATTGAAAATGTTGTGATACCAAAAATGCTTCATGAATCGCTCATTGTGAAATAGATGATGCCTTATGTGAAATTGTTGCCTTATGAATTTAATGACCCTTCTCCGTAATGTTTCATAAATTTTGTAATGGATTACAAATGTCTTGATGCCAAAAATGCTGGATGAATAACCAAATGTCAAATAATTTTTGCCTTAATGTGAAATTGTTGTCTTATGAACTTAATAACCCTTGTCCAAAATGTTTCAATAATTTTGTAAGATATTGAAAATGTTGTGATACCAAAAATTGTGGATAAATCACTCATTGTGAAATGATTTTTTTCTTAATGTGAAATTGTTGCCTTGTGAACTTATTGACTCATGTCCTAAATGTTTCATAAGTTTTCTATGAATTTGAAAATGTCGTGTTCCCAAATATGTTGGATAAATCACTCAATGTGAAATAGTTGTTGCCTTATGTGAAATTATTGCCTTATGAAATTAATGACCTTTGTCCCTAATGTTTCATAAGTTTTGTAAGGGATTGAAAATGTTGTGATAACAAAAATGCTTGATGAATCACTCATTGTGAAATAGTTTTTGCATTAATGTGAAATTGTTGTCTTGTGAACTTATTGACTCATGTCCTAAATGTTTCAGAAGTTTCCTATGAGTTTGAAAATGTCGTGTTCTCAAAAATGTTGGATAAACCACTCATTTTGAAATAGTTGTTGCCTTATGTGAAATTGTTACCTTATGAAATTAATGTCCCTTGTCCCTAATGTTTCATAAGTTTTGTAAGGATTAAAATGTCGTGATGCCAAAAATGTTGGATGAATTACAAAATGTGAAATAATTGTTGCCTTATGAACTTAATAATCCTTGTCCCAAATGTTTCATAAATTTTAGAAGAGATTGAAACTGTCGTGATGCCAAAAATGCAGGATGAACCTCATTGTGAAATTGTTGTTTTATGAATTCAATGACCATTGTCCCTAATGGTTTTTAAGTTTTGTGAGGAATTGAAAATGTCGTGATCCCAAATTGCTGGATGAATCACTAAATGACCCTAGTCCCTGATGATCTAAATGTAAAATAGTTGTTGCCTTATGTTAAATTATTGCCTTATGAACTTAGTGACTCTTGTCCCTAATGTTTCATAAGTTTTGTAAGAGATTAAAAATGTCAAGATCCAAAAAATGCAGGATGAATCACTCAATGTGAAATAATAGTTGTTGTCTTAATGTGAAATTATTGTCTTATGAATTTAATGACATTTGTCCCTAATTTTTCATAAGTTTTGTAAGGGATTGAAGATGTTGTGATACCAAAAATGTTGGATGAATCACTCATTGTGAAATAGTTGTTGCCTTATGTGTGAAATTGTTGCCTTTTGAACTTAGTGACCATTGCCCCTAATGTTTCATTAGTTTCGTAAGGGATTTGAAATGTCGTCATGCCAAAAATCTTGGATAAATCACAAAATGGGAAATAATTGTTGGCTTAATGTAAAATTATTGTCTTACGAACTTAATAACCTTTGTCCCAAATGTTTCATAAGGTTTGGAAAAGATTGAAATTGTCATGATGCCACTAAATGTGAAATAGTTGCCTTATGAACTTAATAACCTTTGTCCCAAATGTTTCATACGTTTTGGAAGGGATTGTAAATGTCATGATGCCTAAAATGCTGGATGAGTCACTCATTGTAAAATTGTTGTTACCTTAATGTGAAATTGTTGCCTTAAGAACTTATTGACTCATGTCCTAAATGTTTCTTAAGTTTTCTATGAGTTTGAAAATGTCGTGTTCCCAAAAATGATGGATAAACCACTCATTGTGAAATAGTTGTTCCCTTATTTGAAATTGCTTTCTTATGAACTTAATGACTCATGTCCCTAATGTTTCATAAGTTTTGTAAGGGATTAAAATGTCGTGATGCCAAAAATGTTGGATGAATTACAAAATGTGAAATAATTGTTGCCTTATGAAATTAATAACTGTTGTCCCAAACATTTCATAAGTTTTGGAAGAGATTGAAACTGTCGTGGTGCCAAAAATGCAGGATGAACCTCTCATTGTGAATTTGTTGTTTTATGAATTCAATGATCATTGTCCCTAATGTTTTTTAAGTTTTGTGAGGGATTGAAAATGTCGTGATCCCAAATTGCTGGATGAATCACTAAATTACCCTAGTCCTTGATGATCTAAATGTAAAATAGTTGTTGCCTTATGTTAAATTATTGCCTTATGAACTTAGTGACTCTTGTCCCTAATGTTTCATAAGTTTTGTAAGAGATTAAAAATGTCAAGATCCAAAAAATGCAGGATGAATCACTCAATGTGAAATAATAGTTGTTGTCTTAGTGTGAAATTATTGCCTTATGAACTTAATGACATTTGTCCCTAATTTTTCATAAGTTTTGTAAGGGATTGACGATGTTGTGATACCAAAAATGTTGGATGAATCACTCATTGTGAAATAATTGTTGCCTTATGTGTGAAATTGTTGCCTATGAAGTTAATGACTGTTGTCCCTAATGTTTCATAAGTTTTGTAAGAGTTTGAAAATGTCGTTTACTATACGGTGTTTTTGGAACTTTGATTCCAATATATTTGCATCGATACCTGTCGGGATACCCATTTTTTGTTTTTGTTGCCTTACGAACTTAATGGTTCTTGTCCCAAATGTTTCATAATGTTTGTAAGGGATTGAAAATGTCGGTTTCTAAAAAATATTGGATGAATCACTCATTGTGAAACAGTTGTTGCCTTATGTGAAATTGTTGCCTTATGAAGTTAATGACCCTTGTCCCTAATGTTTTATAAGTTTTGTAACAGTTTGAAAATGTCGTTTACTATACGGTATTTTTGGAACTTCCATTCCAATATAATACCCATTTTTTATTTTTGATCATTCAAGGAAATTCAATCATCTGCTTGAGATAAATACGAGCGCTCAACTCTATAATTGAACATTTAAGAGGGTATAAAAGCATGTGTGACGAAATCGTTTTTCAGTTTGTGCAAAAGAGGTGGATTATATGGCCATAGTAACCCCAATTTTGACCGTTGAAATCGATGAATATACTTTTGTTTATAAATTTTGTAACAAATTGACCATAAATGCCTCAATAACCATAGCGTAAAATGCTGGATGAACTTACCGACCCTAGTCCCTAAATGTGAAAGCTAGTTGTTGTCTTTCTTGCCACTTGAGCAATTGTCTCTATTAGTGTGCTCTTTTTTGTCAACACATATATATATATATATATATATATATATATATATATATATATATATATATATGAAATTTTATTCACAATGCACAAATGTATATCTATTTTGCAACTGCAATGAAAAGTGATTTTGCATTATGATCTTAATGATCCTAGCCCCAAATATTTCATAAGTTTTGTAACTAATGGATGTCTCATTGACCTCAGGGTAAAATGCATTATGAAATTATCAATGCAAAAAAAAAAAGCATTATGGAATTAACATGGTATTGTCCCTAATCTCTTCTGTTTGCTACGGTAATTTTTTCAACTTTCTTTCCACATATTTAGATACCCATTTTCTCGTTCTTGATTATTAAACATCATTCAATTTTCTGCTTTATACAAAAGAACCTTAATTGAGCAAAGGTCTTCTTTCTGTCCCAAGACCATGTTTGTATGGTACCGATGTTTTTAAAGATTAACTTTTTCATTTGCTACAGTAATTTTGGAACTTACATTATATTTGAATACCCATTTTTCATTTATGATTTAGTCAAGGATATTCAATATTCTGCTTGAAAAACGGTACAATCTTACCCATTTTTTTTATTATTCAAGAACATTCAATCTTCTGCTTGAGAAAGAAAAAAAAACCTTTAATTGTACAAAAGATGTTATGTCCCAAGATCCTGTTTGGTACCCCAATATTTTAAAAGACAATTTTTTGGAATTGATACCTGTTGGGAACATGCCGATTTTATCATTCTTGATTATTCAAAAACCTTCAATCTTTTGCTTTGGAAAAACTGAAACTTAAAATTTTGTAAGGGATTGAAAATGTCGTGATCCCAAAAATGCTGGATAAATCCTTCAATGACCCTAGTCAGTGATGACCATAATGTGAAATAGTTGTTGCCTTAATGTAAAATTGTTGCCTTATGAACTTAATGACCCTTGTCCCCAATGTTTCATAAGTTTTGTAAGGGATGAATGTTTGGAATGATCTTTGAGAAATATGTATTTTGAACTCTATTCATGATGGAAAAGTTGGATGGTTTCCTTCAAAGCTATTTTAATGTGAAATTTTATTCAAAATATGGATGGTATCTATCATTGTCTTTTTATGACCCTAATTGTGAAACTATCGCTGCTTGTACGATATACAAGAGTCACTAACTCCAAATTCGATAATAATATGGATATACTATGTTTCATTATTTTTGTAAGGGATTGTCTTGGTGACCTAAAAATGTTGGATGATGCCTTAATGCGAAAGCTAGTTGTTGTCTTAAATGCAATTTTAATATAAAATTTCATTCATAATATTAGGCATGGATAATATCTTTTGTTCTTTGATGACCCTAGTCCCTAAATGTGATTTTGCAACAATATCTATTTTGATTTTGCAAATGCAAAATGGAGTGCATCCTTGTGTTTTATTTGATTAGCCTCTTGTTAAGGGTTTCAAAGGAATTCTCTAAGGAAGAAAATGATCAACTAAAGCAAAGTACAAAGAAACCAACTTTGTGGAGTCCAAAGTATGTTTGCACTGTGATTAGCCTCCTGGTTGTATCTGCAGTGTTTATACAGATTGTTTGAAAATGATCAGAAGTACATGCACGTTATATCTCTCTTAGAAACTTCATTTAAAGATATGTACTTTATTGTGTTGCTTTTTCTCCCTTTATAAATATTTTCAATATTGTTTGTTATTGCAACTAAGATTTCACCTGCAATATTCAAACTCAAAATACTTGATTAATATCCAGTGACATATTGTGCTCTTAATTAAGTATTTTGAGTTTAAATATTAAAACACTTATGTTGTTATTAAGCATATATTGTGTCCTTAATCACTTAATTTTAATAGTCAAACTCAAAATACTTGATTAAGACCACAAAAGGCTTGTTCCCTTGCAATCATATGTTTCCCATTTTCTCACTTCTACTGAATTCTTACTTTACAATTTGATTGCAGGAAGGTTATATTCTTAGAGGTAGAAATGATGTTTTTCAAGATGCACCATGCCCACCCCTAGCCACCATGACAGCACCATAGATCAGAGTACCACGACAACACCATAGGTCAGAACACCATGACAACACCATAGGTCAGAATCTTGTGCTAATAATATATTTTACCATATCGCTGCATCATGTTATTTTACTTCCATACGTGATTTTGCAGTGTTGCCAAATATCAGCCATGGCAGATTGTGGTGGGGGGTTTTTCGACAACCATGGGAGCTACATTTGAGAAATGCAGCCAGCCTTGGCAGGCAACTGTTGATTCTGGTATTAGACTATTAGCTAGTAGTTCATCTGCATGTCTGCTTTTATGAATTATTCTCTTATGATGTAATCTTTCTATACTCTAATTTCCCTAATTGGAACTATCTAAACCCTAATTTTGCTTAACAAGGGCGGGAATAGTGGATTTACACCATTAATTGCTCATTAGCGTGTGGGACCCATATATTATACCATCAGCCTATCAGTAATTTCCTTTCAGCAAAAACTAAGCGGGCATATTCTCTCTCTTGGAATCACGCGTTTGCCCTATGCAACCAAGCAATAGAAATTAATTTGGAGGCTGCAGTTAATTACATTATCACTTACCAATGCTATTCCTATTATCTTACTAACTACTCTGTCTCTACCTTCATTCTATATTCTCTATGAAAATCTTCCCCAATACAATTGAAAATTGAGAATACATTACAGAGTTGTTTTTCACCATTTCAAAGTTGTTTTAATTTTCACCACAAACCAATTCCAATTCTCAAACCCCCAAATCTCTCTCTTTCTCTCAAAACACAAACAGAACTCATCTGTTCCACAACCTACCGCCGCCTTCAGATGCAGTTTCCGGCCACCACGAGCTTCATCAATGAAAACGAGCATGAATTCCTTAATCTCTGTAAATAATTTTCTCTATGAACTACTTTTATTCCACGATTTAGTTTTCTTCGCAACCACCATCCCTTCCGCCGTGGTAAAGGTATTTCCAACCAGTGGGCGCGCCGCCTTACTCCTCCCATGGCCTCATCTTTGTCAGCCTCTATTGTTTGTTTCTTTTTCATAATTATTTTTAAAACTCTACGTTTTCATAATTTTTTTGTGAAGACTTGCATATTCAAAGGTCAGAAATTATAAACAAATCATGTTTTAAGTTGTTGCATGATCTGTTTTTTACTTGATTCAACTATTTTGACTCACTTTTTCTTTCTACTCAAACAAAGTTTTGATCTTTTTCATTTCAAGGGTTATTTAACTGATATTTTGTTATTAACACGAAGTTGAATGAATGTTTAGGTTGTTGAAGACAATGAATTTAGCACATTGTTTATATAATCATGTGTTGGGTGCATTTCAAATTTAATTTACTCATCTCTTTGAATTTTATGCTGCTCCTTTTCAACTTCATATATGCAAGCCACATGTTTGATAAAATGCTATAATTGATTCTCATCAACAATAGCATCACCAAGTTGGAATTTTTGTTACTTTGGTGGCTGTTTTGGATTTACTTCTATGATGTGTTATGCTAATTAGGTTTTATAGATTTTTATCAAGTGAGATTAAAATTTATAGATTTTTGTTGCTTTTATACACTTTCCCTATGATTCCAAGAGCATATATGAATGCATGATTTTGTATAGTCTAATTTTTTACTTCAATTTTTGCACTTTATGTGATTTTGCAGAGTTGATTTTCTATTGTTAAAACAAATAATGATGGGAATGGAAGTAAACACGATAAAAAGAAGAATACACGGTAAGAGGCATAAGAAGAATCGTCCTTCTATTATTGTTTGTTTCAAAGAAGGTTGATTGTGTTGCCAAAATTTTTGTTCCTAATTTTATTCTGATTTAAAACACAATTCCTATTTATGGTTTTTGGGTATTTTGCTTGGAATTGCTTTTATTTTTTTGTTTTAAATTCTTATTCATTTACGTGTAGACTGTTTTTGTTGCTTATTTATCTAATCCTTCTTATTTAGTTTTGTCCTCCTCCTTCCTCTATAATCGTTTTTATTTTGTGATTTTTTTGGTATAGGTTCAGAATCTATCTCATGGACAGGACAATGTTTGTTGAGGTTGAGGAAAGTACTATTCCATTGTTGAGGTTGTGAATAAGAGAAACAACTTTAATCAAACTGATTTGTGATATTACTATTGAGACTTGCAATTGATTATAATATTAATGTTATATTCTTAACTGTATTTTGTTTTATGTTTAGGTTGAAATTTATGTCCAAGGGTAAAATTAGGAGCTGGAGTTATGGGTTATGAATAATCCATATGTCTTTTGTTAGTTGCATATTATTAATGTTAAAATGGTTCTCATAGCAGCTTGCATAGTGTATCAATGTGCAAATACATTATAAGCAGAAAATAATGTAGATTTAACTTATTCTGCTAATAGGTTTTATTTGATATAAATGATTGTTGCCAATTCTTTTTTCATCAAGATAGATCGATTTAGTTTTAGAGGTTGCTGATTTGTGTTTTACTGATAAGACACCAACTTATTCTACCTCAAATAATAGATCAGTTCTATAAACTTAGCAGAACCAATACCACTAAATACTTAGAAATAAGTTTGTTAAACTTAATTTATGATTGGTAATAAATAGTAGCAACATAATCCAAGTGTTATTTACAATAGTAGAAATATCAACAAGTTTGATTCATGAACTATAGTATTATTTATCATGTCATGCGAATGTCTTAATTAGGGAATGCTGTATTCTTCCAATAGACATATGTTGTGCAACAAAAGAACCAATGTAAAGCTTAATTGACATGTAAGATATTATTTTTATATTTTCTTTTTGGTGGTATGATATCTAGGTGCTTACCGATGTTGTTCTGCTCCAATCTTATATTCATATGCACTATTATGATATTTTTTGTCATATAGTCTTGAAATAATTGAAATAAATATTTTTTTTTTCTTTAATTATTAGCACATTAGGTAATATATAACACTTCAATATATTTTGATATGATTGTATATTATTTTGTAATATTTTAATATCATATATTAATCACACATTATATATCAATATACACATTATATAATTGAATGATTGTGTCCCGTGCGAATGCATTTTTACTGGGCGGGAAATGCAATTACCATTGGTAATTAATTCATGGGTTAATAGGTGTTTACCCCCCTGCAAAGTAGGCGATTTTTGTTTTACCACTATAATTTTTTTTTTTGAGAACATCCTCCTGTAATGTTTTATTTTTTTGTTCGTAGTGTAATTTACCTCCTATAATGTTGTTTTGTTTTACCCGAAGGGTAAAATGAACTACGAAAAAAAAAACATTACAGGGGGTGTTCACAAAAAAATAAATTACAAGGGGGTAAAACAAAACTCGCCTACTTTACAGGGAGTAAACACCTATTAACCCTTAATTCATTGATTAACTGCTCTTTAATGTTGCTAACTAATCTACCTTATTCCTATGCATGCTTCTCTCTCTATTTAACACGGCAACTAATTGATGCGATAACATTGGAAATCGGTGCTAAATAACTATTTCCTACAAAATAGCAAAAGGGCAGTGACTTTTTTAGGGATGTTTGAATTATAGAGATATCATTTTTTTTTAATTAACTAATTTATTGATAAAGATCTATCATAAGGACAAGAATCATCTATTATTAAATTAAAAAAAGGATTGATAGAGATCTATGATGATCACTGCTTTCAAAAAATAAATAAATCATAATTATAAGAAAATAAATAATAGAAATTAGTAAGATTCTGCAATATCAATCTTTTTAAAATTTCCGAAATGTACTTGACATCATCAATTATTTAATATTATATTTTGAACGATTTATTGAATTATAACTTATTTTTTGCCATCTTATACAATTTCTTTTTTTCATATAGCACATTAATTTATATATGTATATAGTGTTAATATTGTGTTATTATTATTGACCGTGCGAACGCACGGGTATGGTATCTAGTTAAATCAATAGAAGAATTAGAAAGAAAGAACAAATTTCTAAACAGGATTTAGAACCAAATGTCCCTCTTGAAAATCTTCTCACAGCTGTTATATGAAATGTTTATAAATTCGAGTTTGTCTCCTACTAGTCGGAGTACCCGTGCAACGCATGGGGAAAACCATCTTTTTGTAATTTTGTTCACAATTTACAAATGTTATGAAAACAAATCATGTGCAATATTTTTCTTTAAGCCCCCCGTATTTTTAGAAATAGATTCAAAAGTTATTATAATAAAATATGTAAATGAAGATTTATATGTAATTCTAATAAGCCCCAATGTTTTGTGGGGTACAAATTTAAAAATTATCTAAATAAAAAAATAAATAAAGACTTATATGCAACACTTTTCGGCTAGCCCCCCCGTGTTGTTAGAGGCACATTTAAAAATTATCCCAATAAATATGTATATAAATATAAATATTTATATGCAGTATCTTTTAGGTTCTCTGTGGAATTTTTTTAAAATTTTCATGTAATAAAATGATTGTATTATATCCAATATACAATCTAATTAATATTAAGTAACATATAATTATTAATAAAAATAAAAATTCAAATGTTAACAACAACAACAAAGAATTATTCAAATAAAAATAACAAAGAATATTTTTTTAATTCATATATAAGTTAGTGAAAATAATATATACACCACCAAATGTATAATAATGGGAAGTCATGCTGAGAAAAAAAATTCTTTATAATCATTAAAACCATCTCTTTAAAGTCAATGAAAAAAAATCATATTTACAAAAGGGGGGATAAATTCAATAAAAAAACCACATGTGAATATAAAAAGAAAATAAAAAACAAATTTTAAAATGATCATTTCCCCGTGCACCATCCTTGTGGTCCAATTTCCTGTTGTAGAAGCTAGTCCAGTAAGATAAGTATAAAGGGAAAAACATGAGTAAAAATGACATTGATGTTTTACAAATCTAAGTTTACATGTTATTCTTCTACAAAAAAGAAGGTTGTTGTTATACAAATAAGAAAGAACAATAACAATATTTTTATTGCATATTGGTTTTTCAGCTGTCAAATAACCACTAACATTGTTGTCATTTAACAATAGTACACCAAATAAATTATAATTATAATCATTATAATTACTAAAATAACCAATTCAAAAAATAAAGAAATAAAGGATCATAGGTAATAGGTTTTGCACCAGTCCAATTGATAACAAAACACCAGGAAATCCACCTAGTTAGACTAACATGCTCATAGTTAGACTACATTTCTTTGCATCATCTCATAAAATATTTGTATACTTCTTTTAGATATAAGCGCACTTGATAAGATACCAAACCAGGTATGAAAAATAGTTTACCTATGAGCATAACAAAAATCCCAACAAAAAAGCCTCTTCTTGCTCAACTATACTTTCCTTTTTTTTTTTTTTTTTTTATAGCAACCACACATTTTATTGAGTTTAAGACATGTCATGGGATTCAAAATTGGTAATGTAAGAAGCCAGAAGAATACTATTATTCAACACATCTCATGATATTTGCAAATATTATTTCATATAGAAGTACAAATATCAAATTTAAGATAAAAGGACAAAAATAAAGACCACAAAGCCATTAGACATTTCCTCAATTACTTTGAGTGCTCACTTTCACAACTAAAAAATTAAATCCAAAATGTAATGACATGCAAACCATTCAAGAAAAGAGGGAAATATGAACATTTTTTTAGATGAATAAGATAATCCAAGAATGAAACTCTTAGAATAGCATAAAGCATCCATTGTTTTTATTCTAATCCTTAGTTTGTTCATTCTAGATAGGTAATAATGATCACACTAAGAGTAATTGACAATTCTATAATAAAATCAAAGCAATGTGAATTTGAATTTGATAGTGATAATTAAATCACCTTTGAAAAAAATTGATTTAATTAAAACTTCATTATTTGAATCAACTTACTAACCTGAATGCTTGAATTTGACTTAATCCCCATGCCTTTTGTAGTAGTCAAGATTAAAAGGCAGATTTATGAAGAAAAAAAGTATCAATACATTTAGATTTCACAAAGAGGGAACCAAAATATGTGAAGAACTTCCAACCCATATTTCTTTTAACCAAGTAAGAAATTTGATACCCTAATTTGAAAAGATGAGATAGCATGTCATTATGTTGACCCAAACAAAGTAAGAAATTTGAGAATAGAAATTGCTATTAGTAAATCTATAAGAAAAAACAATTTTTAAAACTAACCAAAGAAAAAACCATATCATATTATTGTCATATCCAAACACTATCTTTAACAGAATTTGAAATAAATCACATGAAAACACAAACCGTAGCCGGAAAAAAATAAAAGTTTTTAAGAATTCTAAAGCGTTAAAACATCTTCCATTTGTTTTCCCTTAACCCATTCGGTAGCTACAAATCAACAAACTACCAATTAGACAAACAATTGAAAATTTAATAGTAACAATCATCAAATTTCAGGAAGAGAAACAAACAATTAGATAAAAACCGAAATTGAAAATTCAAACACCACAAAAGAAGAAAGAAAAAAACCTAAAAATTAAATCACATCAAAACCTAAACGATGTGAGTAGATAAAATACAATAGAATGGATCTTGAATCCCCAAAAGAAAATAACTTACCTTTTTGTTTTCGTTTGTGCATGTTTCTTTGCTATTTCCCGTAGCCGTGTTTGAACATTTGTTCTCTGTCGGCCGTCGCTGTGAGAAAAGAAGCAACCGAAAATTTGTGAACAGAGGAAATTCGAAGGAATAAAAGAAAACGGAGAGAGATGAGTAAGAAAGAGGTTAGGTATTGGATTTTGAAATTTGAATTTGACTCCAACGTAGTAGCAACGTGCAACAAAGTAGACAAAGGGTGGATTTCAATTTTGAATTTGAAAAAGTTGCAGGTGTGGTGACTGAGGGAGAGAGATGTTGCATAGAATAGATGTTTTTATTTCTTTGAGAAAATTTTGAATTCCAATTGTAAGCCAAAAGAAGAGATGAAACCCTGTTACAAAGCAGAGAGATAGCGACGTGAATTGGGGCTTAGGTTTCCTGTGGTTTTGCGTGGAGAGAGAGCAATTTTGCCAAAATTGTATTCTTGAACACGCTTTGCATCGTGAGAGAGAGAGAGAGAGACAGAGGTAATTAAATTTTTTTATTTGTATTGAACTGGACCTCCTTGAAAATGGGTTGGATCCTAAAAGTCTTTGAAGCCCGAAGTCAGCCAAAAGAAGGGTGAAAATTCAAATGTTTGAATTTGCTTCCACCTCAAGCAACCAAAATGGCAAGATAAACTTAAGGCTTAAATATGCAAATAGTCCCTGCACTTAGGGGTCGTTTCATTTTTAGTCCCTGCTTTTCAAAATCCTTTCATTTTGCCACTGCACTTATGGTCAACTTAGCAAAAGGTCCTTTTGTTGACTTTTTTTATGACGTGGCACAAAAACTGCCAAATGTCACTGACGAGTTGGCCAAGTGGACGCTGACTCAGCTTCTCTTAACCTGAATGGACCAAAATACCCTTTGCTCTTCTTCTCTTCTCTTGTGGTCGTATTTAGAAACATAAACACGATTTGGGATTAGGGTTTGCGATTGGAGACGAATTTTGAACGATAGAAAGCTGGATTTGATACTGCAACGATTTGGAACGATACTGTGAACGGAGGTTGAAGAAGACGACGAAACGGCGGCTATTTACATGAAGGTATGTTGAATTTTGATAAATAGAAAAGTTTCGTTCTGATACTGTGAATAGCAACATCGTTTCTGATACTGTGATAATCGTTTTTTTCAAATGTTTGACTGTCGTATTTTTGTCTGCAACATATATTAAGGGTTTATAGTTGTTTATTCGTTTTTGTCATCGAGTAGGGACCAAAGTGGCTTGTGACCTAATTTTTTATTTTTTTTTGGGACCACATGAAAAATTGTTTTGTTTAATATTTATTTTTACTTTTTCTACAGTAATGAGATTCTCTGTTGCTTTTCATCATGGGGGGAATTTTGTTAGAGATTGGATTATCTCTTACAAAGGGGGGGAGAGAGCAATATTCAAAGTTAAAACTGATGATGATTGGGGTTATGCTGTGATGTGTGGGTTAGTTGAAGAAGACTTGAATATTAGTAAGGGTTATAGGTTGTGGTGGTTACATGATGAAAATGTGGATTTTAGGGTTGTTAGGTTAGATAAAGATGCAATAGAAGTTAGGGAGTATGCTGTTAGTAAGAATTGTGTTGCAAACATCTTTGTTGAGCATGATGTTGGTGAAACCAATGGGTTAGTAGATGTTCCTAACTACACCAATCCTAGTCAAGTGGGTGAGAGTTCTCAAGTGGTTAATTCAGATAAGGGAAAGAATGTGGTTATTGCATCTGATAATGAATTGGAGGATGATATTGCTGAAGATGATGATGAGGATGGTTTTAGCAGTAGTGATGATGAGGCTAGGGGTGTGACTTTTGAGGACAGTGAAGATGAGAGAGGTTTGGGCCTTGAGGATGGATTTGAAGTTGCTAATGATGAACCATTGAGGCAGACCAATAGAGTTAAGCATAGAGCTAACAAATCTCAAACCTCTAAGGAGCCATCAGTGTGTGACCCTGAATGGGAGATGGGTTACAAGAGTGAAGAATTAAATTCTGATGACCCTGATGCTTCTGACAATGAAGGTGGGTCTAATGCTGTAACATTTAATATGGACCATTTAAATAAGGACACATATTTTAACTATGGTATGGACTTTAAGTCACTACATGAGTTTAAAGAGGCAATTAGGGAGTGGTCAGTTTTAAATGGGAGAGAGATTAAGTATGCAAAAAATGACAAAATAAGATGCAGAATTGTGTGTTATAATGACTGTGGGTTTTTAGCCCATTGTAGTAAAGTGGGCCACAAGCATACTTATAAAATAAAGACCTGGTATGGGACCCACCATTGTCCAAGAACTTTAAATAATAGATCTGCCACTTCCAAGTGGGTATCCAAATCTGTAGTGAAAAAGATGATGGTTTCAGATAAGGTTAAGGTGACAGATATTATGCAAGACATGAGGAGATCATATTCAGTAGGGATCTCATTTAACAGAGCTTGGAAAGCCAAAATGAAGGCAAATGAGATTATTGAGGGTGATGCAAGAAAGCAATACACTTTGCTATGGAGGTATGCAGAGGAGCTTAGGAGAGTGTCTAGGGGAAATACTTGTAAGATAAATGTTGAGAGGACATTGTTAAGCCCCCAACCAAGATTCAGCAGTTTTTATTTTTGCTTTGAAGGGTGTAAGAAAGGATTTTTATCAAGTTGTAGACCATTTATTGGAGTAGATGGATGTCACTTGAAGACAAAGTATGGAGGTATTTTGTTAATTGCAGTTGGGAGAGATGCCAATGATCAATACTTCCCTCTTGCTTTTGGGGTAGTGGAGAATGAAACTAAGGATTCATGGAGGTGGTTTTTGACATTGCTTTTAGAAGACATTGGTAGTGACAAAAGATGGGTCTTTATTTCAGACCAACAAAAGGTATATAATTACTTTATGTTAATTTTTTTGTTTTTTGTGTTTATGTCTGTATTAACTTAATGGATAATTTTCTTCAAATGTGCAGGGGTTAATGCAAGTGTATGAGGAAATGTTTGACAGACTTGAACATAGATTGTGTCTGAGGCATCTATATGCTAATTTCAAGAAAAAATTTGGAGGAGGAACTCTGATTAGGGACTTGATGATGGGTGCAGCCAAGGCTACTTACATTCAGGCTTGGCAGGCTAAAATGAAGGAGCTTCAAAAGGTGGACTTCAAGGCTTGGGAGTGGCTATCAAATGTGCCTACTAAGTTGTGGTGTAAGCATGCATTCTCATTTTATCCTCAGTGTGATGTACTAATGAATAATTTATCTGAAGCTTTTAATGCAACTATTTTAGTAGCTAGAGATAAGCCTATACTGACTATGTGTGAATGGATTAGGACCTATCTGATGAATAGGATTTCTACAATTAGAAACAAACTAGGTAAATGGCAGCACCCTATAATGCCTATGCCAATGAAAAGAATGAATGTAGAAATAGAAAAGGCTGGGAATTGGGTTGCAACTTGGGGTATTGATTTGGTATTTGAAGTTGAAGAAGTTGGTGGTGCTAGGAGATTTAATGTTGATTTGAAAAAAAAAACATGTTCATGTAATTTTTGGGAATTGGTAGGCATTCCCTGCAGACATGCTATAACTGCAATGGTTAAAATAGATGAGAATCCTGAGAATTTTGTTGCTCATTGGTATTCAAGAGAGACATATGAGACTTGTTACAGCTACAATGTTAGTGCCATCAATGGGCAAGATATGTGGCCTGATGTAGAGTGTGAGGAAATGCTACCTCCAGTTTACAAAAAAGCACCTGGGAGACCAAAAAAATTAAGGAGGAGAGGTGCTGATGAACCAAGACCTGGTAAATGGTCTAGAACCATGGGAGGTGGGCCAACCAACAGATGCACAAATTGTAATGGGGAAGGACATAATGCAAAGTCTTGCAAAAGTACCACACTTGATCCTGATGCAGTTAATAGGAAGGTATATTAACATTTTGTCATTTAAATTATCTTTATTTTTTAACCATTGTAATTGTGTTTAAAATTTGTTTTGTGTTTTCTGTTTGAATAGAAAAAACCAGTTGAGGCACAACCAAATGTTCAAGCACAAGCAGTTGAAGCACTGTCAGTTGATGAAGCACAACCTGATGAGGCACAAGCAATTGTTGAATCAACAACCCAACCAAGTGAAGCAACAAGTCAAGCAACAAGCCAACCACAAGCACAATCATCATCAGTTGAAGTTGGGAGCAAGAAGAGGAGAGTGGATGGACAATTCAAAAAACCAGCACAAGGTAAACCTAAACCTGCTATTCCTAAGCCTGCTATGCCTAAGCCTGCTATGCCTAAGCCTGTTATGCCTAAGCCAACTAATCCTGAGCCTGCTATGCCTAAGCCTGTTAAAACTAAACCTGTGAAGCCAACCCCTAAACCAGATGTCATTATCAAACCTGCTGCACATGTAAACACAACTGTCAACAATGTTTCTACCCTATCTGGTAACTTGACCATAACCCCAACTGCACATGTAAAGACAAATGTAAAACCAAAAGCATCTACAAGAACTTTTATAAAACCAGCAGCACATATAAACACCTTTTTCAACACATATGGACCTACTAATGTTGTTGTCAATCCATCTGCACATGTTGACACCATTGTTAAACCATCTGTCAACATTAAAAAATCTGAACCTGTTAGACCTTTTCCCCTAAAAAAGCCTAAACTGGAGAATGACAACCCAAAGCTGGATTTGACCAAAGTTACGAGAAGTGGCAGGATTATAATGAAGACAAACAAAGATGGTCCTGGGAAAGATAAAGAGTGTCCAATAGAGATTGTTGATGAAGATGATGAAGGTGATGGTGGTCTGACACAAGAACAAGTTGATGATGAGGATGTGCCTGCAAAAATTGGTCCTTGTTTGAACACACTTAGGGTATTGGAATCTGATGACCCAGTGAAGTTGAAGAAGTTGGTGGCTAAGATGTTGGAAGCTAAAAAGTAGTTGTATTCTAGATCTGTTTATCTTATAAAGACCTTGATTACAAGGCATTTTGTATTTGCCTAATTTTTGTGACAACTAAAAGTCCTTGATTACAAGGCATTTTGTTTTATGGATGTTGATGACAATTAAAAGTCCTTGATTACAAGGCATTTTGTGTTATGGATGTTTATGAATTTGGCCTGTTTTAGTTATGAATTTGCATTGTTTTTACCCTGTTTTAGTAATCAAGTTATGCATATGTTTGATAAGTAATCAATTTGGGCTGTTGTAGTAATGAATTTGCATTGTTTGGTAAGGCAAGACAGAAAGTCAGGCCAATTTCAGGCCAAGTCAGGCAAAATTGAGGCCAAATTGCTGGCCAAAGTCAGGCCAACTTAAGGCCAAAGTCAGGCCAAGTCAGGCCAAATTGCTGGCCAAAGTCAGGCCAACTTAAGGCCAAAGTCAGGCCAAGTCAGGCCAAAGTCAGGCCAACTGCTTTGCATATTGAGGCCAACTTCGAGGCCAAAATCAGGCCAAGTTGCAGGCCAACTTCAAGCCAAATTCAGGCCAAAGTCACGCCATATTGAGGCCAAATTTCAGGCCAAAGTCAGGCCAACTTGCAGGCCAAAATCAGTTAGTATAATTGCAGGCGATATTCATGACAAAGTCAGGCCAAAATGAGGCCAAATTCAGGCCAAAATGCAGGCCAAATTAGAGGCAAAATTTGTAAGCTTAAAGAAATGTAACATGTAAGGAACATAAATTCAATTCATTCATTAAATTAGAACAACATTACAAAGATTCCATTACACTACAACACAAACATTAACTTGCAACAACATTAAATTACATCATAAACCTAAATTACATTCAATCATTTTTTTGCATACAACACAAAAAACAACAACCAACTAATTAAAACCACTCCTTTTAGAATTGAAATTTTTTTCTTCTCATCACTCAATTTCTTCTTCCACTTTGCCTTCAATTTCTCATTTGCTTCAGCACAGTTGCACTTCACTATTGATTTAGACTCAGCTTCAAAATCAACTTCTTTGTCATTCACATTTGACATAGCACCACTAGAATCAACCATGGGTCTTGAACTTGGAATTAATTCATCATCCCAAACAAACAGATCACATGTTTGTTTTCTCTACAGCAAAAAAAAATTGTAACCAAATTAGGAATATACATCACCTAACCTGCAATAATCCCTAAAATTTAACCTGGAATTAGGAATTTCAAACCAATAAACCCTAACCTAACAGACCTGCAATAAAATTAGGAAAAAATTTCAAACCTGCCAAATTGGACATCTCCAGAATCTCCTCCCATAGTGTTTTCGAGTTTTTGCAATATACATCACCATGGCCATAGGAAACTTGCAATCACATAAAGGAAGCATTTGATTGTGTGACAAAAACGAACCTTCTCCAACGGAATAACAAAAACGACTGGACGAATTGGTTGAGCTAGACATAGCTGTGTTTAAATGAAAATAACGAAGCAAACAGAGGAAGAAAAATGGAGAAGAAGAACTGAGCACAATGGGTCGGGTTTGGTGATGAAGGTTGGCTGATGAAGAAAAACGAAACAACATATAACAAGCCCTGGTTTTAAGAGAAGAAGAGCAAAGGGTATTTTGGTCCATTCAGGTTAAGAGAAGCCGAGTCAGCGTCCACTTGGCCAACTCGTCAGTGACATTTGGCAGTTTTTGTGCCACGTCATAAAAAAAGTCAACAAAAGGACCTTTTGCTAAGTTGACCATAAGTGCAGTGGCAAAATGAAAGGATTTTGAAAAGCAGAGACTAAAAATAAAACGACCCCTAAGTGCAGGGACTATTTGCATATTTAAGCCTAAACTTAATATGGTAAAAAAATTCAAATTTTGTTTTTTCAAAGGCAAAATTGATTCTTTTTGTTTTCTTCTATAATTATTTATCTTCATCCAAGTCATGAATCTAGTTGGCAAGGTTAGCTAAAATTGGTATGAAAATAATACTATTAAATGATGATTTGGCATTAGGGTGTTTAGAAGTGGACAAATAAGCAAAATTTCCCTAACATGTGCTTGCATTTGTATATTATTAAGATTAAGATAACGACAATGTTTTCTACTTTAGGTTCTAGGCTGACGAACTTTGTGGGAATTCTTAACCAAGGACTCAGAATTGCACCTCGTGAAGCCCCTGCAACTGGCTATATGGTTCTATCTATTACTCTCTTTGTATGTTGGATGTTCTTATGCATGCTTTTACTTTTGAGTAGCAATACTAAAATTTGAATACATTGCCTGCAGTTTGGCAAATGAGCGACAACATTGCATTCGGTTCAACACTAAATTTCTTCGAAATGGATATGAAAGAATTTGTTGGTATCTCATTAGGTAATGTGACCCTATGAGATTTGAAATTTGATAATTTAAATTGATGGTATAAAATAGATGGATAGTGTTGTGGCTTGAGACGGAAAATATGATATTTGAATCTACTCGGTTCTAAATTCGAAAAAATGAAAGGATGACGGAATTTTGCCTGAATAGGATTGAAAATGAAATTTGATTGTTTGGATCAAGTTACTTAAACTTGATAAATTGAATTGTCGATATCGGTTGTTGAAAAATAAATGGATTGAATTGAAGGTATCTCATTGGGTACTCTCCCCCAATGAGATCATAAATTCGATAAATTGAATTGACGGTATAAAATGGTTTGATTGTATTTAGGCTCGATGACCCTGATGGAAAATATCATATTTGAACTTACTCGGTTATAACTTCGAAAAAAGGAAAGGTTACGGAATTTTGCCTGAACAAGGTTGGAAATGAAACTTAATATTTGGATTAAGTTGTCTTAACTTTGATAAATTTAATTGAAGATATCAGTTGTTGCAATGATAAATTTTTAATCAGTAAATTGTTAACCATACATTTCACTCAAGGTAATTTATTATGTTTTGTAACTATTCTTGATTTGATTCTTCAATCACTACTACATCTTTCTCTTCCCATTTTTCGATGTTTTTATAAGAATTTGTATTAAGGACCAAATGTGACACATAACCTTAAAATACCAAACAAACTTTAAATGGTGAATTTGTATTGTGCCTTGATGACCCTGGTGAAACATATGATATTTGAATCTACTTGGTTCTAAATTCGAAAAAATGAAAGGATGATGGAATTTTGCCCGAATAGGATTTGAAATGAAATTTGATTGTTTGGATCAAGTTGCTTAAATTTGATAAATTGAATTGACATTATCGATTGTTGGAAAATAAAAGGATTGAATTGACGGTATCTCATTGGGTAGTCTCTCCCAATGCGATCATAAATTCGATAAATTGAATTGACGGTATAAAATAGTTGGATTGTATCGAGGCTCGATGACCCTGATGAAAAATATCATATTTGAACCTACTTGGTTATAAATTCGAAAACAAGAAAGGTTGACGGGATTTTTCATGAACAAAGTTGGAAATGAAACTTAATATTTAGATTAAGTTGTCTTAACTTTGATAAATTTAATTGAAGATATCAGTTGTTGCAATGATGAATTTTTAATCAATAAGTTGTTAAGCATACAGTTCACTCAAGGTAATTTATTACGTTTTGTAACTATTTTTGATTTGATTCTTCAATCACTACTACATCTTTCTCTTTCCATTTTTCGATAATTATATAAGAATTTATTATATTTCCAATCTCACACTTAGAAATTAGCTATTAATTTGTATTAAGGACCAAATGTGACACATATAACCTTAAAATACCAAACAAACTTTAAATGGATATGCTGTATGGAACTCCTTTTCCAGTGACTCCAGGTCCTGAAAATGGCTTTAGTGTCTCATAAGGCACTATTCCAGCTCCATGTCTATTCTTCAAATTCCTATCTTCATTCCTTGAGTCTATAATGCCTTCAATCTCTTTCAACCTTCTATGAAAGTTTTCAAAGGCTAGTTTTATAGTTGGATTCTCACCCCATGATGGTTCCATTTTTTGTCCAATGTACTCTTCATCTTGTGAATGTTCTGATAATAAGTTCAAAATCACCATGAATAAGGTTGCTTGAATTTGTGATGGAAAACACTCCAAAAGTGTTTGCTCCGGATTGTTTATAAATTTTTGCCATTCTTCTTTTGTAGGATCTTCTGTAGGCATTTTGTTTCTAGCAATTGTTGGTCTATTAGGAAAATAGCCTCCATATGTATATTGTGTAAAGTTCACAGCTGAATGATGAGCTGATGCTATCCAAGCTATAGTGGTAATGATGTTAATAAGATCTTTTGGTGTTTTAAGTTTTGGCCACCATGGTTCTTCAGATTTGTCGGCGTGACCCTTTGTTCGAACTTCTGTCCACCATGCTTGGAGCTCTTGATCAGTTTCTACAATTCTTGGACTTGGATAGTAATAGTTGACATAATCTGTGATCCATTGTTTAATAGCATCCCATATCAGAAGACCATCATTTGCAAAAGGATAGTCTTCAATGGTTAGCTTTAAGCCATGTTGTGCTTTTGAATCTACCACAGCCATTCCTCTAAAAAAAAAAAACAATTTTCATAAGTTAGTGGTTTTCAAAATGTACCACAACACTTCAAACTGAAGACATCTCTACGGAGACATGTGTCGGTGTCAGACACCAATACATGTGATTACATTCAATTATTACTTTCCTTTTTCAAATTACTATCAGTGTCGACATGTCAGTATCATTGTCCTATTTGTGTTTGTGTTGGTGCTTTATAGCATAATATTCAATATCTATATAACATTACCTATTGATAAGGTCATTTGGTAGCGCCTGCATATCAAATCGCCAAAGCTTATCATACGCCACAGAGCTTAATTCCATTGTATACTTTTTAGGAAAGAATGATATTTCAAGGATTCCATTTGCATTAATAAGCACTTCACGAGCAACCTTATTGATCTCCAAGGTATATCTTAGATGTGGATGCAATAATCTATAAATTGGATGCATGGAACTAAGTTGTCTATGTGTTGCAATTATAATAGGTTCTACAACACAATGAGCTCTTAACCTGCAAACACAATTAACATATTACTAAATTAGTACTACTAAATTACTAAATTGGTATGGTCGGTGGCAGAGCCAGGAAAAAATATTCGGGTGGTACTCACCAATGGCTTATAAGTTGATGATGACCGGTATCATGAGCAAGAACATGAGTTTTGGCAAGCCTCCAAAGCCAGAGATTGGTGGAATGAGAAGCAGGTGTGAAAACTTGCTTCCATTGTGGCTTACCATCAATAGGTGGTCTAGTAAGCTCAATAGCTAATGGCTTCAAGATTCCTTGATTGGTGAGAAAGAATAGTGTTCTTGATCCATATAGTGTTGTTCCTTCAACTTCTCTCACTTTGCTTACATATGGTAAGTATAAATCATGATAGTCTAGCATGAACAACATCTTTTCTTTAATAGCCTGTATGTATTAAAAGTGATTAATTTGTTAAGCACTATATATTGTTAATTTAGTAAAAATATCATTGATGTTTTTGGTACCTCTTCAAATGTGGTATAAGTGATTATTTGTGATTCAATGATTTCTTTTGTAATTGCAGATTCTGGTGGACCATAGACATTGGCATCTAGTTTACTTTTCAAAGGCCATTCCTATAAGTTGCACAAAAACAGAAAGAATAAAAATTGAAAATTATTCCATATATATATATATATATATATATATATATATATATATAAGTAAGATGAATATTAATTTGTAGCAATATATCCATGCCTTAACCAATTGAATGCTATGTGGATTGGCACCAGCCAAAGTTTCTCTAGCAAACTCCAAATCTGAAAACCAAAAGAATCTATCTCCTGCAATTCGAAAGAACATATTTATAAGAAACTAGGAAAAACCATTTACAACTTATTTATATGATTAAATTAAACTTACTTTTGAATGGTTCCGGGGCATCGAATCGCAAAAGATTTTGGCTATCATTAGCAACTTGGATCAACTTTGGAATGACTTTTTGAAGAAATGTTAAGTCATTGGATTTAAAAGGTGGTAATTGAAACCCTTCTTTGTAAATTGTTTCTATGTCTTCAAAGCTTGCAAACCCAAGATTTGGATCAGTGAAAATTGTGTCTAAGGATTGAATAACTGCAGTTGTACCTAAAGATATGGTAGAAGTATTGAATTGTGTCTGCTTTGTTTCAGAAAATGACTCATCACGTGGAACATAGAAGTTTAAACTACTCCTTGTTTCATACCTTGGATCTGCATAAATAAATTGTGTTATAAACATATATATCTTAAGTTAATCTCTCCTCAAATTATACCAAATTAATAAATAATATATGAGCTTTTGGAATAGGTAACCTGCATCCGAATGCTTTCGACCGGTGCGACACCGTCTTGGATATGGATATTGTTTGGAGCCACCAAGAACAGGTCTTTTGAGTTCAATGTTGGTGTCAGGATCACCAAGATCATTGTAGACATCATAGTCATAGATTCTGTCCGAGTCTTTTCTTTCTCCTTCGCCGTTTCCTCTGAGTAAAACTAGCTCTTGTTTTCTCAATCTTTGTAACCCTCTTGGTGTTTGAGATGGCAAATATAGCTATTACATTGCATACATAAATTATTTAACCATAGGAACATTTATAAGAATTTTCACATAGAATGTATATGAGACTTCGCGATAAACCATTACTATTTTTTATCATTCGTACCTTGTTGGTGAAGAAAACTCTCTTCTCATCAGAATTATCATTCTTGGGTTGAATCCAAGAATTGCAAGTGAAATTGAGATTGCCATCAGTGAAACCATGAAGGACTATAGTCTTTAGAAACACCTCCTTGTGTTGCTCATTCTCAATTAGAATAGCTCCAACCTTCCCAAAATCTTTGTATAACTCAAATTTTGCCTCATACCGCTCTTCATCGTCTTTTTCTTCTATATATTGAGCCGAGCCTTTTACGGTCTCTGAGTTTGCTTTTCATTCATACAAACATCAGATAAATTTTTACATCGTGCTCAAATCGAAACAGACACATCAAATTACACTGATATAATATTTCAAAAATGTAACAATAATATTAAACTCATTGAAATAAAAGTATATATAAAATAGATGACTAATGTAAATTTATATGTTAATTTAAAATCATTTATTTTAGCATGTCATTAATTTGATATATACATTTTTTTGTTACCTTGATCAAATTCATTGCTCACAAGCTCCAATACAAGTGTTTTTCCAACTAACTCTTCAATCTTTTGAAGCCCATCATCTACAAGATTGGATAGAAGTCCATCATCACTATGCTTCAAAGTAACAATAGCTTTCACTTTGATCAAATTATTATGAGTTTCTTTGGTGTCATTGTTGTCATTGCCACATGCCAATACAGCCTTCACACATTGAGATACACAATCCATTTTGAAACGTAGTCTTTTAATTTCTGATTATTATTTAAGAGAGTATTTAAATTATGTGTTGTATTTATAGGGGAGAAAAATATATTAGCTAGAGATTAAGATTGTTGACGTGCATAATGTGAATAATTAGTCAACGTCGTGCATTGCTTAATTTCTTCTCATCACAATATCAATATTACACTCAAATAAGGTAGAGATTTTCGTGGCTATATTTATATATAGTATACATATGATCTATTTTGAGGAAAGAAGAAACACATGGTAGTGGTACACCATTTTTAAGAAAATACCGAAACGTTTTGCCAAAAATAAATATTAGTTATACAACATAAACGTACATTATCAAAAAAAATAAACGTATATTAGCCGAAGATGGTCTTCAATTTTGTTTGAAAATCCTTTGGGGGTAAAAATATGTTTGCAAGGATTAAGGATTTATTTCTTCCGTTTCAGGATAATTGTCGCATTTGACAATTTTATACAGATTAAAAAAAAAAAATTTACTTAAAATAAAGAATGATAATTTTCTAATTTACCTTATTAATTAGTGTATTCTCATAACAATAAATGAAAAGTAAAATATAATAAATTTTTCTTTTGAGCAAAAAAATGATAACTTGTTACTGACGTAAATTGTATTAATTGTATTAAGGGTCATGCTAACTAGTGTCCCTGGGACACTAGTTAAGAGTATCAAAAAAGTAATTTTTGTATTGAAAACATCAATTATTTTACTTTTCAAATATTAATTGCACACATTTTGAGGTGAACTTACTATTTTGAGTATCCTTAACTAATGCCCCAGGGACACTAGTTAGCATTTTCCTTGTATTAATTAGAGAGTACAGTAGAAAAATTGATTAGTTAAATTAAAAATCAAAAGTAACAGTCCCGTGAATTAAGCTCAATTGGTAAAACAATGCATGCAGGGGGCTAGGGTTCGAAGCCCGGTCATCCCATCCATCTTAAGGGTGAAATTTCTATCTACTAAGCTACTTGACAAAAAAAAAATCAAAAGTAACAATCTTGTTTTAACAACTATTATTTTTTGTTTTGCAAATGTAATAATTATTATGAGATAAAAGAATTAACATCCACCATTATGCAGTATGTAAAACATCTTCAATAAAAGTATTTAATTAAATTTCATAGAATAATAATTCGTTTTTATTTTTTCTCATTGAAGAAACTATATATGACGTAGCAGGATAAGTATCAAAGAAATGGTTCAAGTACTTTATTTAAGTTATTGTATCATTCTTTAATATTGGCTTACTTAAGAGGACCAATTTAAATAAGGGGAATGTTAACTTGTGCCCTTAAGGGCACATGTTAAGAACACCAATATGAAAAAAAATTATTACAACTTGTGTATTATTTAATTGTCTAAACATTAAATTCTCTATATCATTAAATGAACATTTCTATCTTTAGGTAACTTATCATGTGCTCTTAGGGCACATGTTAACATGACCCTTTAAATAATTTTATATAATTTTAAATAACTTTAATGAGTAATTAAGAATAATTTCCTTGAAAGAAATCTCCAATTAAATATGACAATAAAGGCTTCACCTAATTATGCTTGCTTTTAAACATTACTATTGTTTGCCAATTGATATTGGCAAAAAAATCAACAATTGAATTAAAGAGGCCCCCCATGGAAAGTCTCCACTCAAACAATACAACTAGAGTAGATCGTATGACAAATCACAATTATAAATGAAGTTTTCTTTTTGAGCCCACGTTTCTTTTTTACTCTTCGAATTTTCTATTTTGCTCTTACGAAAAATTTTGGTTTCTATAAATCGAAATTTTTTTTACCTTGAAATACAACTTTGGTTTTTAGAAACCGAATCTTTTTGAAATTTAAACTAAAAAAATTTCGGTTTCTGCAAATCGAAATTTTTATTAAGTATAAAATTGGATTTTTGGGGGTATAAAAGAAATGCGAGGGGCTGGAAAAGAAATTGTCATGATAAATTGATAATGAAGATATGCATAATTTGGATTTTTGACTTATATACCCAAATAGAAATACTTTCAAAAAAAAAATATCGAAATAGAAATTTACCAAAACACGCTTATATACTGATGTGTCCATCTGTTAAACAATTGATATCTAAATATCGTTGAATGAAGCTAGTCTCCACAACATTCTTTAACTTTTACTTTCGTACTAATAAATAAATAAGTACTTTACTTTATTATAACTTTTGATTAAGATATACTTCCCTTTTTTAGGCTTACAGTATAAGATAAACTTAAATTGGCTATTTCAAACGGGTGGATTAATGTAATGTAATGTAATGACGTAAAAATTGAGCAATTGTGCCAACTAGCTAGCTAGTATTATTGTGAGGTTTTTCTATACGCAAAAAATTGTGAAAACAATGACATAACTCTCTTCAAAATATGGCAGTGTACTGTTCATCCCCCAAATGTAGATATTTAGATGGAGACCCATGATAAATGCAATTTATAGATTAATCTTACCAACCATAAATTTTGTTTTTACTAATACTATTATTCCCCTATGTTACACACTATTTGAAGACTACTTTTCTCACCCCTAACATCAATGCATTCAAAAAAGTTACCAATTTTTTGCCGTCTAGATGCGTTACAAATAATAACTGGTGCGGTCCGGATGCACTCTGGAAAATATGGAGGGTTTTTAGTAGCGCGATGGCAGAGAAAGCGGCACTCACACGGTTTGTTTACCTTCATTACGCAACCTATATGCTATTTGACGTAGGGGGTGGGAATTGGACCGAAATAAAGACGAATGGGACATATCTAAACAAAAAAAAGTTACTGCCTAGGATATACCTGTATGTGTTAGAAAACAAACAGAGAAAGAACCTAACCACACTAAAATAAATACAACTTCTAAGTTTTTTCTGATCTTTGTACTGAGTGGTCACTGGTCATTGCACTTCCATTTAGAAGAGAAGCAGCCACACCACCTGGTTATGAAATAAAATTTGATGCTTTACTTCTTATGCTTTTTCGATAGAGGTTCTGAATGAGCATCGCCCTGCAAAATTTTAACATTTTAATGAACATTAACATCAGCAAAGAAAATAATCCCATATAATGACAGATTCTCGGCTAAATTGATGGAAATTGAACTCAGAAAAAGGATACCAAGTGGATCAATTCCAATGTGTATTTGTCACATACAATTATACGCATTTAAACCTTTTAACACAATTATTAAATCAGCTTACTGAAGATTAATGATATGAATTGAGTTTGCTTTTGTCAAAAAAAAAATCAGCTTACTGAAAACTACATGTTGTGAATTTGTGATAAAGGTGGATAGTTAAATACTATATTTTTAAGAAAGTATTAGGTTGTCCTAGTTTGCAGTCAAAGAAATTTCATAGACACTATTCTTTTCAACTAGGACTGCAAAAAAACCTCAACGCAATCTTAAGTTCAAGCTGAGGAGTAAATTGCCCGTGGAGTTGAAGAGATTCGGGTAATAGCGCATCCCAAACTCATTTGGGTTATTCAGAAAGCCACTTTCATAATATAAGCATTGGCAGACAATTTGATCCTCCAATTTTATGTACTGAAAAATTAGTTCCTAAAATTAAAGGTCAACAGTCAGTTTTTTTTTTTTTTAAAAAAGTCGCCAATCAATTCAGTCCCTCTTTCAGCTAATAGAGACAAGAATGCTTAGCCGACAAGTTTAGGGCATGCTTAGTTGGAGTATGTATACAGAAGCTTTTCTAAGGCTTCTATTGATCTCTATTTTGCAATCTAGTTCATCAAACATGATTGAATTGATTGACAGAGAGACTAAGGGCCCGTTTGTTTTGGATTTTTTTAAAAATAGATTTTATAGTGTTACATAATTTAGTGTGAAAAAAATTTACAAAGAAACTTCTTATAAAAGGTTCAAATGAAAATTTGGTTTGAATAATTATTCTTATAGTGTTTCATCATTTTATTGAATTTTTTTTGCATATCAAAATTTCAAAAAAAAAAACTTAATTTGAAGTTATTTCAAATAGATTTTCATAAAAATCATTTTTGAAATACAAGTTTTTGAAAAAATTGTAATTTTGACTATGTTTTGATCTTCAATAATGTAGGTTTATGTTATATAATGTCAAAATTAGTGTTTCAATTTAGAAAAAATGAATATAAAAAACTTGTAATATTTTGAAAAACGGTTTTACAAAATCTATTTTCAAAAATACAAAGAAAAAATCTATTTTTTAAAGTTGAAACAAACGCACCCTAAATTGATTGTCAGTCTTCAATTTCAAGAAATAAACTGCCGTAAGCCATTTCGTAAATTTGAGAATCTAAATTGTTCAACGCATACAATTTTGAGGATCAAAATAATGATTCAATCGTGTGCAAAGAGGTAACATTAACAAACAACAAACTTACAACGTGAGATAGTTGTTCACGGATATAGGCCATTGATCGCAGCATGGCACCCAATGTATCCTTGGACACCTGAAACTTAACTTCAGACTCACCAAAATTTGTATCCGCATCTTGAAGCTGAAACATTTACAAGATTTAATCCAAAACGCAGGTCAAAGTCGAGAGACAAAATTAATTAATCAAATAATAACACATAATAGTATAATAATTCTACAACAAGAGACATGAATAATGATATAATTAGTGACAAGTTATTAGCATTTGTTTTTATCAATGTCTTCCTTTCTTTTCTTATCAATTCTGGAACAGTTCTAATTCGTATCATTACATTGTGCATTGGATCTAGTTGCATGATTCAAATTGAGAATCATATGATTTTGATAACTTCATATAGATCCAATGCTCCATTATTGAACCAAAAGTGAACATATTTGACTTTTTCCTCAGAATTATCCAAACAAAATAAAATAAGTAACACAGCCATGTTGTATAAAATTACTACTCCATTAGTCCATGTAAAGCTGTAGCCAACAGTTTACTCAAAATATGGCTTCAAAGTCAAAATGCCACCTCCCACTTGACCATGGGATACTAAGGACTTAACCATGAGATACTAAGGAATGGAACACGTTACCAACTGTATTTTTTTGTTTAAAACAAATTTCATAAAAACAATTGTAGGATATTAGTATAAAAGAGATCGTGCTTTGATTCTAAAAAGATATTAAAATTGAGTACTAAATACTTTTTTAGTCCCGATAAAATAATCTTCAAAAATTTTCTATGATGTTTTGTCCTCCACTTATTCTACGTTTTCAACTTTAGTCATTGTCATTTGCTTTTTGATGAATCAAAAAGCAGAACTCCACATCAGCCTTGCCAGTGGACATTTTAATAAAGGTGGCATCCATGTGGCAAATGAATAAGCAATTATATTATTAATCATATTTCAATTAAGTAATAATTAAAATAAAATTAATTCATAAACCCTTCTTCTACCATCAAAAAACTCTCAGCAGCCACCTACCCTTACCCCTTCCGTCCCCAAAACCACCACCCCCATCCCTGTTTATATATTAAAAATATAGCATTGTTGAGAGACACGCATTGGATGAGATATAGTCAAACAATGTGTTTATAAGTGGTGTGTACATCGTTGCAAGCCGATTTTATACGCGTTGAGTAAGGCGCCCAACCCGAATTCTAAGATGGTATCGGAACCTATCATTATTTGTTGGACCACTTGCTATCAAGTATCACTGCTATCGGGCATTCGGATCACACTTTCGATGTCCAAATCTTGGGCGCGAGGGGTGTGTGCAAAGAGTCTCACAATGAATTAGATGTGATCTAACAATGTGTTTATAAGTACCTTACAAGCTGGTTAAATAGGGGTTGAGTTAGGTCAAACCCAAATTCTAAAAATTATATTATCTTCTTCAACAACATTATCAATTTCAGGGATTCCTCGATCATAAATACTATAAATAGTAAATTAACATAAGTACATCTTCCTTAACCCCTATAGCAACTTAATATCAAGAGTATTGCTTCAAAGGAAGTTTGACCACAGATGTTTAAAGATGCATTGGGCCGTGCTTTTCTAGTACTATAACGGTTGTGCAACTTATTATAAAGAATATTTAGGACAGATCAAGAAAATAAAATCACATACGTTGAGATTTATTACAGCAACCTTATTTGCTGGTTTTGAGAGTTGTTCACTAATGCTGGCCATAGACTTAAGCATTGGTTCCAAAGAAACTCTTGAAAGCTGAAATTTAACCTCAGATTCTGTTGATGGATTCCTACTATAATCTTGCAGCTGCAATATGGTGCTTGAAATATGTTAAAGGACTAAATCTCCTTAATGGTCATCAAATATGATATGAGAGGGAAAAAGCAAAGTATTTTTCCAACTGAAAGGCTACAAAAGATATCCATAAACATACAAATAAAGCACTGAAATCTGGACCAACTTTAAAGCTAAACTAAATAAAGAATATTAGAATGTGCTTTTCCTTAGTAGAGGATAATATGAGCATACCTTCAGATTGATAACAGCTACTTTACTACCTAGACTTGAGTTTTTGTTCTCCATTACCCATGTCATTGCTTTTAGGCATGGAAGAACCACCTATATGACAGAAAACATAGATCAAATTAATTCCAAGGAGTCCTAATCCATTAAACATTAGAAACAGATGGAAAATGGATATTTTTCCGAGTACCATGTTTCCAGATGGACCACCATCTCGATGAAGAGACACCGGGGTCATTCGTGGCAAATTTAGGTCAGCGACTGATTGAACCGGACCACCAGAATCATTGAGATTAAACCTCCCTGTTATTTCATCTTGTCGGGGCCACAAAAGAGGAGTTAAATCCGAAGTTGAACTGGTGGTAGTTTTCTTGTTATTATTAGTCCCACTGACTTGACTGTTGGGAGGTGTAGCTTTGGCAACACTTCTTTTCGTTGCAGTAACCTTCTTTCCACCTTCTTTAAGACCAGTAACTGCAACATTATAAGTTTCCACAGTTACTGCCCCTTCCTCAGCATATCTGATGGCTTCCCGACATAGATTACTGTACCTCGATGTCAGGGACTCCTGTCCATGTAATTCACCAGTAGATTCATCTGATCCAGCACTACTTTTTGCATTTTTTGTCCACCTTTTTAAGATGTAATGAGATGGTAATGTAAGAACATTTGTCATAGTGAAAACAGTTAAAATGTGCCTGCAAAGAATGCCTGAATACTCAAACATTTGGCAACTACAGTTAGCTCTCAATTCTGCATGGTTGAATGAAACAGTATATGCCTTGTCAACATCCTCATATTTTGCAACCTTAAATGTACTTTTTACATCATCTCCTTCAATTATATTTGCAGTATAAACAAAAGTTTCAACTAGTTCATCCTGAAACTTCAAAAATACTTTTCTTGTATATAGATTAGCAGCCTGTTTCTCCATTGGTGAAGGAGTCTTCAGAACTGGTGTTGTGCAAATTGTCTCAAAGTCTGCTTCTATTTCCTTTTCAATCCAACTTTCTAACGCTCTTTCATACTGGCTAAAGAATAATGGCAATGTCATCTGTTGGTTGACGTAACCTTCAAAAAAAGAACCACAAAATCCTTGATTAGGAGATATTGCAGCAAAAAATGAATCATGGAAGTATGCTGGAACCCATTGTTCACGGGTATTATACAGTGACTTTAGCCAATCATTTCTTCTAAGTTCGTATTTATCAAGGATAGAATTCCAAGATGACTCAAACTCCTCAATGGTTTCTGTCCGGTTAATACAATTATAAAGTTCACCCTGAAAATTTGGATGCGCTAGACATACATGGGCCAACTTTTCCTGGCCTTCTCTCAAGACATGCCACTTGTTAATACAGTGCCGAGCTTGTGGAAAAACTTGTGAAACTGCTGCCTGTATGGCTATGTCTTGATCGGTAATTATGGAGACAGGTTGTCGTTCATTCATTGCTGTGAGAAATGTCTTAAAGAGCCACAAAAAAGAAGCCTCAGAGTCGTCAAAAAGGAGTGCACAACCAAACAAAACCAACTGACCATGACTGTTTACTCCAGTAAAAGGAGCAAATGGCACGCTGTGCTGGTTAACATTGCATGTGGTGTCCAGATGAACTGCATCACCAAAATGACTGTAAGCTGTCCTGGAACGGGCATCTGCCCAAAAGACGTTAGACATATGATTGTCTTCATCCAATTGTATAGCATAGAAGAAACCAGGGTTCTCACCCTGCATTTTCTTAAAATACTCCAGCAGACTATGGGCATCCTTCCCTAATGTCCTGTTTTGAGAAGGTGGCCTAGCAGTATAATTCATCGGTGTGGCATTTTTAACAGGGCAACTTGGATCAGCAGCAGTGGAAGAATGAATATTCAGCACCCCACAAGTATTCTGATTAGAAATGTGATTCCCATCCGTAGATACATACATGACACCACTTGGAACAAGTCCAACTCCATGATAAGTTTCAGGCATAGTCCTTCCGACACTGGAAAAATGCTTACGTGGATGCCGGTTTTGTGTCTCGCTGGAACTTTCGGTGTTATTAATTTCACCATCACTGTGTTCTGCATCCCCGTCATCTGTAGCTTGATGATCACTTTCTTCTTCAACATTTATCACATGAACATCCATTTGATATAATTTATACCAATACGCTACGCTGTGTCTAATTCATAAGTAAATGTACTGTATATCTAACCCTGTAAAATAGAAAGTAGGTTCTGTTTAAGTTACCTGAACTCCAAGAGTAAATTCAAAATTGAAAAATGCAATAGATGAAGTAAAAAAACACCGCCAAGTCTACTGAGCATTTCATTATATAAGCGCCACTATTACACGCTTTGTGAACGTGTTCACTTTATCCTTATATATTCTTAATAATTTTGGCTTTCACCACCAGTTTAATCTTGTTCGGGGTCAGTTCTGGCATCAAGTGGTTTCAGTTCAGCCCCCTCCCGATCGGTATATTCTTAATAATGACATAACTTCTGAATAACTAACCATAAATAAATACTTTCTCAGATAAAAAAATTACTAAATTAAGCTTCTATAAGAAACTACATCATGATAATGATATTTACCCAAAGTATCCAACCAACATGACATGATCAAGTAAGTGTAAAATAAATAAATAAATAAATAACACTTTGTAAGTAAATAATAAAAATGTTCAGTAAAAAGGAGGGAAAAAAATTGCCAATTAAAAAATGTATAAAAATCAACAAAGCTCGTAATACATGTACTGTGACCTACAATAACAAGATTGAAGCTTAGAGCTTTAAAAAAAAAGAATTATTTTACGGAATTCATTGAAGAAACGAATTTGGATAAATTAAATTGATATGAAGAATTAGGAACCCTAACTTACAGAAAAAAATGATAAGCTCCAGAAATTGATTCACGAATCGACGGTAGTGAAACGCGCGTGAAGAGGGAGGTTCGGAAAACGAAACGACGGTGTTTAGGGTTTGTCGACGACGGGGGAGTTGCAGGAGAGAGAGGGGGGAGGAGAGAGAATGTGAGTGCGTGTCACAGATTCAACGTGACATAAGTACACACGCGTGATGTATGCCGTTAGATTTAGATCGAACGGTTAGAGTTGGGTTAGGGCAAGCAACTTTCCATTTTAACAAAGCGGGATCTGAGATAAAGGTGTTTGTTTTGTGGTGGGATTTGCCAAGTGCATGACCAATGTTGTGGATACAATACTTTAGCATTGTGTTTTTGTTTTTAATTTCTATACAATTTTTTTATTCTTTTCTTTTAGCATTTTTTACTATTTTTATTTTTCAACTTATTTTCTTAAATAAACAAAAGGCAGCAATGCCTAATTAAAATTAGGGGTTTAAGTTTCCTTCATTTGTTATCTTTTTATTTATTCTCCATTTAGAGAGAGATAGACACATTAAAAATTGGATTTGGGTTTGATCCATTTGTTATCTCTCCATTTATTTTCCATTTGGAGAGATAGACACATTAAAATTTAGTGGGACCCATTAAAAAGTGGGACCCACTAATTTGGGGACCCCACTGATTTTCAATGTGTCTATTTCTCTCCAAATGGATAATAAATTGAGGGATAACAAATGGAGCAAACTCAAACTCTTAAAAATTAGTGGGTCCCACTAATATTTGTGGACCCACTAATTTTCAACGTGTCTATCTGGAGAATAAATGGATGGATAACAAATGGAGGAAAACCAAACTCTAAAATTAGGGTCTTGTTAAGTAGTGCACCCGGTGCATTAGTTAATGAATCCAAAAGTAGTAAATTTTACATTGAAAAAAACATATTTACACTTTTAAAAAATTGACGACACAACTTCCAAGACAATTTTAACACTTTTAATTCTTTAACTAGTGCAAGGGATGCACTTTAAACAATAAGATTATTTAAATAATCTTATTATTATGTTGAATGTAAATATGTTTAAATATATGTTTGATTATATTTTATAAATATATTAAATATGTTTTAATATCAATCATTTTTACAATTGATGATTTTTCATCTTATTCTTGAAAAATTATAACTATTTACCTTACTTCTTCATATAATTTAAGGTTTCTCGTATTAATATAAAAGACGGTTCTTGTTATAATAATCAATTAATTTTTATTGAAGTTTCTTTTCAAACATTCACTTGGCAATAATATTTCATATTCCAGCGGTTTTATTTATCTTCATTTCTATTGATTTGTATCGCAAATTTGTTTATTTATTTATGTATTAAAGGTATCCTCTCTGCATAATTGCAAAGATTAATCCCTTCGAGATAACTGATATTCATTTAAAGGGTTAATCTCTTCTGATAAATATTTCACTTTAAGAATAAAGAATATAGTTTGCAATGAATCTCTTATAATATTTTATTTGATAGTGTATTCGTGAATAAGAACTTAGTTTTCTTTATATGGGTTGTAGTTGTATAAACATAACTCATATTGGTTTTTATTTTTCTATATCTCTTATTAATATTTTATTCTAACTCTTTATAAAAGTTAAGGGATATATATATATATATATATATATATATATATATATATATATATATATATATATATAGAGGATGTATAATATGAGAATGATATCTTTATGTGAGAATATGAGAATGAATTTTCAGCCTTTGGATCAAAATTAATGGTTAGATTAAAATGTCCAATAAAAACTTAAGGTGATCCTCTCCTACAGACCAACATCTCTTCTTCCCGCGAAGAAAGACGTCGTTCACGACAAGATTTGTCGCCGTCGAACCACCTCCTTTCCGGTCACCACCGCCCACCATATGGTGTTCCACATCTCTGTTCTGCTCACCACATCGTCTCTCTCTTTCTCTCTCTCTCTCCTTCTCAAAACCAATAAACAACCGAAATTGGGATCTCTCTGTTGTGTTTTTTAGAAGAAAAAAAAATAAAAAAATAGGAGTACCAAAATCAAGAAACAACCAAAAATTGGATTACCGATTTTAACTCAAGCTCGTTCCCTAATTAAAATCAATTTCATGAATTGGGATTTTTTTTAAGAAGATGAATTGGGATTTTTTTTTTGTGTTATACAATTTGTTTTGTGTGTGTTTCAATCCAGCAACAACGATGGAAAATGGAAATATATTATATGTGAAAGAAGAAGGAGAGATGTAGATAAACAGTTCAGTCACAAAGAATCGGTGGTGGAAGTGGAACTGTTAGAATAATGAAGATGAACAGTTCGGTAACAAAGAATTTTGGAGAGAATAGAGTAAGGGATATGGTCATGTGATATTTTAATTGGTGTTTAAATCTCAACCTTTCATATTAATCTAATGGTTAATAATCTATTCTCATATTCTCATATAAAGATGTCATTCTCATAAGATATGTCATATATATATATATATACTTGCCGACAATATTGGTCATAAGAAAATGAAAAATGATTATTAATATATGGTGTTTTTTTTAATGATATGATGTCATTCTTTGAAAATTACATATCAAATAGCTTAACTATATATTTTTCTCTAAGAAATTTAAGTTCTCTTATATTCAACGAAAATGCTATTCTTATGTTGATATATACTTGGTGACATTTTATCCCGGATTTATAAGTTCCAATTTTTTTAGTTTGTTACTTCGTTTGTATTAATTTATTTATTTACTTCATCGATTTTGGTTTTTTTTCTCTGTGAAGTTTATGTCCCTTCAATTATTTTGTTAGTTTTTATCTATCTTATTTAATAAATAGTATTTTTTTACACTCATCTATTCAATTTAAACTCTCTAACAAAAACTCAATTTATATACTGATATATATTGATTTCTTTTAGAGTTTTCTTTCAAATTTTTCCAACTTTTATTGATCCAGAATTTTTTATTATGTTATTTAGTTTACTGTTTTTTATTTACTTGCACATTTTTAATTTTGTCTCTTTTTTTTTTTTTTGGTACAAACATCTTTATAAAAACATATAGCGCTCATCAATTTATTATTAAAATTTATTTTGATTTGGAACTTACAACCATTCATTAACCTTTTTAAATTGCACTAATTTATTCAAATTCATCTAATGTCCTTATTATTTTTTATATATTCAATGCAATTTTGTTTTTGTTTTAAGAGTTGTGCATATATGTTTAGATTAGACTACAACCATTGATAAAATAAAAATATCTTTTAAAGATTAATTTTAAATGAATAATTGTGTGTGATAGAGTAATTATAGAAACACCTTTTCATTTATTGGGATTATATCTACAACAAAAACTTTTTTTTTTCATCCTAAAAAGTTAAGAAGGATTACAAATGATCAAGAACAAATAATAAACTTTAGTTTATCTAAAAAGGAAAAACAACAATTTTAGTACTTATGAATTAACTATTGTACAAATATCACTATGGTGAAAATGCACTTAAAGATAAATATTTACACGAACCATCATATTTCATAGATGTCCCGAATATCAAAGATGCAACAAAGGTAAAATTAAAAGCCTCTTTTACTCTCTTCTCCAAATTCACATATATAAAAAAGTTGTAATATCCACGTTGAGAAATAAAAGAAAGTTAGAAAAATAAACAAACAAAGATTATATAAATAAAAAAAGTAGTGCAAGATCATATAAAATAACTTTTTGCAAGAAAGATGAAATGGGTATATATTTTTTAACATGAAAGGAATATACTTGTTGACACATTTCACTATGATGATGCTTGTAACGTGAAGTAAAAAAATGCGTTTCTCTCTCTCTCTAAAATCAGACGCGCTCTAACCTCTCTCTAAGCCAAACCTAGATCCGCCGCCTCCCTTTCAAATCCAAAACTTATTTCCACGATGTAGACTAGCGGCGGTGGTGGTGCGATGAGGAAGAGTCCAGCCTCCGCATCACTTGTCCAGATCGGCGTCGGCTCCCTCCTTCTCCGGTTCTGGAAGTTTTTCTTTCTCTTTCGTTTTTGCCGCTTCCTCTGTGTTGGTTCCGTCGTGGTGGTCGAGTGTCTGCTTCTGGTGATGGTTGTTGGTGGGCGTGGAGGTGGCGAACTGCAGATTTGGTCGCCTTGGTTCTTCTCTTTCGGGTTTGTGTTCTTTTCTGTGGTCGCGTTTTTCTTCCGGTTCTGCTCCTCTTATTCATGGTCCTCCTGGAAACTGCGGTGGTGGTGCTTTGGTTTCGGCGTTGGTTTTTGCGTCGGAATTGGTGTGTTGGTGTTGTGCTCCGATTTTGGTGTCGTGGCGCTGTTCTGTTGTGGTGGTGAAGGTTTCATGCTGTGTTTTCGTCAAGGCGATAGCGAAGTAATCGGTGTGGTTTCGGTTGAAGCGTGGTCACGGTGGAGGGGGTGAGGTGGTGATGCCGATTTGGTGTGAAATTGTGGGGTCTCGTGTAAGGGTGGTGTGACAAGAGGTGAGGTGATATGGTGGTGTGGGGGCTGTTTTTGGTGTTGTTTTGGCTTTGGGGTTTTTGTCATGTCGTGCTCGAAAAGGCGAGGTGCGTAGACACTTCGTGCTGACAGATGTTGTTGTTATATCGTACCTTCAGGACGTTCTGGTGGTTATGGATGGGCAATGCCGGGTGCGAGTGGTTTTTCTCCGATACGAGAGTCTCTGACCATTTTCAAGTCTGGTGAGATTTGCAGGACTCTTTGAGTCGCTGAGGGGTGTTCAAATCTGTTGAGATTTGCAGGGTTCTTGAATCTGGTTGAATTCTACTGCATCGGTGTTGACTGTCGATTCTCTTTCTACCGGTGTCCCCCAACTTCCGACTTAAGGCGCTGCTTTCTAGATTCTGATGGGCTGAGTAATTTTAATTCGAGTTCGGAAGTTATTGTCTAGTGGTGTCTCTTTGGGTTGGGTGGGGTTCTTCTCTGGTGGGCTTAGTGAATCTCAATTGATGTAAGTGTAGGGGTGGATTGGGGTGTTGCTTTGGTGTATTGGTGTTTTGGTATAAGTGTTTTATCACTTTACCTTTCGTCGTATGTTTTTCAACAATTCCTTATACTTCTTGTTGAGGAATTGTTCTTTAATAAAATTTTAGCCGTTTAAAAAAAAACTATGATGATGCATGTTGGAGTTGTAAAATACAAAGAAGTCCATAGGATGTTACATATTTATACTAGCAAAAATAGATTTACTCTTTCAAACATTTTTTCTTCATATTGTAACCAACATGTTTTTTCTTCATCATGGCGGTGTTCTTCGTTGAAATTGGAGAGAAAAAAAATAGACACACAAAAAGTCTGAGAAACTAAAGATTCTTCTTTGGCAAAATGTTCAATCCTCTCAAAATAAAATTTCACACACTCATTTGTAAACAGAAGCTGTACATAAGACAATATATAGTGAAAGAACAAGGAGAATTTTGAAAGGTTGCAAAAGTACAAAAGAAAATATTAACATGAATGTATCATTTCACATTTTACTACAATTTATTATAGTGTAAGTTATAAAATTATAAACGTTAGAGAATTAGGAATAAACTAAGTTTCCCTTTTATATATATATATATATATATATTCACATAAACATAACCAAAAGAGAAAACAAAAGATCTTATATATGACTCTTATTTTTTTAAAATATTTTATATTCTTACTACTTGATATCCCTTTTAATTACAATTTATTAGTTACAATTTTTATTAATTAATTACTATTGTCCTAATATTTTTTAAAATCAAATTTTCTCACACCAACCTTTAAACTACTACTTTTTTCAATTTCATAACTCTTTTTTTACTAATATACATCTCTATAATACATTATTAATAATTTTTTTAGATTTAATAAACAATAGAAATATGGAGTTTTTTCAAAGGTGCTACATAGGCAAAACGCTTGCCTAGTAGCAACTCAACCTTCCTATTATAAGATGATAATAATAATAATAATAATAATAATAATAATAATAAAGGAAGATTGTAATAAATATATACTACCTCCGTTTTAATATACATAATTTTTATAAAATTTTGTTGTCCTATTTTATAAGATATTTTTTATTTCGAGATTTATTAATTAAACTTTTATGAAAATACTTCTAATTAAATAAAGAGAAGTAAAATATTATTATTTCTCTCGTTAATAATTGAAGGGTAATTTTGGAAAAAATAATATTTATTGATGACAAATTTAATATAAAACTATTTTTCTTAATTCACGTACTTTTGTGAAAGAATTCTTATATATTGGAACGAAGAGAGTATATAAGAAACAAAATTCGAAGAATTAATTTATCGAGAGAAAGTAACTCTTTTAATAGATCTTATAATTATTTTGAAGAATTAATTTTTTACCGTTAGATGCTACATGCACAAGAATTAATTAGTTTACTATACTAAAAGAAAAAATGAATGAAAAGATTATCAAAAAGAAAAAATCAATGAAAATGAAACTGTAGAAAAGGTCAAGAGGTATGAGTTGTTTGATTTCCGGCCTGCTAGTACTACTTTTGTTCACATGCATGCCATTGTTTTTCTGATTCCTCTTGCTTCCTCTCACTTTGTTTCATGAACCAAAGAAAAACTTAATTCTTAAGCTAAAAAGACTTGGACTGTTTCAAATTGACTTCAAGCATTGAACGAGTATTTTAAGCACCTAAAATAATTAGTTTATAGTTAGACTGAGTAATTTTTTATAGTTCTTGTCACTTTCTTTCTCTTCCTTTGGTAAACTAAAAGTGAAACTCATCCTTTGTTATTGCTCTTTTTCATTCTATAATAGATTTCACATCAAATAAGAAGAGAGTGGATCCAGTTGCTTCACATCATTTCTCAACATAGTGTAGAGATAAAACAATACTCCACTGAGCCACTGAACAAACTTGCACCAAATTTAATCTAAACTAATCATACATTCAGCTCATTGTCTTGAAGTAGAATTGTAAGTAAGGGTCCAAACTTCAAAATCAAGACAAATCCACTATAGTCTACATACAGAACTGATATCAATGATGATTGATAAAGGTCTGAATCATGCATAATCCTAATGAAGCAAGGTCCTGATGTATATGATATTAATTTCAATAGCTTCTCCCAAATGAACTCTTATATAATGCATAGAATTGCAAAACTCCATAACAATGAGATCAGTTTGCAATAACACATCCATTAATATCAAGAATGAAACACAAGTATGCTTCCAAAGGCATGGATTTGTAAACCTCAACAACCATTTGACAGAAGTGACCTCTATACCGTAATATCCTCCCTCAAACTCATAGTAAGAGAATACCAAGACTAAACAGAACCCAAACGGATCAATCAACTTCAACAAATATCATCAACTATTTCAATTCAGAAGCCAAATTGAGTTCAGAGGCAAACTTGAGTTCAGAAGTGAACTTGAATTCAGAATCAGATTGAGTGCAGAATCAATGATGAAAAGTTCTAAATCACTGACCGTTGTGTGCTTTTCTTCTGAGATGAGGATGCGAGCAGTGACGACTCCCTCCAGGATCAAACACAAGGACGACGAATCCACCGGAAAATTCAACAATGAACACGATGATCAAACGAAAGGTTGACAGTGAGAAAAAATCGTCGCACCATAAACTAGTGTGATAGCGAGATGTGTGACTGCACCGCCAGGATCGAAAACGATTTCGACCGCGATGTCGGAATAATCACGGCGAGGAGTCTCCACCACTAGATTGATTGATTCTTGAAAAGCCTCCTTCAATTCCGTAACTGATTCAGAAAATGAAAGGAGGCACTGCACTTCTCCAATCTTGATGTATCTTCCTTCGATTGAATGCAATTCTTGACCAAATATACCAAAATTAAAATCGCAATTGCAGTTCTTCAAGGTATCAAAAACATCAGATTCAGTTTCTGAATCCTCTTTTGCATTAATTTCTGAATCCTCTTTTGGAACCAATGGTTTGAGATCAAGAATTGAAAAATGAAAATTACCAAAATTGAAATTGTAGTGGTGATTTGCTGAAATTGATTCAAGGACAGAGGTGGATACACTTGAAATCTCCTCCTCTGCCTCTGAGATTGAATCACTCAAAGGTTTTTGAATATCAATCGAAGATTCTTGCGATGATTTTCAAAGTGGAATCGGAGGAAGTGGCAAGAATTTCTTCATCTTCGATTTCTTCCACAAATGACAAACAATCGAATAAACCATGAGAAAAGATGGAGGATCAAAAAGCACCGTGTAAATTTCTTTGTGATAAGCCATGGAGGAATTCTCCGGTGGCGGTAAAATGGCGGAAGCGGAACAAATTCTCGGTGATCGAAACTGAGGCTCTGATACCATGTTAGAATTTCCATGGTTTGGAGAAAGTGGAGAAAACTCTAGAAAATCATCAAGAGAATAGAAATCATAAGGATTCATATTTGATAAAAGACTAGTATAATTTACACCCGTGCCAAGCACGGGTTAGCTTTTACCTATAAAAATATATAAATGGTTTAAAATAAAATGTATAGTTTTTTGGTTTTTGATATAAATGTGATGTGCAGTAGTTATATTGTAAGCAAAAACATATACCATTATGTTATATAGGTATATGATATAAAAGTCTGTATTAGCTTTCAATATTAAATGTTCATCCTCGTGTATACGGTTTATATTAAACATTGATCATTCATTTATTTATAAAATGTTCATTCCGTATATTAACAAATATTGTGAAATATTCATCCTCGTGTATTAAATGTTCATCCCCGTGTATTATTTATATTAAACATTCATTTATTTATAAAATGTCCATCCCCGTATATTAACAAATATTGTGAAATATTCATCCTCATGTATTAAATGTTCATCCCCGTGTATTATTTATATTAAACATTTATTTATTTATTTATAAAATGTTCATCCCCGTATATCAACAAATATTGTGAAATATTCATCCTCGTGTATTAAATATTCATCCCCGTGTATTATTTATATTAAACATTTATTTGCTTGTAATATGTTCACCCTGATGTATAACTTTTTTTTGTTTCTTTTATTTTTTGAAAAAGGTATAAGATAATTCATAGTAAATAAAACATTACATTCATCCAAAACTATAATTAAAAAAAATTGTAAAAAACCATGGTGGTCATATTTGTTTTTTCCTACTAAACCATGGTGATCATATGAAAGTATAAATACATCGTTCTGTAAGCATGCAATTTAAATTTGAGCATCATCACACTCTACAATAATTAATTCATCATAAGAATGTAAAAAATGTAGTAAAAAATCTAAATATTTAAAAGAAAAAATACTCATTTTATTTAAAAGAATGAGTGGCTACTTCAATATTGTATGATGTGCCTTATATAGGAAAAAAAAACCTTAAAAAAATGTGCTAACTTATGCCCTTGGTACGTGGTTTAATTTATTTTTTTTAGCTTTCACCACCATTTTAATTTGGTTCCCTATTTGATACAATGATATAATTGGTAAATTGGTTATTAATTACAATTAAGAGTGCGTTTCAAAAAAAAATTACAATTAAGAGTTTGATTTGTTTCCAAACCCAATTTTTTTTTGATAATTTGTTTTCATTTACAATTATAATTATTAGGAGTTAATATATGGAAGGAGAACCGAGTGGGTGTGGCACAAGTGGTAAGCGGCTTGGGCCCCTTAAGCATTTGGTCAGGGGTTCGATTCCTAGCCAGTGTGTATGGAAAAGCATCGCTTGGGAGAGGCAGCCCTTAAATGCGCTCCAGATCCTCGAAGGGATTAGTCTCTGCAAATCGCGCAGAGGATACCCTGGGAAACCAAAAATATGGAAGGAGAAAAATAGGACCATAAATTATTTGTAGAGATTTAATTTTCGTTTCTCTTTGATTGATTTTTTTTAGGGTACAAATCTTTCATTGATTTTTATTTTTTGGGTTCTCTTTGTTATTTTTCTTACAACACTTAAAATTCTTTTAATTATCATAAATTTTTTTTTTGACAAAATATGTAAAATTTATTTTTCTCTCCAATTGTCTTACCATTTTCTTTTATGTATATCTCCCATCGTTTCTTCTCTATCGTCATTACTTGCTTACTTTTTATTTTAAATTTCACTTTTTTCAGACTCACAAAACGAAAAACTGCACTCATGTGGCACATGAGAATCTAAATCCGTTTATTGAATGAGAGAATAATTTAAATTATTAAAGAAGTATTACAACTTATAAAATATTTAATCAAAAATAAAAATCTTATAAAACATGTAGCATATATATTATAGAGAGACTTAGTCAAAAGAAAAAAAAAAGTATTATAGGGATGAGACATATAGTTCTTCTCTCACAACTTCGAATTTTACTAACATGTATATATATATATAAAATCACAACTTCTGATTCTACTAACATGTACATATATAGAATATATTTCCGTAGAAAAAAAAAAGTTTACATAAAAAGTAAGCGTTACAAAACCATTCATCAATAATTGTTGTTTTCGACTTCGTAACACATCTCAAAGTGTTCTTGAGATTGAAAGGACATACGTAAATCTTCTCTCCGAAGCTTTCTACACGTTACATTCCTGAAAAGAGGAAATCATCAAAAGATATAATTAGAAGAACAAAATAAAGAAGAAAAAATTAAAGAAAAGTAAAGAAACAAATAAGTTATATAAAAGAGTGAATAAATTAAAAAGTAAAGAAACAAACAAAATCACATGAGGAATTTTGCGTGAAAAATGTATGATTCAAAGATCCTATTTATAGACTCAATTAGGGAACCCTAATTTGGCCTTGGTTTGGATCTGAGCCGTCAGGTTTTTAGGTTTTTAGAGGGAATCAAATTAGAATCTCGAATTTGAAAATTTAAAAATGGAGATATGAATCAGATTTTTATTATTGTAATCAAAGGTTATTATGAACTTCTATATTTAGCCGTTTGTTGAAAAATTAAAATTATTTATACAATACATCAATGTAATTATATAATAAAATTTTGATATAACAATAGTAATAATAATAATAATAATAATAATAATAATATAAGATTTAATTTTGAAAAATAATATTAAAAATACTAATTTTCGAAAAATAGTAATAATAATGATATAATAATAATAATAATTTCAAAAATAATAATATAATATTAATTTTCAAAATATACAATATTTCCACATTTTTTCCCTAATAATATAATATTAATTTTTGAAATATACAACATTAAAATTATTACCAATATATGGTTTTAAATTATTCCCAATATACATATTTTTTATATTATTTTATAGAGTTAGTAATCTATAGTTTTTAAATTATTCCCAATATACATTTTTTTCATATTATTTTATATGTAATATGTATTTATGCTTTAATAAAAATAAATATATTTTTTTTACAAATTATAATCATTAATGCATAGTCATTAATGTTAGTCATTAATACTATTGGTAAAAGTCCTTCAAAATTTTCTTTAGGGATTCGTAAATATATATTAATATACATTTTTTTTCATATTATTTTATATGTAATATGTATTTATGCTTTAATAAAAATAAATATATTTTTTTTACAAATTATAATCATTAATGCATAGTCATTAATGTTAGTCATTAATACTATTGGTAAAAGTTTTCTTTAGGGATTCGTAAATATATACTAATATAGATATACATATTTTTTATATTATTTTATAGAGTTAGTAATCTATAGTTTTTAAATTATTCCCAATATACATTTTTTTCATATTATTTTATATGTAATATGTATTTATGCTTTAATAAAAATAAATATATTTTTTTTACAAATTATAATCATTAATGCATAGTCATTAATGTTAGTCATTAATACTATTGGTAAAAGTCCTTTAAAATTTTCTTTAGGGATTCGTAAATATATATTAATATACATTTTTTTTCATATTATTTTATATGTAATATGTATTTATGCTTTAATAAAAATAAATATATTTTTTTTACAAATTATAATCATTAATGCATAGTCATTAATGTTAGTCATTAATACTATTGGTAAAAGTTTTCTTTAGGGATTCGTAAATATATACTAATATAGATATAGATATAGATATAGATATACATTTTTTTCATATTATTTTATATGTAATATGTATTTATGCTTTAATAAAAATAAATATATTTTTTTTACAAATTATAATCATTAATGCATAGTCATTAATGTTAGTCATTAATACTATTGGTAAAAGTCCTTTAAAATTTTCTTTAGGGATTCGTAAATATATATTAATATACATTTTTTTTCATATTATTTTATATGTAATATGTATTTATGCTTTAATAAAAATAAATATATTTTTTTTACAAATTATAATCATTAATGCATAGTCATTAATGTTAGTCATTAATACTATTGGTAAAAGTTTTCTTTAGGGATTCGTAAATATATACTAATATAGATATAGATATAGATATACATTTTTTTCATATTATTTTATATGTAATATGTATTTATGCTTTAATAAAAATAAATATATTTTTTTTACAAATTATAATCATTAATGCATAGTCATTAATGTTTTAGTCATTAATACTATTGGTAAAAGTTTCCTTTAAAATTTTCTTTAGGGATTCGTAAATATATATTAATATACATTTTTTTTCATATTATTTTATATGTAATATGTATTTATGCTTTAATAAAAATAAATATATTTTTTTTACAAATTATAATCATTAATGCATAGTCATTAATGTTAGTCATTAATACTATTGGTAAAAGTTTTCTTTAAAATTTTCTTTAGGGATTCGTAAATATATATTAACTAGTATAACTGACCCGTGCTAAGCACGGGATAATTTTTTTAAAAAAATGTTTTTTATTTTTTTATTTTTTTATTTTAAATTATTGAATAGAAATAGTTTTTTTTTAAAATATAAATTATTCTAAAAATATGAATTGAATTTCTTTATGAATAAGTGTAACATATATTAAATTAAATTATCTCGTGTCAGAGAAGATTTTGAATTCTTACTCTATTTTGATTTTTGTTATTTTTCAATCTTTTGTGGGATTCATTTTAAGTAATTTATTTAAGTATAAAAATGATATAAGTTTAAAAATGTTAAAGGGGCACAACGGAGTGGAGATTAATTCTCCACTCCCCGTTTTCTACATTACATTTTCTTCCCGTGTTCATCTCCATAAGTCTTTGTAAGAAACTTATCAACACAAAAATAGAGTAGAAAGTGATACACCACTCATCGTTTTCCATCATGGAGCACATTTTTTTCCGTTTCCATCTCCCCGTATCTTTTCAATATCCGGTCCCCGTAAAAAAGAAGTAAATTTTATATTATTTTAAAATGAGTATCATTATAGATTTGTTAAAAAAAATTATATTAAAATAGATAATCTAAAACAAAACTCAACTATTTTATCTGAGAAGATATTTGACTGAACTTATCATAAAAATTAAGGAAAATTAAATTAATTTGAAATTTTATATATGAGTATAATTAATTTATATGCATGTGTATCTATAATTAATTTATACAGTATATATTTTATTGATAAAGTCATATTATTCACAACGTGACTGTAACATCCTGAAATCTAAATTATCCAATTAAGTTTAATTAGAGCTTCGCCTAATTATTTTTAATAGAGGTGATTAGATAAACTAAAATGGTGATTAGGTGAATTATGTGTAAATTTGGGAATTTTAATTAAACCAAACTACACTACTACACTCTAATACTATTATTTCCACTTATGAAATTAAATAACTCTAGAGAATCAATTCTCCTTCTAGCCAACACCTCATCACTATGATGGTCCAATTAGAATCCATGCAAATTACTTGGCCAAATAAATAAGTAGATGCTTCTTCATTTCTTTAACCATTCATATCAGAAACTTTCTGTTCCAAGCTCTTTCCTTTCTCTCAAAAATTGCAGCTGCCACAGAAACCTTAAATCCCTCTTCAATGAATCAATTTCCAAAACATGTATTAAAGGAATAACCTAGAATGAGAATCACTCATTTCTTTCTTTCTCTCTTGAGCTCACCAGTTCTGTATCTTCAACTCTAGCTTCTCAACCATAAATAATCAAGCTGTACCAACCATCTTCATCTTTCACCAACTCTAACAACAACAAACACATAAACATTCCCATTTCAATTAAATTCCTCAATTCCAACCCTATACATGCGAACCCTTGCTGCATGTGTTGTTATCTGCCATAGATACGAGTTCTGCAACTCTAGGGACACCTAGGAAGCTGTGGGTAGGTGAAATGGTGGACAAAGGCAGAAAAATTTCGTGTTTGGTGTGCTGAAGCTGTACAACTCGCCATGGCAAGCTGTGCAACTCGCCATGGCGAGTGAGACAGGGCCAGGGATTTCTTTTCCGCTCAATTCTTCGTGTTCTGGCCTTTTTGGTGAGCCTCTGTTGTTCCTTTCGAGCCCTGGCAAGTTGAGTTCGTGCCATTTAACATGCCTTGAAGTTGGTTCCACTCTAACCCTTAAAAATGAGAATAGGTAACAAGTCTTAATCCTTTCCTTGACTTCAATTCGTGCTTTCCTTTAAATCATAACCCTAACTATTCTTCACATTGGTTATACTGAGTATTGGATGCTACAAATGATACCTTTCCAACCAAGTAAACTAGGAAGTTCGTTCTCCTTCAAATCTTCAAGTTCTGCCCAAAGGAATTCGTACATGTAGCTGAGGATTATGTAGCTGAGTAGAGCCCATGGAGCGAGTTTAAGGCTTCTAATCACAGGTGGGTTCTTTAGGCTAGTTTAGTTAGAATTCCCCAAATATGAAATGTGCATGTTAACTTAGGAAATTAGGATTTAATTGTGTGAAGAGAATTAGCTCCCAAATTCTCTTCCATTCTGTTAAATATTACTTATATTACATATTTGCACTTCCTCAAAGTATGAATGTAGGTGAATCTTTGAAAATATTGAAAATTCGCAAAACAGAGGACTTTCTGACTTAACTCGCCATAGCGAGTTGCTAGCGAGCACTCATGGCGAGCTCAAGGTTTTGGGCTGAAGAACTTCGCCATGGCGAGCTCTAACTCGCCTAGCGAGTTGTTTAGGCCAGTACCTGTAAGTTCGCCATGGCGAGCTTACTAACTCGCCGTAGCGAGATAACCCAGAATTGCCTCCTTTTTCTATTTTTTTTAAAATGGTTGTTCACTCGTTTTAATTCAATACCTGAGGAAGATAAATTGCAGTTACGTAATGTACCTAATGTTATACGGGACGTCAAACACAATTCTGAAAAGCAGGGATAACCTAGCAAGTTAGGATGCATGTTCCCCGGGCTATGGGATTATATTGGTAGTATGTCAATCAATTAGAATCAGTCGATCATGTGCGGTTTAGCATGCTGCTTATGGGCTTCCAATGGAATAACCCATTAGGAAAATGATTGTGAGATTAATGCCGTGGTCGAATCGGTCAGCGGATATGGCGGGCCTTCGAGACATTCTCACCTCGAAGTGTCTTAGCGGAATAAAATTAACAAGATACTTTTGTGTGTTACACTTTATTAATTATGTTCATGATATTACTGTGATAAATTATCAACTTATGGACTGATTAGGTGCCCCGGCTTAGTAGCCATTAGGAGGGTAGTAGGACCCACTGAGACTTAGTAGTCTCACCCCACTCCATTTATTTTTTTTAGGTAAGACAGGTTATCTCGGAGCAGGGACCAGGATGGATCTGACGGTTGGAGCTGAGCTTGGATCGTCAGCTTAGAAGATTTTATTCTTCTTCCTTGTTTTTAGACTAGCTTGGTATTTGTTATCAACTCTTCCCGCTGTTGTATTGAACATTGTAATATTATGTTAATAATATTGCATTTTCAGTTATAATTCCTTTAATTTAATGTACTCAGATTCCAGTTATTAATGTTCCGACTAAGTATTCTAGATAATTTAGTTGGGGCGTTACAATTGGTATCAGAGCAGGTCGATCTAGTATCGGACCTTGCCATGAGTCATTACAATCCCTTCTTTAGTAGAACGGACCCTTTGGAGTCTGGACTGTTTACGCTGAAACCATCGCGTGCTAAGTCTGATCAACTCAGTATTGTGCATGGTAGGCAGGGTATTACGGTTGAGAGCCGAAGTGGACTACGGTGGTTAAGTAAGAAGATCGTAGTGGAGATGCAATTCCGAAGCAATCGTTGGCGAGAATTTCCTCTAACCGGATGTTAGAGCTGAAATAGATAGGACTAAAGGAGTAAGTGGTACAACGCCAACAAGTATACCAAGAGTTAAGATGGATTATATGGATTAAGACCAGTAGTAGTAAGAACAATTTGATGGAAGTACTAATCGCTCGAAGTAGAATTATTCATGGAAACATGTAATAGTGTAGGTTATAACAGTATCCAACTGACACTGTGTGTCAGGCGAACTTTTTCGAACCTGAGAATAACTCTACCTCCCGGTGAACATGTTTACGAGAAACATGTGAGCCAATCAAGATTCAACCCACAATAAATCAAGACTCTTCCTGAATACCTAGCCTTATCTTTCAGCCGCAAGATTCACCAGTGTTGTTAGATCTGTTCAATACCATACTAGAGAAACCAAGTTGGAATATTCACCCATAACAACACTTATATGAGAACTTCCCAATAGATTATCCTATAGGAAGCCAACTTTTAATGTCTCCCTAAGAGTAATCTAGTTTTTCAACATCGTAACCCGTACTCCTACCATACCGTTAGAAGTCGGGATCGGTTTAACATAACAAATAGGATTTCTTTTTCGATACCAGCTTAGGTCAGTTAACTCAGCAAACTATTAGAGACCAATTTTGATTAGAGTAACAGTTAGGAATTATTTTTCAACACCATGTAGATACCTAACTTAATTCATAAGGCATCATTCGCGAGGAATAGAAACAAGAACTAACTGAACTAGCCCTTGTAAGTAACAACCATAGTTGTACCTTATCACTAGAGGTTGAGCAGTATTAGATGCAATAGTTAAGAAATTCATTTCCTAAACTTTTACCTATATAGACTTGTTAGGTATAGTTATTCAATTATCCTGAACTTGTAAATTAGTGCCATAAACTACCAAACCAAGTATATAGGAAAATAGTCGAATTAGTTCACTCTAATTCAACCCTTTCTTACCTTCCGGTCTGTCATATTACCACTTAGAGTATTACTATAGGTCTAGTAATATACTCTCAACCTAACACGTTACATTAGGAATCACAACAAATCTTTTGGAACATAACTCCACCCAGAATGACAAAAAGAAATATTCCTTGACCATACTTAGTTACCGGGTAGCCTGTCTAACATTATCATATATCTCTTACTTTAGCAGCCTAGTGTCGTGACTTAGGTAGATGCCTTGTGAAAGAAATTGAGTCGAACCATCCGTGTCATTAATTTCTTTAGACGCCAGCCTGCTATCTTGTCAGTTAGCACATTATCAATAGGAATTCGTTGCTATAAGCCACCAGTCTCTTGGAATCAACCTTAGTATCGTTACACTAGCATTCAAGCCTCAATAGGATTGGTAACTCAGAGTTATCCTTGACACCTTCAACCATCTAGATCAATCGTAGAGTACCTATGATAGTTATTCCGTATCAAAAATAACTAAGTTGGATTTATTCTTTATCAGCCATTTGTCATTCTTGTTTATTCAAACCTTCGAGTTAGGAATCCATTAGAGTTAGCCAGATTTCCTTTAAGAGTGCCCTCAATATTTTGTTTGAGCCGAAACCAATAGAAGTCAAAATTTGAAATTCATGACCATTCTTTCGGACCTTCGTTAAGCTAAGTTCGTCGAACCAAATATTTTGGATTGGGTATCCATTAGACACGGAAACATGGAACAGGTTCATTCCCTAACTTGCTCGATTTTTGTCTCGGACAGACAATTCCTTCTCGTGCCCTATCATCTGTTAGTCATAATTATCACTCGGAGTAGTGAAAGGTAAATTTTCCAAATTCTTCGACATTGGTCAGTTAAACTGACATTGTGAGACTTTGATTGCCAGCAAATCCTGTTCAATCTTTTCGACCTTTCAGTTACGTTGTTAGTAACTAAATATATTCGTGGAATCCAGTTTATCTGGAGAGGACACGTGTGAATTCAGTTCAAGTTCTCACTCATCGTATCGATCCTTAAATCAGCATTATTAGTCAATTATCTGCCGAACTAATTAATTTAGTGTCAGTATCAGTTAGTCACATATGTCCTTGTGCACCTGAACGACCCATCATCATTTTCAGTGCATTGGGTGTATTTTCGGAGTCTTATCAGCTATCTTCCAGTTAAGTTCAGATCTTTCCAGTTACGTAGAAAATAGGAGCATGTAAGTAGTAGAATCTAGATACTTCATCAACGCTATTCTCTGAATCCGAGTTCGAACCATTCCATTCCTTACCGACTGTTTCAGTTTCTCTGTACAGTATCAACGATAGATTCAGATCGTCATTAATCAAATCCCTCGTGTAGAGTATAAGAGTTCCCTTATTGCGAATCCAATTTATACGCCGACATATTGACTATGGTAAATGAAGGATTTAAAGCCATTCTCTGTGTTGAGTGTACAAATCTTCCGTATCTAGTCAGTCATCATTAGAATCCAGTCACTTTAGCCAAATTCTTTAATGCCAACCTATTAGTAAATTATCCAGCCAACCTAACCATATCATTGAAGGAAGAATTCGAACCTCAGTTCATGATATGTTAAATGTACTACTCGACCACAGTGTTGTGCTAGGATGGATTGAAATAGTAGGTGGAAAATTCTAAAGTACTATGGAATCAGTTGCAGATGAGTCTGACTCATTGGCGAAAGGATCTATAGTACCTAAGTGTTCTTCACTCGTTTTATATTTTGATTTATCCTAGAATTTTTATACGGCACTATGGGACAGTGGTACGTGTGACGTGTCACGAGCTGCAGTGTTCGGAATAGATAAAAACCCTAAAGGGAGAATTTTGGATTATTGACATCAACACTTAAACTTATTCCATTCAGCTATTCATATAGCAACAACCAGGCCAGATACCGAGCTGTAGAAGTGTGGTGGTGCGAGATAACAATAGGTAAGATATGCCAAGTGTATTGTGTGGAATTATACAATAAAGGAGGTATTATTGGTGGAAGTTAATGGGAGAAGAAGAGATGGTGCGTCACTGTGTTAAATGGATTTGGAGTAAAGTCGTGATGACGCAGATGAAAGATGAATGGCTATAAGTAGTCGGATCAGAGTGCGCAGCACGAGATCAGGCGAAAACATAGTTGGATGATCAGTCTTGGGTTGATTAACTCTTTGAGAGAGGAAAGTTTTATTCCAATGAATAAAAGTAGTTAAGAGTTCATGAGGATAATGCCAAAGTTGGAATTACGAGTGTTTTCAAACGAAGGAATCCTATCCGAAGTGTAAAAGACCTTATCAGATCTTTCGAACTCGTCGGTTGTGTAACCTATCAGTTAGTTCTAATTCTATCCTTATCAAGGTTACACGACATGTTTCATGTGCCTAAACTACGGAAATTTATTCCCGATTCTTGTCACTCTTCAGAGATTGATATTCAGTCAGCCTTAACTTATCAGCCGAATCCAGTTCGTGTAGTTAACTATGAAGTTAAAATCTTTCGGAGTGAGAAGAATTCCAATAAATCAAGGTCGGATGGGCTCAGTCTCCTGACGACTAACTCACTCAGGAACGGAAACCTGTCATGGAAGTAGTCGTTCCTACCTTTCCTAAAGGTAAATTTCTGAATTTCGAGGACGAAATTTCTTAAGGGGGGTAGATTGTAACATCCTGAAATCTAAATTACCCAATTAAGTTTAATTAGAGCTTCGCCTAATTATTTTTAATAGAGGTGATTAGATAAACTAAAATGGTGATTAGGTGAATTATGTGTAAATTTGGGAATTTTAATTAAACCAAACTACACTACTACACTCTAATACTATTATTTCCACTTATGAAATTAAATAACTCTAGAGAATCAATTCTCCTTCTAGCCAACACCTCATCACTATGATGGTCCAATTAGAATCCATGCAAATTACTTGGCCAAATAAATAAGTAGATGCTTCTTCATTTCTTTAACCATTCATATCAGAAACTTTCTGTTCCAAGCTCTTTCCTTTCTCTCAAAAATTGCAGCTGCCACAGAAACCTTAAATCCCTCTTCAATGAATCAATTTCCAAAACATGTATTAAAGGAATAACCTAGAATGAGAATCACTCATTTCTTTCTTTCTCTCTTGAGCTCACCAGTTCTGTATCTTCAACTCTAGCTTCTCAACCATAAATAATCAAGCTGTACCAACCATCTTCATCTTTCACCAACTCTAACAACAACAAACACATAAACATTCCCATTTCAATTAAATTCCTCAATTCCAACCCTATACATGCGAACCCTTGCTGCATGTGTTGTTATCTGCCATAGATACGAGTTCTGCAACTCTAGGGACACCTAGGAAGCTGTGGGTAGGTGAAATGGTGGACAAAGGCAGAAAAATTTCGTGTTTGGTGTGCTGAAGCTGTACAACTCGCCATGGCAAGCTGTGCAACTCGCCATGGCGAGTGAGACAGGGCCAGGGATTTCTTTTCCGCTCAATTCTTCGTGTTCTGGCCTTTTTGGTGAGCCTCTGTTGTTCCTTTCGAGCCCTGGCAAGTTGAGTTCGTGCCATTTAACATGCCTTGAAGTTGGTTCCACTCTAACCCTTAAAAATGAGAATAGGTAACAAGTCTTAATCCTTTCCTTGACTTCAATTCGTGCTTTCCTTTAAATCATAACCCTAACTATTCTTCACATTGGTTATACTGAGTATTGGATGCTACAAATGATACCTTTCCAACCAAGTAAACTAGGAAGTTCGTTCTCCTTCAAATCTTCAAGTTCTGCCCAAAGGAATTCGTATATGTAGCTGAGGATTATGTAGCTGAGTAGAGCCCATGGAGCGAGTTTAAGGCTTCTAATCACAGGTGGGTTCTTTAGGCTAGTTTAGTTAGAATTCCCTAAATATGAAATGTGCATGTTAACTTAGGAAATTAGGATTTAATTGTGTGAAGAGAATTAGCTCCCAAATTCTCTTCCATTCTGTTAAATATTACTTATATTACATATTTGCACTTCCTCAAAGTATGAATGTAGGTGAATCTTTGAAAATATTGAAAATTCGCAAAACAGAGGACTTTCTGACTTAACTCGCCATAGCGAGTTGCTAGCGAGCACTCATGGCGAGCTCAAGGTTCTGGGCTGAAGAACTTCGCCATGGCGAGCTCTAACTCGCCTAGCGAGTTGTTTAGGCCAGTACCTGTAAGTTCGCCATGGCGAGCTTACTAACTCGCCGTAGCGAGATAACCCAGAATTGCCTCATTTTTCTATTTTTTTTAAAATGGTTGTTCACTCGTTTTAATTCAATACCTGAGGAAGATAAATTGCAGTTACGTAATGTACCTAATGTTATACGGGACGTCAAACACAATTCTGAAAAGTAGGGATAACCTAGCAAGTTAGGATGCATGTTCCCCGGGCTATGGGATTATATTGGTAGTATGTCAATCAATTAGAATCAGTCGATCATGTGCGGTTTAGCATGCTGCTTATGGGCTTCCAATGGAATAACCCATTAGGAAAATGATTGTGAGATTAATACCGTGGTCGAATCGGTCAGCGGATATGGCGGGCCTTCGAGACATTCTCACCTCGAAGTGTCTTAGCGGAATAAAATTAACAAGATACTTTTGTGTGTTACACTTTATTAATTATGTTCATGATATTACTGTGATAAATTATCAACTTATGGACTGATTAGGTGCCCCGGCTTAGTAGCCATTAGGAGGGTAGTAGGACCCACTGAGACTTAGTAGTCTCACCCCACTCCATTTATTTTTTTTAGGTAAGACAGGTTATCTCGGAGCAGGGACCAGGATGGATCTGACGGTTGGAGCTGAGCTTGGATCGTCAGCTTAGAAGATTTTATTCTTCTTCCTTGTTTTTAGACTAGCTTGTTATTTGTTATCAACTCTTCCCGCTGTTGTATTGAACATTGTAATATTATGTTAATAATATTGCATTTTCAGTTATAATTCCTTTAATTTAATGTACTCAGATTCCAGTTATTAATGTTCCGACTAAGTATTCTAAATAATTTAGTTGGGGCGTTACAGTGACAAACTCAATTTCAAGTCTCAACATAAGATGGATGAATTTATTTTCTCATAGGTTATTACTTTTTTTAAGCAATCATATGTTTTTTTACTAAATAGTTTATTCCCGTGTCTAATATTTTAAGTTTTATACTTAAGGAATATTAGTATTTCTTAAATAAAAACATGAAATATATAGTTTATATTAAACACTCACTCATTTACATGTAAAATGTTCATCCCCTTGTATACAAAGACCAATTTATCATACTCCCATGCCCGTAATCTCATAAAAAAATATTCATTATCTGATAGGTTTTTACTATATTTAAGCAATTGTAGGTTTTCTTTTGTAATACTATTAATTAATTTATTTCCGGATCCTCTCATTAAATAATTAGAAACTTTTTTTTTACTATAAATAGATAGAATTGAAATGCATTAATTATTAATGTTTGTGATTCAAACAAAGAAACCAAAAAATTTAAGTAGCAAAATCTTTCATTGTTTCTTCTATGTTGTAATACAATATTATTTTGCCTCTATAACACCCTTGGAAATAAATAAAAAGTAGTATTAAAAATTTTGTCACAAACTAACCGTGAAGAGAAAACAAATATTGGAAGAAAAAAAATAGTGTCGATAAAATATAGTGTCATAAACTTATCAAGATTTAGTTCGGCTCAATTCTGTCGCAGTACACAATCTTTATTTTTTAGGGATATCAAGTTGTTTTAATTACCAATATTCAATTTTACTTATTTGAATCCATAATAATATGTATACGGAAAAAAAAAAATTGAACATTAAGAACCAATCTTCACAAATATTCTCAGCAAGTTTGAGAACCCAAACAAAATAAATAAAAATATATACAAAACAATCAAGGGTATAAATAAAGAACAGTACATCAACATATATTTGATTAAATTCTGATTTGTCTCTACCAAAAGTTTTTTTAATTTGTCTCTATATTATCCATTTGCACAAAACCATTGTTCGAGTATGCCTCCTTTGCTGCAATAATAGAAGCAAATAATAAACAACACAAAAAACAAATAGAATTTGTTAGCAATGAAATTCAATAATATATTTTAATTGGGTTAGCATGCATTTAAAAAAACCTCTATTATCTTCAACCTCTATGAAATAAGAATATAAGAAATAAAAAAAAAAACATATGAAGGAAAGAATTAAGAATATGAGGGTTTTGTGTGAAAAATGTATGATTCTAAGATTCTATTTATAGACTCTAGTAGTAAACCCTAATTGGGTTCATGATTGAATTTGGGCCCAAGTTATGTAAAAGAAATTGGAGGGAATAAATTAAAAATCCTATTTTGAATTTGAACATGGAAAATTGAAAATGGAAATAAGAAATAGATTTTCATTAAACTTTAATGCGAAGATATTATGTATTATATTGAATTGATTGTTGATTATATTGAATTGAATATAGCATAAAAAATCATAATAGTTGATATTAAATTGACTTGTATTATAATTGATTACAATATAATTATAATTATAATTATAATAATTATAACTATAATTATCATTGACTTGTATAAGGTAATATGGCGTAAAAAATCATAATAGGAAATATTAAATTGAATTGATTATTGAATTGACTTGTATTATAATTATTATTGACTTGTATATGGTAATATGTCGTAAAATATCTTCATGATAGTTAGCAATGTATAAGGTAATCTTGAATAATCAATAAAAATTAGCAATAAAAATTATACATTAAAAATTAGCAATAAAAATTCTGGTATGAGTTATTATGCATAAGGAATATCCTTATGCATATTGCATGGTGCATAAACAAATCTCCATCATCCAATACTTTTTTGATCAATTAGATTTTTTGATCAATCAAATGCACTAAAGCATGCATGGTGAAGATTTATTTATGCACCATACATAAGGACATTCCTTATGCATAATAATTCAACCCAAAAATTCCTATTACCTTATACATTGCTAATTAATCAATAAAAATTAGCTTGTTGATAAATGTAGACTTATTAACACACAAATTCAAATTATGTTATAAAAAAAAGGCTTTATTTATTTGTAAAAAAAGGATTTATTAAAAAACCGGAAATATTGAAGAATATGAATATTTTTAGAAGAAAAAAAGTGTATAGAAAATGTATTCCATAATTTCACATGATTTTTAATAATGAATTTAATTTGTTTCCATTTACAACACAATTACAATTATTACGATTTGAATTTGAATAATTCTTTTTAATAGAGTTGGAATTGAGATTGAGAGGCATTAAATACGTAAATTTTATTCTAATTTGAAATTAAAAATTTTTAACTAATAATTGAGAACAAATGCCCTGTAAAAAAAATGATAATAAATACTGCGTAATTTAAAATTGTCATTTTGGACTCTATGTCACACGTCAAAGTGTTCGAGTGAGATTAAAAAGACTTATAAATTTTTTTCCAGTAATGTTTTTAGCTATATAATCAAATCACATTTAGATTGTGCAAAAATAAACATGAGAAAACAGATAGATAAAAGGATATAAAAATGAACCAAAAAAAAAAGGTTGCAAGAAAATAAGAAAAATACATTATAATATGAAATGATAAAAATTATACATATAACCTGCTAAACAACCATGTTCTTGCAAAAATATTCACATCGTTAGTTCATATCTACATTAAAAATAAACATGACGAAGATAATAACTAATCTATATTTTGATCTCATTGCATTTTTTCTTGTATTACGATTGGCTTGCCTGTCAAAAATAAAAAATAGGATATATAAGTAAACGAAAATACATATAAACACCAAAATAAACTTAATAGAGCAAAATATGAATAAGAAATAAAAAATGTTGAGCAAAGAAGAAGAAACAAATAAAAGTAATAATCACAAAAAAGTAGTGAGAATTAAGGAAGATAAAAGAAGAGAAAATGATGGACGAAAATTAACATTGTAAACCTTCTTATATATTTACTGAATGATATTAGGTCAATAAATGCATTCTTATAAGGAAATTCCATAATTCCTTATTATGTAGGAGGAGAATTATCACACAATAAATGTATTCTTTTTTTAAAATGATTCTTGTGACAACAATTGAGATTTTTTTTTCACACAAAAAATAAATAAATTTATATATGATTTATATATACTATATACTATTTTTTTTAAACAAAACTTCATCAATAAAAAATAAGAAATAGAAGAGAGATAGTTAAACAATTTATTTTGTTAGTTATAGAAAAAAAAAGGAATGGCCACAAATATAACTTTTTCGTAGAGTTGTTATTTAAAATGTTTGAAGAAAACTCTTTATTTTAGAGTTTCATTATGTTTGTATCAATTTTTTTTAATCAATTTTTTTTTAATATATATAGATGCATTGTTTTTGTAAATTAAGATATTTTATTAAATTATTCTCAATATACGGTTATATATGTATTTTTGAAAAAGTGGTAAGGAAAAAATTCTTATTTTTGGTAATCAATATTATTTTCATTTTCATAATCTATATTATTTTAAAAATAATATATTCATAAAAAATGATACTGTTTTAAATTAAAATTGTTAAAAAAAAATTTGTAACTTAAGCCATTTTTTGCAATTATTCCCAATATACGGTTTTAAATTATTCCAAATACACATGTTTTTCATGAAAAATAAGAATTTTTCATGAAAATTCGATTTATTCAATAGAATTTTTTTTTATTTAAAGAAATAAAAGAAATAATAATATTGATAATCATTAATGATAGTCATTAATATTTGTCATTAATATATGGTTTCAATAGGGATTCGTAAATATAAATATATATAGATATATAGATATAGATATAGATATAGATATAGATATAGATATAGATATAGATATAGATATAGATATAGATATAGATAGATATAGATATAGATAATGGAAAAGAGTACAATTGGTGCTCTTATATAGAGCTATTTGAGGCCTAACTAACTAACTATCTAATAACAAACTTAACAAACTAATCGAACCTCTAACTAACTAATGAAAGCTTCTAACTAATCACCATTATTCTTAACAATTATTTTGAAGAATTAATTTTTTACTGTTAGATGCTACATGCACAAGAATTAATTAGTTTACTATACTAAAAGAAAAAATGAATGAAAAGATTATCAAAAAGAAAAAATCAATTTTTTTAATAATAAAACTATTATATATATTAATAAATAAGTAATTACATATGAATTAAAAATAAATGAACAACAAGCTGTGCCGCCAAACCTTTTTGAATGGAAAAACTAATTCGGATAAAAATCAATGAAAATGAAACTGTAGAAAAGGTCAAGAGGTATGAGTTGTTTGATTTCCGGCCTGCTAGTACTACTTTTGTTCACATGCATGCCATTGGTTTTCTGAGTCCTCTTGCTTCCTCTCACTTTGTTTCATGAACCAAAGAAAAACTTAACTCTTAAGCTAAGAAGACTTGGACTGTTTCAAATTGACTTCAAGCATTGAATGAGTATTTTAAGCACCTAAAATAATTTAGTCACAAATACATTAGTTAATTAGTTAGGCTGAGTAATTTTTTATAGTTCTTCTCACTTTCTTTCTCTTCCTTTATTATTGCTCTTTTTCTTTCTATAATAGATTTCACACATTTTCACTGCAAGACTCTTTTCTTCCTAATCCACCACACTAACTTGTGTTCTTCAGACAGGTACTACATTTCATTACTTTACCATAATTTTAGTCTTTTGTTTTGCACACTTGCTGCTAGTTTTGTAATAATATCAAAAGGGTAATGAAGGAAATGGAATTACGATTACAACAAAATGGTTTTATTCAAAGAGAGAATGAAAATAGAGATTTGATAATTCACATGGAAACCATGTTACAAACTGTTGAACTTCCCTTAGTCTCACGTTGTTGTATATACAAAGTACCTCAAAAAATCCGAAAACTTAATCAAGAAGCATATACTCCAACCATTCTTTCCATTGGTCCATTTCATTATGGTCATAAGAGGTTTGAATCAATGGAAGATCTTAAATTGAGGTACCTCAAGAGTTTCCTAGAAAGAACTCAAAAGGGTTTAGCTCATTTCATTGAATACATTAAAAAATCAGAAGAAATCATTAGATGTTGTTACTCAGAAGCCATTCAACAAACTAGTGATGATTTTGTTAAGATTATTTTAACCGACGCTTGTTTCATAATCGAGTATTTTCTTCGGTCGCTTGAGTGGCCGCAAGAAGATCCTTTATTATCAAAACCATGGTTGAGGTGTGATGTCAAGCTTGATTTGATATTACTTGAAAATCAGCTTCCTTGGTTTGTTCTTGAAGACTTGTTCAACTTAACTGAACCTAGTTGCATCAATGGCGAGGTTTCTTCATTTTTCGATGTTGCTTTTCACTATTTTAAGGTTCATTTCCTGCATAGTATTTTGCCTAATGAGGCAAATAACAACAGGTTCACTAGCCACTATTTTCATGAGCACTATCAGCAATATATAATGCAACCTGATCGAGTTAATATGCAATTACATAACCTCACTGATCTGTTACGAGTATTTTACTTGCCGCCTGATATGTTACCAAAGAGGGAAAAACAAATAGTGAAGCATTTATATAGTGCAAGCCAGTTGATAGAAGCAGGTGTAAAACTCAATGTTGGTCAAGATTACCAAAGTTTACTTGAGTTAAAGTTTGCAAAGGGCGCACTTACGATACCAAGATTCGAAGTTTGTCACTGGACTGAGACGCTTATAAGGAACGTGGTTGCGTTCGAGCAATGTCATTATCCGTTTCAGACTTACGTAACTGATTACACAATCCTCTTGGATTTCCTTATTGATACAAGTCAAGATGTTGATAAGCTTGTTGACAAGGGAATAATGATTAACACTTTGGGTGATAGCAATGCAGTTGCTAAAATGATTAACAATCTTTGCCTTAATGTTGTTCAGGAAAATATCAATGGCAGTTATATTTCGCTATGCAGAAAATTGAACTGCTTCTATGAGGATCCTTCTCATAAATATAAGGCGATTTTCATACATGACTACTTCAGCACTCCTTGGAAAATAACATCTTTTGTAGCTGCAATTGTGTTACTTTTGCTTACTCTAATTCAAGCCACATGTTCTGTCATCTCATTATTTTAGGTTCAATTCTATTGTATCATTCATTCTTCAATAATGTTTTAGTGATAGCAAGTGTTTTAAATTTTTTGTAGTGTATTAAGAAGCACATTTTTTGCGCTTCATTCCACTGAGATCTAAATCGAACATGCTTCGAGCTATGATTCCTTTCTGATGTTTCATCATTTAATGCAATAGCTTAAGCTTTCAACAGTTTTCAATAGCTTATCAGTTGTCACCACAATGCTAAGGCACATAATTTGAACCTCTTCACATAATCTTCACACCTCTTGGATCCCCGCCCCCCATTTATCAGACCTTCAATGGAGTTAAGAAGAAAAAACACAGAAGAAATGGCTTGTACCACTGATTTAACAATACACTGAAAATAGTTGCAAATATGTTTCCAAACTCTATCTTTTATATAATTGAAAACAGCTATTTTGCTCATTTCAATCATAGAAAGGAGACCTAAATACTATCTTGTGTTGGGTGTTTCAACTTTCAAGTGTGAATGGTTAAATTCCATATCGACTATAAATGAGAAGAATGTGGCTCTATAGATGGTTTAATCTCCTCTACCAGACTCAATTCTTCAGGTGGTTCTACACAAAATTTTATAATGGAGTAATATATTTGATGTAACTTTGTCAAAAAAAAAAAGTAGTCAAATAAATTTCTTGTAGCATTATTCATAAATAGAGTAAACCACCAAATTTATCTCTATCTATCTAAATTAATCTCAAATAGCTTCTCATATCTTCCAATATTTCAATTTAATTTGGGTCTATAACAAACATTTCTCAATTTGGTCCCTCCGTAAACATATATTTCACTTAGTGTCAAATAAGTCATTGTCTTCATCCACTTTCTATCAAAATAGTTCGTAATATTTTCAACTTACTGTCAAATTAGTCTTTATTTTTATCAGTTTCTTATCAAATAATTACCGATTTAAATCGATTGTTGACTATGTGCACTTAAATTGTGTGATATCATTGTCAAGTGACACTTAACACTTCATATCAGTGCATTTAACTGTGTTAGAAAATGAATATCAATCGAAGGACCAAGTTGAAAAATATTTAGATACATGAACAAATAAAAAAGTGAGGAGATCTATTTGAGAAAGTGAATCGTAAATAAAATACTGATAAGAGTAAATTACAAGTCATGGTATGATTGGAGGATAAAAAAAGCATATTTATTGTGGACCCCACTTGGAAGATTGGCATAGACTTTACCTCAGTCTGAACGCCAACTGCCAAGTAATATCCCCCATGAGGCCATCACCATCACCATACAATACAATAAAATTTCCATTTCTTTAATCAAACAATTGCAAACAAACTTCTAAGAAAGTGCAGCAAAGTTAAGTTTTCGTCAACTTAGTAATTTCCATTTCCTTCCTACACTTACCTTATATATATATATGAACATAATGATAACAAACCAATGAAACAAACACAAATCAATTTAATCCAAACATGGTTAGAGGGTTAGTTGGAGACAACATAGGATTGAATGAAGAGGTTATTAAGAAAACATGTAGTTTATCTTTCAAAGCTCACAATTCACCAAATCAACCTTATATTTCTGAAAAGTTTAACATATCCTCAGAATTAACAGAATATCTTGTTATAAGCTTTCCTGGATCATGGGTTGAAACTGATTGGTTTGTTAGAAAACCTTTTGGAGAAACTAAGATAGATCTTGCTCAGTTTCCTTTGCTTAAAAGTGTTGGTAATGATGAAACTGCTTTGGTTAATGAAGCTTTCTTAAACAGATTCGATCGCTTGTTGAAATTTTCCTCAATTATATCCGAGGTATGTAATGTAACCACACAATCTTTCATTTACTTTAGTTTCTTACTGTTAATGTCTTTCTTTAGATTTGGTTACTGCTGTTGTACTATGTGTAATGTTAGTCTCAATTCAGAGTCTGACCGTGAGGTAAGTAAAGTCTGATCAAGAATTGTTCCCACTAAAAATCAAACTCGAGTTCTCCTGAACGATACAACTTTTTACTTTTAGTCCATGTAGAAATATGTTTTTGTTTTTAAAATATATTGACTTTTGTTTTTAGTCCTTACTGTTTTGTTTTAGTCCGGCAAAATTTGTTCGTATTGAAAATTATCTTTTAATATTCATTTTAGTCATTATTTTGAATGACTAAAGTCGAGTATTCTACATTCTACATATTACATTTGCTAATTCTAATGTGAATAAATTCTCTAGTGACTAGAGCCAAAATCCTTATATTTAAGTCTTTAATTAATTACTTTGAGTTAAGCGAAGAGACCAATCAAATGCATTGCAGGTTAGCAAAGCTATCGCAGAAGGGAAACAAGTAGTGTTTGCAGGGCACTCTACAGGAGCTGTTTTGGCCATTCTTGCAACATTTTGGGCCTTGGAAGAAAAACTTAGCTCAACCAAAGCTCAAATTCAGCAAAAGTCACCAATGTGTGTAACTTTTGGTTCTCCCTTGATTGGTAATCATATATTCTCTCATGCTTCAAACCGAGAAAATTGGTCTCGCTACTTCATACACTTTGTCATGAGATATGATATAGTGCCAAGGATTTTTCTTACTCCTTTCTCTTCTATTGAAAACCTTTTTAGTTCTGTTCTTCAGCTTTTAACTCCCAATAACAACTCTGAACCTTCCTTCACTCAAGATTCGATAGAAGACAGTGTGACTTGTGAATTTTACTCTACTGTCATGAGGAATGTAGCCACTGTTACAAGCCATGTTGCTTGTAAGATAATGGGAAGCACAAATTTGTTGTTGGAGACTATGACAAATTTTGTTGAGTTAAGTCCTTATAGACCCTTTGGAACTTACATCTTTTGCGACGGAAATGGACAGTTGATTGTGGTAAAAAACTCAGACGCTGTTTTGCAACTCATGTTCCACATTGCTCAACTAAGAGATTTGAAACAACTTTCTGAAGTTGCCAACAAAAGCATACTGCAACATCTAACCTATGAAGCTGAATTAGAGGAGAGCTTGGGAATGCAAAATGTTGTGTACTTAAACAAACTTGACACCCTTCCCTTATCTGCTAACGATGGTCCTGATACCGACATTGCAGCTGCCTTGGATAGTCTTGGACTGGTCAGTAATTAATTTTTTGCTTTCTCTATATATAGAAATCATATTAAGTTAGAGCCAAGGCTTTAAAAAGTGTGATTGTTGCTGCGACGTCAAAGTTTTATTTATGTCTTTCAATTGTGATTGCAATGCGACTGCAATTGTGGTTGCATCACGAAATGATGGTCGACCATAATTTAAAACCTTGGTTAGAGCATGTTATTGCCAGAGAAGTTAATGTTGACCATCTACTTATGATTATATGGTCAAGAATAACTCCTTTTGCATCACCTGCTCTCACTCGATATGTCATTCAATATGATAGATCTTATATTTCCATGTATGGTGTATAATATATATGTTATGTGTGTGTGTGTGATGATTTGCTTTCCTGAAACTGATTTCAGAACGTAAGAGCACGGTTGTGCCTTCGAGCAGCTGGTGAGTTAGAAAAGAAAAAAGAAAGAAATGAGGAGAAAATAAAAAAGGAAATTCAAGAGAAGGCTTTGCCAAGCATGGGAGATTTGGAAGAATACAAAACAACATGTGAGATAAACAACGGAAAAGGTTATTACGATGCCTTCAAAGTGCAAAAAGAGGCAAAGGATTTTCAAGCAAATGTGAAGAGGCTTGTGCTTGCAGGAGTATGGGATGAGATCATTGAAATGCTTAAGAGGTATGAACTACCAGATGAGCTTGAAGGGAAAAATGAATGGATTGTACTCGGAACCAGGTTCCGTCGTCTTGTTGAGCCTCTAGATATTGCCAATTATCACCGGCATTTGAAGAATGAAGACACGGGACCTTACATGAACAAGGCTAGACCAAAGAGGTATAGGTATACTCAAAGATGGTTAGAGCATGCAAATAGGTTGCCAAAAGAAGAAATCACAGAATCAACATTTTGGGCTGAGGTGGAGGAACTTTGCAGCTGGATTAGTAATAATAAACCATTTGAAGATGTTAAGGAAAGGGTTCTTAAACTTGAGCAAGATATTAAAAAGTGGAGTGATAAAGAGGAACTAAACAAGGATGTGTTCTCAAAGGATCCTACCTTCATAAAGTTATGGGAAAGTCTACCTCATGAACACAAATCTACATCCTGCATCTCCACTCTCTTTACTGTTAAAGGATAGTTCACCTAGATGTCTTAATTTCAACTCAAAACGAAGAACACGAATCCGAATCCTACCTTTGTGATGTATTCTTAATATTAGCAGTCCCATGTATGTTTTTACTTGTGAGTTCCAACCACATTTCATTCACACCATTGTACTTGATAAAACTTATAGACTAGTCTTTCAAATATTGGCATTGATTAGTTTTCAAAAGTGAAATACAACTGAAAACATAATAAAAAATAAATATGCCATGTTAGTTATATTCGCTCTTGTCAACATATGAGTCGTATATCTGTTCGCCTCAGTGAACTCAACTATAATGTTCTAAGAAAAATAATACATTGTTCCCCTTCATAAGCCGGTAGACAACGGTGGGACAAAATATAACTAGTATGCACAAAAGAACATGTATGGTCCCGACTACAAATGTCAATTCCAAGTACATTATCATTTTCGTCAAAAGAAACATTCACATTAAACTTTGGAATCCCCATAGGAGGAGTATGAAAGCTCATATCCTCAGCATTCATCTGTTGAGCCTGCAATGAATCCATTAAGCAAGTTTCACTGTTTGAGCTCTTCCTTCCGACTATCATTTCGACATTCTCATTGTTTTCTTTCCATAGCAAAATTGTTTCTACCCCTCCATAGACTCCAAACTAAGGTTACTCCAAATTCTCTATCACTTATGCTCCGGGAATTCAGCAAAAGAAAAATAATTTGAATAAAATGTCAAATACCCCCTGCAGTTTTAAAGTTCGTCAATTACCCCTGCAATTTCGAAATAGGCAAAACCCCTCTGCAATTGTAAAATGTCAAAAAAAAAATATAATGGAAACTCAACCTTTGCTTACAACACGAAAATTAAGACAACCTAAGGCAAATTATAGGACAATCAATAATCAACTCCTTGGACTCAAGAACCCTTGTTGGAATACATTTTCTGCACAATCTCCATAATATTTATACTTATAAATTATATATTTTTACGGGCTATAAAATATTGAATTGATAATACAGAAGCTCAGATATAATAATTATGTTGTAGTTTATTTTTTTTGAAATAATGATATGATTTTATTGAATATATATATTATAATTATTGGAACATATTTTGAATTTTTTGTGATATTTTTTTAACAATTCGTTTTAAGACAAACTCCACAACGCTATCATTTTTGATTTATTGAATCTAATTACCAAAGTAAAAATTGATACAACTTTTCTTTTTTCAAAAAATTGATATACCTTATTATTTATTATTTTTGGTTTGCCAATGTCAAATATTGAAAAACCCTGCAGCTATATCAAATTTCTGAGTTCCCAGTCCCATCCCTGCTTCTTACATTAGACCATTATTACACAAAAGCCCTAGAATTCAATTTGCCAAAGAGAAAGGAAAAGTGAAAATCTCACTCAAAAAATGAAGACAATTCCTCTGATTCTAATGGGCTGTGGAGGAGTTGGTTCTCACCTTCTCCAACACATTGTCTCATGCCGTTCTCTTCACTCTGCACAGGTAATTAATTACCTTCATACTTATCGATCAAAATCATTGCTTTAGTTTCAAAGTTTAAATTTTGTCATGATTTTTTATGACCCATTTGTCTTCTAGTTCATTTTTTGTTTGTTTTTCATTATGGGGTTATTCATCTTGCTATTGATCACAGTAAAGTATGATCTTTTTCTGACATTGATTCAAAATGTGTTCATCAAGTTTGAAGTGTTTTTGTTTGTTGGTTGGTTGATGTTTTGATTGGCAGGGACTCTGTTTGAGAGTTGTGGGAGTTGGTGATAGTAAATCTCTGGTTGTTGTTGATGATTTGTTCAATAAAGGGTTGGATGATAGCTTCTTGTTAGAACTTTGTCGGCTCAAGAATGCTGGCGAATCTCTATCAAAGCTTGGTGATTTTGGTAGAATACTTAGCTTGTCTTGGTTGCGATATGCATATTGTGTGATTTCTTATGCTTACTCTTTGATTGTTATTGAAAGGACAATGTCAAGTATTTGTGCATCCGGAATCAAAAGTAAAGATTTTAGAAATTGCATATCAACTTGGTAAAAAGACAGGTGTGTTGAATTTGCACTTGCTTAATGTGATTGATTTCAAAGGGAATCTTAAATAAGACGAAAATTTTGTGCATGCAATCACTTCTGATAGATGTTACATCTGATTCTTTTCATTGTAGGATTGGTCTTTGTAGATTGCACTGCTTGCTCTGACACTATTGTGGCACTAAAACAAGTGATTGATATGGGTTGTTGTGTTGTTATGGCAAATAAAAAGCCTCTCACATCTACAATGGTAAGATCATTACAACTGTTTCATTATGATTGTTGAAATGTGTAATTTTACCTTAAGGGTAACCAGTTGCGGTTACTGACAATTTGCCACGTTGTAGAAGGCAAAAAGAAATCAAGTTTATCCCCTGTAATTTATCGTCGTGTTCATTTCGGTCTTAATAGATAGAAATCATGCTAGATGATCCCTAAACTTTATAATGTATGGAATTTTGTCTTTCTGTTTGATTTTCTGTTAAATTATTAACATAATTTGTTATTCTGGTATCATGTTGTTGAAGCTTCAGCACCAAAGTGCTCATATGACCCTCCTTGAAGTGGACTGTTTTAATCATAAAATTCACAAAAAAAAGTGGGCACATGATTTGAATGTTCCTTTTTCTGTTAGCATTTGACAGAAAATAAAATACAAGAATGAAAATGTGCATGTAAAAAAGTTTAGGACATTGCTTGTCTCAAAGTCTCACCGACCAAAGTGCACATGGCCCTAGGTTAAAGATGATAAATTAGAAGTTTCCCTAAAAGAGTTTTGTTAATTATTCTATCAAGTAAAAGATATGGTTTTATTTTCTCCTGCTTTACTTTGTTTCTTTGTTATATTGTTGTGCTCGCCTCATCTAAATAGCAACTCTTACATGGAACAGGAGGATTTTGAAAAGCTTCTGACGTATCCACGTCGTATCCGACATGAGTCAACGGTAAGTGATGTTAGTTCTTGCCTTGACTAGATTACAGATGTATCAACTTGTTATTGGAACATGACGGGACTGTATAAAAAATAGTTGTGAAAAGTATGAATTTTGAATGAAGAGCTATAAAAGTTGCAAATATGTTTCTAGAATTTCTTTGATTAGTTGTATATCTGTCATAAACTCATCTCACAGTAACCAAATTAGAGCCTGTATGAGTTCTGGATGTGTTGTATGGATCTATAATTTGTAAGCAGTTGCTCTGCTAAAATCCAGGCCTTGATAAACAATGAAAATTAACTCGTCTGAACTTGGTATAATATCATCTTCATCTAAAGATAAGGAGGGAAAAGACCATGTTTTCGAGGAGTGTGTTTTACTCAATAATATATTCTTGTGCATATATGAAAATATGGGTAATCCAAAATCCAAATCAGAAGAAGGACCAAATATATGACTTTTAATTTAACTTTGAAGTGTAAGAATGATATTATCATGTTTTCTTTCTTTTTTTTTTTTTTTTTTGACGAAGTGTTTTCTTACTTTTAAAATTTTAAAAGAATATTTTACTTTTATATGCTCTTATCAGGAATAAAAATGTATTTTTCTAAAAGTGTAAATGTGTGTTCTCACTTCTCAGAGTCATTATACATGTTTGATTCTGCTATGTGTTTATCTCATCCGTTGTTCTTGAATTAGTCATTGTATTTTATCTGTTTACTTTCTGACAATTTTTTCAATGTTGTATTTATGGATTTAATGCTTAAATCAATCAGTTAATTATATACTTGCTTGTTAAGTGATTAATTTCTTTAACTATAGCGAAATGAGAAATGTGCTTTGAATGTGTCATGTATATATGTTAGGTGTTTAGTTAATGGAATTGAAATTCAAATAGGAAGCTTTTCTTATCGACAAAGTCTTATTTGGCTTCATGGGAATATTGAAATATCATTGATTGAAGCGCTATGACTGATCTGGTTGTGATGTTTTCAAAGGTAGGTGCTGGTCTTCCTGTGATAGCATCCCTAAATCGCATAATCTCTTCTGGTGATCCTGTTCATCGCATTGTTGGAAGCTTGAGTGGTATCATATCTTTCATCGTCGTATGATTAGATCTTCTAGATATTATTTTTTTATGCTTGATCACATATTCATAGTTAGCAGTCTTCCACATAAATGTAAGATATCGGTATGTTAATATTGGATTTTATGTTGTACTAGGGACATTGGGGTATGTAATGAGTGAAGTTGAAGATGGAAAGCCACTAAGCCAAGTTGTAAGAGCTGCTAAAACTCTGGGGTACACTGAACCAGGTTATTGACTACTACTTTTGAAATTGTATTGTTGACTGTGCTCCATTTGCTAATTGCTACCCAGTTACTTTCTGATAATTTACCTTAAAGCGTGTGGACTACTTATGCATACTGTCTTGTTGCAGACCCGCGTGATGACCTTGGTGGAATGGATGTTGCTAGAAAGGTTTAATGTTTGTTTTTCTTCTCCAGAATTTAGTTTTGTAGCTGTACCGCTTTATCCAAAACCTAACGAATGTGTTTCACTGGTCCACGTTAGCAAAATTCATGCGCTGTGTGCTGCTAATGAGGCTTCAGTTTCATTTCCAAAGTTGTGATATTGGAGTTTTTTTCAACTTTTTAGTTAACTATTTCTTATCATCGGAGTTTCTGCACTACTTTTGAATGAAGTTGGATGTATTATTATGAATAATAATTTAAGATGGTCTAATACAAACTTTCTTCTTTTTGGGCCAATATTGAAACAGGCTTTGATTCTTGCTAGAATACTTGGACATCGGATTAATATGGATAGCATTCAGGTTTGTTATGCATTTTTCACATTCTACTTCCCTGACATTACCTATATTTTGCTTATTTTCCCTCTGTTAATAATTTTATATGAATTTTGCAGATTGAGAGCTTGTATCCCAAAGAAATGGGGCCTGATGTAGTGACTGTTGAAGATTTTTTGGACCATGGACTCTTGTTGCTAGACAAAGATATTCAAGAGAGAGTTGAGAAGGCAGCTTCAAACGGAAATGTTCTGCGATATGTCTGTGTCATTGAGGGTCAAAGGTATCTGTTCTTTTCCTCCCTTCAGATTTTGTATTAAATCAAATCAAGCATTTGTGTCACACTTTCACCCATATGGTTTTCTCCTTTATCATTTCAATTGAATCTTTGCATATATTTTGCAAACTTTTACTTCTCAAAATTATTTATATTAAATACATTGGCACCTTTTAATATTAATTCTATTTTTCTCCTTTTCCTAGGTGTGAAGTTGGTATTCAAGAGCTTCCAAAGAATTCTGCTTTAGGAAGATTAAGAGGAAGTGATAATGTGGTAAACTTCTTTTATTAGAATACTGTTTTGCTGTCGTGTACTTTTAATTAGGATTCTTTTCCATTTTAGAGGCTTGACCTGGTACAATATGCTTTCATTCTCAATTTCTTTGCTTTGTCATATACTAAAATTTCAACTTTGTGGAGCAATAACTTCAAAGACTTGACCATTTTGTATGTTGATGCAAATAACAGTTGGAAATTTACACTCGATGCTATAGTGACCAACCTCTGGTTATTCAAGGCGCTGGAGCTGGAAATGACACGACTGCAGCTGGTGTCCTTGCTGACATCGTGGATATTCAGGATTTATTTCCTTGAGGGAAAAGTTTTTGTTCTGTGAATTTAAAGAAAAATAAAAGGTACCGCTGCTTAAGTATCTTGTCCTGGAATCTTGCTGATGTGCTTTTAAATTCTTGGTAATTTGTATCGTTTTCAATGTTGTTTTCAAGTACGGTGATTTCAATGTAAAAATCCGCATGTAGTATTATTGTGTTGATGGTTTAGTTGGTTTATAAATCAAGTTTTGTTTATGCTGCCCGACATACATTTTGGGTGAAAATCTCAAGTTGATGGTCAATGGAGCTTACGGGCAGGCTTCATATGGATGAATATTACTAGATTACATTTTAGGTGAAAAGAAGCAAAATGAAGGTCCTCATTATATAGCAGTAATTAGTATATTATATACAATTATTAGTATACAATGAAGGTCCTCATTACTCAGCAAATTAGACAATGTAAACATACTACTATCAATATAAATTTTATCAATGTTACAAATGCCATTTAAAGGGATATTACCTGAGGTATAATTTGTGGGTGGAAAAAGTAGCTCATGTCTCTCGGAAGCAGGGCAAAAAAGTGAAGGCTTTATTGTCCTAATTCTTGTCCCGTCCATCCTCTTTTAAACCGTGTTGCCGTCATTTCACCAAAAAAGAGTTGAATTTCGTCGTCGATCCGCTTCATCATCATCAAATTTTCCATGTGTTTATACTTCTTGACAACTCTGATCAAACCCTGAGTAAAATACGACTGGTGACCGTACCAGTACTTTCTGTATCCGGCATATGCAAATGCCATACCTGAAGGTGTCGCAGTAAAGGCCATACACGTTCGAGGAAGTATTGCCAACCTCTTTGGCCTTCCTCCTCTGTGGGGGTATTGTTTTCCGGAGTCGTCAAACAAACCCCCGGACCCGCAACAGTCGATAAATAGGCGCATCCTTGCACCCCGCGGCATCTGTGAAATGATTTCACAGATGTCTTCGGCGGATATAGTGTCTTCTCTGTAGGTGCCGCAGTATTGTTGGGGATAATAGGGATGTGTGACACCATGTCCGCTAAAGTAGAAATGCAGTCGGTCTCCTGGTGTGCACGGTTAACAAACCCTCTGAATTGGTTCAAAATGGTAAGATGATTGAGAGGTCTAGCCTCATTAGACATAATTTCGATGTTTTCCGGCTTGAATTTTCATTCTTCCATTAAAAAATTTCTAACGCTTATCACATCCTTAATTCTAGGTAATCGGCCTATATACGGGGCATGCCGGTAGCTAATACCGACCAACAACGCTTTCCGACACATCTCCTGCTTTTCGACACATCATAATAATTAACAAAATAACAACCGAAGTCGATCAATTTTCTTTTACACAACACCAGTAGCATATTATAGCATGTATGGATTTGGTGAGCTTAAACTAATATGCTGTATGGATTTGGTGAGCTTATTACATCAATGTTAATTAGAGCATCTTCAATAAATAAATAAAAAAACCCAAGACATAAAATCAACAAAGACATAAGTTTTTTTTATACTAAATTTGAAATAGAATATATTCATAGCACTGAAAACCATTGTTACTAACAACCATTTCCACAAAATAAGGCAACCGAAACACAAAGAAACAGCTCCAAAAGCCACAATACAAATCTGGACCGCAAAAGCAAAAACAGAACACACAAACTAGCAAAACTAACAAAAGCTTAAGAGCCCCAACAACCAAGCAGCAGCAAAACAACAAAACCTCATAATAAAAACAAAGATATGACTAAATAATAGAGTGTCCGTGTCATAACCTATTGTTGAATGTTGATGTATTAGGAGGAGGAGGAGTCACCACATTTTCTCTTCTCATATCAACATTTCTTGACCAGCTCTCAGCATTAAGAGGTATATTGTTTGCTCCAAACCCATTTTTCAACAATAGGTTATGACACAGACACGGACACTCCTTATTATTTAGTCATATCTTTGTTTTTATTATGAGGTTTTGTTGTTTTGCTGCTGCTTGGTTGTTGGGGCTCTTAAGCTTTTGTTAGTTTTGCTAGTTTGTGTGTTCTGTTTTTGCTTTTGCGGTCCAAATTTGTATTGTTGCTTTTGGAGCTGTTTCATTGTGTTTCGGTTGCCTTATTTTGTGGAAATAGTTGCTAGTAACAATGGTTTTCAGTGCTACGAATATATTCTATTTCAAATTTAGTATAAAAAAAACTTATGTCTTTGTTGATTTTATGTCTTGGGTTTTTTTATTTATTTATTGAAGATGCTCTAATTAACATTGATGTAATAAGCTCGCCAAATCCATACAGCATATTAGTTTAAGCTCACCAAATCCATACATGCTATAATATGCTACTGGTGTTGCTGTAAAAGAAAATTGATCGACTTCGGTTGTTATTTTGTTAATTATTATGATGTGTCGAAAAGCAGGAGATGTGTCGGAAAGCGCTGTTGGTCGGTATTAGCTACCGGCATGCCCCGTATATAGGATGATTACTTGGAATTAAGGATGTGATAAGCGTTAGAAATTTTTTAATGGAAGAATGGAAATTCAAGCCGGAAAACATCGAAATTATGTCTGATGAGGCTAGACCTCTCAATCATCTTACCATTTTGAACCAATTCAGAGGGTTTGTTAACCGTGCACACCAGGAGACCGACTGTATTTCTACTTTAGCGGACATGGTGTCACACATTCCTATTATCCCCAACTATACTGCGGCACCTACAGAGAAGACACTATATCCGCCGAAGACATCTGTGAAATCATTTCACAGATGCCGCGGGGTGCAAGGATGCGCCTATTTATCGACTGTTGCGGGTCCGGGGGTTTGTTTGACGACTCCGGAAAACAATACCCCCACAGAGGAGGAAGGCCAAAGAGGTTGGCAATACTTCCTCGAACGTGTATGGCCTTTACTGCGACACCTTCAGGTATGGCATTTGCATATACCGGATACAGAAGGTATTGGTACGGTCACGAGTCGTATTTTACTTAAGGTTTGATCAAAGTTGTCAAGAAGTATAAACAGATGGAAAATTTGATGATGATGATGAAGCGGGTCGATGACGAAATCCAACTCTTTTTTGGTGAAATGACGGCAACACGGTTTAAAAGAGGATGGACGGGACGGGAATTACGACAATAAAGCCTTCACTTTTTTGTCCTGCTTCCGAGAGACATGAGCTACTTTTTCCACCCACAAATTATACCTCGGGTAATATCCCTTTAAATGACATTTGTAACATTGATAAAATTTATATTGATAGTAGTATGTTTACATTGTCTAATTTGCTGAGTAATGAGGACCTTCATTGTACACTAATAATTGTATATAATATACTAACGAGGACCTGCAGGCTTCATATGGATGAATGTTACTAGATTACCTGCGAGGCATTATTTTCCCCTCAAACACGTTCTAATGTCTGTTTATGTTGGAAATGTTTTTAATGTAATCTTACTTTTTGTTTCAGTTGGCACAGAACTATGAAAATATATATATCAATGTAGGTGGGAATTGGTAATAAATTTATTCGCAATAATTTTCTTTGGATAACATAAGGATATGGTTATGACTTGTCTCATAAATTATAATTCAGGATCACCCTTTAAAATTCTGCTAATTTAGTGCAATCAAAATAGCAACCTGTAGGACCTTCATCTGGTAAAAGGGCCAACATGACTGGTCCTCTAGCACCCTGATCTATTGTCATTGTGCCTTTGCGCCAGTTGAGATCAGTCCTTACAAAGCCAGGATGAACACAGTTAATGAGCATGTCAGGATTTTTCTTGGCAAGAACTCTTGTGTAGGCATTGAGGCTGGCCTTGGATATGCTGTATGCTGGAAGCATCATTCCCCACCCATTAGCTTCAAGAGCATTTCCTTTAAAATCATACAGAAATTTCTTCACTGTGGCATCTATTTTCTCTTCAGATAGTTCATCCACAGCCCCAAGTTCATTTCTTAGCTTCTCATTTGGAATCCTCTGCACATAACCATTGATATTTTCATCAATTTTGCATCATGTTGTATTTTGCATTTCATTTTGGAAATCTAGCCAATCCAAATGGATTGGTATGTTTGGAATTTGATGGAGACCAACTATCAGACAAGGGTTGGGTTTCTCTCCGGTTACTGCATGGTTGCAGTAGGAGAGAAAAAGACGCAACTAATATTATTTTATTAGTTGTGTCCTTCTCCTATTGGAACTGTCTGGTTAGTAACCAGAGAGAATCTACACCTGTCAACTGGTGGGAGTAACCATACATTCCAATATAAAATGCAAAATAATAGATAAATAAATTTTATGGTATAACTTTAAATGATGTTTTTTCTGCAGCTGGATTTCAGCTTTATACCTTTAACTCACCCCTGAGGGAGGAGAGATTCACTATCTTTGCCTTTCCAGATGATAATTGTAGCAGGGGAAGGAGAGCCATAGTTACTCTTTTGACACCATAATAATTGGTATTTATACATTCTTCTGCGCTCCTGTAAGTTTCTGTAATAACTCCTCGAAACAAGGTGTTGTCAACCTTTCCTGACAACTGCATTCACAAGTCATAAAAATGTGCCATTTTGTAAATTCTGGTGATATGGTAGAAAATTTGACCTTACCCAGGTTGCAGGATCTACATTTAAGGCCTTTAGACCCTCCTTGTCTACTTCTACACACGATGCTCCTGCGTTATTAATCTTCACAAAACAATCTATCAATTTACTTCTGTTTACCCTAACAAAATGAGACAAAGGGATAAAACTATTCATAATATGTAGGAATTATTGACTCATTTTGTAGCATATTATTTGTTCAATCTTATGTTTGACTTTAAATATAATGATGATTATAAACACTAAGTGATTAATATTTTAGATGTTAGAAATTAGATCTGTAAAAGCTAACCAAGATATCAAGCCTGCCAAACTCTTGTTGGATGAACTTAGCCAATGACTCAATACTGAGAGCATCCAAGACATCCAGCTGATGGAATATCACATTTGACAGACCTATTTGGTGAAGCTTTGTTATAGCATCCCTTCCCCTTGTATCGTTTCTTGCTGTTAACACAACCGTGATTCCTAAACACGCCAATTGCTTCACTATTTCCAGACCAATACCTTTGTTTGCACCTGTAACCACTGCATATCTATATCCATATAAACCAGATTATGTGTCAGCCACAACCTTGTATAGTCATGCATTGATTTCTACCATTTTGTTAACTTCTGAAATGTAAATGTTTGAGTTTTAAGTGTCGAGCGATTTTCAAGCCTAAATAAATGATGGTTTCTCACCTTTGTGCTGCATATCTGCCATTTGGTTCCATATATGTTTCTAGCTGAGCTGAAAATATGTTTAAGGCTCTTAAGTTTATAACCTGCAAAATTTTAAATGTTGAATTAGTAAACTTATATCTTAAGGAATGAATAAGAGTTTCTCCATTTTGTGTACTATGTAGGACCGGAAATCGTGGTACTCCTACTTATTCACCTTAAAAGGTGAAATTCTAGTCATTAGACTACTTGATAAAAAAATAAAACAAAAAGTTATTACAACTTCTGTTTTTAAATGATTGTCGTTTAACACACTTAGGTGGATATATGAAGAAAGGAATTTATTTTGCATTTGCAGGCGGGGTGGCAATAGGAACAGACTGACACATAAGTCAATGGCATGTTTGCTTATCATTTAATTCAATTATTATTCTAAGGAATTATTCCTGAAGATCCCATATTAAGTAAATCTATTGGTATGTGTATCAAATAAGAAGCATCGCCAAGTTTGTGATTTTGTTGACATGTTGGCTTCATGATCATAATCAGCATGCATGCAATATAATAAGTATGGATAACTCTAAATTTTATAGTGTTGCATTCATTGTTCTTTAATTTTTCTCTTGAGTTTCATGCTTTAAATCAAACCATCTAGCACTACCAGCAAAATGATTTCCTATGGAGTTATTTCTAGACATTTAATGATGACTTTTAGTCAAATGTGTTATTGAGTTGGTTATTTAGTTCGTTATTTTTTAAACTTGAGAATCAATAGGCGATTCACTCAAAATGCACTATTTCAATCAAATAACTTTTTTAGCTACTTCCCTCTAAAAAGTCTTTTCAACCTGTAATAAAAAGGGAAAAAAAAAAGTTTGCTCTAAGTAAATTAAAATGACTATAATATCCTCTCCGATTTTATATATAACCAAAAATTGTTTTTTCTAGGTTCATTGAATAATTGGTAATTTGGTATATCTGATATGATTCATATTGAAACTATAGATACATCAATTATTCAATAAAACTAAAAAAGAATGTAAGTATATATGAGACTAGAGAGTAAGCAAATAAGAATATACTTTATGTACAATACACCTAAAAATTAGAATATATGGATCATATTGATTCTTAAGTGTGAGATGCCGTCAAAATATTGCATTAAAATTACAAAACACATATTTAAATGTCTTTTTGTTAGTTATGTTGGTCATTAAATGTATCATTTGTTAGTTTAATTGTTAAATGTATTCTTTATTAGTCAATTTGACCTATTAAAATTATTGATAAAAGATATAATTTAAAATATGTTCATAAATTTGATATTTAGAAATTATAGTGACACCGTTTCACATATATTTAACTATTTAAGGACCACGATAATTATTTATTCCTAAAATAGGAGACATACACTTCATTGTGCTAGTTAGTAGTGTGCCTCAAGCATGTATGATGAATTGATGATGATGTTACATAGATTAAATATATTTTTAATTTTTTTAAATATATTAACTTTCATTTTTAGTCCCTCGAAATATTTTCATCAAACTTTCAAGTTTCAACAAATACATATATTCTTCGAACTTTTGTCCCTTAAATGTTTTTTGTTTTTAATTTTAATCCCTATTTTCTTACAAATATTTACATAGCATGTTTCAAATAATTTTTTTATGACATCGTTATTAAAATTTTAAAATATTATTAGTTTAATAAAAAATTTAACTATTAAATCTTTAGTTTAGTAATTTGATTGTTGATTTAAATGTATAGATAAACTAACAAAGATTACATATTTAATAGTTAAATTATTTAACTAATAATATTTTCAATAAAAATACATACATAAAAAGTACTTACATCAATTCATTGAGATGTTACTTGGGTGTCTAGTTGTTAATTGTGATGACAAATTAAAATGTTATTGTCATTTGCAAGTAGAAGAAATATTCACAGTTAGAAAACCTGGATTTTTGTGTGAGACTTTATTGGGAGGATGACAACTAGGGGGAAGTTTAACTATAAAAAGGAAAACCTGTTGAAAAGTAAAAACAAAACCAAAATATTGGGGCCTAAAGGGAACTTCTGAAATGACAAGGGTGCATCAAGTAAGTTATGTTGAATGATTGACTAGTATGACTTGAATAATTACTTACCATTAACTAGTTTTCCCTCATTCAATAACTGGTCTTGAAAAACAAAGAACTACAACATTTTTACAAGAAATCTCATTGCTTAAAAACCACTGCATTAATCATAAATCTAAACATCATAATGACAACCATTTATCCTCATTTTAGTGCTTCAAAAGTCAAGACATCAAACCAGGAACGCAAGAGTTAGGATCCTCTCCGTTTTCTCTCTTCATTTTATCTACCCATTACTATACCAATTGTCGCATTAATATATTTTCAAAACTTTGGTAATGGAACTAATGGAGAGGGTAAAAAATGGTGAGGATATTGATCCGAAACAACAGCTGATATCATAGCATTTATCAACTCCCGTTTCCTTGATGGACTTGCTGAAGAAGAGTAGCAGCCAGCTTTAAAGTTGCTTCTAAACGTTTCTGTGTATCTGCGTCTCCACCTTCCTGCAAGCTATTATCTGCCAGCTGCTGATTTCCATTGACCTCTCTTTGTGGTTCTCTTTGAACCATCTGTGACAACTGAGGCACATTTGGCATCATCTGATGTTGCTTTTGCAACTGCAGAGCATGACCAAACTGAGATGTCGAGTGTTCGGAACTTGCCATGTTGTTTTCTGCAGCATATGATTGTCTGGATGAGGTTTCAGACTCATTAAATCTGTTCTGTCTTGGATCACTCATTGCAGTTGTGCTCATAGAGCTTCCCAATTGCCTCTGCTTCTCAAGAAGAGATGCAGCTAGTTGTGCAAGCTGTTCTGGCTGCAGGGCTCCAACAGGGGTTGAAGGATCGAAATTTCTCATTTGTTGATATGATGACATGTTATTACCGCCAAATGGAATACCAGAATTTCCACCAAAATGTTGAGTTGAACTTACATTCATGATGGGATGACGCTCCTCAGCAATAGGTTCAGCACCACTGAATTGATGTGAAGGTAAAGTTCTATTAGAGATTAAATTTTGTGGATTTTGAGAAGACCAGTTTGGTACAGATGTCCGTGGCTGGTTGGAAGGATAATAGCGACTTCTTTCATCATAGGACTCAGGCATGCCAACCGCAGAACGAGCTGAATCAGAAACTAATGGAGCTGCTTCAAATTTGTTTCCTGGAAATGAAAGATTGCTGATACCAGAATTACCCAATTCTGAAATAGATGGTGGGTTTGGAGGTATGCGTACGGATGGATAAGATGAATTTGGATACAACATGTTCTCATTATAGGACGATTGGTTTTCATTTTTCATTTCTCTTTCAATGTGCATAGGACCTTGGTTCAAACCAGGATATTCCAACCTCAGAATAACACCAGATATGCTCAACTTACCAGGTACCTTTAACACTTTCTCTGAGAAATCTGATGGAGGTACGAGAAATAGGGTGGTCTTGTCATCCACCTTGGAAACTGCAGCCCGCTGTTTTTCCTCCAGATAATGCATAAACTCATTGTAGAATTCAATGTCAGCATCGCTTCCTGGCACAAAGAAAACAACCCAAACTCCAACTGCTTGGTAGTAATGCTTGGACAGCATGTCTAGACTAGTTCTTGCAGTGCAATCTAAGAATTCTGGTCTGAAATAAATGTATTGAATTAAAACCCAACATAAAAGAATTGATAGGAAAATGAAGACAGTAAACTTCTATGGCATTGTGCTGTAGTTACATGGTTGTGATGTTAATGAATGCACCGTAATGCCTGAGTTTTAAATCAGAATTTCTACCTTACCAGTGGAACAGCTAATCTTTTTGGATCTTGTATGGCTATCAACATATGGACTTATTTTATGAGTTTTCTATTATAGATCTACTGAAGGGATTGGGAAGCTTAATTGGACGATATATGTTTCATTTTCTCTTTATCAGTTGTTGTATGAGGATTTAGTACTCCCTTATTCTGTTCTTTTCTATCATCTCATGAATTCGTTTATCAGTTGACCATGTTTTAATTCTAACATTAATAAGATGCTGCATATATGTATTTATCATGAATAAAAGATGCAAGTTTATTGATACCAGAACTAACCCCCGAACCAGATTAAACTGGTGACGAAAGCCAAAAATTAAAAGATGCAAGTTTATTTTGATAAAAAAGTTGCATAAATATGAAGTATAAAAAGAAGCGCTCTAAAGCCACACATGCCTGCTCAATCCGAAAAATATAAAACAAAATAACTTGGTTATTATATACTTCGATGACTAAATTTATATTGGCACATCTTCTGTGGAGTTGGTTCCTGACATCTGTAGCAGGCCCCAAGCTCCTGATAGATACCAACTGATATAGAATAAGGAAATAGGGAAAATCCCTTTGATTACAGATTAATACTGCAGAACTTCGAGGGTCTGCACCTCCCTAATGCCAAAATGGCCCCTTTCCAATCAAATTCCAAGATATCCTCTTTCTCAATCACCCCTTCTATTTATTAAGTATTACCTATTCATATTCTAATGACAGTTATTTTCTATAATAACTGCTTATTAATAATTAAAACTGCCCACTAATATTAATAAACAAGGCCCACTATTATTTCTATCATAATTAAGGCCCATATCTAACAATACTCCCCCCCTAAACTACTGCCTTATCCTCAAGGCGATTAAAATAAAATACAATTACAAAACAACTTCACTGACATTGACATTAAAACAGAAATGTTTGCACAATCCTGCAGCCTAATTTCACCCCCCAGGGTCCCACAGTTGGGAGGACAGATCACCAAACATTTTGGAATTATTGCACCGACATTTGTTGGCCTTCCCCCGTAGGTTGGTGAACCTCTTTGTCGTCATTGTGCAACAGACAACAGCACCCTTGTCTGGCAGTTTCAGTGGTGGAAATATAGAAAACATGCAACAAATTCCCTTTCTCTTCTCAACCACTAACCCTTCCTTTTCACCGGCGAACTTACGGCCTCCTTCTTTATTAGGGTTCTCTTCTTTGCTCTCTTTTTTCTGACCATGGATGTTCTTGTTTTGTGATGCTTTCGTTGATTTCACATTCAAACTTAGTTCTTGATTCTCTACCGAATCAGTTTCTTGATACTGCATCAGAATTGCCTTTTTAAAATTTTTCCAAGTGGCAATTGGATTAGATGAAACCCATAGTTGGTACCATCCAAGTGCTTCACCATTCATCCACTTCACAACTTCTGGTATCTGATCTTCTTCTTTACATACTCCTCCTGCATCAAAATATTTCTCAACTTTGATGATCCACCCAGCAACATCCCTTCCTTCAAAGATTGGTATTGCGAGTCGTAATTCTTTGAGTTCTCTTCTCCAATCTCTAAGTACTCTCAACGCTTCATGAAGAATATCAAACGTTCCTTCCATATTTGATGACGGTTCCATTTTTTTCTGTCCTGGATCAGAAATGCTCTGATACCAGTTGATAGATACCAACTGATATAGAATAAGGAAATAGGGAAAATCCCTTTGATTACAGATTAATACTGCAGAACTTCGAGGGTCTGCACCTCCCTAATGCCAAAATGGCCCCTTTCCAATCAAATTCCAAGATATCCTCTTTCTCAATCACCCCTTCTATTTATTAAGTATTACCTATTCATATTCTAATGACAGTTATTTTCTATAATAACTGCTTATTAATAATTAAAACTGCCCACTAATATTAATAAACAAGGCCCACTATTATTTCTATCCTAATTAAGGCCCACATCTAACAGCTCCCAATTGAAACTAGTCATTTTTGTAGCAAAGTTAATTATTCCTTCTGTGGTTTATTCGTTTCTATAGGAACAATATTCAGTTTAATGGCAGGTTCTTATTTCCCCATCAAATATTAATATGCTTGCTGCTTCAGTGCCTATTGTAGGTAACACTGATTTGGTACCATGTCCTTTTGCATTAACCAATTCACTATTCTTAAGGCTTCCAATATTTTTAGGCATGCTCCTAAGGCCCCTAGGATTGTGCAGATGAGTTCAGTTCCTCCTACTGGAGGCCTGGATTAAGTTTAGCACGGATGGTTCTGTTCATCGTGCTCCTGACCCCTGAGATAGCAGAACTTAGTGCTATCTTTCGACATCAAATGGCGTCTTTTATTAGTTGTTTTGTTGGTCATATAATCATATTGGCATTTATTTTTCGCTTCAAGCTGAGCTTATGGCAACTATGGTGGCCTTTGAATTTGCTTATCATAGAGGTTGGTTGTCTTTGGCTTGAGTGATTCATCTCTCCCTGTTGGCGCTTTTTCTAATGCGAATCTAGTTCCTTGTCAATTTCAAAATTGGCAGCTTAATTGATTATTTTTCACTCGCAAAATGAGTTTTATGATATCCCATATTTACAGAGAAGGTATCCATTGGTGGGAGGATCTTGTTTTATTGCTGACGAGTTTGTTCGCAATAGGTGGAGCCTTCCTAATTATAGGTTCCAAAACTTGTTATTCATTTTGGTTTTATGTACCCCCACGGCTGGGTTTTTATTTATTTACTTTTCTTTATTAAACAATATTTTGTGTTGTGGTGTACTGCAAATGATTGATAGGTGGTATAGGGGTGTCAACCTAATTGGGATCTTTATTATATTCTAGAGTATTGCTTTTGCATACCACCTATAAATGAATTACTCTGTGGTTTCAGTATATTGTTATACTGAGATGTAAAGTGTGTTCATTCAGTTTTTCAGCTAATACAAACCCGGTTCACATTTTTCTGGGATTCACTCAGTTCTTGATGTCTTTCAGGTTCTAACACAATATATGAAGAAGCAATAGTTCATGCTAAACCCTGCAGAACTCAATTTGCAAAAACACCCTTGGTTTGAGTCAACAGCATTACTCAGTATGTTACTATTCAGCAATCCATTGGAAGAAAAGACTCACCTAAAATGACCTAAGACCATATGATAAGGATAACTTAGTAACTTCGCAGAACTTGATATAAATATAGGGTTAGTTACAAATTACACCTCTGTTGTTTCACAATTTTCATATAACTCCCACAATGCTCAATCTTTTTGAGTCACTTAACCACTTTAACTTTTTGGTTAACTTTAACCTCAATTACAGTTTATTTTACACATCACCCACTTGTGATTTAACTATCTCTCACTGCCTGAAGTTACTCTCTTTACAAATTATCCCCTAAAAAATTAAACTTTTGCAGGGTAAGTTGAGAAAATGTTATACTGCCATCAAAGTTAACAGAAGTTGAGGGCATTTTGTTTTGAGAAATCACTTTCTATTTTTACTCAAAGTCAAAATGATGTTTTTGAAAACAGAAACTAACAAAAAACTTTTACAAAAATGTTCTTCACCATTTTCACCACTTATACATATCATTGGAAACATGAAAAATAGTGAAAGTCACATTTTATTTAAAGCAGAAAATTAAAACAAGAGTCGTCAAACCAAAAACAAACCCTGATGTTTTTAACTTAAACTGAGGTTGAGATGGTTAAGCGAGACCAAAAACAAAACAAAAAAAGTGGCCATTTCACAAAGATTAAACTACATGGCAGATGAAGTTTAATTATAGATCACCTGTAAAACACCTAAATATTAACTCAAAAGTTTGTGCTAAGTGCTAACGACCAAAGAGGTGCTGTTTCTACCAAAAGACTAATTGGGTATATGCTATGGATTGTCATTCAAGAAAAATGCTTTATGCTATGGAAATTAAAAATGTCTAAAAAATATCAGTATACCCCTTTTTGGTAATCAAAAGTTTTGAGGGAGGTATGATACCCCATTACGAGGACAGTGAGGGTTTACAGATTACAAAAATTATTCTAGTTTAATAGAGGCATAAACAAATTTCAACTTTTCCCCCTAGCATCTCCAGGTTGTCTTTTCACCCCCTTTTAAAAGCCATTCTATTTCATGAGAGTCTTATAAAACAAGAATAGTTAAAAAATAAAAACAAGTGGACTGTTTCAAAGCTGACATGAGACATTCTTCAAAAATAGATTTTAAAAGGAAAATTGTATACTTACAATGCGATATCTAGGACTTTCCCTACAGGGAAGCAGCGAGCACGACAAATAGGGGTCCCGCCTTTAGCAATGGTTCCTTCCCATTTCCACTCAGATGAAGATGAATTATCAGGTTCAGGTGTAAATCTTTTTTTCTCAACAAAATTTGATTGGACAGCACCAGGACCCATTTGGAAACTATCATAAGGTTTCCGGCCTTCATGTCTATCTATGCGAACCAGAGGTGAATTTGGTGGGTGATTAAATGTTTGTCCGTAAGTGAAATTTCCAGCATCAAAGTTTTTATCAAAAGGTTCATGATGAGGAAAATCAGGTAATAATCTTGGGAAAACATGTTTTTGTCTTTCTAACTCGGTGAAAGCATACTCTGGAAGCTCCTTCTCAGGAGGAGAAGAATCACTCTTTAGCTTTTTAGCCACATGTAGATAGGGAGCATCTTCAGGCAAGCCCTGGAGATCTTCAAAGAATGCACCCCTTTGAGGATATTTCTGTGGAAAATCACCCTGATATAAGTGTCTTTCTCTTGATGGACTACTTATATGTTCATAAAATTCTTGTGCGACTCCAAGTGGAGTGCCCTTCTCTCCAACTTTCCTTTGCCCATATATGTTGGCTCCAGCAGCCCATGAAGAACCCCTGTTGTTAAAATCATAAACATCAGAATCTCGAGAATCCCAATTCACAAACATATTTGGAGAATTAATGTTCTGCTCCCCGCCAATCCTATCCTGCCTGAAGTTCTCGGAAGATCCACCACGGCCACTTGACTTGTATGATGGGGATCGAGGGCCATTAAATGAGCTCTTCCCACTACTTGAACCAGATTCACTCTTGGCAAAACAGATATGAACACGGGGATTCCCAAATAACTTTCCATTCAGAGCATCCAATGCTCTGCATGCTGAAGCCTGATTTCTATAGCGAACAAACGCATAACTACGACCTGGAAATGCAGAAATCTTCTCAATCTCACCAAATGGAGAAAAAGCCCTTCCCAAAATTAATTCATCCACCTTCAACTGAGCCGGGAACCCAATCCACAAAACCTCACTGGGCTCTGGATTTTTATCACTTAACTTGGATTTGTCAGAATAATGTGGTTCAGGGCTACCATGACGTCCTCTAATCTCTCTTTGAGAGAAAGGAGATCCCCTTAATGCTGATCTTCGTTCATCACGTGAATAATCTTCATCACGTGTTACCGTTGATGACTTGTCCTGTGACCAAAAATATAAACTAAATGTGAAATTGTTGTACGTTTTGGGCATCCAGATTTTAGTATTTTTAAAGAGAAAAAGAAATACTATTTCTATAACCAAGGCTTAGATCACAATATGACAAGCATGAAGGCTTTAACCAAAAACTAATGTATTATTGAGCTTACATAAAGAATTAAATATTCAAACAGGTTTTATTTTGGTTTCCATATCACATATTGCTTGTGGCTTCCAATTAATGTATTACCGCCTAATCTCCTTCAGTATCCCAAATAGGAATTCCGCATAAAGAAAAAACAGAAATGCAAGATTAGCTATCTTATCCCATATGAAGTTACTTATCATTGATGATTTTACAGTTCCTTTCGATCCAATGGCATAAATTGATGCCAGACAGAGTCTATCTCAAACAAATTATTCTCCATAGTGATCTGAAGGTCACAGAATAACTTGGCATCAAACACAGTTACACAAGCTCTGAGTAGGAGTGTTAGTTTACATGAAATCAAATCATTATATTTCTATCTATAGCGCTAATAACAGATACATGCATAGAGCCAAAGCCCAGTGTGGTCTTCTCACTTTCACCAGTCATTAACCATATTAAGTATCAGAAATCAAAAAGTAGTATTCTAAGAGTGAGCTTCAATTTCCATATTAAAAAAAAAGTTTGAAAAAGCAAGTAGGCTCTGGATTATATAAAGAAAAGCAAGTATATTGTGGGTTTACAGAGCAGAAAATGCAGTCGGGAGTTTGCTTTTCATAGATCGATAAATTTGATTGGATTTGAGAGGATAATGCATATGAGTTGCAGGCCATGCAAGTCAAAATTAAGCTGCAAGCTGAAACTTAAGTGAATTGGCAATTATTGAGCTTAAAAAAGTATAGCTAAAACATTGTAAATGTTTGATAGTGTATTTACAAACCACTGATGAAGTCTCTTGGCTTTGCTTCAAGTAATAAAGGCAAGTTAGACATGATAGGATTAGAAATGAAAACATTATAGAGAGGGTTGGGGTAGCACCTATAGTAGAAAAATGGTGGAAACTAGACTGATGTGGTTTGGGCATGTAGAGAGAGGACCTGCTGATTTTGTAGCAAGGAGTGTGGATCAGATGGATGGTAGACTGGTGGTCAATTCACTAGAGCTCAAGGAAGATCTTGAAAATCTATAAGAGAAACTATTAAGAAAGATGTAGAGATTACTGAGTTGGATAGAAATAGGGTATATGATAGAACATTATGACGTTGTTTGATCCATGTAGCCAACCTCACTTAGTGGGCTTGGTGGTGGTGGTGGTGGTGGTTGTTGTTGTATTATGAGACAGAGAGAGTAATTCTTAATAGTGATGCAGGAATTTCTCCAGAACAATCACAAATCAACAGTTTGGTTCATGTTTGGAGGCCTCAAAAAACCCCAGTTCAACTTAGTATTTGCTTATGTTTTGTTCAAGACCCAAGACTCATGGATCCTTAAATTTATACAGAACACTAACAATCATTTGCATTAAGCTTTGTCTTTTGGTGAAAACTGAACTTCCCTATAAGGGCAGTTTCCTCAGTGAATTTTCCATCTTTTTGGAAGGAGGGAACAGGGCCTTGCAGAACTGTATTAGATATGCAGTTACTTATTGTATTTGAGAGAAGTAAAACATTATTGACAAATTTTAGGTTTGTCCTAAGATCTACTATGGGAAAATTGTTGTATTTGCTTGTTTCTCTCTGATATGTGTGCTATTAAATGGGGTATCTTTTGTTCACCTTGATGTATTTTGCTTCTTTTATGTTGAGATCTTTTTCTGTTAACAACAATTACTTACTTTCCTTTCCTCCTTTGAAATCCTATCATATCATATATATAAATCAATGAACAACAACAAGGAGATATCAGTCTACAGCTTCAGCCCTAACAAATGCAAGTGCATTCACATCTGCAGCTTTATGCAATACAAACCAATAGGTTTTAACTAGATTAATGTCTAGGCATGGAAAGTTATGACTTAACATAGGAAACAAGATTCAGGTACATTCCAAATGGACATGAACATCCTAAAACATCATATAAAAACTGAGCTATGTTCACTGATACGAACACGAATTTAACGTCGTAGGCCATACAAGTCAACATTCACATCCATAATTACATATATTGTGTTGGATATTGAGCCATGTGCACTAGATTCAAACACAATAACACTGAACTGATATTGCTACATCCTGATGTAGCTTCCAATAAGTCTTGGAAGAATTTCAGGGCCTATTGACCAGGTAAGCAATTCTATTGTTTGAATGTTAGGATTTTTCTGTAAAATTTTATTCTCTAATCTCTATTGCTAAACTTAATGAGTGAAGTTATTATTTGGAATTGATCTATATTGCAACCTAGATTGAATTTGATCTGCTGACTGCCGATTTCGAAATTGTTTTCATGTAGTGTGCATATGCTGTTTTGTTGGGTTTTGGACTGTTATTTTTTCATGCTCTTTGATTGTTGATTTTTGGAACTTCTTGTGCTAAAGCTCAGTTGTCACTTGTCATATAATATAAATTATAAATGAATTATATTTCCTATCAAACATAATTATGTATTAAATTCATAATTAGCTTTCTTTAATATCACCAAATTAAGTAATATAAAGCATTTTCATCAAAAACTTGGAAATGTATGCAAGAGCTGAAATTTGAAGGTGGAAATCCCAGTCCCGTATATTATATACCAATACATGCAATGTAATTGCAAAGCAATTTAAAGCAGTAGCATCATCTGATGCGTAATAAGTCAAAATTCCATAAAATCTCCAACTCATTATTAGGCTTTTATGTGTGGCAATATCAGCAATTTAGGCTACAATTGGGTGCATATGGCTGAAACTTAACTGCAGTACTACTTAGGAGGTTTCAGTGGCAGAGCAGCAGGTTTTTTTAACATAAGATATTTGGTTTCGATTAGGTTTGAATCAGGACGCCTTAACCCCGGTGATGAATAAAAGATGATTATGGGATCCCAGCCACTGAAATGGGCAAGATTTATGGTGACATTATATGATGAGCTATTGAGTGCATGCTCTTAAAACTGTCCTGCTGTTTTAACAGTTTTATGGTTATACTTTTGAAGTATAGAGGAAACTGATGAGGGCAAGCAGTTAGAATAAAAAATACAACCAATTCCAGTTAGCATATGAGTTGAAAATCTAACCAGTAGGTGCTCCTAACTGGCTTTTTTAATTGATCTGTGGTAATAGGGGATGTGAATGCTCTCCAATTTTTATGTTCAGTCCTCTTTCCTTTTTCTATTCCAATGGTTAATTGAGCCCCAAAGAAAAAAAAAGGAGAGAAAGTGATGATGAATGGTCAAGATTATGACAACATGAGGAACATGAGAGAAAGTGAAAGTACTGAAGAGGATCCGAATCCTGTAACAGGAGCAGACTAGCAGTACATTCCACCCATGTTTTACTAGTTTTTTATATACATTTCATGTCAAAATCATTGGATGCAAAAATTCGCAGTGCGGAAATCCAATTCAGAACTTGCAAAAATGTGAGGTGATAATGCTGCTGGATTTGGTGCAATAACTGTGTCATGCAATTACTGATATCAATTGTCCTATCTCAATAAATGCTCAAGCTCGTTTGAAGCTAATATTATTTGTAATCTAAGCCGGTCGATCTCAGAATAACGACCGCACTTGTTTACTGCGTGAAATTTCAACTGCAGCCGATTCGGGTTGAATTCTGCTTAGATCCATTTGGTGGTGTTGGAAGTGTGGATTGCTGCGTGAAATTTCAACTGCAGCCAATTTCGGGTCCAATGTTGCTTGGATCCATTTGGTGGTATTGGAAGCATGGATTGCTGCGTTAAATATCAACTACAGCCGATTCGGGTCGAATTCTGCTTAGATCTATTTGGTGGTGTTGGAAGTATGGATTGCTGCTAGAAATTTCAACTGCAGCCGATTTGGGTCTAATGTTGCTTGGATCCATTTGGTGGTATTGGAAGTATGGATTGCTGCGTGAAATTTCAACTACAGCCGATTCGGGTTAAATTCTGCTTAGATCCATTTGGTGGGGTTGGAAGTATGGATTGCTGCGTGAAATTTCAACTGCAGCCGATTTGGGTCCAATGCTGCTTGGATCCATTTGGTGGTATTGGAAGTATGGATTGCCGTGTGAAATTTCAACTACAGCCGATTCGGGTCCAATGCTGCTTGGATCCATTTGGCGGTGTTGGAAGTATGGATTGGAGTGAAGTATCAATTAAAAAAGAAAACATTGTGTCATGCTTTTCTTGACAGTAATGTGCATGTAGTGGATTAACTTAATTTGATTGGTGAACTTTATCAATTACCCATACATGGAGAACAATGACAAGTGTGTTGTATTCTTTAATTTTGTTGTTGCAAGTTTTTTTTATTTATATTCTAATTTGATGGTTAAATTTTGTTAATTAACATTACCATATATGATCTTGATTAAATGAATTGAATTAAATTGAATAGAGCTGAACATTTGGGGTATATACATATAATCAGCTGGAAAAGTAACAAGCAGTATAAGATTGGCAACACTGACCGCCTTTGCAAACTCGATTCTAAGCGGATTGCCAGCAAGAGGGAAACCTTGCAACGATCTCATAGCATCAATAGCATCTTCATCCACTTCAAAGTTAATGAAAGCATAGCTTCGACCGGGTTGAAATGCAACTTTTTCCAACGGTCCAAATCGTATAAAAGGATGAGCAAGTTCATCCTCTACAATATTGTGAGATAGATTCCCAACCCAAAGGTGCCTGGAAGGAGGATTGCTACTGTTACCACTGCTACTACCACCGCCAACACCACCACGCCCCGTGCCACCATTACCCTTATTGTCTTCATATCTTGAAGGATAATCCCTCCTAGATCGATCCCTTCCGCCTCGACTTGACTATTATCAAACAACAACAAAACACAGTAAATTAACATCTTTCAAACAATCTTCTCTCACAAAATTAACACAATCACACCAAAATATTGAATCAGTAAAATAAATAAGTTCAATTAATTAAAAAAGTTATAATTCTTACAACAATTTGCTATACAAATTGACAATAGTGAAAACAGAAAAAACCCTAGTAGAGTTCATAGTGAGTGAAGCTAAAAGTGTGAAGTGAAAAGAGGGAAAAATGGAAATTGAAGAAATAGGTATAAAACTAACCATGGTGAATTGAAGAGGCGAAATTCTGAGATGAATAGAGAAAGAACGATTGAGAATTTGCGATTCGCACGAAGAATTTGAGATCGGAGAAAGAAGTTACTGTCGCCGATTGAAGTATATTCAGTTTTTAGGGTTTGTCATGGTTAGTGTTGAGTGATGGGTAATAATCGCTATAGCTGTGACTAAGATGCAAGAACAAAAGGATATGCTCATCATATGCGAAAAACAAAATACTAGTTTGGTAATGCTGAAAGTATAAAATATTCTCAGGTTGGGTTGAGATAGATTCTAATCGACCCTACCGATGTTTCTAAATCCGATAACCTGTGAGTTAGACGAGTTTATTTAAGATAAAGTCGAGTTGATTCGAAAAAATTTAAATTACGATATACATTCTTTTATATTAAAGTAAAAAAATATTATTTTAGACATACATTCTTAATTTTATAAAAATTTTGTTTGAGTGTAAAGAAATAAGTAACATTGTTAAGAAAAAAACGAAACAATATTACGACTTATGATGGTCTTGTTGAATTTGAGTTTTGTTATACGCAGATAAATTTTTAAGATACGCAGATAAATTTTTAAGTATTAGATTATTAGTATATAAATATAAATTAATTGGAATTAAAATTGTAGAAATGAAAATATTGAGTGACTTTTCTTTTTGTCTTCAAGCGAAGTGGCAAGGATCACCTGAAGTGCACATATAACTATAAGATTTCGAGTTTGAATCGGATAAAACTGTACAGTTTAATAATATTGATATTGTTGATTGAATTAGGACTTACGGATTTGAAGTTGTCCTTTAATATGTACTCGTACAACGAAATAAGTTACTAAAAAAAAGCAATAATGTATGCATGCATAATACGTCATGTCGGACACGTCCTGACCAGATGTTATGTCTGGAAGGTCATTTTCATAAAAATAAAAAATAAATGTATGGGACATATTTGCGACCAATCCAACATTATTGAGTTGAGATGGGTCTTCAGTTGAGTTGGATCTTATATGCACTTAACTCCTTGCGTTCATACATTCAGACATCAATATTTATTCAATTAAGATATGCATTTTTTAAATTATATTAATCAAAGGACCACTAATGTCTAGGGGTGTGTGAACGTGTAACTCATTTAATTAATCAAATAATTGTCAATACAAGGAGGAATAGGCTCAAAAATACAACGTCTAGGCCTATAATATGCCGACCTAGCTAAGGTATGAGTGACCATATTCGCTTGACGCTGTACAATTTTTAAAAGTTGAAAATAAAAAATAACAAACACCGAATATTAGAAATTAAAAGACTAAAAGTTGAGTATCCTTTTTGTCTATAAGAGATGGCATCAATAAGGATTTTTGAATCACTTTCTAAAATAACATGAGTGAAACCTCTTATTTTATCTTCATTGATAGATTCTTTCATTGTCAAAGTCTCCCCTTCAATTGTGTTTAGTCTTCCATTAATGATGTTTGATCTTGCAAACAAGAATCTATCTTGACTATCTCCAATACACCATCCTGAACCAATTGCATCAGTTGTAGCTAGAAAACTCGTGTATACATTTCACTTCAAGTAGCCTTGTCTTGGGGGGCTGCCATACTCCACTAACACATGCCACTCCTCCTCCGAAACTTGTGAACATAAAGGACATTCCTCTTGACATTGAACAAAATGGCTTCTTAGACGTATCTGTGTCGGTAAGCAATCCTTACAAATAACAAATGTTTTGCTTTTGGTGGAGTTTTTATTTTCCAAACTTGTCCCCATTGCCTCGCATCTTTCAGCCCGCTCCTCAATTCCTTTTCTTCCATCAATTTGCAGTAGTCGAACCGAACCGAATACGAACCATCTCTTTCCTCATTCCAAATTAATCTATCCTCTTGAATCACATCAAGTAATGTGACAGCTAATATACTTTTTGCAACAGCCCCTGACAATAACAAATTGATTTTTTCATAATCCTAACATTTAACCAGGAAGCATAAGTTGTTGTACATTAAGATTATACACACCTTGAGTTTGTGGAGCATTTATCCATCGTCCCGTTAAGCACCTACACTCATACATCAATACTTGTCTAGATTTCCAAATACTTATCAAAACAAAATTTGGATTATTTCCTAGACTAAAATCAATAAAAGATGAGTGGAAAATACTTAGCCTTGAATATGCGAGTAGCCAATGCATTCGGTTTAGATATAAAGTTCCATCCTTGCTTTGCTACCAAAACCAAAAGGATATGCTCATCATATGGGAAAAACAAAATATACTAGTTTGGTAATGCTGAAAGAGTATAAAATATTCTCACTAAATTCGAGATAGGTTTTAATCGACCCTACCGATATTTCTAAATCCGATAACTTGTGAGTTAGACGAGTTTATTTAAGATAAAGTCGAGTTGATTCGACCCAAATTTAAAGGAAAATGTTATCTAGTATTTCTGGGGCACTAGTTAAGATACCAAATATGGTAAATTGTTCTTGAAACTTGTGTAATTGACTTTTTAAAAAGATAAATAACATTATTTTCAATACAAAAATTACTTGTTTTAGTATCCTTACCTAGTGCCCGGAGACACTAATTATTATGACCCAAATTTAAATTACGATATGCTTTCTTTTATATTAAAGTAAAAAAAAATTATTTTAGACATACATTCTTAATTTTATAAAAAATTTGTTTGAGTGTAAAGAAATAAGTAACATTGTTAAGAAAAAAACGAAACAATATTACGACTTATATTGGTCTTGTTGAATTTCAGGTTTGTTATACGCAGATGAATTTTTAAGTATTAGATTATTAGTATATAAATATAAATAAATTGGAATTAAAATTGTAGAAGTTGTAGCTAAGAAACTCGTATATACATTTCACTTCAAGTAACCTTGTCTTGGGGGGGCTGCCATTGCTCTATGGCGTGAGCAACATGTTGATGTGTTGTTGTGTTTCTTGTTGTCACAACCTGTCCATTAACAGCTATATTCAATCATCCCACACACTCACCGCTTGTAATCCTACTTGTCTTGCGTTAATTTTGATTTCATTCCACACATAATTGTTCCTATTTTGTCATATAACCCACCGTAACAAAGTCATTTTTCAGCCACTTCCTTACTTTCTTTACAACAAGGCTGAGTCTAGCATGCACTAGGCATCTAGGTCTCCTATTATGGGAAAGGTCTTTTTGACCATCAGATTTATTATTAAAATAATCAATGGATATGATGCATTACCTAGAACTTGATGGTGTAATGTTCTCCAAGTTAAATATAATTTATAGTAATGCCCAATTATTATTTATTAATTAAAATCAGTGCATGATCAATATAACCCTTATCTTTTGTATTATTCAAATTTCACCCATTCTTATTTCATTCATTAAAATTAATATATATATATATAAAAAAATAGTAAGATTGTAAACCATCGTCATTTAACATCGCCTGTTAAAATCAAGACTCTGTAAACTCCAAAAACCATTGAATCATTGTTAATTTGTTATTGTTTTCAAGTTAATAGATACATACCGTCAAAAAATACAAAGTTAATAGATACATAATCCATACTTCTTTTTTTATGAATTTACTTTTTTATTTATGAATCTTTCCAAACCCATCAAATTGAAGAGATGGCCTGAACTTGCCACTTATGAAAAAAAAAAAAAAAAATCCCCATTTTTAACACTAAATTTTCAAATCTTTCATTTCATATTTAACATTCTGAATTTTGTTGAATATTTGCATATGCAAATATTTAGTGTTCGTACGTTTTGATTCTTCAAATTTGGATTTTGCTTGTTTTTTTAAATTTTGAATCTCAGATTATGACTATTTTAGCTGCGGCAAAAATATTGAATCATATGTTGTTGGATTCATGATTATCTGCGTAAAAATTTGTGGTTTTCGTGTTAAAGACATGTGAAATTGTGTTTTTCAAATTTTGGGTCGTATGGATTTCAAGACGGGTCAGAATAAAGGTTGAAGAAGCAAAATAAAAAAATATTAAAAAAAAAAATGGGCAAAAGCAATTTCAAACCCAGAACATTTGAAAATAGGCACATAAGTGAGTAACTTATCCACTAGACTGTGTATTATATATATTTTGTAAAATGGTTAAAGTTATTATACATAAGTGCAATCCTTATGCATGGTATATAAGTTAATAACATCCATTAGATTGAGCATCCACATGTAATAATCCTAGACAATCTCAACTCACACACTCACACCCCCCAAATTACTCGTGCACCCCCAAATTACTCTTGCACCCCCCAAATTTATCGCGCACCCCCCAATTTCTCGCGCATAATTTAGTGATTCTCAGAAATTTAGTGATTATTCAAATCGATAAGAAAAATAGCGGATAATTTTGATAATTTAGCTTATATAACGGATGATTTTTAGAGAATACCTATAATATATATATGATTGATTCAATTTGTAGTGTTCTGGTAAAATTAACGGTTGAATTATTTTATAAATATGAAATGACATAAAAAAATATATATAATTTTTTCAAATAAGAATTTGAAAGAAAAATAATAAACTATATGTAAATTGAATTTGCTTATCAAAATACATGAACTTAAATAGCTATTAAAAAAAAAACTATATGCTCAAATGTTACCAAACAAGTCGTATTATATTAACTTATAAGCTATAAATTATAAACTCGAAATTTAGAATAGTGAAATAGAGTCTATACAAATACGTACCAAACTATAATCGCAACATAAAATCAATATAAAAATTAGTAAAACTCGATCGGTGTACGTAACAAATAGTAGAAACAATAATATTGTAGCTAGTATAATAAATTAAAATATCCTCCACCTAGTTAAACTTAAAATATATATAGGAATAGTGCAAACACTAATTTGTCATGATTTTTTTTTTTGAGTTAGCGCATGGATAGTTTATTTTTTGATAAAAATTAAGTTTTTTTTTTATTTCTTTATTTTATAGATTTTGTCATGATCTGGTTTTCATTATTACACTATTAATGCCTTATAATTATTTAATATATTAATGAGTTGTCATGACTTAATTGGTTGTGCCTAATAATTAATGTTTATGTGATGACTCACCTAAGAATTTCTCAGACTTATTATACCAGATTTAATCTCATTAAGAATTGTTAAGTCAATTCGTATACCAATTTAGACTTTCTATGCCATGTTGAACTTAGTTAAGAATTTTTAGGTCAAATATTCAACTAATTAAGACTTCTTATACCATTGAACCACATTAAGACTTTTTATTTGTCTGCTAATTTAGACTCATTATACTGCGTTAAACCTAATCAAGAATTTTTAGATCAATTATTCTACTAATGAAGATTTATTATAGCGGATTAAACATAGTTAAAAGTTTTTAAATCACTTGACTAATTAAAATTTATTATACCGGATTTAACCGAACTAAGAATTTTTAGGTCAATAATTCTACTAATTTTTAGGTCAATTATTTATTAAAAAAAAACACTTATGATATTGGATTGAATATAATTAAGATTTTTTAGGTCAACGCGCCTTATAATTTAGACTTTTTAGGTTAAGGGAATTAAATATATTTTTTATCCGTATAAAATTAACAATTTTTTTTGTCCCTATAAAAAAATCACGCGTTTTCATCCCTGATTTTTTTTTTCTAGTTCCTAACATTACTTTGATTGTAATACCAACAAATTGTCACGTTTTAACGCCACCTTACAAAATAAAAAAAAAATATTGCAAAAAAAAAAAAAGAAAAGAAAAAACTCCTTAAATTTATATTTTTAGTTTGTGTTTAAATTAAAATTTAAAATTATTATAGGTAGTTTTCATAAATATTCCATATGTGGTAATTGTGCAAATAACATAAGTTATTATTATATATTAAAACTTTCAAGTATGTAATATTGTTGAAGATTTTTAACCTTGGTATTAAAATATGTTCAAATCCCATGACACTTCAAGCTTTCCTACTACCTTCACACTCCACTAACACATGCCACTCCTCCTCCAAAACTTGTGAACATAAAGGATATTCCTCTTGACATTGAACAAAATGGCTTCTTAGACGTATATGTGTCCGTAAGCAATCCTTATGAATTCTCCACAACAAATGTTTTGCTTTTTGTGGAGTTTTTATTTTCCAAATTTGTCCCCATTGCCTCGTATCTTTCAGCCCGCTCCTCAATTCCTTTTCTTCCATCAATTTGCAGTAGTCGGACCGGACCGAATACGAACCATCTCTTTCCTCATTCCAAATTAATCTATCCTCTTGAATCACATCGAGTAATGTGACAGCTAGTATACTTTTTGCAACGGCCCCTGAAAATAACAATTTGATTTTTTTCATAATCCTAACATTTAACCAGGAAGCATAAGTTGTTGTACATTAAGATTATACACACCTTGAGTTTGTGGAGCATCTCCATCGTCTCTTTAACCACTCACACCCATACATCAACACTTGTCTAGATTTCCAAATACTTCTCAAAACAAAATTTGGATTATATCCTAGACTAAAATCAATAAAAGATGAGTGGAAAATACTTAGCTTTGAATATGCGAGTAGACAATGCATTCAGTTTAGATATAAAGTTCCATCCTTGCTTTGCTACTATCGCCATAACATTTTGAATTACAAAAACCAAAACCTCCATCTTATTTGGGGAACGTCATCTTTTCCCAAGTTAACCATCAGAATCCTTTATTAATATTAGTACCTTCAACCCACCAAAAAACATTAACCATTCTTTCTATTCCATTTGATCTAGGAATCCGGTAAGAGATAGGTACTCATAACATATGAAGGAATTGCTTGTAACATGGATTTTATCATAGTTTCCTTACCGGCTTTAGAAAGTGATCTATCTCTCCATGAATTTATTTTCTTCCAAATGCAGTCTTTGATAAATGAGATAGTCTCTTTCTCGGTTCTTCCTACAATGGATGGTAATCTGAGATGCTTTCATGTCCCAAAAATGTGTCTCATTCCCATGATATTTGATAGATCATTTTGTGCTGCTTTACTAATGTTCCGGCTAAAGAACACTTCTGATTTTGATAAGTTTATTTCTTGATCGGATGCCTCCTCATAAGTCTTTAGGATCTTCATTAATTTTGTTACTTATGTGAAAGTAGACCTGCATATAAAAGGAAGCAATCGTCAGTAAAAAGTAGATGGGACATCATACCCTCTATAGATTTTAAGAGAACTTGATTTCATAAAAAATGAGTTTTATAGATTTTTGTTATATAATGGGTTTTACATATTTCCTTTATCGAATCTTTTACTTATATTTTTATTTCTATACAAAATTTATAATAAAAGAATTCTTTATTTTTTTTTAAACTAAAGAATTTCAGTTAACATATATTTTTATATGGTCCAAAATTTCATGACCAAATGGTTAAGAGAATCACGTTAGTAAAGTTTCTTTAAATTTTAATTTTCACTTAATTCTTCGTTAGCATATTTAAAGAGCATTTACATGTCTAATAAAAAGATATGTTGGATCATACCAACAAAATGAGAAATGTTGGAGCTTGAGATCTCTTGCAGCTCGATCACACACAATATTCAGTTTTAAGAAATAACTAACTACATACCCACGCATTAAAATCAAATGATTGAGAGCTTTAAGTCTTTAACTATATGATGCAGTTGAAATGGGGAAATTTAGTTATTGCGATTTCATACATCTCTTTACTAGTATTAGCTAATAATATGGACTTCATTTCCTTTTATATTTTTTTTACATATATAGTATCTAAATGCAATCTACCAAAATGAATTTTATCACAACATTGGGGATTAAACATGCAGGGGACATAGGGAGTTTGGTTAAATTTTGCAATTGCTGTTGGAAATTTTTTTATTTCTTGAAATTTAAGAAAAGCTCAAATTGTCCTAAAAAATTGGGATCACATTGTACTAGTTCGATTCGAGCTTCATGCAATGGCAAATGGGAGCACAAATCGAACCAATTCTCAACTAATTTACTTGTTTTCAAATGAGAATCTTGTGATGGATGTTGCACATATATAGATGATGGCCACATTTAGATTTCAAGATGTTATTGAAATCGTGAATGATAGCATATCTGCATTGGAGACCAATGCTAACAATGCTCGGAGCAACTCATCGTGAGTATAGAAAGAGTGACTGAAATATCACCCTTATTTTTAATCAATACTTTAAAAGCAACTGAATTTTTTTTTTGGTACACACTGTTATCAAAATTCTTTTACTTGGTTTTCCATTTCGGAAGGAATATAAAAAATAGTTAAACCGAAAGAAGTAAACAAAAAAAAAAAATGCATGCACATATGAATTATAGATGGATGAAAAAAATATTAGTAATATATAAAAAATAGAAAAAGGGTCATACTTAACGGTATCGTCAGAACACTGGTTAAATATACTAAAAGAAAATATTGAAAATGTAACTTTTTTCATTTTAATGATCTTAAATGTATAATTTTTTTAATAAGTGTTTTAAAAGTACTATTTATCATTTCTCAAATAAAAAATAGAGTTAATAGGTTGTCACTCCCTGCTAAATGGACGTATTTTGCGTTACTTCTGCTAAAAATTCGTTGAAGATTCCCCTCTTACAAAGTAAATTTTTTTGGTTTTCCCCCTTGGGTGCAAGAAATTTGAACTTTTTAAATCGGTTGAATAGAAAAATCAATTTAAAAAACAACACTTTTTAAACCGGTTAAACAAAATAACCGATTTAAAAAGTGCATCCAAAGAGTCCAAAAAAATTTACTTTACAAGGGGGAATTTTCAAAAAAAAATTAGTAGGAAAATAACGTAAAATACGTCCGTTTAACATGAAGTAACAACCTATTAATTAACCCTAAAAAATATATAAAAATACAAATAGGACGTAAATAAGGACCTCCATATAATACATGGTGAACATGTGATGTCCATTAAACAAAATGGCAAAACATAATTGGAGTCCCAAAAAAGTTTACAATAATTAATGCTTTCTTCTTCTCCATGAGAGTATCAACTCCCAGCTTTTAAGAGAAGAGAATAGCGGTGAGATGCAAAATCAAGTCAAACCAACCCATAACCAAAACCTCTCGTCTCTTGCTAGTCACTACTAGCATATTGTATGGGCACAATGTTCTACCATTTGCATTCTTGGCATATCTTATGCAGTTATGCCTCAGTTTTTCAATAAAAAATTTCATTGTCTTTTCCAAAAAAGAAAAAAAGAAGTTATGGGCATAATTCTTGCCGACCACTAATGAGAATCTTAAGTTGAATTTGACTTATTTTTAAGTTCTTAAAAATAATTAATTATACAAATAAAAAAGATTTGCGTTAATTTATAAGTTTTATTGACAAAAATTATATTTTTATAAGTTATTTTTTTACAAACTAACTAGAAAAACTTATAATAATACATAAAAAATTATTTATTTGTATAAACTAATTCGCATAAGCTCAAAAATAAATAAATTCAAACGGATAATAGAGTTTAACTAGTACGTGGTATTTGATAAACGTTATGCTAGTTTATACCAAAGTGAAACAAGTTTTTCACTATGTATGGATTTATTTTTATTATTAAATTAAGATAAATGCTAATGAGTGCTTTCGGGACACTCTTTAAGACTTTATATAGTAAGTTTTTAGTAAATTTTTTATGAAAATGCGTAAAGTCAACGCGTTGGAAATTGTAATGTTATTTTTTTTAGATAAAAAGTTTCCTTAAATGGAATACTTAAATAGTGCATCGGGGACACTCGTTATCAAGACCCTTAAATTAATACTTGCATGCATAAAAAAAAAAGATTAAATGAGATGTAATATATTAATTCAACAAAGAGATTTATTGATTTAATATTAAAAATAAGTTTGTGCATGGTAAATTGTTTTTTGTTTCACTTGTGCAAATTATACATTTTATATATATGATTATAATTATTTATTAAACTTTAAAAATATGGCCTACCAAAGACTTAGTATTGCTTCAAGAGCCGACTAATTCGAAAGACTTTAATTTCACCGTCCACTAACGAAAAACTCATTTAAAATCATTGTTTAATTTTCTATAAACTGGCCTAATAGGAAGTATCATACCTAAAGAATTCAACTACAGTAATAAAATTACTACTTCCCTCCGTTGAAAATAATTCCATGAAGTGTGCCCAAATACAAAACTTGTGATACTTCTCTCAGTTAGAGTACAACAAGTCATCTTTAACAACAAACATACCTATCTTTTTTCTACTAGAGTTACAATGATAAGATATTAAAATATGGTTGTGATGAAAATGCATCATAAAAATAATTAAAATTTGTGAAATGGCATTGTCCTATACCCCAATAAAAAAATGGACATCCTACGGTCCAAATACTGCACAACCAACGCAATCAATTAATGAAAACCACATGATGTGTCGTATTGTGATTACAAAAAATATCATATCCTTTGTCACTTTCCTCTGTTTGTTTAGTTTTATTTTCTCCTTTCCCATGGCAAAACCAAAAACTCCACCATTCTCAATCAAACTTAATTTAGTACATGTGAATGTGATGTTTTTTTGACTAATATGTGAATGTGATGTTAGTTTTCACCAATCATGCAAACTCAAAACTTAATTGACATGAAGAATGCGAAGCCAACTAGAAATTGGAATGTCATAATGCCTCTATCCAGATCTCTCGGTTCAGAAATCCCTTCTGTTGACTGAGAGTTATTAGTGGCGAGTCGCGAGTTCCCAAAGCACAATATTGTCGACGAGTCATATGCAATCGTAGCTAAAGTCGTGGATTTGTTGCCTCAAATTTCAGTCTTGCTACACCAGTCGGCTGCTCCGACGAATTTTGTTTCTTAGATAGAGTTGTGCACTGTGTGTTTAGGCTCTCCTTAACCTGTTGCTCCTTTGTGTAAATTATGTTTTGTGTTATGGTGTTGTTCATTGTTATGTGTGATCTTGATATTTTGGTAGCCATGAAGCTTGCTTTGTAATAGGGTGAATGATATTGTTGCTTCTGGTGTAGTGTTCCTGCTGGGAGATGTATTGTTTCTTTCTGGTGTACTGTTCCAGCAGGTAGTGTTTTGGTGATTTTGCACTTCTTGTGCATTAATCACTTTTTTTAATCAATAAATCTTTATTTTGCCTCTTAAAAAAAAAAACTACATACCCACGCATTAAAATCAAATGGTTGAGAGCTTTAAGTCTTTAACTATATGATGCAGTTAAAATGGGGAAATTCAGTTATTGCGATTTCATACATCTCTTTACTAGTATTAGCTAATAATATGGACTTCATTTCCTTTTATATATTTTTTACATATATAGTATCTAAATGCAATCTACCAAAATTAATTTTATCACAACATTGGGGATTAAACATGCAGGGGACATAGGGAGTTTAGTTAAATTTTGCAATTGCTGTTGGAAATTTTTTTTATTTCTTGAAATTTAAGAAAAGCTTAAATTGTCCTAAAAAATTGGGATCACATTGTACTAGTTCGATTCGAGCTTCATGCAATGGCAAATGGGAGCACAAATCGAACCAATTCTCAACTAATCTACTTGTTTTCAAATGAGAATCTTGTGATGGATGTTGCACATATATAGATGATGACCACATTTAGATTTCAAGATGTTCTTGAAATCGTGAATGATAGCATATCTGCATTGGAGACCAATGCTAACAATGCTTGGAGCAACTCATCGTGAGTATTGTAGCGGCTGGAAAAATTCTCATGTAATAATGAAGTCGCCATCGACGTTTATTTATCCCAAAGAGGAAAAGGAAAATACCGCGAAAACCTTTGGTTAGCATGGTTAAAGAACCATGGCGGGTTCGGGAGTTGGTTGTGCGAGAGGAAGGTGTTAGCACCCCTCGCACCCATCGTACTCGATGGGAACCATTCAAAGGTTTAAGGTTGATTGCTTTCAGGTTTAACTTAACTGCTCAATATATGATTAACTGCTTATTAAATTCTACTCCGATTATTAATTAAAAAAAGTTTTTATTTATCGAGTTTGACGGTTGTAGGAGCCCGCTCCTACGTATTCCCAGGTGCAATGGGAAACTCAAAACTCACGTAGTTCTAGTAAAAAAGGTTTGTGTGTTTGGTTGTTTTTATCGAATAACGCTTAGGTCGCATTCCGCCGACACAACTGTGCTTGTATGCTCGCAATAGGAGGCTTAAGCGTAAGTATGCGTCGGAGGAATGGATAAAACATTACCCGTTTTAAGAAAGAGGTTAATCAACCGATAGCGTTTAAGTCGCATTACACTGATACAACAACGCTTGTATGCTCGCGATCGGAGGCTTAAGCTTGTATGTATCAGGGGAATGGATAAAACAATACCGGGTTTATTTTTTTTTTTTTTTTTAAAAAAAAAGAGATTTAAGTGAGTTGTGTTGATTTTAGCGCTTTTGGAGCGAGGACGATCCAGTGCCACGAGTCATACGTCAGGGGTCTAGATCGTCCGGGGGTGAGAAAGCCATACGTCAGACTCCCCCCTTTTCACTCGTTATTATGAAAATGTTATTTTAGTTTTTTATTGTGAAAATAGAAACCAAACAAATCACAACAGATAAATGGATAAGTGAGAATCAATGAGATACGATAAGAAGTATAACAAATGCAATGGAACAATTAACACAAAAATGTGTGAGCAATTAAATAATGTATGCAACAATAACGGATAAAATACTTAAGTAAACTAATTAAGCACTAAAGAGAGCTAAACAATATGATTTATAACATAACACATGAATTAAAGTGAAGAAACGATGTTGGAACAATTATTTAATCTAGTGCTAAACATTGACCCAAATAAGCTAGAGAGCTTTTGGTTCAAATAAGCACTTATTGAGTTAAGCTAAAAAAGTGATTAAATTAAAAAGTGATCATCAAAATGAGTCATTAATTTGAAGTTACAGAATCTGGAAAATGAATTAATCTTGTGCAAAATATTGATCCAAATAAGCTAAAGAGCTTTTGGTTCAAATAAGCACTTATTGGATTAAGTTAAAAAGTGATTAAGTTGAAAGGAACTTATTAAAATAAGCTATTAAATTTTAATTATCAAAACTGAAACTATAATTAATATTGTGCAATCTATTGAATTAAATAAGCTAAAAAGCTCTTTAAGTTCAAATAAGCACTTATTTAACTAAGCTAAAAAGTGATTAATTATTAAGCTGCAGAGGGGGTAAGAAAGTAGAGCAGGAGGTGCTGCAGCAATTATGGGCCCAAGGCCCGTTTCCCTCAGAAACAGACCAACCGAAAAAATAAAAAAAAAGCTTCAGGCGCGTGAGACCCACGCGCGGAGAGGGAGAGGAGTTCTAAGCCGCGTCAAGCGCGTGCACGCCACGCGCGCGTGTACGCCACGCGCGCGTGTCTCCCTGCTGGGCAGACAGCGGCTGGCGTGTGCAGTCATAGGGATCGGCACCGATTTTTGTTTATTAAGGAACAGAAATTGATGCTAGACAAAGGGAATGTTTTTCTTGGTAAATGCAAAAGCTGATGCCATTTAATTTTAAAAGGATGACGCGGGTCCCACAGAAACAGTCTTCTTCTTCACCAAATTAAAAACCCAGAAACATTCATACGAACATAACAACAACATTCATCTTTAAACCTTCATTTTACACTACTAGTTTTTCAAAACTTAACCAAAAAAATCATGTGAGTATACCATTCTGACCAGAAAATTACGTAGAGCACGAATATGAGCTTAGATTTAACAGATCATGCATATAAAAAATAATAAAAAATCATAAAGTTTCGAGATCAACACTAACAAACTCAAAATAACATGGATTTGAACAAATTAAATCATGGAAAAGCATCACAACATGGCAAATATGATAGATTCACGAAGACTTACCTGTTTTGAGCTTTATTTTGGCCTAGTTACCTCAAGCTTTCTCCTCACCACTTTAAGCTTGAATCCCCTCTTTCACTTGGTTCCTGGAGCTTTGAATGTGTTGTTCAAGCTTCTGGAGATGAGAGATGAAGGTTTGCAGAAAGAAATTTGTGATTTGAGTGAAAATGGGTTTTGGGTAAAAATTGAGATTTTTGTGATTTGATTTAGTTTTCAGATTCTGCTCCTTCACCTCTAGAGCTGCTCACCACGAAAATTCCCTCTTTAAATAGGGTAGGATTAGGTTTTGGTGTGTGTTGAGTAAAAAAGGGCAAAATTGAGAAAGCCTCTTTTTATTTTTTACATCATTTTGATTCTTTTTGGCTTTTATTATTTGAGTGATGAGGTGGAAAAGAATGAGAAGATTCTAGGAGGTTTAAGGATGAGGTGTAGATAAATAAAGGTGATTTGAAATTTTTTGGATTTTTGGATTTATGGGTTAATTGCTCACAAAATAAATAAACATTAATAATAATAATAATAAAAATATTATATTTTGGAATTTTGAATTAAAAATAAAAATAATAATGCAAATGACATGAGAAAATGCAATTTATTAGAAAAAAGATTTATTTATTTTTTTTGAATTTTTATGCAAAATGTTGATTTTTACTATGTTTCGCAAAAATGAAGAAAAATATTATTATTTTATTACGTGGGGCAAAATTAGGGTATGACAGCTGCCCCTATTTAATTATCTTAGACCTCGTGAGTGTGAAAGACCTCAGTCTTCGTACTCTTGTGGTAAAAGGTAATTAAATACAAATGCCCTAATTTTGCACCGAAGTGGATGCAGATGAGAGATAAGGATCGAGTATACCTGTTTATCATTCCTTTCGGAGGAATTCAGAAAAATGGTGATACCAACCTGAATCATTTTGGATAAATTTTGATGTTCAATGATTTGCTCTATAAGGAGAGGCTGAGATTGCTCTATGTAAAGAGGCTAGATTCGCTCTACAAGGAGGCTGATGTTGCTCTTGCCGAAAGAGGCTGATGTTGCTCTTGCTGGAAGAGGCTGATGTTGCTCTATGATGAGAGGCTGAATTTGCTCTATGATGAGAGGCTGATGTTGCTCTATAATGAGAGGCTGATATTGCTCTTGCCAGAAGAGGTTGATATTGCTCTTGCTGGAAGAGGCTGATGTTGCTCTATGATGAGAGGCTGATATTGCTCTTGCTAGAAGAGGCTGATATTGCTCTTGCCGGAAGAGGCTAATATTGCTCTATGATGAGAGGCTGATAGTTTTTGCCAACCGACTTGTTAGGAAAATATTCTACTTCTATTCTCGAGACTTTTGAGGCCAGAAGCTGTATTATGTGAGGAGGAGCCTTTGAACCTGTTTTTTGTTTATGAATGCATGCTTGGGATGATGCAAAGATCTTTATTCATGTTTAATGTTTAAAAAATGCAAGGTTAATGCAGATGAAAAATCTGATTAGCTACATGAGTTTGATATATGAATGCATGTTATGGAATCCATGGTTGATGCATGTACGAGACATGGCTGTATGTCTCAACTTGGATGAACATTGAACTTTGAATGAGTGTTTATCTTTTGTTGTTTGGTTACGAGACCATTGGATTTGTGGTATGGGGCATACCAGGTGAATGAAATGACATGATTAACGCATGTTAATGATTTGCTAGAATGGAATAACATGAATAATGCATGATGCTTATTTTCATGAATGAAATGACATGACTAATGCATGACAGTTATTTATGCGATGATTTGTATATTGCAATGAGTGCCCCTATGGTGGGTACATTTTGTGGAAAGGTGATTTGATGTTGATTCCCGACACTTGTTCCGGTCTTAACGATTGACGATGCTTGTCAGACTTTGCTTGAATAGCTTGATAGTGTAAGGAAGACCTGCCCCCTTGTATCCTGTCTTGCCCGAGTCTATCAGGTCTTTGAGTGCCTCTTGAGATGGCTTGAAGGTAATGGGAGTACTTGCCCCATTGTATATTTGGTTTGCCCCTGATTAATTGGCACTTTAGAGGTGTGACCTAAATTGATCAATTCTTGAAATGCTTTGGCCGGGCCAACATGATTTTCAGATGACATGCCCCTAGTCATGAGGGTTTGCTCTTGATTAGCAGAATCCCAAGGTGATTTGCCCCTAATTAGGAGCGTCTTGAGATGGTTCCTTGATGATTTCGTTTTGGGATGCTTTGCCCAGACTGAATGACATTCCAGAGGGATGCGCCCCTAGCTGAATGAGTCTTAAGATAGTTGCCCTAGATTTGACCAAGCTTATTGCTGATTGCTCGATTATTTATTCACAACTGAAGTTTCAATATTGCCTAACATTGACTTTGTAGATAAACCCATTTATTTGAAATAGTAATTCTAATGCCATGTTCATGCAAATTTTTGAAATTGAAATTTGGGTGAAATTTTGTATAGTGGATGAAATATTGTTGAAGATATGTGAGAATATAATATCAACATATATGATTAACAAAAGATTTTGGGAGTCAGGTTAACGCAACCTTGCTACAATATGCTTTCAAAATAAACCTTGCTTCAATTAGGTCTTTTGAGGGTTGTAATGTGGCCTGGCTCACGGTTTATGAATAAAAGGATATAAGGCTCAAAATTAAATTTTAACCCAACCCATTCTTCTTGATGATCTCCAGCTCTACGCTCAATTAACTCAATTCATGTATTCAAGTTCCAAGAAACTTTTGGAATTGTGATGATATAGCTCCGAGGTCAATGATGTTTTCCTCTTTGATGTGGCAGTCACTTTGCCTTTCTGTTTAGTCAGAAATACTGATGACGTTTGCTTTTCGTCTCAATCCCTAACTTTTGCCTGGACTGCACTTATTATTTTATAATTATTTTATTTTGCAGTCCACCGGGATACCCTTATTTTTGCCTAAGTCATTTTTTGAGTTTGAACTTAGCGGGCTCTCTTTTTCTCTTTTTCTTTTTATTTTTTATTTTTTAATTTTTTTATTGGCGAATTGTGACAGCCTTTCTTGATGGTTTGTGAGGAACAACCCCCTCTCTTTTTGAATTCTTCCTTTGGATTTTTATGATATCCTTGCTACCACGTGATGCGTGTAAGGTGGAAGATGCGATTGATCCTCGGATGAGATGCTCTTTTCTTGAAACTCGAACGCATGGCCGAATTAACTGAACACTACCCTGTCCCGGGTTAAAATTGCGGGTTTTTTCGTATAGAAATAAACACCAACTTCTAGGCTCAAAGGGGTTGATTACGGATTATCTCCCTTATTTCTCCGGTGTTTGGGAATTGAAACAATGCCTTAAATCATCAGCAAAGTCTTATTTGAAAGCATACTATAGCAACTTTAGTTATTTCGTTTTCATTATCCTCGCTCCAATCTTTGTTCAAACAAATTTGATAATGAAAGAAGTGAAATGGGTGGAATATTTTTTTTTGTTTTTGCGAAGAAGCATAGAGAAAAGTGAATGGACATGAAGAGATAAATTCAAAACATGCACTTTTATTTTATTAAGATTACCATTTCAGACAAACAAAGTTTAGATGTAAATAAAAACTTAGCAAATAAAGAAATTACAAAACGGGAAACTGCTTGCATGATACTTTCATGGCTTGATTCAACCCTTGATTTCTTCAACTAGCATCCACAGATGGACTTGCTTGACCGGACAGTGGGTCATCTTGCACATTCGGCCCTCCCTCTTTGAAAGTTAACAACTTCTTGTCAATGAGCTCTTGGACCATGTTTTTGAATGCTCTACAATCATCCGTAGAGTGACCTTCGGCACCAGCATGGTACGCACATTTCGCCTGAGGGTCATACTAAGTAGGGTAAGGTGCAGTCCTGGGTAGTGAAGCTATTGGGATCACCATCTCATTGTTCACCAAATAGGGAAAAAGCTCACCATATGATATCGGAATCGGGTCATAAACCTTTCTCATGAGTGACTGAGGCTTTTGTGCTCTTTGGGCTTGCTGAGGAGCTGGTGGCATAGGCACTTGAAAGGAATACCCTTGAGATTGCTGATGCTGAGCGGCAGCCATGTACGGATAATAAGGACCTTGCATGGGCATTACCAATTGAGACTTGTTTCTTTGAGAAGAAACAACATTTGTTTCTCCTTCCTTCTTGACAAAGTTATTAATTGGCTTTCCCATGTTACTTTGTGCATGAGCAGCAACTTGTATTCTACCACTCTTGATCCCATTCTCAATTCTTTCCCCTATCAAGACCAAATCAGAAAAGCTAGTCACCACACTTCCTACCATCATTTCAAAGTATACCCCTTGTAGAGTATTAGTGAGAGTATTAGTGAACATCTCTATCAAATCAGAATCTGAAAGTGGAGGACGCATTTGAGAAGCTAGTTCTCTCCATCTCTGGGCATACATCTTGAAAGATTCACCCACCTTCTGAGACATATTCTGTAGCTGAGTGTGGCTTGGAGCCATATCTAGATTGTACTGATATTGCTTGATGAAAGCATTGGCTAAGTCCCTCCAAGAACGGATACAACTACTTTCTAACTGCATATACCAGTTTAAAGAAGCCCCAACAAGACTGTCTTGAAAGCAATGGATCATCAGCTTGTCATCTTTGGCATAGGATGCCATCTTTCGGCTATACATGACCAGATGATTTCTCGGGCAGCTCAAACCCTTGTACTTTTCAAATTCAAGGACCTTGAACTTGGGTGGTAGTACCAAACCAGGCACTAGACACATGCTGGAGAAGTCAAGTGGATCATTACTTCCCTCCATAGTTTTCAAACGGTCCTCAATAGCTTTGAACTTCATATTAGCCTCTTCCAACTGCGGGATAGAAAAGTCAAACTTTGTCTCACCCCGAGGCGTCTCAAGACCTTGGTAAACAATGTGGGGGTCATCTTGAACCTCTAGCTGCGGGGTCACTTTGAGTGGGCCTTCAGTAATAACAGCTGGCATCTGTGACACTTGCGGGATTCCATTTGATGGTGGAATAACCAATCCACTTGTGGGAAGCACATAGCCTTATGATGAACCATATCGTGGCCATTGCAAATCAACATTGGTAGTTAAGGGAACTTCGGTAGCTGGTGGTGGTAGTGGTGGTTGATTACCCAGTCTATCCAACACTTGATCCATCTTACTGGCTAGCTGAGCCACCATTTCCTTTAGAGCGTCATGCTGTTCTTGCCAATTCTCCATGACAATTTTTGAAGTGCTTCTAGTCCGGTATCAGTGTCGGGAACGAAGCTGAATGGTTTGAAATGAATGGCAGTGAGCTTACTTTTGGAATGATATGCAAATGCATGAAGATGCATGTATGCATGCGGATGCCAAACTATTTTAATTGTGCAAAGTAAAATGCGTATGCAAAGATTATTTTTCATGGATGCAGATGCAATTCTGTAACGAATCACGTCACGGTGAAGCAGCAGTTCAAACACACGTTCTAAGGTCGAAAGGCTCAAATTTACCTGCAACCCATCCCTCTCACATGTTGTGCTAGGTTTGACAGATTCGGTTTGCTCTTTGGAAATAACGTCGTTATTGCAAGAGCTCACGACAAATATCGCCAAAAAGCAAACCTCCTCTAGGTGAGATCATCGTGCCAACCAGGTGGGCCAACATCGCGTGACCTTGACACAGGTTCTAAACAGAGGTCCCTAGTAACAAGGTTCAAGGTTCTAGACCGGTCAAAATGGTTCCTAAGGTCTCGGACCCCACAAGAGAACATCGACTCTTACGAGTCATACGTCAGGAAGGCCGACGTTCTCAAGAGAATCTACCTTTAGGCGGAATTTTTGTGCCAACTCTCACGAGTCATACGTCAGGGAGGCTAGCACAAAAATCCCTGACTTAACTTAAGTTCTTCTCAAGCCCGGGTGCAGAGCTTCACACAGTATCAAAGTAACCAAGCCGCATGGGCAAAAAAGAAAAAGAGAAGGAGTAGTAGTAGAATAAACAGACAGTCCAAGCATATAACAATAATACAATAAAAGATAAAGCAGATACGGCAAACCTGGAAAAAGCAAGCAAACAAAAACCCCTAAACTAGGCTTAACTCTCAAGAGTCCCCAGTGGAGTCACCAGCTGTAGCGGCTGGAAAATTTCCATTGTAACAATAAAGTCGCCATCGACGTTTATTTATCCCAAAGAGGAAAAGGAAAATACCGCGAAAACCTTTGGTTAGCATGGTTAAAGAACCATGGCGGAACCATGGCGGGTTCGGGAGTTGGTTGTACGAGAGGAAGGTGTTAGCACCCCTCGCACCCATCGTACTCGATGGGAACCATTCAAAGGTTTAAGGTTGATTGCTTTCAGGTTTAACTTAACTGCTCAATATATGATTAACTGCTTATTAAATTCTACTCCGATTATTAATTAAAAAAAGTTTTTATTTATCGAGTTTGACGGTTGTAGGAGCCCGCTCCTACGTATTCCCAGGTACAATGGGAAACTCAAAACTCACGTAGTTCTGGTAAAAAAGGTTTGTGTGTTTGGTTGTTTTTATCGAATAACGCTTAGGTCGCATTCCGCCGACACAACTGTGCTTGTATGCTCGCAATAGGAGGCTTAAGCGTAAGTATGCGTCGGAGGAATGGATAAAACATTACCCGTTTTAAGAAAAAGGTTAATCAACCGATAGCGTTTAAGTCGCATTACACTGATACAACAACGCTTGTATGCTCGCGATCGGAGGCTTAAGCTTGTATGTATCAGGGGAATGGATAAAACAATACCGGGTTTATTTTTTTTAAAAAAAGAGAGATTTAAGTGAGTTGTGTTGATTTTAGTGCTTTTGGAGCGAGGACGATCCAGTGCCACGAGTCATACATCAGGGGCCTAGATCGTCCGGGGGTGAGAAAGCCATACGTCAGACTCCCCCCTTTTCACTCGTTATTATGAAAATGTTATTTTAGTTTTTTATTGTGAAAACAGAAACCAAACAAATCACAACAGCTAAATGGATAAGAAAGAATCAATGAGATACGATAAGAAGTATAACAAATGCAATGCAACAATTAACACAAAAATGTGTGAGCAATTAAATAATGTATGCAACAATAACGGATAAAATACTTAAGTAAACTAATTAAACACTAAAGAGAGCTAAACAATATGATTTATAACATAACACATGAATTAAAGTGAAGAAACGATGTTGGAACAATTATTTAATCTAGTGCTAAACATTGACCCAAATAAGCTAGAGAGCTTTTGGTTCAAATAAGCACTTATTGAGTTAAGCTAAAAAAGTGATTAAATTAAAAAGTGGTCATCAAAATGAGTCATTAATTTGAAGTTACAGAATCTGGAAACTGAATTAATCTTGTGCAAAATATTGATCCAAATAAGCTAAAGAGCTTGTGGTTCAAATAAGCACTTATTGGATTAAGTTAAAAAGTGATTAAGTTGAAAGGAACTTATTAAAATAAGCTATTAAATTTTAATTATCAAAACTGAAACTATAATTAATATTGTGCAATCTATTGAATTAAATAAGCTAAAAAGCTCTTTAAGTTCAAATAAGCACTTATTTAACTAAGCTAAAAAGTGATTAATTATTAAGCTGCAGAGGGGGTAAGAAAGTAGAGCAGGAGGTGCTGCAGCAATTATGGGCCCAAGGTCCGTTTCCCTCACAAACAGACCAACCGAAAAAATAAAAATAAAAAGATTCAGGCGCGTGAGACCCACGCGCGGAGAGGGAGAGGAGTTCTAAGCCGCGTCAGGCGCGTGCACGCCAGTGGCGGAGCTAGACGAATTAGTTGGGGAGGGCCGCAACGGTGCTAATTTTTTTTTTCCTTTAGGAGTTAAAAATGTATAAAATTTAAGGAAAACTATATTTATAGATAATTATATAAAATTAAAGGAAAACTAAAATAATATAAGGAAAACTAATAATTTAATATGTTATTGAGGAAAACTAAAGTTAAGGAGAACTACCTTTAAGATAAACTACTTATAAAATTGAAAAAATTTAATAAAAAGTAAAGGTTGCAGCTGGAGGGAGTTGAACCCAGGACATTTTAAGACTAGATGATGTACTATACCACTCGGCCACTGTGGAATCAGGTGAAATTACATTACGCTCAGACATATATGTATGAAATAATACGTATAAAAATGAAAGAAAAAAAAAAAGCTGGGGCGGGCCATGGCCCTGTTCAGCCCATTAAGGGCTCCGCCCCTGGTGCACGCCACGCGCGCGTGTCTCCCTGCTGGGCAGACAGCGGCTGGCGTGTGCAGTCATAGGGATCGGCGCCGGTTTTTGTTTATTAAGGAACAGAAATTGATGCTAGACAAAGGGAATGTTTTTCTTGGTAAATGCAAAAGCTGATGCCATTTAACTTTAAAAGGATGACGCGGGTCCCACAGAAACAGTCTTCTTCTTCACCAAATTAAAAACCCAGAAACATTCATACGAACATAACAACAACATTCATCTTTAAACCTTCATTTTACACTACTAGTTTTTCAAAACTTAACCAAAAAATCATGTGAGTATACCATTCTGACCAGAAAATTACGTAGAGCACGAATATGAGCTTAGATTTAACAGATCATGCATATAAAAAATAATAAAAAATGATAAAGTTTCGAGATCAACACTAACAAACTCAAAATAACATGGATTTGAACAAATTAAATCATGGAAAAGTATCACAACATGGCAAATAGGATAGATTCACGAAGACTTACCTGTTTTGCGCTTTATTTTGGCCTAGTTACCTCAAGCTTTCTCCTCACCACTTTAAGCTTGAATCCCCTCTTTCACTTGGTTCCTGGAGCTTTGAATGTGTTGTTCAAGCTTCTGGAGATGAGAGATGAAGGTTTGCAGAAAGAAATTTGTGATTTGAGTGAAAATGGGTTTTGGGTAAAAGTTGAGATTTTTGTGATTTGATTTAGTTTTCAGATTCTGCTCCTTCACCTCCAGAGCTGCTCACCACGAAAATTCCCTCTTTAAATAGGGTAGGATTAGGTTTTGGTGTGTGTTGAGTAAGAAAGGGCAAAATTGAGAAAGCCTCTTTTTATTTTTTACATCATTTTGATTCTTTTTGGCTTTTATTATTTGAGTGATGAGGTGGAAAAGAATGAGAAGATTCTAGGAGGTTTAAGGATGAGGTGTAGATAAATAAAGGTGATTTGAAATTTTTTGGATTTTTTTATTTATGGGTTAATTGCTCACAAAATAAATAAACATTAATAATAATAATAAAAATATGATATTTTGGAATTTTGAATTAAAAATAAAAATAATAATGCAAATGACATGAGAAAATGCAATTTATTAGAAAAAAGATTTTTTTTTTTGAATTTTTATGCAAAATGTTGATTTTTACTATGTTTCGCAAAAATGAAGAAAAATATTATTATTTTATTACGTGGAGCAAAATTAGGGTATGACAAGTATAGAAAGAGTGACTGAAATATCACCCTTATTTTTAATCAATACTTTAAAAGCAACTGAATTTTTTTTTGGTACACTATGTTATCAAAATTCTTTTACTTGGTTTTCCATTTCGAAAGGAATATAAAAAATAGTTAAACCAAAAGAAGTAAACAAAAAAAAAATAAAATGCATGCACATATGAATTATAGATGGATGAAAAAAATATTAGTAATATATAAAAAATAGAAAAAGGGTCATACTTAACGGTATCGTCATAACAATGGTTAAATATACTAAAAGAAAATATTGAAAATGTAACTTTTTTTCATTTTAATGATCTTAAATGTATAATTTTTTTTATTAATATGTTAAGTGTTTTAAAAGTACTATTTATCATTTCTCAAATTAAAAATAGAGTTAATAGGTTGTCACTCCTTGCTAAATGGACGTATTTTGCGTTACTTCTGCTAAAAATTCATTGAAGATTCTCCTCTTACAAAGTAAATTTTTTTGGTTTTCCCCCTTGGGTGCAAGAAATTTGAACTTTTTAAATCGGTTGAATAGAAAAATCAATTTAAAAAATAACACTTTTTAAACCGGTTAAACAAAATAACCGATTTAAAAAGTGCATCCAAAGAGTCCAAAAAAATTTACTTTACAAGGAGGAATTTTCAAAAAAAAATTAGTAAAAAAATAACGTAAAACATGTCCGTTTAACATGAAGTAACCGCCTATTAATCCTAAAAAATATATAAAAATACAAATAGGACGTAAATAAGGACCTCCATATAATACATTGGTGAACATGTGATGTCCATTAAACAAAATGGCAAAACATAATTGGAGTCCCAAAAAAGTTTACAATAATTAATGCTTTCTTCTTCTCCATGAGAGTATCAACTCCCAGCTTTTAAGAGAAGAGAATAGCGGTGAGATGCAAAATCAAGTCAAACCAACCCATAACCAAAACCTCTCGTCTCTTGCTAGTCACTACTAGCATATTGTATGGGCACAATGTTCTATCATTTGTATTCTTGGCATATCTTATGCAGTTATGCCTCAGTTTTTTAATAAAAAGTTTCATTGTCTTTTCAAAAAAAAAAAGTTATGGGCATAATTCTTGTGGACCACTAATGACAATTTTAAATTGAATTTGACTTATTTTTGAATTTATAAAAATATTTAATTATGCAAATAAAAAAATTTTGCGTTAATTTACAAGTTTTATTGACAAAAATTATATCTTTATAAGTTATTTTTTCACAAACTAGTTAGAAAAACTTATAATAATATATAAAAATTTATTTATTTGTATAAGCTTATTCGCATAAGCTCAAAAATAAATAAATTCAAACGGGTCTTAAAGTTTAACTTTAGTACGTAGTATTTGATAAGCACGTTACGCTAGTTTATATTAGAGTAAAACAAGTTATTCACTATGTATGAATTTATTTTTATTATTAAATTAATACTTGCATGCATTTTGACTCATGCACTTGTTCAAACATAAAAACTAGAAAAATAAATCCATTAATTGTTTCTCATGTTAATTTTTATAGCCAATAGGTAAAGATATAAAACTGACTTTTGATATTTGATTAAAAGTAATGGTTTCTCATTTTACTTCTTATAGTTTAATTATTAATCTCTATTTTTGTTGTGTCAAATATTAATCTCTATTTTTTTTCTTATTTTTTTAATTAGTTTCATTAATAATCTCTATTCTTTATTTCAATTCATAGATGCCCCTATGGAGTATAAACATGGAGAAAAATAAGAGTCCGCGTCTAGAACAAATTGGTTGATAAGTAATTGGATATTTAGAATAAACACTAGACTAAAAAAGTACTTTGCTACAAGTAGAGGAAGAGAAAGAAATCAAGAAGAAAGAAAGATACAATAGAAGAAAAAAATGAAATAGTAGATGGAGATGAAGTTATATATGGTTGGTGTAACAAAGGTTTTTTCTATGTAGTTTTTATATATCTATGGGTTTGATAGTTTTGCTAACATGTTTGTTCAATAATTATTTTTTTTGTGTCCATCAAAGAAAAAAAATTGTAGTTTTGCCAAGAAAAAAAAATATGTATGTTCCATCTAAATTTAAAGAAAGTTGTATCAATTGTTAAACTATGCATAAATCGATTTATGTATTCTCAATCTTTTGTAAAAAAAAAAAGTTTTTTAAAGTGATGTATATAATGCTCTTATAGTATCTAACCATGCACCAAAATTGATGTTTCTTCCTCTTTCCTTTTGCATTAAAGAATGACTCGAAGATTATTATTGTAAAGCAGTTCAATTCAATCATACATGAGAAATGATCAACATGGAGGATGTCTTCAACATATAAGTTAGAATAATAGAAAATGTGTATCACACAAACGGGCACGTTCCGTCCGGAACGTGCCCGTTTGGCCCGCTATAAAAAGTCTTGTGCCCGTCAGTCCGCTAGTTAGATTAAATGAGATGTAATATATTAATTCAACAAAGAGATTTATTGATTTAATATTAAAAATAAGTTTGTGCATGGTAATTTTTCTTTTTCACTTGTGCAAATTATACATTTTATATATATGATTATAATTATTTATTAAATTTTCAAAATATGGCCTACCAAAGACTTAGTATTTGCTTCAAGAGCCAACTAATTCGAAGGACGTCAATTTCACCGTCTATTAACGAAAGACTCATTTAAAATCAGAGTTTAATTTTCTATAAACTGGCCTAATAGGAAGTATCATACCTAAAGAATTCAACTACAGTGATAAAATTACTACTTCCCTCCGTTGAAAATAATTCCATGAAGTGTGCCCAGATACAAAACTTGTGATACTTCTCTCAGTTAGAGTACAACAAGTCATCTTTAACAACAAACATATCTATCTTTTTTCTACTAGAGTTACAATGATAAGATATTAAAATATGGTTGTGATGAAAATGCATCATAAAAATAATTAAAATTTGTGAAATGGCATTGTCCTATACCCCTATAAAAAAATGGACATCCTACGGTCCAAATACTGCACAACCAACGCAATCAATTAATGAAAACCACATGATGTGTCGTATTGTGATTACAAAAAATATCATATCCTTTGTCACTATCCTTAGTTTGTTTAGTTTTATTTTCTCCTTTCCCACGGCAAAACCAAAAACTCCACCATTCTCAATCAATCTTAATTTAGTACATGTGAATGTGATGTTTTTTTGACTAATATGTGAATGTGATGTTAGTTTCCACCAATCATGCAAACTCATTACTTAATTGACATGAAGAATGCGAAGCCAACTAGAAATTGGAATGTCAATTTAGAACGAAAAGAATACTTAAATTTCGATTCCTATAATACGATGCAACCATCGTATTAAGAAAAATAATATCACATATTAAATCCAAACACAGTTGGATAAAAGAGGCTCACAATATATGTAGTAAATCAATATTCAAATTTTAGTTGAGAGACGTGCTCATATTTAGTATATAATTCTTTTGTACCTAAGATTTCTAGTTTGAATGAACGTGTGTAGGTCGTTGGTGGTGGACCGTTGATTAGCCACTCTCAAAGGTGGGAGATGTCCTTCAAACGCTCTAATGATCAAGTATACAAGCGTCGTGGGTGGTTCGAGGCTTAGAGTTAGAATAATGTATATCAAAACTTAGACCGTAAGTTAGACTTTATAGTGAAAGAATCATTTGGAATTTTCACTTGGACAACTGTCTTCGTGGACAAGTGTATGTAGGCCCCATAAGTTCCTTCATTCAACACTCAAGAAGGAATGAGCATTTGGCATTGGTCGAGTGTGCCTCTAAAGCGCGCTGCACACCAATGTCATGGTATGCTCAAGCACTATAAAGGTGACAAAGTTTAGTAGAAAAATGGATTTTAGTTCAGCCCGAAACAATGGGCCCGTTTGTTTCAGATTTTTTTTTCAAAAAAATCTATTTTTTCCATAAAAAAATTTATTTTTTTATTCTACTTGTGTTTGTTTCAGATTTTCCAAAAATCATTTTAGTAAAAAAATCATTTTTTTAATCAAAATGAGAATCTATTTTCAATAGCTTTTATCAAAATCTATTTTTTTATCATTCATTATACCTCACCATCTTAAAAAAATAGATTTTTATGATTGTAAACAAACGGCAAATAGCTTTAGATTTTCTTCAAAATCTCTACAAAAAAATCTCTAAATTTTTTATAAAAAAATCCTTTTTTTTTTAAAGCTAAAACAAACAGGCCCAATATCTAGTGATATCTTAATTATGATTATCAACAACGAAACTATTCGGTACATACATGTTCTGGTCAAAATTAAAATTCAAACTTAATTCGCTACATTATAAGAGCCATTGCTTGTAGCATACTATTGTTCTAGTAACTAGTAACCATTGTCCAAATAGAAACTCATGTAATTTTGAAATGGCTTATAAATTCAATCACAGTTTTGGTATGATAAAAGAATAATATAAAATAGCTTTAGTTTTGAGAAGATAGAAGTTGGATCCAAAAGATAAATAGGCGGTGCAGAATGATTTAGTAGTTAGTTAGGTAGTACCTGTTAAAATTCATTAAATTCAGCCACCAAAAGTTAGAAACTATTTTTCCAAATAAATACCCTCTATTTATTTACTCCAACTACACACACTTATTATATCAATACCACAAATCCAATTTAACCTCTCATTCAAAAAAAATACTAGATCTGCAAAACAAGACACAAAGCAACAAAAATGGCCACTACAACATTAGTAGTAGCCATTGTTTCTTTACTCTTTGCATCATCACTAACATGTCATGGAGTATCTGCTGCTACTATTGCTCAATCACCGGCACCGGTGACGGCCGATTCTCCAATGCCGGCTGTTGATGTATGCTTAACACCTATAACAAACATGTCTGATTGTTTAACATTTGTGGAAGATGGGAGTAAGTTGAAAAAACCAGACAAAGGATGTTGTCCTGAGTTAGCAGGGTTGATTGATAGCAACCCTGCTTGTTTATGTCATTTGCTAGGAAACTCTGAGTCTATTATTGGGATTAAGATTAATGTTAACAAAGCTCTTAAGCTTCCTACTCTTTGTAAGGTTACTACTCCTTCTATTAGTCTTTGCTCAGGTAAATATCTCAATGCCTTTATTATTATTATTATTATTATTATTATTATTATTATTATTATTATTATTATTATTATTATTATTATTATTATTATTATTATTATTATTATGTGTTTACTTTATGTTCAAATTTAAAAATGTGCTATTAGACTTATACTTTTAATTTCTAGATCTTGGATAGGCATGGTTTATATTAATATAACTCCAACATATTGAACCAGTTAATTAAGGTCATATTCCCTCCGTAACACTTTATAAGCAAAAATATACTTTCTAGCTTCATTATATATTTAATGTATCTAGCCTATAATACAAACAAAATACATTAAATATGCAATGAACCTAAAAAACGTATTTTTGTTTATAAAGTGTTACAGAGGGAGTATAGATCATAAAAAAGGTTATGAAATGTTATAGACAATATATTTCTAATTGTAGATAGAATGTGATTAAAATAAGATTGGCTATTCAAGACTTAGTAGGGGTAAGAAAGTTAGTGAGATTTTTTATTTGGAAAGAGCAAAGAAAATTGAAAAAAAAAATTGATTTTTTCTTTTACTTATAATTAAAGTTAATCAAGACATTAAACTCAAGTGGTTAGTGAGCTCCTTTTAAGAAGAATCATTCGGAAGTTTTCAAATTTGGTTTTTAGTAAAAATAATTATTGGTCAAATCTTACTTATTTTACAATCAAATTCTAAATTATCAGTCTCATTTCCCGAGAACTAGAGATGTGAATGTTTTTCTTGGAGGAAGTACAAATAATTTAAAATTTACAAAGTCCGTTTGGCCTAACTTATTTTTGAGCTTATACAATTTTTATGTATTATTATAAGTTTTTTAAGATAGTTTATGATAAAACAACTTATAAAAATTCAATTTTCACTAATTTAAATTTATAAAATAACATAAAACTTAATTTATATTGCGTAAGCTGTTTGCATAACTTAAAAATAAATTAGGCCAAACGGGCCTTTCCGGTACTCTTCCAAGTTCCAATAATAAACCAAATACATACATTAGCACATGACCCATGTTTGCAATTAAATGTTCACATTCAAAATGACAATTAGCACCCTAGAACTACTCTCACCACCATATTTATTCAGCCAACCACAACAACAATATGGTAATATTTAATGATGTAGGACCTGAAATAACTTTCACAACAACTCCAAATTGTTCACATTTATCATGGTGTGTACGTGATCTGTTCTTTTTTGGGTGTAATGCATTGTAGTTGTGCATAGTTTCTATTTGGAAACAACAAATTATTGACTAGTAGTCTAGTAGCATTATAAAAAATAGCCTTAAATTTCATTTTCGTTTTTGTATATTCGTGAATTTTTTGTTTTAGTTTCTGTATTTTTTTTTGTTACAGAAAAGAAAGGCAACAAATAATGTCTATATAAATTTCAATTATATCTATATAAATTTCAATTTTTCAATTAATATTTTGATTTCCTATATGCATGTCACAGCTATTGGATATCCTGTGTCCTTGCCCCCATCATCAAGTTCATCCTTGCCCCCATCATCATTGAGTGCACCCTTGCCCCCATCATCAAGTGCATCCTTACCCCCATCATCAAGTGGAGATTCTATGTCACCAGGTAAGTTTTCCATCACTTTTTTGTTGTTAATATTATGCATATAAAAAAATTATGCATGGCATGTTCTCATGATGTATCTTGAAAATTGACTCGATCATCGGTGATAACTTAAATTTGTTTGTTGAAAAAATAATAAAGGTATGTCAATGACACCAATAGGATCGGCCGGCAGTCCTTCAAATTCAATTGATAGTACCGCGGGTATGTGTCAAAGTTCGAACATTGTAATTTCAAGTAAAACTTTTTTGGATAACTCGGTTCGACCAATTGTGCTATCATCGCACTTTCATTTCTTATTGCATGAGGAAGTTATAAATATCAATTGGTCACACAAAATTATGTGCTTTCTTTGGATGTCCAAGTTTATGTGCATGAAAAATATATCATTTCCTTAAAACTTTAGATATCTATATAGTATAGAATTTCCCATCAACATTTAATGCTACAATCTAAGAATTGAAGTATTTATTTTTTCAAAAAATAAAATGTGCAGGTGGTATAAGCCCTACTGGAAGCAAACCTGGAGGAGCCTCAAGCATTCAAGCATGTAGCCTGACTTTCATTTTTGCCCTATCCACCCTCTCTATCTCCATATTATTCTGATGATTTTACAATTCACATTTATCCTACTTGTCATTAATTTTACTTCCTATTTGTGTATTGAGTGCTTTGCTTAGTTAATTACATTACACACTTTAATTAGGACTTGCATCATAACACCATCGAGCTCTTCATTCTTGGCGTCGTGTGATATTTATTCTTATTTTTTCTTCCCAACTATACATTCTTGTGCTATGTTATTATTATTATATATGTAATAATAATATGTTTCAATATTCATTTCATTAGTGGATGATTTGAATAGATATATTGATGCTTGCCGAAGAGACTAATTTATATATGTAATATGTCCTATTTCAATATGTCATTTTATCGTAACACTTTTCTTTATTTCTCTCTAAAGAATCTAGCGACAAATTCACACACATATCAATTGTTAAAAAATAGAGAATTGTGAGCTTTAACTTAGCATCAACATATAAAATCTTTATGGTATTTCATCATTTGAGCCGGACTTTCTATTAAGAATATCCATAGTTAGCATTTTTATTAGTTGATTATTAGTTTGTTAGAGTTGGTTATTAGGTAGTTTTATCTAGCTAGCTTTTAAATTGCTCTATATAAGAGCATACACATCCATTATATTTATTTGGATTCTTTAAATGGGGCCCACTTAATTTTTTATTTTACTTCACACTTTTCAATTATTTAAACAACTCAACTACATTTTTCAAATATCCATATTACTCATCAAAAACTCTAAAATAGGTCATACAAAATCAAATATATACTCACTAATTATGTGCAAAAGCACCGTGCTTTACTGCACTAACGTTCTCAAGTTAGAGAACAATTTTGTTCAGTCAAATATCCACTATCATATGACACATGCGTTTCACACAGTGCTAAAGCATGGTTATGTTTAATCGATGTGTGTGCTCTAAGAGCCACAATTGTGCTCTTTTCATTTATTTGATCAATCTTTTATCAATTCTTTTTGAATATGAATCTTTATGATTTTTACTATCTTAAATATTTTTTAAGTTTTTTTTCTCTTTATCCAAACCGTAGAAATCTTCTCTTTATCAATTCTCTTCTCCTTTTACTATCTTAAAACGAAATGGTTCTTTCCGATTTGTGATGTTGATATTGGTGAAGACATTGGCCTCCTTAGTGCCTTAAATTGGATCCACGAGCTACAGTTGAAAAGTGTGAACTTTAAGCTTGATTCTAGAAATTTTGTTACAAGATTCCACTGCAAGAAAGTGGATGAGTCTGAATTTGGTGTTGTGATTAGAGATTGCTTAGCTATCTATAACACCAAATTAACGAATTGTATTTTTGCATTTTTTTTCTATTATACTCTCATTTATAGAGAGTAAAAATATAATACATATTAATTAAGCAAGAACTAAATTTAGAAGATTGACATTTTATAGAAAGCAAAAACATTTTTAACCCCATCTAGTAATCAATTTCTTGCGAGCTATATGCCTTTTTCGTTTTACTCTTTCGCTATTTAAGTAACACTACAAGAAAACTTTAATTTATTGACAGATTTTAATAACACATATTGAGGGCTTAAGCCCTCAGTAAGTTACTGACGGCCTAAACCCTCAGTAAATGAAAAAAAAAAACCCTTACAAATTTACTGACGACCTAAGCCCTCAGTAAAATTCTGACACTTACAATTATTGGCGACCTAAACCCTTAGTAAATTTACTCACAACCTAAGCACTCAATAAAAACCAAGTTAGAGAAAGAGAAACATATTTACACAACCATTCATTTTCATTCTTATTTGCAACTTCATATTCAGTTTCTCTTCCTTTTATTCTTACAAGTTACAACCCATTTTATTCTTCCAAGTTTCAAGTTAATTACAACCTATTCTATTCTTCCATTCTATGCTCTCATTTTTTTTCGAACGAAGCAACCCATTTTATTCTTCCATTTCTATGCTTTTTTTTTATAACGAGAAACAACTCATTCTATTCTTCCTTCGCCAAATCTTCTCTACATTTACAGTTTCAATTTTTCTTTTTTGAACAAGAAGAACATCAAGAACAACAACAAAATTCGAAATTTGCAAAAATAAACATGGGTTTGCGAATTTGGGGGCAGATCTACAATTCTGGGTGATTTTGCAGATTGATGGAGAAAAAAAAAATGTGGAAATAAGAAGGGTCTGTAAACACTTTCACAAGATGATGATGAACTAAACTTTTCTTAAAATTATTAAATCTATAAATAATCCAGTTTTTAATATATATTAAAAATTTTGTCAAAAAAAATAATATATATATATATTAAAAATAATGTTATGTTAATTTTTATTTTTCAAAATAACTAAAAAATTTGTTTTTAAAAAATAAATATATTTTTAAAATAAATTAAGAAAACAATTAAAATATTTAATTTTTTATAAAAAAATACGTCAAACTTTATGACGGCCTGATCCGTCGCTAATTAGTCAATGCATTTAAGACACGCAGGTTTGTCAATATTTAGTGACGGCATGAGCCGTCTCTAATTATTGTTTTATTAGCTTCAAAAGTCTTTTAGCTATGTATTTTACTCATAAAAATTAAAAAACTTTTTCCTATCATTGAAAATCTGTTTCACCCAACTTTTCCTTTTATTGAATAAAAATGTTTAAAATAAATTAAGCTAAACAATATATTAGTTTATCAACTATAAGCTATAAACAATTTTTCAGTCACCAGTTATATACTATAGGTTATAACTTATAAGCCATCTCTTTTTCCTTTTTTTTTTTAATAGATCTCTTGTTTTTGCCAAATATAGTCTAACTATTCTCCGGGGGCGGTTATGAAGCATGCGCGACGACATCAAGCTTCCAAATTTTAATAAAATTTGAAGACTTTTAAATTTTGAGATCGGAAAATACGTTCCAAACTTTTTAACTAAAGGCAAAATCGAAATATTAAGTGGTGAAAAAGATATCCAAGGAGTGGGAAGAGAAAGCTTCCTATCCATTATCTAATCAACGGATAGAAATTTTTTGATAATTTTGTAAAGCTGAGGTAAACGAGCAGGGCTATAAAAGTAAATCTCAAACTTGCGCTTTACGTTACTCGTTGAACCCTAAACCTAAACTCGCTTCGATTCTTCGAATCAATCAATCAATTACGTCATGGCGCATAGGTTGCTCAGAGACCACGAAGCCGACGGTTGGGAACGTTCTGATTTCCCCATCATCTGCGAATCATGCCTCGGTGCTAACCCCTATGTTCCAATGGTTCGTATTTCTTTAATTTCTTCTTTCAATTTGTTCTATCAATTTATTTCAAACGCTTGTTGTCTTGTATCAAGGTGAAGATTAATTTGATGATTTTTAACATAGCTATAAATTATGGAGTTTTGTTTTGAGGAATTGAAAGTTGAAACAATGGTAGAATCATATCTTGAGTTGATTTTATTTTGTTCTCTGAAACGTTATTTATGACCTAATATTAAGAATTATGAAGGGAATTTTCCAATAATTATAGTTTTCATTTTGTTGCACTTGTATTGTGTTCTGTCCATTGAGGATGGATGTTCTGTCCATTGAGGATGGACCGCATAAAAAATGATCACTGATAGAAGTCATATCATTGAAACTAGACTAGTGTTATACTCCCTTCGGTCCTATTTATAAGAAACAATTCACTTTTAGGTTCGTTGAGTAACTGATGTATTTTGTCTATAATATAAGACCAGATAGATCAGTTATTCAATAAACCTGAAAAGTGAATTGTTTCTTATAATAAGAATTGGTGTGAGTATCATTATTATGATTTCCATTTGTATTAAAGACTGTAGTGTCGAGGGTGTCCAGGAATATGTATAGTTATTAGGCAATAATTTTCACGTATCAGCATGTGTCATTAGATATTAAATAGTGGGATTCCAATTGTTTGTGTAATTATGTTTATATGTGAATGCAGACAAGGGATGAGTATGGCAAAGAGTGCAAGATTTGTACAAGGCCATTTACTGTTTTTAGATGGAGACTTGGAAGACATAAGAAAACTGAGATCTGCCAGACATGTAGTAAATTGAAAAACGTTTGTCAAGTATGCCTTCTGGATCTTGAATACGGACTTCCAGTCCAAGTCCGTGACACAGCTCTCGGTATCAGTTCTAATGATGTCATTCCAAAGAGTGATGTTAATAGGGAGTATTTTGCTGAAGAGCATGATCGCAAGGTATAGTGTTTTTATGATGAACTGTACTTATAGTTTATAACAGTTTAACATAATTAAAGATGGGAAATATAATGGCATTTTTAAATTTAAATTCTTTCATGTCCTAAATTGTTTGCTCCAAAGGTTGTGGTCACTGTTTCATTTTGTATATAAGAAACTGGATTATAGTTCATTACTATCCATTATAGTTCATTACATTTTCTTGCGAAGAGCCATAACTAATTGAGGTGTAATTAGGTTAGTTTGCTTTCTTAAATGCAGAGTTCCTCAGCCACAGAACTCTGATTTGCAGTGTAGTACTGATTTATGTCTTTTAAGAAATTTCTGGCTTCTATTCTATTTTGACTCAGTTTTCTTTGGATATCACTTTATGATCTTTAAATTTTTTACTGATGATGTAAGTACGGTGCAGGCTAGAGCTGGTATAGATTATGAATCCTCTTTTGGTAAAGCACGGCCAAATGACACTATCTCGAAGCTTCAAAGGACAGCACCTTATTACAAAAGAAACCAGGCACATATTTGCAGTTTCTACATAGAGGATAAGTGCACTAGAGGAGCTGAGTGCCCATACAGACACGAGATGCCAGTAACAGGGGAACTGTCTCAACAAAATATCAAAAATCGTTATTATGGGTATGTTCTGTTGTCATTTATGTCCTTATTTGATTTTTGATTTCCTTACCCGATCTCTCTTTAAGTTGCTCTTTTATTTTTCCCAATTTAGTTTTGCTATGTAATGTCAGAAACATGGGCATTGTTTTTTGTAATGGAGATAGTTGGCGGTTTATAACTTTATTCAGCATTCACTTAATTTTTTTTTTGTGTTTGTTCCACGTAATGACCTGATGTGTATCCAATATCCATGTAACAACAGTGGTTTATACTTACCGCAAAGGCAATACTCCCTCCGGTTCTATATATAAGCAAATTTTGACTTTTTAGATTCATTGTAAAAGTAATGTATCTAGACAATAATATAGACTAGATAAATTACTTTTTTAATGAATCTAAACACTCAAATTTTGCTTATATATAGAACCGGAGGGAGTATTGTGGTATCTTATATACTGCAGAGTCGTGCTATGGTTGTGCGTGCATTAATCAAGCCTCATCCTACTAGTACTAAGCGGGGTCAGATTAATGGGATATATGAGTCAAATGATTTCTTTATTGTTATTTATTGACATTTATGAATCCAATGTGTGGCAAACATGATTGCTAAGTTTCTAACTTCTGTTCACTTGCAAGTTTGCCTCATTCTCTATGTCCTTCTGCATAGAGCTAAAGTCATTCATCATTTTTTTTTCTTCTGGTTTTTGGTTAAATAGAAAACCATTAAGGTTCTTAACCTGTAACTTTGCCTTTTTGTAACAATTTGTATGTAATTTGTTAGTTGCATTGTACAAGATATTTTTTGGACATGGATAAAGGAGGAAGCCTAATAGTATCCTACCTTTAATCCTCTAGTGTAGCCAAAAATGATATAGTGGACTGCCATTAGCCAAAAAACATGTATCGAATGTAATGTGATGATAAAAAAATTCAGATTTATATAGTATAAATCATAAAAATAATTTAAAAATAATAATTATTTGGAATACATTTATAATATAAATTAATTAATTAGATAAAAGTAAATATTCAAATAGCGGCTATCCCGCTATCAGCTATTCCGCTATTCAAAAAACATGTGCTTTACTTATTCTTCACAAAATTTCCTAGCAATTGCAAATACTGGTGATATTTTTAAATGTAATTGGTGGTGATTTGTGAAACCTAACTAATGAGAAAAGACTTTTGTTAATATTTTTTTTTTCTTTCTTATAACTACTGATATTGGTGACACTTTCATTTATTTAGTCTATGATATTTTCAATATTGCTTGATGTTTATAATTTTGTTTTTATTTACTAAATTTATTTATCATGCCTTTGAACTGCAGGGTGAATGATCCGGTGGCTAGGAAGCTACTTGGCAAGGCAGGAGAAATGACATCTCTAGAGGTTCCTGAAGATGAGAGCATTAAAACTCTTTATGTTGGCGGACTTGATGCTAGGGTCACCGAGCAGGATTTGTGGGATAACTTCTATGTCCATGGAGAAATTGAGTCCGTCAAAATGATTCTTCAACGGGATTATGCTTTTGTAACCTATACAACCAGAGAAGGTGCAGAAAAGGCAGCAGAGGAACTCTCAAACAAACTGGTTATTAAGGGCCTTAGGCTGAAGCTGAAGTGGGGCAGACCTCAGAGAGCAAAACCTGAGTCTGGCGGCTCTGGTCATGTAAGGCAACAGGCCTCTGTGGCTCATAGTGGGTTGTTTCCTCGTGCAGTTATACCACAGCAGCAGAACCAGGACCAAACCCATGGTTTACTATAACAATCCACCTCCTCCTCAGCAGGAAAGGAGCTATTACCCTTCAATGGATCCCCAAAGAATGGGTGCTCCTATATGAGCTATATACTAAGCATACTATCTGCTTTTCATATTTGATGATTTTATTTTATTTAGGAGATAGAATGTGATTAAAATAAGATTGGCTATTCAAGACTTAGGGGTAAGAGAGATTTTTTTTTTTGAAAAGGCCAAAGAAGATGGTAGAGAAAATTTATTTTTTATTCATTAAATAAAAAAAATTATTTTCCACCCCCGCGTTTCTTTTTCACCCCCAAAATCTAATTTTATCCTTAATTTTTCCTCCAAAACTTCAGTAAATATGAACAGACGTTTTGAAAACTTCGGTTCGGTTTCTATTTATCGAAGTTTTGCAATATAGAAACAGATCTTTCAACCGTTTATTTTTTAAAAAAATTCAAAAATTTTGTAAATGTTTTTCGAATTTTTCAAATGAAATAGTTTTAGGGGCATAAATGGAAACTAGGGGGTGAAAAAAAATGTGGAGTTGGAAAAATAAATTTTCATTAAATAAAGTGACAAATATTACTCAAAACTTACGCATAATTGTAAGTGTGTTTTAATTTGGGTGGATATGTTTAATTTAATAATATCTACATTGTCGATTGATCTATGTCTTAAGAACTGTTATTAATAGATAGAGATTAGAGAAGAAATTTACCAACCCATACAATTACTTTTGTTGTAACTTCATTTTAACATTTTAAATTTTTTGTATATACTCAAATGTTTCTGCTTATCCTTAAAAATGCATAAATGTATTAACAAAAATTATAAAACTTGGTATCCATAAAAACAAATTATTTGCTCACTATATAAAACTTCAAAAGTAGTTTATATTGCATAATATAATAGTTGCATTGCATCTTATGTCTTATATTAATACTTTTTTTAATCAGCAAAATTTTAATAATTGACACATCTCTTAAAAGAGATTTTTATGATAAAATAAGAAAGGTAAGATAATAAAAATTTCTTAAAGCAATTTAAAAGGTACAACAATCAACCTCAATAATTCACCCTTTACAATAGTTTGAGTGCATATCTTGAATAATTGATGGAAAATTTAGGAGGAGGGTGGTACGGAAGGCAGAGGCCACTCATTGCACCACCAGACTAGTTGGAGCTACATCTTGAATAAGGCCTTAAATTCTTGAGGTCAAAATTTAAATTCAAATGTGGAAATTTATTTTATCATGGTTCAATTTCTTAAGTACTTCCTCCGTTTCAAAATATAAGCAAAAAATAAAAAGTAGAGTAGATATATTAATTTTAGCCTAGATACATTAATTTTGTTGACCCATTTTTGTTTATATTTTGGGAAAAAAATATAGGGTCATGTTAACTTGTGCCCTAAGGGCACATGTTAAGCTACCTAAAAATAGAAATATAACATTTAATGATACAAAGAATTTAATGCTCAGATAATGTAATACACCACAAGTTCAATAAATTTTTTCCATATTTATCTTCTTAACATTTGCCCTTAAGGATACAAGTTAACATTTCCCAAAAATATATTTAAGAAGTAGAGTAGTAACTAACTTGTACATTATCGAATTAAAAAAAATAAAAATAAATTGGGCGGTGGTAGTTAGTGGGCCGGGTATTGTTTGGAAAATGGGCCCAATAGAAACTCATATCTATTCGATTTGGAATTGGATTCCATTTCAAACAAAAAAGATCGAGTGATACACATACATACATTCTCCTTCTTTTATTCGATTTCAGCTTTCTTCTTCTTCCCTTTGATTTTCGCACAAGGGTGGGAAAAAGCTTTGCTCGTTGAACCCTAAACCTAAACGAGCTTCGAATCAATCAATCAATTCGTATCATGGCGCATAGGTTGCTCAGAGACCACGAAGCCGACGGTTGGGAACGTTCTGACTTCCCCATCATCTGCGAATCATGCCTCGGTGACAGCCCCTATGTTCGAATGGTTCGTATTTCATTAATTTCTTTTTTCAATTTGTTCTATCAATTTATTTCAAACGTTTATTGTCTTGTTGTTTAACATAGCTATAAATTATGGAGTTATTTTTTAAATTTTTTCCCCTAAAATATTGTTTTGTTGATTTGTTGAGGAATTGAAAGTTGAAACAACGGTAAAATCAGATCTCGAGTTGATTTTATTTTGTTCTCTGAAACGTTATTTGTGACCTAATATTGAAAATTGGGAAGTGCATTTTCCAATAATTATAGTTTTTATTTTGTTGCACTTTGGAGTGTGTTATTTACATCGAGGATGCACTGCATAAAATGCGTGTAATTTGAACTGTCTAATCATATATCATTGAAACTAGAGCAGTGTTATTATCCCTTTGGTCCTATTTGTAAGAAACAATTCACTTCTTATGTTCGTTGAATAACTGATGTATCTAGTCTATAAACCTAGAAGAGAATTTTTTCTTATAATGAGAATCAGAGGGAGTGTCATTATTATGATTTCCACGGTGTCCAGTAATAGTTATTAGACAATTATTTTCATGTATCAGCATGTGTCATTAGATATGAAATAGTGGGATTCCGATTGATTGTGTAATTGCGTTTATGTTATGTTTATATGTGTATGCAGACGAGGGCTGAGTATGACAAAGAGTGCAAGATTTGTACAAGGCCATTTACTGTTTTTAGATGGAGACCTGGTCGTGATGCAAGATATAAGAAAAGTGAGATCTGCCAGACATGTAGTAAATTGAAAAACGTTTGTCAAGTATGCCTTCTGGATCTTGAATATGGACTTCCAGTCCAAGTCCGTGACACAGCTCTCAGTATCAGTTCTAATGATGCCATTCCAAAGAGTGATGTTAATAGGGAGTATTTTGCTGAAGAGCATGATCGCAAGGTATTTGTTTTTTTTATTAATGAATTTTACTTATAGTTCATAACAATTTAAAATAAATTGAAGATGGGAAATATAATGACATTTTTAAATTTTAATTCTTTCAATGTCCCAAATTGTTTGCTCCAAAGGTTGTGGTCATTGTTTCATTTTGTATATGAGAAACATGACCAAACAAATATCTCACATGTTATTTTTAATATGGAAACTTTTGGTATGCATGCAACTAGACATGCAGTATGTTTGCACATGTCTGATAGATCTTTATCGCAAATGCGATGAGTCACTTGCAGACTGTAGTTGCTGAAAATATATTGCTTGAACTGTTTGAATATCTCATTTGTTAAAGCCTTTCACAAGAAGTTTTTTAAATGTAAATTTTGGTACAAATTATGAACACCCTGATATGCACACAGATTTTAGACACTACTTTAATTGTTTATTAGAGAGAAGCATAGAAAATCAGTGAAGGGTAACAGGGGAGAAGAAAAGGTTAAGGCATTCTCCAAAACAAAATTAGGCTATGAATAATAGGAAAAAAACAATGAAGAGCTTAGCTTACTTGGCTGCTGTCTCTCTCTCTCTCTCTCTCTCTCTCTCTCTCTCTCTCTCTCTCTCTCTCTCTCTCTGCTGTTGGTAATGATAATGACTATGAAACAGCTATTAGCAGATCATCACATAGAGGCCATAACAAGAAGGCAAAGAAACAAGGCCCTTACAAATGTGATCATTTGCTGAGACTGAACACTACCACACAGCACTACAAACATATAAGCGGTTTTTGTAGTATATTAGAGCTAACATTATCCATTATAATTCATTACGTTTTATTGCAAAGAGCAAAAATAATTGAGGCGCAATGCTTTCTTAAATACAGAGTTCCTCAGCCACGTAACTTTGATTTGCCGTGTAGTACTTCATTGATTTATGCCTTTTAAGATATTTATGGCTTCTTCACTATTTTCACTCAGTTTTCTTTGGTCATTACTTTCTGATGATCTTTATAGTTTTTACTGATGATGTAAGTATGTTGTAGGCTAGAGCTGGTATAGATTATGAGTCCTCTTTTGGTAAAGCACGCCCAAATGACACTATCTTGAAGCTTCAAAGGACAACACCTTATTACAAAAGAAACCGGGCACATATTTGCAGTTTCTACATAAGGGGTGAGTGTACTAGAGGAGCCGAGTGCCCTTACAGACACGAGATGCCAGTAACTGGGGAACTGTCTCAACAAAATATCAAAGATCGTTATTATGGGTATGTACAGTTTGTTAATGATGTCCTTATTGATTTTTATGGATTTCTGTACCTGATCTCTCTTTCAATTTTTCCATTTAGTTTTCCTCTGTAGTGTCTGAAACTTGAACATTTTTGTTTTGTAATAGAGATAGTCGATGGTTTTTAACTTTATTCAGCATTCACTTAAATTTTTTGTGGTTGTTTCACATAATGATCTCTGATGGATATCAAATATCCATGTGACAAGACAACAGTGCGGTTTCTTTGTACTGCAAAAGCGACATTGTGGTATCTTATATACTGCAAAGTCATGCTGTGGTCGTGCTTCTAAGCATCTTGTTTCAAACAACAGTCAAGCTTCATCCTACTACTACTAGGCTGGATCAGATAAATGAGATATATGAGCCAATATGTGACAAACTTGATTGCTTTGCAAGTTTGCCTCCTCTGTGTCCTTCTGCATAAAGCTAAAGTCATTCGTTTTTTTTTTCCTTCTGGTTTTTGGTTAAATGGAAAATCATTATGGTTCTTAATCTGTAACTTTTCCTTTTTGTAACGATTTGTCTGTAATTTGCTGGTTGCTTGGTACATGCTAATATGTAGTGCAAGATATTTTTTTGACATGGATAAAGGAGGATGCCCACTTTTAATCCTGTAATGTAGTAAAAAAAATTATATAGATGACCATTAGCCAAAAAATGTGATGATAAACTTCTGGTTCCTATGTTTTTATTCCATCATGGATACAATAATTTTCTTTTATCATTGTATATTAACATGTGCTTAGTTATGAAAAGACTTTAAAAAAATTCCTTATAACTACTGATATAAGTGACACTTCCATTTGTGTAGTCTGTGACATTTTTCAATATTGCATGTTGCTCTTAACTTTGTTTTTATTTAGTAGAATTTATTGATCATGCCTTTGAACTGCAGGGTTAATGATCCAGTTGCTATGAAGCTACTTGGCAAGGCAGGAGAAATGACATCTCTGGAGGTTCCTGAAGATGAGAGCATTAAAACTCTTTATGTTGGTGGACTTGATGCTAGGGTCACTGAGCAGGACTTGCGGGACAACTTCTATGCCCATGGAGAAATTGAGTCCGTCAAAATGGTTCTTCAACGGGCTTGTGCTTTTGTAACCTATACAACCAGAGAAGGTGCAGAAAAGGCAGCAGAAGAACTCTCAAACAAACTGGTTATTAAGGGCCTTAGGCTAAAGCTGATGTGGGGCAGACCTCAGGCAGCAAAACCTGAGAATGACGGTTCTGATCAAGCAAGGCAACAAGCCTCTGTGGCTCATAGTGGGTTGTTGCCTCGTGCAGTTATATCACAGCAGCAGAACCAGGATCAAGCCCAAGGAGGAATGCTTTACTATAACAATCCACCTCCTCCTCCTCAGCATGACAGAAGCTATTACCCTTCAATGGATCCCCAAAGAATGGGTGCTCTTATTCCATCTCAAGACGGTGCTCCTGGTGGACCTTCTGGATCTGGGGAGAACAAACCCAGTTCTGAAAAGCAGCAGATGCAACATTATGGCCATCCAATGATGCCACCTCCACATGGCCAATATCAACATCAGTATTATCCTCCATACGGTGGTTACATGCATTCAGTTCCCCCTTATCAACAGTACCCACCACAACCATACAATGCTGCAATGCCTCCACCCCAGCCACCTGCTGCAAATCACCCCTATCAACATTCTATGCAACCAGGGTCTTCACAAACAGTGTCTGGACAAGTTGGGTCTGCACCGGCCGAAACTGGAACATCAACTTCAGGGTCACAGCAGCAATCAGGACAGTAATATTTCTTGTTATTTTTATTTGAAGTTTTTTCTTGATGTACTGATGTTGACATGAAGATATTTTGGCTCAAGCAGTTAATTTAAGCTCAAACAAATTATTGTATGATTTGATTGTGTTTTTGTATCATTGTCACACCCAATCTGATCTTTAGAATTGCATTGCACTAAATTATGTTACAAAATGTTAGATTTTATAAAGTATCACTATTTCCATGACATACACATAACCTCTGTTATTTTACAACTATTTCCATAACCTACTCAATACCTTTGTTATTGTATTTTATATAACTTTCCCTAACCAACACACGTCCTAGTTTATAAAATGGTAACACTTGTTTTCGAAACGATGTTAACACTTCAGTATAAGAATGTTATTTTTGTATTTAGTATACTCAATGGTGAATGAAGTATAACTTAAAACAGGTGATGATATAAGTACTCTGACAATCATATGTGATTGGAAACTTTTCTATTCGCAAGTATAATCTTTTTCCAAGAAGACTCTCAAATATTTTCAAAATTGATCACATTTTATGTATATTCTTTTTCCAATTATAAGCATCACATAGGCATATCAAATAAATTTAATTTGATGTTGAGAAAAGAAAATGAACACTGCTTGTTTAGTATAATATTCTAGGTTGTTCCTCTTTTAAAAGGTTACAATGATTTGTTACATTTGATTTTTTTTAACCTCCAGTTTTTAGGGAAGGAGACTTTATAATCCAAAGTTTGGTTGTGAGGTAAGTAAAACCTAGGCAGGAGATTGTTCCACCCATGAATCAAACTCGGTTTCTCCTTAACGATTTGTCTTTTGTTGAAACTCATTAACCACTTAAGTCTAATGACTTGATTTGTTACATATGAATTTTAGATTACTTGGCCATATGAGGCTGTCTCATAAAAAATGTTTCATTTTTTTTTTTATCACTTAAATGATATTCATTTATTCAAATTGATAGAGTAAATCGATTTAATACAAATTCAAAATCGCAGCATTAATTAATATTCATAACATAAAACGACAAATTGCATATAAGCAAGCTTACATATTTGACTATATAGAAGGCCATTAAAAAAATTCACTATGTGGAAGTGTCCGGAATATGTGTACCCTTTATCTATTTTAAAATAATTGTTACTGAACTTTATAGTATCAAAATCAATGCAAAATTTATAATTTTTTCTCACTAATATACCCTTATTTATTAACTTTCACTCTATTTTACTATTCCACTAATCAAAATAATTATAATAGTATTTGGCCTTCAAAAAAATTAATAAGAGCATTTAGTAAATCATAAAAATCAACATAACTAATTGTTTTCTTAAGAACCATGCACAACTAAGATCTCTAGTACTGATTTATTTTAAACGAAAATGCTAAATAGTGTCCCTGAAACACTAGTTAAAGAAGTTAAGTATAATAAAAGTATCTTGAAATTTGTGTAGTCAATTTTTTAAAAGTGTAAAAAGTGATCTTTTCAATACAATTTTGTTTCTTTAACTAATGTCAAAACACTAGTATGACCCAAAGAAATAGAGTCACAACCATTTTTCAATGCCAAGTTTATTAATTTGACGACTGAGTTCACTTAAATCTCAAAGTAAGGGACAGAAGAATACCTTGGATATGACTTCCAAATTCGTCATTAACTAAATAAAAATAGTAGTTAATTAATGCCAGCATCAAAACTTAGGATAGAACAAACTAAGTTAGCTCAACATGTATGCAAATCCAAGAAATCTCAGCTACTACTTATTTTTATGTATGTATATTTATAAGAAGATTAATTAACAGAAACCTAAGGTAATCATCTTCAAAATGGTACAAAGTTCAATTATTGCTGTTTTTGGTTTGGTATGTGTTTGGATTTGGTTACAAAGCACACATGGTGAGTACTTAATTGGAGTTGGAAGTTATGACATGACTGGTCCTGCTGCTGATGTGAACATGATGGGTTATGCTAACACTGAACAGAATACAGCTGGTATTCATTTTAGGCTAAGAGCTAGAACTTTTATTGTGGCTGAAAACCTTCAAGGTCCTAGGTTTGTTTTTGTAAATCTAGATGCTGGAATGGCTTCTCAGCTTTTAACTATTAAGCTGCTTGAGAGACTTAAATCAAGGTACTACACAAAATCAGCTAATGAAGTTTCTCTCAATAAAATATATCTAGTAGAGATTTTGTACTTCACTTTATACACTATATAAGTTATGTACATCAATTGATCGATTCTTAGAGGAAGGGAACACTGGTAATCCGAAGTTCAGTCCAGAGGTAAGTAAACTTTGGTCAAGAGTCGTTCCTCACAAGAATCGAACGCATATTATCCCGAACGATTCGTTTAATTTTGCTTTTACCATTTGATAGAAAATATAAATTTTTAGACACAAAATCAAATATTTTTTTGGTTTTCAACTTTTACAATTTTCATGTGTCTAAATAACATGGTCGGATAGAAAAATAGCATGTTCGAATTAGTTGATTCTAGTACTAATACTAGGTTTGTCGAGTTTTTATAGTTGATTTACAACTAGAGAGAAACTTTTTCTACCCTTGACAAAACTTCAGATATACCTATCTGAAAAAAAGAACATAAAATATGCGTCGTCTGAAAGTACACTTTCATAAAAAATATGTCGTTCAAAAATACACTTCTGAAATCATGTCCGATTTTTAAAAAGGTGGATGGTGAAAACTCCTCCCTAATGCTTCATTGTGTATTAACTTAAGTTCCAAGGAATCTAATTAAACGGAAAAGACATATAAAAAGGTATGCTCATACAAATGAAAATATAGCATGACTGTTTTTTGTCATGATTAATCTTTTGAAGGTTCGGAAATTTGTATACTGAAGAAAATGTAGCAATCAGTGGGACTCATACACATGCTGGACCTGGCGGTTATCTGCAATACATAGTTTACTCTGTAACTTCTCTTGGTTTTGTGAAGCAATCCTTTGATGCCATTGCTAATGCAGTAGAACAAAGCATTATTCAAGCTCACAATAACCTTAAGCCTGGTTCCATTTTTATAAACACAGGTGAACATTTTCTCAGTTTGTCTTTATAAATGTATCAGCCTCTTATCTTACTAGTATTAGATTAAAGTTTACAATAACTTTGTTGTCTTTTTTATTATTTTAATGCATATTGAATTTTTAACTTGTGCCAAACAAGTATACTACTTATATAAGAATTCACCAATTTAGCAATTCTTTCTTGCTCTCATATTTTGTTTGTTAATTTAGGAGATGTGAAGGAAGCAAGTATAAATAGGAGTCCAAGTGCATATCTGCTAAACCCTGCGGAGGAGAGATCGAGGTATCCCTCCAATGTTGACACACAGATGACCCTTTTGAAGTTTGTGGATGGTGCAAGTGGAAAAAGTAAAGGATCATTCAGCTGGTTTGCGACACACGGAACATCCATGAGCAAAAACAACAAGCTTATCAGTGGCGATAACAAGGGTGTTGCTGCTAGACTCTTCGAAGATTGGTTTACTTCTCAAAATAAATCTTCATCTCCTAACACAAATTCGACAGAACCAGGCATGATAAAAGTCTAATGATTACTACTTTGTTTCAACCAGTGTTTCAGGAGAGACTGATATAGAATTGTATATTATATATTATATGACCAGATATAGGAGAACTAGCGAAGAAAGCACGATCAATTAAAGCGACAGGAGGAAAAGATTGCAACCGAAAAACAAGCCAAGCATCTAAAGTGAGGAAAAATGATGGATCCTTATTTGTTGGAGCATTTTGCCAATCAAATGTTGGAGATGTGTCACCAAATGTATTAGGAGCATTTTGCATCGACAGTGGAAATCCGTGCGATTTCAACCATTCTTCATGCAATGGAAATGACCTACTTTGTGTAGGAAGGGGACCAGGGTAATGTAATGAGTCTTTCTAATCAAATAATTTTTTAGAAAAGTGATGTAAATGATCATGTGATTATGAAGTTATAATTTTGCATGGAGCAGGTATCCAGATGAAATATTAAGTACAAAGATCATAGGAGAAAGGCAATTCCGAAGTGCTGTGGAACTGTTTGGATCTGCTTCAGAGGAACTTACAGGAAAAATCGACTATCGCCATGTGTATCTGAACTTTACAGATATTGAAGTTGAACTGGACAGCAACAAGGTGGTTAAAACATGTCCTGCCGCTCTTGGTCCCGCTTTTGCAGCAGGCACTACCGATGGACCAGGTGTTTTTGGCTTTCAACAAGGTGATACAGAAGTAAGTGTTCCTAATCCTATACTCACTTTTTGTATCACAAATTTCCCAAGGATATTAGGGACAGTTTGGAATTATCAGTCATCCGCTTCTTCAATAAATGTTAGGGGCCATTTGGATTGATTTATTTGAGCTTATCTACATGACATAATTACTAGTGATATTGTTTGAGATAGCTTATGAAAATGGCTTACAAGATGTCCATAATTTGTTTTCAACTTATTTCGATAATCTATATAAGAACAATTTGCCTTTATTTTATCTTTGTTATAAAAATAGCTTATACATAAACACTTATATGATAAGCGCTTATGCTTTAAACCCTTAGAAATAAAGTATCAACAAACAAAACATTAGAAGGAGCTAAACGATAAAGTTCATGAACTTTTTTTTTCATGTGAACTATTACCTAAGATGTATTTGTGCAGATTAGTCCATTTTGGAAGAGTGTGAGAGATTTTCTGAAAAAACCAAGTCAATATCAAGTGGACTGTCAAAACCCAAAGCCAGTTTTGTTGAGCAGCGGTGAAATGTTTGATCCGTATCCGTGGGCGGTAAGTCAGTTAACTAATTATCAGTTCTTTTTCTATAAACAAAGATAACAATAACTTGCATAACAATGTACTAATCAACATATTTTTTTTTTATATTTCTTGGATTTATATAGCCAGCAATTCTTCCAATTCAAATTCTGAGATTGGGAAAACTGATAATTCTTTCTGTACCAGGAGGTTTGTATTTTTGCTACTGTCACATTATTTTTATATCAAATACGGATTCAGCATAATTTGTACCATTTTTAAATGCAAATTTAAGAAAAAAACACATGTTCTAATCCTTTGAGTTTCATAGAGTTCACAACAATGGCGGGTAGAAGGCTAAGGGAGGCAGTGAAGGAGACATTAATATCGAACAGTGATGGAGAATTCAATAATGAAACGCACGTCGTTATTGCAGGACTGACAAATACTTACTCACAATACATTGCAACTTTTGAAGAATATTATCAGCAACGGTATGAGGTAAGGCCAAACAGAAAAGGATTTCAAGTTACTATAAAGTATATAAACCTACTAGAAATCCATTTTTGACAGAAGTAATATAAAATGTGTAGGCTGCGTCTACATTGTACGGTCCTCACACATTATCAGCATACATCCAAGAATTCAACAAACTAGCACAAGCAATGGCTAAAGGCGAAAAAATCAATGAAAAGGGTCCTTCCCCACCAGATCTTTTATCTGTACAAATAAGCCTTTTACTTGGTCCCTTTGGAGACTCAACTCCAAACAGCATCAAATTTGGCGACATAAACGAAGATATAGCTTTTCCAGAAAGTGGTTATTTTAAAAAGGGAGATAAACCAAGTGCTACATTCTGGAGTGCCAATCCAAGATATGATCTTTTAACTGAAGGAACATTTGCTTCGGTGGAAAGGCTTCAAGGGGAAAGATGGATTCCTATTCATGATGATGATGATTTAAGCTTGTTATTCAAGTGGAAAGTAGACAATAGTTCCTTTCATGGTTTCGCAACCATAGAATGGGAAATACCACAAGATACTATTTCTGGAGTATACAGACTAAAACACTTCGGAGCATCAAAGAACACCATAGCCTCCCCTATTGATTTCTTTACTGGTGCTTCAAGTGCATTTGCAGTGCAATAGAATATAATCTCATTTTTATTGAATGTTTTAATAAAATACAAAAAAAAACAGCACCTGTCCAATATTTTGATTGTTGCATAGTGTGATTCGAGGACTAGGATACATAAAAATTACTCATTTGTCCATCCAAATCACACATCGAATACATTGTCCATTTTTCAACAAGTCAAAAGCTTTATTGATGTCCTTAAACTCCACTTCATGAGTGAGAAATTTATCCAACTGCAGTTCCTGTTAATAAGCGGGGCAAAACTCAACAGGCTTGAAATTTCACATGATAACAGTGTGGTGTAAAAAGAGTGAGTGTGTTGCAAGCATTTCGTACTGCATATACTATCATAGTAGAGGGTACAAGAACATAGTCCAAAAATGAATGAATTGAAATAAAATGCAAACAGTACCTTTTCCATGTATCGTTTTAGTAGAACGGATACATGAGACTTAGGTTTGAGTCCTCCAAATAAATTCCCCTGAAGTGTCTTCCCATCATGAAGGACCTCACTAGAACTGAGGCTCAACCTTGCTTCAGGTTTGTCCAGTCCTAAGACAATTGTTTTCCCCCAACCCTGAAGCCAAAACATAAGTTTTCCACTATTAAATGTTCATATAATATATCGAGTTTTGATTTAGTTATCGCAAACCACTGTACTAATTTTAGCGGCCTTCCGAGCCTTTGAGGAGGTGGAGTGTCAGAAACTGAAATCAAAATTTTAAGAGTGACACATACCTTTCTGCAAGAAGCGTATGCTTCATGCACCAACGACGCCATACCGACACATTCAAAGCAATAATCTGCTCCCCCGTCAGTCATCTCTATGATAACCTGCTAAGCAACCACATTTCGGTATAGTTTAACACACTATTAGTGAAGACGTTGAATTCATCTATATGCTTATAATATTTGATCTCATGCAAAAAGAAAAAAATATCATATCAATTTCGCTTGGAAACAAGAGGGGCAACTAAAGACTCGGAGCATACAAATTAAAATAATGATTGAAGCTTTCAAGAGGCTAGACCTGGCTCACAGGTCTTTTCTCAGATTTTCCAGCATGGACAAAGTCTGTGACCCCAAACTTCTTTCCTGATTTAATAAGAAACACATGAAATAAAATTCGGAATTCTCGCATAGTGATAACAATAAAGGAAATCAATCAGTATCTTGCATAGGGTGGCTAAAAATATATTAATGAAAAACAGTTCATTACCAACTTCAGATTTTTCAGGGTTGACATCTACACCGATAATCTTAGTTGCTCCACAAAGTCTGGCTCCCTCGGCAACCTAACGAACAAATTAATTGTGCAATGAGTAATTTTATAGACAAGTTTTTCTTTTTTGAATTGTTATTAATTAAAGTGACACTAATGGTCATTTTAAAATTTTGATAGACAAATTAAATAACCATAGAGTCAAACAAATAATGAGCCATGTTTGAGAAGTCCATACTGCTAATCCAATAGACCCTAGTCCAAAAATAGCTACTGTAGACCCTGGCTCCACACCTGCTGTTTTCCAAACAGCACCTACCCCTACAGATGGAAGTTTTAAATAAGGTTTCAAAACATCTTATTAGATGAATGTCGTTAACTTGTAATACAAGTAATCTTTCTTTTATTCAAGACCAATTAATTTGACCATAATTTAAGCTAATATTGTTCATTTCCATATTTTTTTAGTTAGTGTTTGCATTGCTGAGGAAATTACCCGCTCCGATACCACAACTGAGAAGGCACGCCCTGTCGGGAGGAATATCTGGGTCAATCTTTGTTACATTGGCAATGTCAACCACAGTGTACTCGCTGAAACTTGAAACAGACATGAAATGATATATGAACTCTCCGTTTAGGTCAGTGAATCTGGTATTCTCATTTCTTAGCATCCAAGGAGAAACTTTGAATGGGAAATTAGTACAAAGGTTGCTCTTGGTTGATTTGCAATCTGTACATTCCCCACAATCTGGTAGGAATATCGGAATAACCGTATCTCCTTTTGTAACTTCAGTTACATCCTTCCCTACACTTTCCACAACCCTACATCACATAAAAATTTGGTTGAAATACATCAGCTCCCATAATCTTTATTGTTTGATTGTGTAGAGAGATTAATCAATGCACAATGACGTAAATCATTTGCAACCGGTATGACATAAGAAAAAAGCAGAAACATAACAAATTTATGCGAATCATAAATCAATGTTCAAGTTACTTTTATTGAATCATCAAAATGCATGTAGATACTTGTTTGGAAAAATCACAAACTAAAACTTGAGGATGAGATTATACACAAAACATGCCAGCAAGAAAATAATGTAACACACAATAAATAATACAAATTGTTAACTAGGGGTAATGTCACGAACTAAATGAACTACTTTCTTAAGGCTAGCTCTATGGTGCACAAGTGAGATAAGGGGACGGCTCTAGGAATTGAGAGAGTATATTACAGGAAAGTTTACCGCAAAGTTTAGGGGACAGCTCTTCAAAGTTTTACATGTAATCCACGATGCGGATTGCGTATTTACACATAATTAAACTAGTAGCACAAAAATTAACAGTGGAAACCACTTCTATAACTTAAAGGTCCATTATGAATTGTAGGTGAACACATAATCCATATATTATATTGCGGACAGCGTCACATGATGCAGCTGCAATTGACAGCAACCACAATTTACATTGCAGTCTTGCATATGACGTTGGGAATTTCTGTTTTTGTGGGCAATGAGTGCAGAATTCTGGCAAATTATAATCATAACAGCATCAACTATTAACTAAAAATGCAGAAAGTAGAAACTCACCCAATCGCTTCATGACCAAGAATTCTTGGGAAAAAGCCAGGAGGGTCCTTCAAAACATTTTAAAAAATACTTCTTTAAGAATCAATTAAAATGTATCACTAATAAAAAGAAAAAAATGATGCAGTGATAAAGAATAAAGAAAGAAACCTGCATGTTGGAAAAAGCAAGATCGACATGGCAAAGAGAGGAACATATAATACGGATCCGAACCTCACGAGGCATTGGTGGTGCCACAATGATCTCCTGAATCAGTAGTGGCTCACCAGGTCTTCTTGCAACCGCAGCTACATATTGTTGCAGTGATCAAAACAGAATTGTCAAAATTGTATAACATAAAGAAACACATCGTGCGCGCGCACAAACACACATATACATATATTATTGAAGTACCTTTACATCTTATAGGTTTCCCTTCTCCTTCATTTGTTGTTGCCATTAACTCAACAACAAAAGCTGGTTTCTCTCTGGTTCTACACTGCAGAAGTGCTACAGTTCAGAAGCTTTTTTTTTTTTTTTTTTATATCAGAAACTTAAATGGGAGTAAATATGAAAAATGAATTCATTCACTCATTTATTAGATGGGACATACATTCATCCATTATTCAATCATTCATTGCTATAAAATGAGTGGTTGAAGCCACTAAAATATCTATATACTTTGCAAATGAGATCAGAAATAAAACAACAAAGCATTTGAAAATTTGCAACGTTTTATTCGTTTCCAAATCACTTTTACTTCAATGTAAAATTAAAATATTGTCGGTGCATATAATGTCATATCTCAGGAGAAGTAGTAACTATTGATCATAAAAAATCCTATCCCCACATAACTTTACAAATGAATTTTTCTCTTTCCACCAGTGTTTCTTTTCTACCCCATTTTTTCATTTTTGCCCTTGTATTTGAAACTTCGGAACGTGTTTTTCGAAATTTATGTAGTTCGAATTAAAAAAAATAAATTCGGAAAATACATTTCAAAGTTCTTTTCCAAGGCAAATATTAATTCAAACGCATTCCGAAATATTTATTCAAGGGAAAAAGAAAGAAATCCAGGGTAAAAAAAAACATGGGGTGGGATGAGAAAAATTTGTTACAAATACATAATAAATTCCTTACAAAATTTGCGCAATAAATTAAAGGTGATGCTAAATAGCATCTAAAATTAAAGACAAATTAATGTTGAAAATAATATGTTTAACTAATGTTCAAGAGATATTATTTTGCATTTCGTGTAAATTAATGATTATTGTTTTATTAATAATTTAGTATTTTTTATTGAACACACTAAGAAAAATAATTTTAGTGCCCCACATAATTTAAACTATGTGTACTCCTTCCGCACAACTTTGGAATTGTCCGTCTATGATCATCTACTGCGTGGAGCAGTTACAATATATGATCTTGATCCGTTTTCAATGGAATAAAATTTTATGCTGTAAAGTTTTCACGCGGTTTCACGCCGTGTTTAATCATAACCGTCTGATCTAATATTAATAGTTGAGATTGATCTGTACTTATTTTATTAAGATGCAGTATGAACCGACCGATCTGATTTGTCCGACCGTGATCATCTATTGCATGTAACTGCTTTCACGCACTTACAGCAGGTGATCTTGATCCGTTTTCAACACCATGTTTTTGGTGCACCACACCATTATTGACGGTTTTAATCAAATACAAAAGAAAAATAGTACTAGCATGTTCCTGGTAGAGATGACAGATCAGAGCATAGTCCAAAAATGAAACAAAAGGAACTTCATATATATTGTACCTTGTCCATGTAACGTTTAAGCAAAATTGGCACATGAGATTTGGGTTTGAGTCCTCCATATACAGATACAAAATCATCGGTCAGGTCTGTTTGAGTTTTCTGACCGAAACAATTTTTAGTCAGATTTTACTTGTTAAATGAGCTTGGATTTCATCCCTAAAGTTAACTCAAAGTATGAGGTGTCTAAGCGCATTTATATATGCAACAACCCAGAAATCTGAGCAATGTGGGACTCCAAATAAACTTTAAACATCTCAACATTACTTACCTCCCGGCCATACTAAAGAATATCAGAGCCCTTTGCTATGTGAGAATAAGGGGCCTTACTCACAACTTTAAGTGGCCTTTCAAAATTTATACGGAGGGGTGATTTTGTCAAAATCATTATTTAGTTTTTTTCGGTCGTCTAGTGATTAGAATTTTCACCTTTAAGGTAAATAAGTGGGATGACCAGAGTTCAAACCTGGTCCCCTGCATACATGATGTAATGTCCTGCCAATTGAGATAAACTCATGGGACCATTTAGTTATAACATTATTAATCACATTATCAATGTCTGTCTATATGAAAATGTTAAGATGTGTGTTGGGAACATTTGAGAGATTCAATTATACCTTTCTACAAGAAGCATATGCTTCATGCACCAATGATGTCATACCAACACATTCAAAGCAATAATCTGCTCCCCCATCAGTCATCTCTACGATAACCTGCTCAGCAACCAAATTTTGATACAGTTTGACAGACTATTAGTAAAGAAAGAAAATTTTATCATGAATATGTTTGCATGAGGAGCTTCAACACTCAACACATAAATTAAAGTATTGATTAAAGCTTTCTAGAGGATAGACCTGGCTCACAGGTTTATTTCCACATTCAACAGCATGGACGAAGTCTGTGAGTCCAAACTTTTTTCCTGATTAAATGAAAGCACACATCCATGAAATCAAATTGAGAAGTTTTGCATAATAGCTGCAAATCTCCTAGTAGTTATGATTTGTTTGGATAAACAACTTCATTATACGACTATAGCATAAGTGCAGTGTTTGTGCTGTTTGGACTGACTTATTTATTTGAACTTATCTACTACTATAAGCACCTGTGAGATTATTTGTGATAGCTTATGTCCATAAGATGTTTTCTGCTTATTTCCATAAGCTCTTCAAGATAGCTTATGAAAACAGCTTATAACTTATATGAAAACTATTTGACTTTATTTTATCTTTTGTTATATAGAAGCAAATAAACACTTATATGTTAAGTGTTTATGCTAGAAGCATTTAATTAAGCTGTTTATCCAAACAATGCAAAATAGAACAAAATATAAAATAAAGTCAAACTATTTGCATATAAGTCATAAGTTGTTTTCATAAGCTATCATGAAGAATTTATGAAAATAAGTTGAAAACAGATTATGGACGGGACATAAGTTGTTTCCATATATGCTCTCCACCAATAAGTCAATCTTCTTTTTTAGTAGCCTAAATTCCACCCTTAAAGTGGATAAGTGGGAGGGGTTCGAACCCCGGACCCCTGCATATATAATCTTCTTACGATTAATGTAACGATTATACAATTTACAATTTTACTACCCCTTTCCGATTATGCGTAAAATCCCGAATTTGACTACCTTGAATGCAATGTCTCTGCCAACTGAGCTAAGCTCACGGGACACCAATAAGTCAATCTTAGTACCATAATACAAAATATATGATTTAATAGTTGATATGGTGTTATTGAGCAAAACAATGCATTACCAATTTCAAATTTTTCAGGGTTGATATCCACACCAATAATTCTAGCTGCTCCACAAAGCCTAGCTCCTTCTGCAACCTAAGAAATCAATCAATTGTTAAGAACATTTCAGCAGACAGACACAAAAAAAAGCAAAGCCTTGTTTAAGAGAGTTCATACTGCCAATCCAACAGATCCCAGTCCAAAAATAGCCACTGTAGATCCTAGCTCCACACTTGCTGTTCTCCAAGCAGCACCTACCCCTAGGAAGGGAAATTTAAACATATTTCAAAAACATTGAATCACATGAACATTCTTAACTTGTAATACAAGAAAACCATGGATATATACATGACCTATTAATTTACCTGTTGAAACACCACAACTGAGAAGACAAGCCCTATCTGGATGGATTTGTGGATCAATCTTTGTTATATTGGCGATGTCGACCACAGTGTACTCGCTGAAACTTGAAACAAACATGAAATGGTATATGATCTCTCCATTTAGATCTGTGAATCTAGTGCTCTCATGTCTAGGCATCCAAGGAGACACTTTGAATGGAAAATTAGTACAACAGTTGCTCTTGGTTGATTTGCAATCTATACACTCCCTGCAATCTGGTAGGAAAATTGGAATAACAGTATCTCCTTTTGTAACTTCAGTTACATCCTTCCCTACACTTTCCACAATCCTGTGTCACATGAAAATTGGTTGAAAGTGAAACAAATATCATTATCTCCCCATGAATGATCCGCACGGCATAAAATCATTCAACACACACCAAACAAGACAAATGAAGAAAAATACATAGTCATAGAATCTACATTAGAAAACAACGTTGAAATTGTAGATCGTATCGCGTGATGTGGTAGCTATATCGTGGTTGTGTTTGTAAATAAATTACAGAAAATTTCACATCGCAATGCTGCAACATCTGCTTCATAGTAGCTACAGCAGCTGTATAAGGCCACATAAGGCCGCAATGGGGTATATAGTTTTCACACAATTTTTCTATATTTTTCGCAAGAGAGTGCAGATAACTGCGACAATTTTCCGTGACCGCAACAGAATGCAGATATTGATGTTCAAAATTTATAAAACAAAATCAGTCTCATCTCATACTATAATACTTAGTCCATTATTATGCAGAAACTCACCCAGTTGCCTCATGACCAAAAATTCTTGGGAAAATGCTAGGATATTCCTTCAAAACACATAAAAGGGTATCTTAAAAAAACATTCAAAGATCAAAATACATTAACAATAACTAATAATAACAACAGGAATAATTGTTTTGGTAGTTGAGAGTAATAAATAACTATAATTAAAAAAAGTATATAACCTGCATCTTCCAAACAGTGATATCACTGTGGCAGAGAGATGTACATAGAATACGAATCCGAACCTCACGAGGCATTGGTGGGGCAACCATGATCTCTTCTATAACCAATGCTTCGCCAGGCTTTCTTGCTACCGCAGCTATCATTTTGCAATAAAAAAAGGGAACAAAGCTCAAACTTCAATTCAAATGAAAATGACTAATAATATAGCCTCTGCCTTCGGATCACTATTATAAATAAAAAATTACTTTTTAGATTTATTGAAAACCTGGTCTATATTAACCTATATTTAAATTCTATATAATTTATTGAAAAAATCACACTTACATTTCTTTCATGTGTAATTATTCTATATTTTATTAATATATAATTTCACCTTTCACGTTTGTATTGTATTAAAAATAAAAACAAACTGAGGTTAAAAAAAGAATGGAAGAAACATGTAGATGTTGTGTTGTTAGCATGAAGTACACACACCTTTACATCTTATAGGTTGTCCTTCTGTTCCTTCACTCGTTGTTGTTGCTAGTTTATGATTATTATCCATGGCGCACAAAAAAAATACAGGAGCTGTTTTGTCTCTTTGCAGTGTTTGAAGGTAGTTCAGAACAGTTCATAGCAGAAGAAACTCACTCACCTTGCATTGTACTTGGGTTGGATATGCTATAGTAGTTGAAAGTATTAGGAAGCGTGGTTTTAGTTTCGTCATCCGATCTTGTCTTTAGAGAATCGCCACTCGTCTGATATCAGATGCTAGATGATTTAAATGTGTGTTTATAAGTAAGAGACAATCATCGATTTATAAACTGATTTTGTATGGTTGAATTAGACCCAACACTAATATCAAAACCTCTCCACAATTCGTTGGACCACCTTTTATCGGGTGTGCGGTTGATACTTTGATATTTGCTTACACACTTTAAATATGGAAAAAAAATTAAAAATTAAATTTAAATGGAAACTCCTTCTTCAAATGGCTAACCGTAGGCTGACAATGAATCGAATCAACTCAAAAATAGTTCGAGACTCGATTTGCTAATTAACTCGTTGAACTTGGTTCATGAACCAATTGAGCTGAACTTGAGCTGAAAATTAAGTTCGTTAATTAAATGAGCTGAACATAAACGATATGCAGTTCGACTGGTTTGATTCATGAACCAGCTCGAGATATATATATATATATATACCTTACACTTTTTTAAACTTTTTTTTATAAAAAACTTGACGGAAAGATATCAATAATTTTTTTTTTCAATTAATATAATGCACTGATATATTTATTTTTACTTATTTTTTTGTTTGTTTCATTGTCTTTATTTCCTTGTAGCTTTGAATTAATTTATTATTGAGATAAATTTTATTGTATTTCAATTTCTTTCTTTTAAAAAAATTAATTTAAAAGGTCAAATATGTTAAATTTGATTTTTTAAACAAAAATGACTTTTAAACTATGTGATTCGAGCAAACGAACTAAACTTAATGAGCTGAACCGAATTATTCGCGAACTATAAACGAGCCAAACTCGAACTAAAAAAATAATTCATTTCGAACTCGATCGAGTTTCGAGCTGAACTAATTCTTATCTAATCGAGCTCCAAGAGGTTATTCCATTGTTAAGACAGGTTAGCCTAACCGAGTTTGTCTTTACTTTAGTATGTACATACTATTCCATTGTTTTTATCTAAAAAGACAAATTATATATTTATGGTTAGCTATATATCAATACATAAGGCCTACTTTTTTTTGAACAAGTATCATAAGGCTTACTTAGGTTAGTTGTCCTAATCAAGTCCTTTTCTTTTTTCTGAAACAGCTAATCAAGTCCTTTTAGTGGGTGCATTTGGGGACTGGATCGACTGATGTAGCTGCATCACTAATCTCAAGCATAGATTTATAATCGGATGGATTAAATTTATTTAATATTCATTCAACATTTTAATATAATATTTGATTTTATTCATTAACCTTTTAACGGACAATTTACAATCTGTTATTGTGTCAATGCAATATCTATGTAATATTCAGTCCCGTGCATTTGGCCCTAGTTTTTTAAATGTCTAGAAGTTATTTTATGACAATAGTTAAATAAAAATTTTAAAAATAATGTTAAAGTTGTTTGCAATTTATTATTTTTTTCAACTTATTAGATTATAGAAGTTTTGGTTTCAAATATAAGTTATCATAAAAAATTTAAAAGTTAACTGTATGTTTTGTGTCCGTATAAGATTCTCAAATTTTATTTTTGGTTCTAATAAAAGAAGTGATATATTTTGGTTGTTACAAAATTATTATACACATAATTTTAGTTCATGTTTTAAATTATTCTTTTTTTATAATTATTTTACAGATATGTTTAGAATATTATAGAAAGTTTCTCGAAAAACAGGAACTCAAAATTGGATTACTAAATCAAGATTTTCATTATTTTTATTTTTATCTTTTGAAATTTGAAAATTAATGTTTAATTATTCTTCTTTTATAAAATTCTAATGTTTTATAATGAAACTTTTTAAAGTATTCTAAACACGCCTGTAAATATTCAAAAATTTATAAGTTAAAGAATTATTAAATAATTTTTAAACTTTTGAAAAATAGCAGAATAAAAATTTTGTATGGACATATGTTATTTTTTATAAAAAAAAATAAAAAATTTAATCCAAAATTTAAAAATAAATAAATCTATTTATTAAATTACATAATATTTTTATCATAAACAAAATACACAAACTATTACCGGGAAATCTCATACACTATCATATAAAAAAATTACGTTATGAAATAAAAAAAAATAAAATAGAAGTTAACGAAATCACTGCAACATTTTGATGTTTAGACCGCGGTCAAAAACTGTTTCTTAAAGTCAAAAAACCGTACCTGTATCCAAAGACAACGATTCAGCAACGGTTTAACTTGCATCCTCTTTACAGCCGTGGCCTTTTCTATAGGCAACGATTTTTTGAGTTTCGCCCACAGTCCTACATAACCGTTGCTTAAACATGTAAATGGCAACGGTTTGGTGTGGTCCAATGGCAACGGTTTTTAGACTTTGAGGCACCGTTATACTAGTAGCAACGATTTTTAATTTATTTCTGACAATGGTTATTTAGTGTTGCTTAGCTACATCGGCAACGGCTTCAAGCTTATATTTCTGGCAACGCTTATTTTACATGAACGGTTATTGGAGTGTTACATAATCATTGTGGGAATGGTTTAATTTTTTACAACGGTTATTTCTGTTGCTTTTCACTGCAACATTTTCTTTTAAATATTATTTTTTTATAATAATTTTTATTTTTGAAAAAACAATAAATCACAAATAAATAAAAACTCAATTGTAAAAACCTAAATAAAATAATATAGATAACATTCTTACAACATATAATATTCCAAGTTTGGATATCCAAAACATACAAAATTAGAATAACACGTGATAGTTTTTTTCAAAAAAGTAACCAAAAAATATTGGTTTTTACATAAACTTTGTCTCTAATTCTATCAGCACCAGCACGTGCAAATAATATGATTCATAGTCTTCAACTCCAAGCTCACCTTCCTCAAAAACTGGATGATTTTCCTCCGTTATAAGAAAAATTGTAAGTCTTTTGGGAGAGAAAACTTCAACCAACATTAATTTTACAAAATTCATAATTCTATGATTTACCAAATTTGTTTCCAACATATAATTTCTAATGAAAAGTCGTACTTATATGTAACAGTATACTAAAACCATAAGCAGACCATGAGAATTGGTTTTTGACACTTTTTTCATTTATATGTAAACATCAACATTGTGCATTACTAATTACTTCAAAGGCAGCATATACACACTTTTTTTTTTTTTTGGAAAATGAAAGATTTTATTAAAGAGCACAAGGTGTGCAAAAGACTCCACACAAGTCTGATACATAGGGTTAGGGGTGGCAATGAACCGAACCAACTTGAAAATAGTTCGAAACTCAATTCGCTAATTAACTCGTTGAACTTGGTTCATGAACCAATTGACCTGAACTTGAGCTGAAAATTAAATTCGTTAATTAAATGAGCCGAACATGAACGATATACAGTTCGACTCGTTTGGTTCATGAACTAGCTTGATATATACACACACACACCGTACACTTTTCTAAACTTTTTTTTTTATAAAAATCCTGACATAAAGATATCAATAGAATTTTTTTTCAATTAATATAATGCACTAATATATTTATTTTTTGGTTTGTTTCAATGTCTTTATTTTTTTGTAGCTTTGAATTAATTTGCTATTGGGATAATTTTTATTGTATTTAAATTTCTTTCTTTTAAAAAAATTAATTCAAAAGGTCAAATATATAAAATTTGACTTTTTTTTAACAAAAAAGTAAAAAAAGTGACTTTTAAACTATGTGATTCGAGCAAACGAACTGAACCTAACGAGCCGAACTCGAGCTGAAAAAATAGTTCGTTTCGAGCTCGAGCCGAGTTTCGAGCCGAATCAATTCTTTTCGAGTCGAGTCGAGCTTAGACAGGTTCGACTCGACTCGACTCATTTTCAGCCCTACATAGGATCAACAAGACATGTCAAGACCCAAGCTAAAATTGCAAACTAGTCCTTTCTAAGGAGCCTAACCCTTCTTTAAGAAGCATAACAACTTTATCCAACTACCAAAACTGAAGAACCTTATAATTACTTATTGGGATCTCGCGTCATGCCACTAATACGCTCGGACTAAACAGAAACCAATCTGCGACAGTCACGATACAAAAAGGCGATGACTTTACGAGAGTCTACCAAGACCCAATTACAACATATATACACACCTGATAGCAAATCGTAATACGAAAAAAAGTTTAGCAAACCAATAAAAATCTAAAATATAGACCATGAAACCTGACAACTCGGGAGGATAATAGAAACTAATTAAAACACAATAACAGCAGCAGGCAATCGAAAAACAACAGCAAAACCACAGAAGAAAAAAACAAAAAACCAATCTGAATCCAAGACAAGATGATGAAAAAGTGCCATATAAAGGCATATATAAAGGCCTAATACATTTCAATTAAAGGGTTACTATTGGAATTTCAGCCATTCTCAAGTCAACTTTTTAACAAGTATATATTCTGCTTGCTTACTCAAACTAGAAAAGATAAAGGCTATCGATAATTTAGTACTCACATGCATAAGTTGAACAAAAACAAGAGACTTTTTAATACCTTGGAATAAAGAAAGTGTTTGATCAATTTTGTTTTTCGTAGTACGATTTTTTCCAGCCAAAAGAACACATCGAATTCAAACCATATCGATTTAGTAGGACACGGTGGTGAGAATGAGATGTGTTTACATTGAAAATTAAAGTAAAAATTTGAAGAAGCAAGCTGAAGCTTAATTGAGTTACCTTATCAAGATCATGTACGGGCATTGATGTGGAAGCACCGTTTTCAACCTCCATGACATTTTCCATAATAGTATCCAAAGCTTCATCATCCAATTCAGGGTTGTTTTGCTTTAACAAACATCTAACTAGTCCTTGTAAGCCATTAAGTTTCTTAGCCATGTGAGTTGTCTCTTAATATCAGCAATTTCTTCTTTTCTCTTTAACAGAGTTGGTGTTACCGTTCTTTCCGAGCAACACACTCTACCAGCCTTTTCTTTGCCAAATATTAATCTAAAAGTTTCCCCAGCACATTTATTCGGGTCTTGAATGGAATCATTAAGTTTAGTCTAATAACAAAGACAAGGTTAAACATAAGTTCAATGAAAAAATCAGCACTAAACAATATAACATTCAAGGCCTAAATGCAAAGCATTACTATAAAAACTAAACCAATACATGCTACTAAGCCAAAAACCAGCTAAAACAGAACAACAGAGATACAACAAAACATGTACTTGTATTGATACTGAAACATGTAGAGAACAGCAGAGAAACATGTTGAAACATGTAGAGAACAGCAGAGATACAACAAAACATGTATTGATGCTGAAACAGAACAACAGAGAAACAACAAAACAATAGAGGAAAATAGAACAACAGAGAAACAATGTACTTACAATAACATTTTGGATATCTTGATCCACTTCTTTTCCTTTCCGACTTGTGCGGGTTTCAATGAACACCTCTGCTTGAGTGACATCTGATCTGTCCTTCTTCTTTGCACGCTACAACAAAATATATAAGCAATAAGAAACATATATATATATTTATTAGAAAATTATTTGGTTGAAATACAAAAATATAATACCATTTCTGCCTTAACCCTAGCAAAATTCCTTGTTCCCATACGGTGTATGTGTTTTTGCTTGGCCTTATTCATAGCATTCTTCTTGCATATGTTCTGCATTATGTTGAAGTTAAAGTTACTTGAAATATATAAAGTTATGTGTATATAAAGTTATGCATTATAGTAATCTTACTTGAACAGTTTTGATTCCCCAAAAAATCATTAATTTCTTAAAATGAGCTTTGGGTATTGTCTTGGGACGATGTTTCAACCTTTCTCTCAAGTTAGGGTATTTCAAGAAGTACTTCCTCTTGATAGAACACTTGTATCGTTTCCAAGCATCGTCGTAGCGAGCCAATATTACTTTCTTTCCTTCTGCAGAAATAATGTATTTTTCTTGCAAAAACAAAATAACTATCACCAATAATGCCGGAGATGTATTTGAGATATCAATGAAATATAAATTTTATTTTCACATACATTAACAAAATTCCACATGGCTTCCTTTTCGTCATCTGAAAATCCTTTAAAAGTGGTGTAAATTAAAGGGCAATATCTAGCACTCCTCACAACAATTCCGATAAAATTACTCAATTCAGCCACAACTTTATCATTGGGTCCAATAGCTTCTGCATCATCGTCTAAAGTAATTTCAGGACACTCCTCAGGTTCTTTTCTTGCATGCACTTTTAAGCATCGTGTTGGCCCACGCGTTCGTTTCTTGCTTGTACCTATTTAACATGGTCCAAACATGTCATAAAATAATATTGCAAAGACATACTTACATAAGGTAAAGAATAACCAATGTTACAGTTAACGTCACAACTTTCTTCTTCGGATGCAATTTCACCTTCTTCTTCACCTTGGAGCTTCTTTTGAATTGTGTTTGACTAGACTTCTCCTTCAAACAATAAGATAAGCCATAGAAAAACAGGGAGAGCTATCATCTTACAATGCTCTTCATTTTCCTATGGTTATTTCCACTTAACATCAAATATAGTTTCTCGTAAGTTTTTTGTATTTTTTAAGAGATTTTTGCCGTCCTATTAACTTCCCGCACATCCTATGAGTTAGTTTCTATTTTTTATGTGATTTTTTGTTTGTTTCTTTTGTCATCTTATGTGATTTTATTTTTATTCTTATGCTATTTAAATAGCAGACATGAGTATTTTGGTAAATTCGTAAAACACGCGAGAAAATGGATAAAATGATAATTTTTTTTTTATTGTGGTGGAATCAAAGCCCAATGAGAAGGATCACATAATAATTAACATGGTGCGTCAAAAAAATAAAATAAAGGCTTAATTCATAATAATTGAATAATTTAATTTGAGTTGGCATGCCTCTTAAAATACTATTTCGGTATCATATATAAGTAAAATTTAACTTTTTAAATTTATTAAAAAAATAATGTATCGGATCTATATTATTGACTAGACATACAATTTTTTCAATGAATTTAAAAACTCAAATTTTACTTATATATAAAATCGGAGGGAGTATCACGTAGAATCCAGCACAAAGCATATAGCATATATATATATATATGAGAAAGAACATATGACACACTTAGGGCCCGTTTGACCTGGCTTTTCATTCTCTTTAGAATGAGAAGTTGGGCCAAACACATTTTTAATAAAGCCCTTAGCCATAAAAAGTGCTTATAAGAAAAGAAGTTGAAACCTACTTTTAGGAAAAAAGTGGTTTTTATTATCTATTTTTAAGTTTATTTTTATTTCATTATTATCCGTTATTATTATTTTTTTTAAGTTTGTTTTAATTTCAATATTATTAGATGTTATTATCTTTAATAAATTTAGTTTAATCTAATTTGGAGCTAAAAAAAACAACAATTACCAAACAACTTTAGATTTTTTTTCGAAAACTCTTATTTTCACTTTTAACTTTCAAGTAGCTTCTAAGACCTAAAAAAGCCAGGTCAAACGGGCCCTTATTCTCTTTACGAAATTAAACTTCAAAAAAGAATTTAGTGTGAGTATTTTTGATGCTAATAGCGTAAAAAAATAATCTAACACTAGTTTTTTTTTTTTTTTGTAATTTATTTTTTAAGCAATTTTGCGTAAGTGTTTTGGATGTTATTGCTAATAATGGTAATTATTTTTAAATTTTCTAGTGATATTGACAAATTTAAACGCAAAATTTTAAATTTCTTTAATTTTTTAAATAAAATCTACAAACTCTTATGCTAAAAGAAACCTTTTACGCTACTTTTTTATTTCAACTTTTTTACATTTTCCTCACTTTTTTTTTCACATTTTCAATACTTTTTTTTAAAAAAGTTTATGTTTTTTTTTTTATCTCTCCTCTTTTTTTCTCTCTTCCAACCCTAGCCGTCGCTATTTTTTCTTCTTCTTCTTCTTAGTCTGTCGAAGAGGAGTGATTTTAGGTCAATTTTGGCCTAAAATCACCCCTCCAAATTGTTTTTCTTTCTCGTTATAATAAATAAGTGTGATTTCCATATATTTATTTGTTTTGATTTTCCGTCTTCGTACGGTGTATTTGGTTGTCCCGTCTTTGTGCGGTGTATTTGTTTTCCCGTCTTTATGCGGCGTTCATTTGTTTCCGGTTGAATGAGTAGATTCGATCTAATGTAGATCCAATCAATGTCGACGTTTGTGTCATCAACGCTACAGATCCGAAGACATGGATATTTCGGACACTTCAATATAGTCATATTTGTAGGCATATGTAATTTGCCATTTTATGCTATTAACATGGACATTGTGAGTTTGTTCGCAGATTTATCCTTTTTGTTTTTTGCGATTATGAATTTGTATTACATCGATGTACTCTATTTATTTGAATGAATGAATACCATTTATTTTGTCAAAAAAAAGTGTATTTATTTTACAATAGAGCTGAGGATCGAACCGATAATCCCTAACATACTATTCAAATCTTTCACCACTCCACCAAATTTAGTAGCTTAATACGTGCAAAATTATAAAATAAATAAATTGTAAAGACAAAAAAAAAAGATAAACATATATGGTGTCTCATAAAATATCTATATTTTAATGTTCAAATAACACAACTCATTAGTCTAGCTAGCGCAAGTGGTGGATGGTAAGCCGTGGGTTCAAAAATATTTTACAGAAAACCCCTCATTTAAGAGGGAAACGTGTTTTGTGGACGTAACTGGAGTTTCTCTATTTGTGGGAATGAAGACTTTACTAGAGGATAAACAGTCATGAATGCCGTTTCAAGTAAAATGACCAAACATGAATGTATTATAAAAAATTCCAAAAAATGCACCACCCTCCATTTCTATTTTTTTGCTATTGTTGTACCATTGATTGTGTTTTAACTATTTGTTTATATCTTTGAAGTGTGATATGTTATTATATATTTTTAGTTATGACTGAGACTCCTGGTGAATCCAAGCCAGACATTGTGAAATCAATGGTGCATGGATTTTTTACAAGAATAAAACATATAATGTTTGAGATAATTTGATTGAATAGGCACTACTAGAAAAAGGGGTTTTCACTTCGGTTGTAAATGACTTTTCACGTCGGTTCCCCAACCGACGTTAAGACAGGGGACGTTGAATCTTTTCATTTTCCACGTCAGTTTCTCAACCGACGTGAAAACCAGTTTTTCACGTCTGTTATTACTTAAGGCCGACGTTAAATCCAGCGCGTCTGTTATTTGTTTTCATTTTTAACTATGTTTTCACGTCTGTTGTCAACAACATCCGAAGTGGAAAGTTCCTCTTTCGCGTCTGTGAGTGTCAACAACAGACGTGGAATCCTGGTTTTTTTTTTTTGCAACCACAAATATTTTCCCAGCATTACAAAGACAGATTTAACTGAAAAATGAGTACCTAAATGTTCTTCCAGTTCACATCACCAGTAAGTATCAAATATAGACCACAAAAAAAAATATATAAAATCCATTCCTTTCAAATATTGAAACTTATAAGTTTCAATCTTAAATTAGTGCCATAAGAGTACAAAAAAGTTTCCTCCTTAAACAATCAGTCCCATCGCAAATTAAAGAAGTGTCATCAGAAATTAAAGAAGTGTCATGCAAACAAAAAGCTCCCATACAAAGCAAATCAAAATCCTACTAAGGTTAAATCAATGATGCTAGAACATATAATAGGCCAAATCTCCTAATGTTTGAAGCAGCTTGCAATGCAAAATCAACGACGATTATATAACTCCAGAAAATATGTTGCCCAAATGAGTCTCAAATCATACAACTCAGCTTCAGTTATTGCTCTTGGGTCATTAAATACCTACAATAAGTAAATAACAATATAAAGCTATATTTTTTTAAAATACACATTAAGTTAAATAAATTTTTATTACCTCCATCCAAGACCCGATTATTTTAGCAGAGACAATATCCAACATGTTTTTCATGACATAGTATCCACAATCTCTATAGTTAGGTTGTCGCATCGTCTACAAAACAATTATAACAAAAAAATGCAGCAAATTAACTTCAAACCATAAAAATTGATGGCAAAAAAAGACATCCACACACAAATTAGTTTCATGCATAGGTACTGTGTGACTTTTGTGAATGAGTCTGAGATATGGTTCACCTCTTTAGCTTAGTGATAGCTTTGTGTTGTTTTGTGATGACTACTCAGTGTAGATATGGTTCACCGAGCTGCGAAACAGAAAAGAAAAAACAGAACCAGGCAGAGCTGCGAAACAGAAAAGCAAAAACAGAACCAGGCAGAACATATTACCCCTACCCCAGTTGCAGCACCACTCCCCGGAACCAAAACTAACTTGGGATAATGTTTTTGGGTTAAGATACTTTTTTACGCAATGGATGAGTTGTGCAAGTTTGCTATATATGAGGTAAACATTTGAAATCAAAGATAATCAGGCAATTAATGAAGGGCATAGTTTAATGATACGTGCTTATAAATAGAGCTGAAGCAAATATTTCATGTGTCTTATCGTAAAAACTCTAAAGCTCATCAAAATGTCTTCAACATTATTGCTTATGCTTACTACTCTCCTCCTCACTGTTTCAATGTCAAATGCTCTAATTTATGACTATCTTGTTCTTAGCCTCCAGTGGCCCCCTGCACTATGCAGGGCAGCACCAACTGGATGCAAAAAATACACAGCCCCTTGTTTCGGGATTCACGGCCTTTGGCCAAATTCTTACCAAGGAAGTGATCCGGTGGCATGTGGCAATAGGTTTGGTGGTGTAATGTTTGATCCTAATGTGGTAAATTATTCTATTATTTTTTATTGTATAAATTATTGTATTTATGTGGCAATTATAAGTCATTTAGTAAAAAAAAACAGATAGAGAAATAGAAATACAGTGGAATTGTTTCAAGTCCATATGAACAACACTTACTTTGGGACTTACGATGAACCAAGTTAATTTGAACATAATTTCAAAAGTGTATATCAACTTGAAAGAAGTTAACATAAAAAGAAGCACCTACATATATTCCATCATACCCAGCACCTACATAATTAACAAACAGCTTGACACAGTAATAGCAAACCAACAAAAGGTCCAGACAGCAAGTGCAAAAGCCCTCCAATGACCAGTCACTACAAATTTACATATTTGAAGAATACTCTAAGGGAGAAGAATTTTCTTAACTTACACAAATGATATCAATCACACAAGTTACATAGTTTCAAGAAACATAATATTACATAAATCGTATCAATCTATAAACGAAAGTTACAAAGCATCTTTATTCTTTAACTTCATCTGTACATTCCCAACAAATACGTTTCCTCACTTAGCCTAATTCTTATTTAATTTTATGTCCTTCCTCACTATAATAGAATTATCTGATTGATTTCCAATTTGGGATTAAACCATAATCATGTGTCCAATGTCTCACATTTATCCTTAGGCTTCCTACTTTCTATCCACCGAAACTACATGTTATACATTAAAAAATTGTCAATAATGCACAATCTCAAAGCTGCTTTAAATATGTAACTATATGAAGCCCGTTTTATTCAAGCTCTTTAAATAGAAATCAGATGGAAACAGAACTCAAGAAAAAGCCTCCCAATTTATTTTTAAAAATATCTTTAGTTCCTTATACAAAGGAACTTCTTGGTAAGTTAATTAGTATCTCTAGAATTTCCCCAACAAATATGATGATTTTACTTGAATTGAATGACATATTATACTAGTACAGAAAAACAACTAACACCCTGAATCTATGAAAATAGCCAAAACACAACAGCAGGACTAAAACATAAGCAACAAAGCAAATAGAAAATAGAAGCAACATACAAATAGAGATATGAAGCAGAAACATAGAAAATAGAAAATAAAAGTCTCAATGTAACATATGAAACATAAACAGAACATAGAAAATAGAAACACAATGTAATAGAAATCCAAAATAGAAACCAAAACAGAAGTGTCAAAACCAAGAATAGAAATCAAAAACCAAGTAATAGAAAAAGAAACACAATGTAACAAATAAAAAATAGAAAACGGAAATCGAACCTTGCGATTTAGAGTTTCACGTTTTAGGGTTTCTCCATTTGAACTTTCTCCATTTCCAATTCTAGTTCCTGGAGAGCATTCAATACCTGCAACACCAGCCGCAGAAGAAAACGAGAGAAAGAGAACATAATTAGATAGGATTACCGGAAGAGTTTCAGATTGAAGAGAACATCTAATATCAAATTTGAGGATGGTAATAAATCACTCACTCAGGAAATCAGAAGTAAGCCGGTTTTGGGTAGAGACGAAGAGATGGATTGAGGTTTTCACGTTCTAGGGTTTTGGGTAGAGTTTCTGGTCGCGCGAGGATGAGAAGGGAAAGGTTATGATTTGTGCGTTTCTCCTGGTTTTTGGGTTTGTGCGTGTTTAGAAACATTTTTACCATATTTACAGGATTGCCACCGTATTTATATTCCACTACTACAATAAATAAAACTGAAGTGAAATTGTTTAAACATCAATTTTCCACTTTAGGTAGATTTAAAAACCGAAGTGAAAACTATTTCAATTCCCTTTTCACTTCTGTTATTCTGAAATCGTAAGTTAAAGCCTTTACCCAAATGTCTTTTTTCTAGTAGTGAGGTTCATTGTGAAGTATCAAGGATAAGTTTTTCAACAGAGATAGTAAACTCTGATAATGGTTTTGATAAAAATAATAATAATTTTGGGGCGTGAAAGAGGTAGTGTTACAAAAGTTGAAACAAGAAGATACAAGATTCTGGAAATGTGGATGCGCATTTTAGTTGGGTTGTTATTTTTTGACGAGTGAAGAATGCAAATTTACAGTTATATGTAAAAAACACATTCACCATATGAAGCTAAAGTTAGAAGGTCATATTGCGTTGGTAGTTTTAATTAGAATGACGATAATCTTATGATTTTTGCTATTCACACCCCAAAAACTTCTAGTTACACCAAAATTTCATAAAAATTTAATCATAATACCAAAATTGCTCTTCTTTATACAGTTTTCATCTTTCATTCTATTTTTAATGTTATTGTTTCACAGTTCTGTCTCATAAATCCCATTAATCCTCATTAATGCATTCTCTCTCTCAATCTCCAATTGCTTTTCATTAATTTCAATTAAAGTTTGGATTTAATGGTATTTTATTAAGATTTTACTGCATATGTTACAATTTATACTCATTCAATTCTATGGCATTTTCTGTTTATGTTTTCTTATATGATTGCATAGTTTAGAATGCCTAATGTAAATTCAGTTTACACAATTCTATGTAAACTGAGTTTACACGTGCATTAAGGGGTTTACTTAATTGTAGTTTACGTACACTTACACAAATTCATGTAAACTGAGTTTACACTTACATTGAGCGGTTTACGGGGTTTACGTGAATTGTTAGTTTACGTACACAATAAAAGGTTATGTAAACTGAGTTTACATAAGTGTTGTAAACCGAGTTTACACGTAAGGTTATGTAAACTGAGTTTATACGTAAGGTTATGTAAACTGGGTTTACATATGTCTACATAAGTTGTGTAAACTAAGTTTACATAAGTTAACGGCAGAGATGAATTGAAGGCAAGAAACGCGCACAAGGATTTTGAATGCAATGAAAATTTAATTTATTTTAAGGGTATTTTGGTCAATTTGGGGTGTAACCAGTTTTTTTGGGGTGTGAGTAGCAAAAATCTAGTTTTATTGCTGAAATGACAAGAAGTATGATATTTTTGCCTACCAAATTTTATCTTCCGATAGCCGGTAGATGCTTTTAGGATTATTTTTGAAAGTTTGGAGGGGCTTTGAGGAATGAAAGAGGGGGGGGGGGGGGGGTTGAAGTGCAATTATCAAGAGTTAAATTAAAGACCAAAAACTAATTTGTAAAATAGAGAGACTAAATTTGTTTTTTTATATAAAATGAGACATCAAAAAGTACATTTGGGCCCAATTTTTTTTGTTTTACAAAATACATAATTTATGAAGAAAAAACTTCACCAAAATTGTTTACACAAGATTGTGCCTACTTTTCAAATTTATATATAATTTGTGTGCAAATTAACATCTATAAAATTATTAACCAAGGTGTACTTAATGGACTTAGAGATTAATTTATTAATACATCCAATTTTTTATTTTATTTTATTTTATTTTATACATACATCTAATTAAATCATGCTAAATAAATATTTGTTGAAATATTTTAAAAACTACTTTAAAAAATGACATCATAGTTTTTAGAGTAATTTGATTAAACACATATATTAATATATATACAAAAATAAAATTTAATTCTTAATCATAGGTACCTTAGTCCCTCCTCAAATCGGAGAGGATCAACAATTTATTTTATATTTCTTCCAATCGATAAATTTTACTTTTAGATTTAATGAGGATTTAATATATGTAGTCTATAATATGGATTATATACATAAATTATCAATGAATCTAAAAAGTAATTTCTTTTATTATATCAAGGACCGGAAAGAGTAATTTATAATTTTTTTATATTTTGAAAATTAAATCCGAAATTATTGATTGATATATAGGGTGCGTTTGTTATAGATTTTTTGAAAATAAATTCTTATAGTGTAATATAATTTTGTGTAAAAAAAATTTACAAAGAAACTTTTTATAAAAGCTTTAAATAAAAACTTTGTTTGAATAGTTATTTTTAAAATGTCATTTTAGCCATTTCATCATTTTATTGAAATGTTTTTTGGATATCAAAATTTCAAAAAAATCACTCTTTTTGAAGCTATTTAAATAGATTTGCATAAAAATCATTTTTGAGATACAACTTTTTGTAAAAATTGAGATTTTGACTATGTTTTGATCTTCAATAATGTACGTTTATGTTATATAATGTCAAAATTAGTATTTAAATTTAGAAAAAAATAATATAAAAAAATAAATAATATTTTAAAAAACAATTTTATAAAATCTATTTTCAAAAATAAAAAGAAAAAATAATTTTTTTTAAATCTAAAACAAACGGAGCCATAATTGAACCGAACCGGGTCCTCTCCGGTCGGAGTTGAGCACTGTTACGTTATCTTTTTATCTTTTACTGACATGGATACCAAATACTCTCTCTGAGAACAAGAAGGTTGTGTTGTGTTGCACCAAGGAATCACCACCATCTTTCACCTTAGCACCTATCTCAAACACCCCTCATCGCTATCACCATCTTGTAACTATCTTTTTCCTTTTATTTTTATTTCCTCAGCTACTACTTTGTTGCTTTTGGATTTCATCTTCTTTGCATTGCTTTTGCAGTTGTTGTTGTTGTTGTTGTTGTTGTTTTTGTTACTATTTGTTGAGTTAAGACAACACTAAGTAAGTGATGTCTCTTTCTATTTTGGCCACTTCGGTTTTGAAATGTGAAGTTCATGAATCAGTATATCAATTGTTTGTTTAAATGCCTAAATCACTGCTAATTTCTTTCACTTTTGTTAACATTGTTAAATTACACTTTGCAACCTTATACATGGTTGTTTCGTTAAATCTAAGGTTTAGGTTATAGCTTGTAAGGAAAATGCTTATTGTTACGATAGATTGTTTAGAAGATACACAAAAATCTTCTGGCATCATATAACTCTTCCAAATGATAAAATCTAATTGGTCAAATTTCTGTTTTCGTGGATTCTTCTCTTTCTTGTTTAAACTGTTATTACTAAATAGCAATGCTCAGCTTATAATGGTTGTTCTCTAGTGATACATTTGATTGCAAAATATTGAATTAATATGCTTATGTAAATGATAGGGAAATAAATAGTAGCAATGGCTTCTTGTTACTTCAACCCTATTCCTACTAGCTCTCGTCTCATTACACCAGATCTATCGAGAAAATTCAACATTCCAAAGCTTCTTCACAGGGTAACTTACTTGGACTCATTCATTGCCTTGCTGATTAACTTCACTTTTAAATTACTGTAATATTCATTATCTTTTTTTTCTTCTGATGACATTCTTAATAAACATGTCTGTCTAATGTTTGAGGGCAATATTTGTCTTTCGATTAACCTTGATAAATGTAGTTACAAACAGTAAAGTAATAAATTTCTATTGACTAGGTATGAGTTTTAATCCTACAAGGGAAGTAAATGACTAATAGTAGGACGCTTTGAATTTTAAATAGTGTCGCTTTGTAGTGTTGTTGGTTGCTATTTCCTTAATATAGAAAATTGTGAAGAGTCATTAAAGGTTTACTTCTATAGCACTTGGGAAAGCTTAATGAGTTTCAATTACAGCCACAGGCTGCTTGTTTTAGGTGAATATAGTTTTATGTAGCTTTTGATTCCTCATACGATATTTATTCTCTATGGTAAGTGGCATTTTTTTTATTTTTTTCTTTCTGATTTGTGCCGGTGTGTTTCCCCCCTCAATTGTATTTTAGCAGAAAAAGAGGTTTGGTGTCTCACCCAGATCTTCAAAAGTTACTGCGTTTTATGGCTTGAAGACCCCTCCTTACGAACATGTAAGTTTTGTTTTTAAACAGTCTTACGAACATGTAAGTGAACCATATAGTTACCTGAATCCATGTTTTTGTTTGTGATATACTGTTTTAACCTATATACTTGGATTAGTTCATTGCTGCATTATGCTTATCCAATAAATTATTGCAATCATAGGTTGCATTGTCAAATTTAGCTTTATTTGAGATAGTTACATACTAGTTATTCCAATTTAACCATTATAGCGACCAAGAAGAAACTGGAATTGAGAAAGACATTAGTGATTGACAAAGGGATTATTACTTCATAGAAGATAATGGTCATGATGAAACATACAATTAAGTCCAATCTTTAACAAACTCAAAAAATGTAACTTACTTTCAGATCATAATTTTTACTCTATTTGTTGCTTCAATATTTGTAGGATGCATTACAGCCATATATGAGTAAGAAAACAATTGACATTCACTGGGGAGAGCATCATCGGAATTTTATTGAATGTTTGAATAAACAGCTGGAGAAGGATGATATACTCTATGGTTACACGTTGGATGAACTAGTCAAAGTGACATACAACAATGGCAATCCCTCATCTGAATTCAACAATGCAGCTGAGGTAATAATTAAAATTGATAGTTTATTATGACTTAAAGCTGCTTACTTATTCATATAAAACTATTCAAAATGCTTTAGTGTACAAGTGAATTGGCATCCCCCCTGTTGGGTCATGAGGGGAGCCCTGAGGATCATCCACATTGGGCCAAAAGCAACCACACAAGTGAATTGGACACCACATTTTTACCCAAACCCCTAAGGCTTTGTTTGCGAATTGGTTTTTGAAGGCGTAGTGAGGGAAGAACTTATTTTTATTTTTAAAATTTAAAATTAAGAGCACTAAAATATTTTTTAAAATGAACTAACAATCTCCCCCTCAAGTGAGTCATGCAATTCACCCTTTTTTTTTTCCATCCACATACACTTGTACTGCCATTGACCTTTGTCAGGAACACTTATCCTTCGTCGAACCATCAGCTCTGATACCACTGTTGGGTCGTAAGAGGAGTCTGGGGGATCATTCACGTTGGGTCAAGAGCAACCAAACAAGTGAGTTGGACATTACATCTTTACCCAAAATCTCTCACTAATATGTTGTTCAACCTTCACTTTTCCAAGCAATGTGGAACTTTCAACCTCACTTGCTACACAACACCCCCATTCATAATTAGAAACTTATGCCTGCGAGTCTGAAACTCTTCTGAAACCATAAAAATGTATTTAATATCGAACTGTGGGTTTGAAACTAAATCAATGTAAAGTGGAAGCTGAAATAAATGAATACTTTTTCTATGGCTCCTGCACTCTTTTTAGATTTTATGTGTCACTTTAATAAATGGTTTTTCCTTCTGTCTCTTCAATAAATGATTTTTATTTGGTTGTTTGCATTTTTTATCTAGTTAGCATGAAATTGGAAGTTGTCTGTCCTCTCTGTGTGATGAAGCTATTCTTTTCTGTTCATAGGATTATAATAACCCATAATCACAAAATTATAATTGTGGCTGCTATGTCCTTTTATATTCAAATCAATTACTGTCTATGTGAACTGCAGTATCTAATTTATTTTGCACAGGTTTGGAATCATGACTTCTTTTGGGAGTCCATGAAACCGGGAGGGGGTGATATTCCCATACTAGGTCTCCTTCAACAGATTGAAAAGGATTTTGGATCATTTGCGAATTTCAAAGAGAAGTTTACAGAAGCTGCACTCTCATTGTTTGGTTCTGGCTGGGTTTGGCTAGTTTGTAAGTTCTTTCCTAATTGATTCCACTTTCTCCCCGTCTTGCTAAAATAGTGTTTTAAATTATTTAAATTCAACATTATTGCCTTAATATGCCATAAAAATCATTGGATTTCCCTTATATCAAGCATATTTTGAAAATAAATGCAACATTTAATATAAGAACCTTAATTTTGTTTTTCTGCATTGTTAAATTGTCATTTATTTTATCTCATCGAGAATATTTACATATTTTATGTTTGGTGCTGTAATTAGTCGTTTATCATTCGCTGAGTTAGTTCTAGAATAATTGCCTTCTAGACTCTTCCGAAGAATTATGTGGATGTATATTTTCTTAAACAAAATCTTGTTGTTTATATTTTGCTTTGATATTGCGGACGATTGATTGTTGCATATTTTCATTGGTTGTTTTAGTGAAGAGAGAAGAAAAACAATTAGCCATTGTTAAAACTTCAAATGCCATTTGCCCAATTGTGTGGGATCATATAGTAAGTTATTTTTCCTTTCCTTTTATAAAAGTTGTCTTATTTAATATTGGAAATATAGCTGATAATCTTTTCTCGCGCAGCCAATCATCAATTTGGATTTGTGGGAGGTATGAATCTCTCTCTCTCTCAACAAAACATGTGAACGCTTATAAAATTACATGGCAATAACCGTACGTTAGTCATTACTGACATTTTGTTTTTACTTCGCTGCAGCATGCATACTATCTGGATTACAAGGTATGTAACCATCATATGTTGTCATTTATTTTCCATAAACAGTAACTTAACAATCCTGGTGTAACTTTTGGACAGAATGACAGAGAACAATATGTGAATGTATTTCTGAACCACCTGGTGTCTTGGAGAGCTGCAACAGATCGCTTGACATGGGCCGAGGCATTTGTGAACTTGGGAGAGCCTAAGATTCCTGTTGCATGAAATATCGAAATGCTGAATGATTACAATACTATGGACATAAGTGGAAGCTGATATAGAATTCAAAGGCTTCACATGTGATAGGGTTTGATCATATAGTTAGAAAGGAAAAAGTGGATAAGTCATTATTTAAGTACAAAATTCATTTTGCTCCATGTGCTTCTTTCTGGTAATCTATTTTTGCTGTGTTAGTTTAGGACCGAGGAAAATCTGTAATATGGAGGCATCTAGTGAACTTAGAGTAGGAGCCAAGGATTTTTCATTGTAGAATGGGATAGAAAAAAGTACTGTGTTCTTTGACTATATAGTCTATGTACGAAAGTAATAGTGCAATTATTATTGTGCCAAAATATTATGAAATTTTAAAACCAAATTTTATTTCTTGTTGGTCAAAAATAAAACAACAATACTACCGATGATAGGCCCATTATTAATGTTGATAATTTTGAAAGGGAAAGAAATGAAAAGGGAGAAGTATGGTGAGTGTGAAGTAGAATTACGCATGATAATAGGGGCGGAGCAAAAGAAAGATTTTACCTCCATCAAATTTAAACTCATAAAGTTTGGGTATGTTTTTAGTCGTCTCAGTTCTAAACATGGATAAAAAATAGAATCCCAAATTCATATCCGACGGAATTTGGGTATCCCAGATTGAGTTCAGGTATCTCCATTCCACCCTAACACCACTTGAAATTGAATTGAAATTTAATATTTTTTTATTAACAAAAGTTGGAAGTCCAAAAATAATTTGTTTCAACAATAAGATTTATTTAACCAAAGAAAAAATAGAGAAAATAATTTGTTCAATACCAAACTTAAAAAGTAAAATTAAAATATGAACGTGATTTACGAGTTTGCTTAAGGATTACTAATTTAAGTTATTAATTTAAGTGAGATAAAATATGATTTCGTTATATACGGGGCATGTTTGGGGACGAGTTCGGGGTGAGTATTAATGTTCCCTATAGCTGCCCCATTTTTAAAAATTGGGAAAAATCCAAACTCAGTTAACTCAGGTTTTCTCTGTCAAAATCAAGGCGGGCGAATACCTGCGAATATGTGTTTTATTGTGATGCCTAGGTAGAATTAGGGCGAAGGTTAGTATGGTGAACAAATAGTCACAATGTTAATCTTCATTGTTGACTGTGACATTTATTTCACATTTTTTGCAACGAGATACTCTTTCATAGTTTCGGTTTATCATTTTGTCCAACTCTAGAAATTTGTTGACATTTAAAAAATATTCAGTGTATGGTTAATAACGAGCAAGTCGTTAGATTTAGTCTAATAGTGAGAGTTTGAGTAGTATGTATGAGATCTTATATTCGACTCTAATTTGGTCCATATTATAAACAAAATAAATAATAATAAATACTTTTTTAATTTTTATTTTTATTTTGATGATATCAAAGAATGTGTGGAGGGCTCAACAACTATCTATGTTAGATTCTAGCTTGGAACTTAGGTTTCAGGAAGGCGGAGTTACGCATGGATGCAATGAATGTGGTTAAACTTCTCAATAGAGAGAAAGTGGTGGCTAGCTTTGGATGGACATTGTGTAAAAGAATCTGGAAGCTTATGGAACTCGATTGGGAAATCCAAATTAAACACACATATCGTGAAGGAAACATTTGTGCGGATGCTCTAGCACATATGGCAAGTAATATGGGTCCTGATGTGATTTTTTACGAATCTTGTCCTTATCAATTTCGTAATTTTGTAAGTGCTGATGTGTTGGGAACTTCGGTTCCAAGACTAGTTGTTATGTAATCTTTCTTCCGGGCTTAGGCCCTCCATTTTATCAAAAAAAAAAAACTATCTATGTTAGATTCTACATGATCCTCAAATGAAGATCATTTATGGGTCCCCCTAAACTTTTAGGTTTAATTGTAGTTTTGATTCTTCCATTTTTAATTTTTTGCAGTTTTGGTCCATTATTTTAAAATTCGACAGTTTTGGTTCTCCTAACGTATATTTTGTCTAAAATATGATGATATAACATGTTTTAAATTAACTTTATGAAAAAAATTCCTTACAATTTAATCGATGTTAGTATTTTCTTATCATAAAATCATATACTGCATCGTTTAAATCATATCATATCGTCAATTTATAGTTAAAAATTATGATAGGGGGACCAAAACTATAATTAAGCCAAACTTTTATTAAAAAAACAACTTTCCAACTCTAAAATTAGAACCTCAGAGGGGATGTTTTGAAGCTGTTATAGAATTAAAATATTTAATAAGAAGCAAATTGAATTTGAATAGAAATATGTTTATTATTTTTATTACATCTAAAAGCAAAATTACAGTGAAATATGTTTTTTTACTAAACAATAAAATATGTTTATTACAACGTTTAACTAACTTACATAAAATATCAAACGAAAAAAATACATCATAATTGATTAAAAGAATGCTGGAAAAAATGAGTTTGTCATCACATTTCCCTCTAGGGGTAAAATATGGGGCGTAGGATTTGCCAAAAAATTGTATAACATCTCCGAGAATTATTTTTCGATAGTGTAAATCTTACTCTCGAGATATCTTCTGATAGTGCTTTTCCTAGTGTGAGTGTAACACTCTGTTTTCCTAAGCACAAAAGTAGGCACTTTTTTTAACAACACTTTAAATTAAACTAACGATCGTCCTTAAATTAAATAAGAGTAAACCATTTTCGAAATAACGATCAGAATGTAATGCCTCTTTTATAAATTGTTTCCACGAACAAAAGTTTAAGAATATAAACCAAACGCTATGTCTAAACATACGTAGCGGCACCATTGATTCCAAATAAATGTATCATACAACAATTCACATTACAAAATACGGAAGTGATAAGAAGAGTAAACACGACTCTTAGACTACTACCCCTAATTGCCGATCTTTAACTCTAACTGAAGATGACTGGGCAACGAAGACCCACATACAATTTCAAGCCTCGCCGCTTCTCAACACGATACAAGTCCCGATCGACTAGGATGGGAGGAGCCCGTCATATTCAATGTAAGGGTCACCAATAAGTACAAACATATAAACAAATACCAGGTACCAAAAATGAAAAGCAAATAAACATTTAGCATTTCCTTATCAACGAGAATAAAATTTTAAATGCGCACATAGTCTATCAATGCAGACTCTACAATGAGTGTGACACCAATCACTGGCTGTTACATGCATGAATTCAGAATTTCACCTCTCCGCAGAGAGTCGTAGGCCCAACCTGCTAAACCCTGCAGGGCAGGTGAAGCCACACAGATACTACCACTAGGCGAAGCCACACTGATGCTAACACCAATTCAATAAAATCCCGCAGGATTAGGTGAAGCCACACATATGCTAACACTAAGTGAAAGTCACATAGACGCTAACACCAACTATGAAATGCATGAGTATATATTTTCTATTCCAATATATACATCGGGCAGTCACACAGACACTACCCAGTGTAGTCTCCCACTGACGTACACGTTCCATATATTCTCATGCAACAATTAACACACATACCCATATGTAATCACAATCCATGTTAATACATATTTGCAAATCATATGTAAAACATAAGCATGTATTTTAAACAACTTCTCGTCTCGAGAATACATAACACATACATGGCAAGCACCCAAAAACACATCACAACCAACAAGCATACAAACATGACATTAACGTAAATAAGACAGAAATAAAAGGTGCCCTTACCTCGGCAAGCTTACAAATTCAATTTACGCTACGGAGCGAGTAATATCCGCCTCTCTAGACAAAGTCCCTAATTCAGCTATTCCTCTTAAACAAAAGCTTTAGCTCACAAGCACCACAATGATGAGAGGAACAACTTTGCTCTTAATCTCTTCTTCTAATTCTTCCTAGATCATTCACAAAATTGGATTCTTCTACCTTTGCTTTTAAGAGTAAAAGAAATGAAACAAGAGAGGGGGAGGGAGCTCGTGTGGCTGAGAAGAGAAAAAGAAAATGATCCTTTGGTTCACAAAGCTTAGCCTTGAATAGATGGTTCCATTGCTTCCTAGCATTTGTGTAGTTCTTTTGAGATTTGCTTCATCATAAGGCTAAAACAACTTGGTCAGAGTGACTTAACTGAAGCACCAATGCTAAAGTAATTAAGTCTAAACCACTTGTGCATATTGAAGATGTGCAGATGCAACATGTTGAACAAGATGTCCTAGACATCTTGTAACTAGGTTCAGAGCATGTTTAGGCAACATGTCGAACAAGATGTCCCAAGACATGTGGGTAGGACATCTTGACCCAGTTCAGCTTAAAAGATAATGCTTATCCATTAAGCACGCGTGTTTGTTCAAATTTGGATAAGGCGCGAATCTTTAAGTAACAAGCTGAGATTATGATTAATGATAAAGTTTGTTATTAATCCTATGTGTTAGATACGATTGGATTCGTATTTAATTAGTGGATAAAGATTAATTCTTTATCTTGTGGAATTTGTTTTAAAACAAGTTTGTTTTAAAACTAATTCTTATTGTAGTGCATCTGAAAGATTGAAGATTATCTGAAGACCTGCACGCCTATATAAAGGACTCAACATAGAGCTTGAAACTCAACCCACAATAACTGAAGATTGTGAGTCCAAAGTTTTGTACCCAATTTGCAAAACATAAAGTGGCTCTAAGTATTGTTATTTGATACTTTGTAGCTTTGTGTCGTAGAATGTTGTCGTTCAACAAGTCTTTAAACTGTGAAGTTTAAGTTTCGTCACTTGGAATTAGTGATTAGAGGGAGTTGGGTAGGTTCTCATATTCAGGGGGGTTAGCCCTTGGGTAGAAGATTACTAGGATTAAGAAAAGGCATACATGCCAAAAGGTGTTTGGTGTGGTTGTAAGACTAAGTATTGATTCGGAGTAGTAGTGTTCGCTTCCTGGATTGGTATCCCCAGAGTAGGGCTGTTTGGCGCCGAACTGGGTTAACAAATTACTGGTATTATTTATTGCTTTTATTTACTTCAGTAATGCAATAAATCGTGATCCTAATAACCAGCTGTCAAACCAGTTGTCTAGGACATCTAGACTACAGATACATTGTCCTAGACATTGTGTAAGACATATGTCCTGCCAGTGAACAGAATTTCAATTTGGATTGAATAACACATGACATGTGGTTTAATTCCTAGCCCTTCATCCAAACTTTGTCACTAAGTAACCTCACATAAATATCTAGATTTTTTATGACCTTATCCCGCTCAGTTTCTGCACTTGTGCTTAAACGAATCGTATTTCGCATATTGATAAATTTTACGGAAACAGAATCGTTCTACTGTAAGCCTCTTAATTAAAACAATTTTCAAATTTTCAAATAAATTTTATTCCGAATAAATTTTTGGAATTACGTCGTTAAATTATAAATTTTTGGAATTACAAGATTAAACTATGCATACAGACGGCGTAGATGCCTTGCTGAGGAAGTTACCTCTCTCGTGGTGAGGAAAGTTTTTCACGTAGAGAGCTCTGTTGCCCTCCTTGCTCCTAAGAGACTTGAATACTATTCACTAGGGAATTATATTTTTCTGAATGAATAATTGTGTAGGAGGAGAGCTCTATTTACAGTTTTCCTAACGGACACAGTTTGCCATCGTGGCCACGATGGTCCTCATCGTGCCACGATGGAGTAGTGGATTTGTTCGTAAAATAAAACAGATTTGCGTTAACCTTCCTTGGGCACCAAGTCTTCCAATCGTGGCACGATGGGAGTCATCGTGGCCACGATGGAAGCACAATTTCTCCACATTTTTCTCTCTTTTTGGCATTTTCTTGTATTCTTGTCTTCTTTCACTCGTAGCTTCATTTCTTCAGGTTTTTGCTTGTAATTGATCTTCAAAGTCCTAGTAATACTAAAATAAATACTATAAATACTATATGAATTCCTATCATACCCGTGGTGAGGAAAGTTCTTCACGTAAAGAGCTCATTTGCCCTCCTTGCTCTTAAGAGACTTAAATACTATTCACTAAGGAATTATATTTTCCTGAATGAATAATTGTGAAGGAGGAGAGCTCTCATCATGCCACGATGGAGTGGATTTGTTCTTAAAATTAAACAGATTTGCGTTAATCTTCCTTGGGCACTAAAGTCTTCCAATCGTGGCACGATGCGAGTCATCATGACCACGATGAAAGCACAATTTCTCCACATTTTGCTCTCTTTTTGACATTTTCTTGTATTCTTGTCTTCTTTCGCTCGTAGCTTTATCATTTCTTTAGATTTTTGTTTGTAATTGGTTTTTAAAGTCCCAGACTAACACTAAAATAAATACTATATAAATTCCTACCATAGGTACTAAAAATGAAAGTTGATATATTAATAGAGCCCAAAAACACATTTTACCCCATTTTTTAAAACAAATTCAAACTATTACGATTGTTGTCCTTAATCGTTTACCACGGATTTGGGTTTCCTCCATTTATTATCTCTCCATTTGGAGAGAGATAGACACATTGAAAATTAGTGGGAGCCATTAAAAAGTGGGTCCCACTAATTTGTGGACTCCACAAATTTTCAATGTGTCTATCTCTCTTCAACTGGAGAACAAATGAAGGAATAACAAATGGGGGAAAGTCAAACTCGTTTACCACCATCTTTTATCTCAAATCTTTCATAAAATATGTTCTTAATTAATTCTATACCTTCAAAATTGATCTGCCACTATTTAACATTAATTTAAAGAGACCAAGTCATATGCAGATTTATTAACAAAATGAAAATAAAATTGATTTTTCTTTCTCCCGAATATTAGTACTCCTAAATGTAATTTCCTCCATACATTTTAAGTGCTTGAATTATAAAGTGTAAAATATCTATATTTTGACCGAATCTAATATTTATATTGCTTTTTCAAATACTAGTGTAACAATTTTTTAAATAGGTACTAATTCCGTAACACTTTATAAGTAAAAATATAATTTTTAAATTTATTGTATAATTAATGTATTTGGGTTTTTTTTTTTTTTTGAACAACTTAATGTATTTAGTCTATAATATAGGCGGCCAGATACATTAAATGTATAATGAACCTAAAAAATATATTTTTGCTTATAAAGTGTTACGGAGGAAGTAATCTATAGCAGTATCTAATACTCATTTTGATTATTATTATAAGTAAAGAATTACTTTTAGGTTATTGAAAAATGAATGTATATGATTTATATTATAAATTTGATGATTAATTTTCTAATGAATCTAAAAAGTGAATTTTTTTTTTTATAATAGTGACAGGAGGGAATATTATATTGCTTTTCAAATATTACTGTAACAATCTTTTATAAAAATATCCACACTTGTCAAGCATGCAAACCGTAGTTATCCAAAACTCTTTGGCCTATGTTGTGAATTCGTAGTAATTAGTTGGCCTCCTATGCACAAACATGGGAAGATTCATGCAACATAGAATAACGAAACATGACTTCTTGAGGCTTCCTATGCACAAACATGGGAAGTTGCCTACTTCCCCACATTGGCTAACATCAATATCAAGATAGCAAAATGGTTCATAAGTCACATGAACTGAAAATGAGTTATTATTCAAAGACTTGTTTAATTCGGATGCATTAAATAAGTTTTATTGACCGGAAGCATGCAATAACTCTTATTGGCTTAATACATGTGATCATTATTTGTCGTTTCTCTTCTCATTCACTTATAAAAAGCACACTTCAGTTGTACTTCAATTCATCTTTCTCAGTAAATAATATTCCCACAATTAAACATAGTAGTAAGATATGGTGCGCAGAGGTGTTTTGTCTTTTGTCCTCCTACTCTTCATTCTCGTAAGTAATATACTTGCATGCATTGTATCTTTACATTTTCAACTTTTCATCATTTTTATCATAATCTATGATTTATTTTCATCCTTTTAATTTGTGCTGCTCTTGAGCATGCATATCGTTAGTTTACTACTTGCATGCATGCTTGTATCTTAACATTTGCAGTACTAGTTTTGATAATTTATTTATCATAATCCATCATTAATTTTCATTCTTTTGTCCTGTTCTTAACTAGTATTCATACCCGTGCATCGCACGGGGCGGCACGGGAAGAATTCATTATAAAAGGTGATCTCAATACAGTATATGATAACATATAGTCGGAAAAAGCATAATTAATAAAAACAACACTGATAAGTCTATTATAATTTATCATACGAATTTAGCATGGCAATATTGATAACATATAGAAATTTATCGAATATTATGGTTCATAATTGTAAACATACAAAATTGAAAGCATAATTTCTAATAGAAATCATCAAATACGAAACGATAGATTGTCATTACAACATAAATTAATAAAAACTTTAGGAGTCTGAAAAATAACATTAGAGTCATGCAAATAAAGAGACATAATAACTGATTTGAATTACAAACTTAAAGATCAGGATTTATGACAACCGGATCCATGTCAACCGGCTGGTCGACAACCATATCCATGTTAAGCGGCTCGATGACAACCACGGTTAATACTCCAGTTGCATTTGACATAGTTAATCTTAGTGTGAAACCTGCTTGAATGTTAGCATTATGCAAAAATCGTCCCCAATTATTATCTAGGTATCTGTCACGGGTTCTCGACAGTGCTGTTCTAACAGTGGCTTCCATAGAAACATTTGAGTTTTGTAGAACAACAACAATTTGCTGGTTATTTCGCAAATGCCGACCAATTCTAGTCGGAAAATACTGCATAGTTGGCAGGAAAAAATAAAATCAATTCAGCTTAATGCTAATATAATAATTAAACATTATATTGTGATTAATCAGTTGTATTTGTTATTTACCATGACAGCCGTACTATTGACATGACCATCAGTAAGAGAGTTTTGTGATGTTGGTAAGGTTAATGGTGTTTGATGGTTAGACTTGGTAAGTTGTTGTTCATGGTTTTGGTCATTCACGTGTAGAGATGTTGGTTGAATAAAGTGGATGAATTTGTTTTGTTAACACTTGGAGAAAGGTATTGTCAGATGGCTTCTATTTTGATGATTGGAAAAAGAGAAGTTGCAATTGACAATTTGTTGTATGGCTATTTTGGTAATAAAAAAATATAAACCTTGGTAAGATGAAATAGTGTTGTCTCTATCTTATGGGAAGATGATCAAGAATACAATGGAAAAGGCTAGTATGTAGCTATAGGTCAAATATGTTTTTTAACTATGTGAAGGTGAAAAAGCGTTTTCAAATTCTGCATATTTGGCATTTTATGTTTGATAAACAATTTTGTCAATACATGTCCCAACCTTAAGGTATCTACCTAGGAATATATGCATACCATATACCTAAATATAATTGATATGTATATTAAGGTTTCTGCAGAAATCCTCTTGCTACTAACCTCGCTTTGTGTTTGCCAATTGATCCATCTGGCTTTAGTTTCTGCTTGAAAACCCATCTGACGCTGATGGCTTTCTTGCCTTTTGGCTTTCCAAGTCTTGTTCCTCTTTATAGCATCAAGTTCTTCTTTCATGGCCTGCAACCAGACTTGTTGCTTAAGAGCATCTTCTGTGCTCACAGGTTCAGAATCTACTAACATTGCACACTGAATAATTTCTCCCTCAGAGTCTACTTCAGTGTCTTGCAACATTTCAAATCCTGCAAATCTTCTTGGGATGTTTCTGATTCTCTGTAGCCTCTGAACTTCAGAATGGGCTTCAGAATTCTGACCTTCAGAATGGGCTGCAGAATTCTGACCTTCAGAATGGGCTTCAGAATTCTGTCCTTCAGAATTGGCTTCAGAATTCTGACCTTCAGAATTGACTTCAGAATTCTGAACTTCAGAATTGGCTTCAGAATTCTGAACTTCAGATCTGGCTTCAGAATTCTGACCTTCAGAATGGGCTTCAGAATTCTGACCTTCAGAATTGGCTTCAGAATTCTGACCTTCAGAATTGGCTTCAGAATTCTGACCTTGCATGATTTTTCAGGCTTCTTGATTATAGGAATTCCATGTACCAGATTCTTTGACTTCAGATGCCCCAAGCTTCTGAAATTCAGATGACCAAATCTTCTGTGCCACAACTCACTATCCTTCTCAACACTTGTTGCACTAAGACATTCAGAATCTGCAGTTCTAACATTCACCTTTAATGTTCTGTTCCTTCCCTGTTCTGACTCCATAATCAGCTTCTGATTACCGTCATATAGCTTCAGAAGATTGTCTTTCATAGTAACTGAAAAACCTTTCTCAATCAATTGACCCACACTCATCAGATTGCTTTTCATGCCTGGTATATACCACACGTTCTGAATCAATGCTGCTTTCCCATTGTTCAAAATGACTTTGACATTTCCCATACCTTCAGCGTTGAGGTATTTATCATCAGCACAACCTGTTTTATTGCCATGCTATTTAAATTTCACTTTTTTATCTTATATCCTGTTAAGTCCACATATATTTTTTAATTGAATAGTATATTAGCAAAGAAGATAGATGTAGATAAATAGCGATGCACACAAAATTAAAAGGATAATAATAATATCATATAAAAGTTCATCAATTAGGATAATATCAGAAAAGTCAACTGCCACTTGACATACAATAAGAAAAAGTGAAATTTAAATAGTCACATAACTAACATTATCAATCCACTGCCACTTGATTACTTTGATTCATTAACCTACAGACTTGAAAACTAAATAACTTAAAAGGCCTTAAACATGGGATATGACAATTCAAATCATTACACAAAAAGGCCACTTGATCCACCCTAGGCTATGCAATTTTCTCTATCTTAATTGCCTTCTTCAAGAGCTTGATGGGAGTGTTATCATCCTCATCTTGTTTGGTAGGAGAAAGTCTCTTTGCAGTGTGTTTCTTTTTGAAAGTCTTTGTTGGACCATCAGCAGCAGATTCTTCATCTAGGATAACAACTCCAACATTCTTCTCTTTTTCAACCCTCATATCCTTCCCAGCATTATTAGCAGCTGCCTTACCCTTATCACCTGCAGCTAGCTTGCCATTACCAATTGCAGAGACCTTCTGATTCTCAGGTGTAGACTGGTTAAATTTCTCAACAGCAGGTGGCTTCCCTTGATCAACTGCAGATGCCTTACCATGAGCAAGTGCAGATGGCTTACCTTCAGCAGATGCAGAAGGCTTGGCTTGAGCAACTGCAGAAGCCTTTGGATTTGCAATTGCAGCTGCCTTAACTTGACCAAGTTCAGGTGACTTAAATTTTTCTGGTGGAGTTTGCCCAATTTGGGTGGAGTCCAAGATCTCCATTGAATCATCAGCAAGATTAACTATAGCACCAGAAAACTTAGACATCAAATCTTGTGTAACTTTGACAGGTGTTCCCTCCAGAATAATCCCCTTTCCCTTGACAGAACTGCCCTCCCCAATTTCAATGTCCTAGACAACATAGACACAAACATAAGCAGATGTTGAAGGTAAAATAATATCTAGGTTATGTTATTTGTTTTAAGCATGAAATATAGATAAAAATTTTAACCTCAGCTAGGACATTTGTGGAGCCATCAACCAAAATATCTTTCCCTTTGACCAACAGAGTACTTAAAGAACCATTTTCCTAAACATGAAGATGATAGTTAGGAACTAACAACAGATATAAACTGATGGAATGAAAGCAACAAACATGAAAAGGAAAAAACATACATTAGTGTTTTTGACAAAAGTAGCATCTTCGTTGTCCCACTTTTCTCTAAACTGATTGATGATAGCTTCATCAGTGCATATCTTCCTAACACGAAAGGATTGTTCAAATCTTGGATTAAAGGAAGGTTTGGTCTCAACCTTAAACAACCAGGTTTGATCAACCATGTCAGCAAGTTGTGGAGGCAAAACTCCAGCACCACCAGCCTAAACAAATGTCAAAATGGCAAGAGTTAGGTGAAACTGTATAAAAATCAAAGCTTAAGTAAATTGATATACTCACCCCTGCTGGTCCCTCTACCATATCAGCACAAGTCATGTTGAAAAGAGCAGTTGCATCTTTGTCAAATATGACAAAACATGCAGAATCAGTGTGATCTAAAACACGAACCCTGATAGAAAACCTGCTTGAAACAGACAACCAACAATTAAAAAGTTGAAACTACATAAGAAATTGATAGAATGCAGTGTGAGTATTAGCAAATATACCTAGGGAAAACACGGTGAACATGCTTGTTGCACTTCTCACAATAAAACATCCTTGAATCCGGGATTACAGCTTTGTTGCATATACATGCAGTATACCAATAGTTGTCCGGATTGAGAATCTTTTTGACAGTTCCAAGCACAATCTTCATTTGTTCCTAAAAGTGTGAAAATGTGAAACAGTGAATAAAAGTGAAACAGACTATATATTATTGAGGTATGGAAGATGTGTGTATGATAAATTGCTGTAAAATAAAGTGGTTAAATTCCTTACAGTAGTGGCATCTTTAAGAGCCTGAAGTGTGCTTCTTGGAGTATTGTAAAGAAATTCATCAATAGGTTGAACCTGGGTATCAGCCATAATTTGAGTAACAGGAGTTGGAGCTTCAAGGAGCTCTTCTTGCCTAATGATATAAAAAAAGGTGTTCATTTCAATGTGCAAACAATAACATAAAGTTTTCTTTACTAAACTGAAAAGTGTTGTAAATTAAAACTTTAAAAAACAGACCTTGATTTGAAAGCTAAACTTTCTGCAGAGGTAGGATTGAAAAGCAAGACACTACAGTTCATACAGTTTTGTATGTGAATCTTGTCTACACATTCCATGTCAATAACTAAATCAGATGTGAGTATAAGCAAAAAGCTAGATAAAATGAAGCATATAATAAATGTATTGGACAAAGTTACAACCTTGAAATGTTTTTGCCTTGGCAAGCTGAATAATGACAACAGCATTTTGGACCTCGCCAGCTCCAAGGAAATTGTTGAGCACATCAACATACCCCCCAAAAAGTGTGCATTGGATCTTATGCCTAAGGTATTCATATAAAAACAATTTTTAAGTTAAATCCTGGCTGGTGAGAAGCAATGTCCTCATTATAAAACAGTTTCAGTGGTAAATAATGATAACATACAATGGATGAGAAAGAATCCATGTAAAACCTTGAAAATAGTTTTATATCCAAACAAAAAAATATCCAAAATAAGTATAACAGAATCTTTTAATTTAGCTAAAACATGGTTTAAGCATAATAATAAAACTGTAAAGTAAGCAAAACTGAGAGCTGGTTATGCAGATAAGCAAAATAAAAATATCCTGATTTATAAGCAAAATAAGCCAAATAATAAAACTTTAGCCAAAATAAGTATAGTTTTATCTAAAACATGGTCATGCAGATCTAAAACTGTGTATATCTGATCATATTCAATAGATATTATATGGAGATAAACAATCCTATTTTCAATAAAACATATTATATGATGTGTTAAGTAGACATCAAAACTTTATAAAGTTGAAAACATGTTACCAAAATCTTGGATGTTTAAAAGAGAAGCTTAAATAATATATACATAGACAGAAAAACAACTCAATCTAGGGTTGCAACCATGTTAAACGACATTTTAAGAAAAAAGAAAGGGTAAAGACAATAAAAAATTGTTACCCATCAGCCTCCAACTCAATAACATTCAGCTTTGATGTTGTCCCATTTTGGCTAGTGATTTCACGCTCACTCCCAACACCAGTCAACAACCCAATGACATCTGAAAATGAATACTTAAAATTGTTAGTCAAGTTATATACTTAAGCAAAAAAGTAAAGCATTTGAAAACATAATATGAAACAACTCACCCACTAAAAAGTCAGTATCATGAGTTCCACCAACAATGTCAGCAATGGGAGTAAAGTTATAGGGTGAAGAAACAAAGTTTTGGTTAGAAAGCCTTTGAACTTTAGATGTGAACTGAAAATTTAACTTATAAGGGTGATGAGTGGTACGATACTGTCCACCATTAGTTGCAACACCCAAATTTTCCAAAGCATAAATATTTCCCTCTTTCAAATCATCCTTAAATTTGTAAATCAAAGTTTTCCTAACAGTAGCATGAATCCTACCACCATCACTATCCATTAAAACCATTTCAATAGAAAAAGGAATGGTATTTCGATTGAAATCAGTTACTTCCCAAAGTCTTATGATCTTAGCATTCAAATTCCATGTTGCTTGATCAGAATTAATTTCATCAATTTTTGAAAACATATCAGTTTCAGCAAGTTTGAGAGACATTGTTGTAAAAATGAAAATTGAAATTAAAAGTTTTTTTAGATTTATGAGTGAAAAACTTATAGTTTGAAGAAAGGCAACCAAAGATGTGTGGTGCGGTGCAAAAATTTCAATGACACAATGCCCCTTTATATAGCCTAGTTCTGTATCCATATTGTCTGAAACCGTAAATCAATTAAATAATTGGAAAAAACAGAAATTTTGAAGGCGGGAGAATGAAAAAATCAAATTACCTGTTTTTTGAGACAAATTGTCTGCAGCATGCTCATTGAACAGTACCCATTCACCTAAAAGTTGGCTCTCTCTTCAAATTTGTATTCACGAAACTGGTATGCATCCAACATTGGTTTACGGTGAAGGTAAAGAGGTTGATTTTGAAAGCCAAATTCAGCTGGCATTGGGAAATTGGTTTGAAATATGTAAGGATACTTTGTTGGTAGTTTCATGATTAAGGGTTTAGAGAGAGATATCAAAAGATTTAACTATTGGAATTTGCCAAAATGAGGAGTTGATTTTCTGAGCAAGATGTTGACATATCCTTCAAAGGGGAGCAGCTTCACGTGAGGTAGCCGTTTCAAATGAGGTTGGTTCATTTTGCTTGAGTTGTTTCTTCTGGGCCGGGTCGGGTTGAAGAGAAACCGGCAAGCCCAAATGTTTTGTGTATTGAAAGGGTTTAAATGAGGTAAAGTTTTTGTCATGTAGTACAGCAAGGATTTTGTGTAGCTCAACCTGAGCTTGACATGTGTCAAAAGTTTATGATAAACAATTTTGTCAATACATGTCCCAACCTTAAGGTATCTACCTAGGAATATATGCATACCATATACCTAAATATAATTGATATGTATATTAAGGTTTCTGCAGAAATCCTCTTGCTACTAACCTCGCTTTGTGTTTGCCAATTGATCCATCTGGCTTTAGTTTCTGCTTGAAAACCCATCTGACGCTGATGGCTTTCTTGCCTTTTGGAAGTTCTGAAAGCTTCCAAGTCTTGTTCCTCTTTATAGCATCAAGTTCTTCTTTCATGGCCTGCAACCAGACTTGTTGCTTAAGAGCATCTTCTGTGCTCACAGGTTCAGAATCTACTAACATTGCACACTGAATAATTTCTCCCTCAGAGTCTACTTCAGTGTCTTGCAACATTTCAAATCCTGCAAATCTTCTTGGGATGTTTCTGATTCTCTGTAGCCTCTGAACTTGTTCAGAAGCATCTTCAGAAGTTTTTGACTCAGAGGCTTCACCTTCAGAAATTCTTTCTTCAGAATTTTGACCTTCAGAAATTCTTTCTTCAGAATTCTGACCTTCAGAATTGGCTTCAGAATTCTAAACTTCAGAATTGGCTGCAGAATTCTGACCTTCAGAATGGGCTTCAGAATTCTGTCCTTCAGAATTGGCTTCAGAATTCTGACCTTCAGAATTGACTTCAGAATTCTGAACTTCAGAATTGGCTTCAGAATTCTGAACTTCAGATCTGGCTTCAGAATTCTGACCTTCAGAATGGGCTTCAGAATTCTGACCTTCAGAATTGGCTTCAGAATTCTGACCTTCAGAATTGGCTTCAGAATTCTGACCTTGCATGATTTTTCAGGCTTCTTGATTATAGGAATTCCATGTACCAGATTCTTTGACTTCAGATGCCCCAAGCTTCTGAAATTCAGATGACCAAATCTTCTGTGCCACAACTCACTATCCTTCTCAACACTTGTTGCACTAAGACATTCAGAATCTGCAGTTCTAACATTCACCTTTAATGTTCTGTTCCTTCCCTGTTCTGACTCCATAATCAGCTTCTGATTACCGTCATATAGCTTCAGAAGATTGTCTTTCATAGTAACTGAAAAACCTTTCTCAATCAATTGACCCACACTCATCAGATTGCTTTTCATGCCTGGTACATACCACACGTTCTGAATCAATGCTGCTTTCCCATTGTTCAAAATGACTTTGACATTTCCCATACCTTCAGCGTTGAGGTATTTATCATCAGCACAACCTGTTTTATTGCCATGCTATTTAAATTTCACTTTTTTATCTTATATCCTGTTAAGTCCACATATATTTTTTAATTGAATAGTATATTAGCAAAGAAGATAGATGTAGATAAATAGCGATGCACACAAAATTAAAAGGATAATAATAATATCATATAAAAGTTCATCAATTAGGATAATATCAGAAAAGTCAACTGCCACTTGACATACAATAAGAAAAAGTGAAATTTAAATAGTCACATAACTAACATTATCAATCCACTGCCACTTGATTACTTTGATTCATTAACCTACAGACTTGAAAACTAAATAACTTAAAAGGCCTTAAACATGGGATATGACAATTCAAATCATTACACAAAAAGGCCACTTGATCCACCCTAGGCTAGGCAATTTTCTCTATCTTAATTGCCTTCTTCAAGAGCTTGATGGGAGTGTTATCATCCTCATCTTGTTTGGTAGGAGAAAGTCTCTTTGCAGTGTGTTTCTTTTTGAAAGTCTTTGTTGGACCATCAGCAGCAGATTCTTCATCTAGGATAACAACTCCAACATTCTTCTCTTTTTCAACCCTCATATCCTTCCCAGCATTATTAGCAGCTGCCTTACCCTTATCACCTGCAGCTAGCTTGCCATTACCAATTGCAGAGACCTTCTGATTCTCAGGTGTAGACTGGTTAAATTTCTCAACAGCAGGTGGCTTCCCTTGATCAACTGCAGATGCCTTACCATGAGCAAGTGCAGATGGCTTACCTTCAGCAGATGCAGAAGGCTTGGCTTGAGCAACTGCAGAAGCCTTTGGACCATGTTGCTTGATCAGAATTAATTTCATCAATTTTTGAAAACATATCAGTTTCAGCAAGTTTGAGAGACATTGTTGTAAAAATGAAAATTGAAATTAAAAGTTTTTTTAGATTTATGAGTGAAAAACTTATAGTTTGAAGAAAGGCAACCAAAGATGTGTGGTGCGGTGCAAAAATTTCAATGACACAATGCCCCTTTATATAGCCTAGTTCTGTATCCATATTGTCTGAAACCGTAAATCAATTAAATAATTGGAAAAAACAGAAATTTTGAAGGCGGGAGAATGAAAAAATCAAATTACCTGTTTTTTGAGACAAATTGTCTGCAGCATGCTCATTGAACAGTACCCATTCACCTAAAAGTTGGCTCTCTCTTCAAATTTGTATTCACGAAACTGGTATGCATCCAACATTGGTTTACGGTGAAGGTAAAGAGGTTGATTTTGAAAGCCAAATTCAGCTGGCATTGGGAAATTGGTTTGAAATATGTAAGGATACTTTGTTGGTAGTTTCATGATTAAGGGTTTAGAGAGAGATATCAAAAGATTTAACTATTGGAATTTGCCAAAATGAGGAGTTGATTTTCTGAGCAAGATGTTGACATATCCTTCAAAGGGGAGCAGCTTCACGTGAGGTAGCCGTTTCAAATGAGGTTGGTTCATTTTGCTTGAGTTGTTTCTTCTGGGCCGGGTCGGGTTGAAGAGAAACCGGCAAGCCCAAATGTTTTGTGTATTGAAAGGGTTTAAATGAGGTAAAGTTTTTGTCATGTAGTACAGCAAGGATTTTGTGTAGCTCAACCTGAGCTTGACATGTGTCAAAAGTTGCCTTCTAGCTGTTTTGTTTTTGTGTAGTTTAAGGATAGTTTACTTGGATGCATGTTTGCATTTTTACAATTCATCACTCATTTTCATCTTTATTAACAATTGAACACGAAATACTTCATGCATGTTTCTTATGAACCTTCGGTTTAGTTGTTTTTGTCCATATGCTCAACAGTCAACATTCTTGTTGATCGGTTTGATTTGAAAAATTATCTTTATTGCGGTATTGAAATTCAAAATAGTATAATTCATAAAACACTTGTGTCTGTATATGTGATCATATATACCATCCAAATTATGTAGGTAAATTTTTGTTCATTAACTCCTTTATTCAATTGCATTGTAGAATGGCCATGGAAGCTTTGCTAGATATATTGATGGATGGTTGAAAGATAGCCAAGCAAAATCCAACTCAGTTTATCTTGATGGCTGGTTGAAAGATAGTCAAGCAAAATCCAACCAAGTTTACCTTGATGGCTGGTTGAAAGATAGCCAAGCAAAATCCAACCCTAATTCCAACCAAGTTTACCTTGATGGTTGGTTGAAAGATAACCAAGAAAAATCCAACCCTAACTCCAACCAAGTTTACCTTGATGGTTGGTTGAAAGATAGCCAAGCAAAATCCAACCCAGTTTACCTTGACGGTTGGTTGAAAGATAGTCAAGCAAAATCCAACTCGGTTTATCTTGATGGCTGGTTGAAAGATAGCCAAGCCAAATCCAACCAAGTTTACCTTGATGGCTGGTTGAAAGATAGCCAAGAAAAATCCAACCCTAACTCCAACCAAGTTTACCTTGATGGCTGGTTGAAAGATAGCCAAACAAAATCCAACCCTAACTCAAACCAAGTTTACCTTGATGGCTGGTTGAAAGATAGCCAAGCAAAATCCAACCCAGTTTACCTTGATGGCTGGTTGAAAGATAGCCAAGCAAAATCCAACTCAGTTTATCTTGATGGTTGGTTGAAAGATAACCAACCAAAATCCAACCAAGTTTACCTTGATGGCTGGTTGAAAGATAGCCAAGAAAAATCCAACCCTAACTCCAACCAAGTTTACCTTGATGGCTGGTTGAAAGATAGCCAAACAAAATCCAATCAAGTTTACCTTGATGGTTGGGTGAAAGACAGCCAAACAAAGTATCTTGATGGTTGGTTAAGAGATAGGCAAGCTTAGAAGGAAAAAAAACTCACCCACTACTTGAATAAAGCTTACCTTGATAGTTGATTGAAAGACTCACCTTCATAACTAAAAGGGAACCACTTATTGTGTCTTTGTTGATCGTTTTTCAATGTCATTTCGTATGTTTTTTTATTGTGTTTCTGTTTTAATTTCTATGTATTGTAAGGTCTTCTTTCTGTGTACTAACTAAAACCTTGTTTGGAGTACTAAATAAGGTTTTTTAGCTATGTACTAAATTAGTTTGTTTAAAATAAACATCGAATTGGTCGGTGAAATATTGAGTCGACATCTCTTTACTCTTTTAAAATTTAACTAGCCGATGAATCATGAAAGTGGCATTTTTCTTTTTCTTACTAAATAGAAAATTTTATTGATAAATAAGTAGTACAAAGAACTCTAAAAAACAGTAACACTTAAAAACAGAAAAGCAACCAAATTTCTTCAACATCACCAACTCTAGGCTTCAACCGGATTTGGATTTTCTACATTCAAAATTCCTACATTCATCTACATTCATTTGTATTTAGTGTAAAAATGCTAGGAGAGAGAATGAAGAGAGATAATATGGTAGATTGTAATAACAAAATTATCCTTAAAAATAAACTAAATGTAGATGAATGTAGGGATTTTGAATATAGAGAATCTAAATCCGGCTTCAACCTAACACAAGAGAAAACACATCTTTATCAAAACAAGAAAATAATAGAATCACAAAAAGGAAAATGACGACAACAAAACTATTCATTAATACACACTATGTCACTGCAACAAAACAAAATCAAGGCACAATACAGTATGATATATATTTTTTTATAGAAGTTTTACTTATAAAAAAAATGCAATACAGTATAGCGCAAAAAACATAAGCTAACTGCCAAGTAGCAAAAACCTCAGCTCCTTAATTCACAACTCAAATTAATACAGAAATAATTAAGCAAGAACCAAAGTTAACAACAAGAAGGTCAAAACACCAGAGGACTTATCCACAACAAGATCAACTCTATCAGTCAAAACAATTAACAGGATCCCATTCATTTGCAGTATTGATAGAAAGGAATTGCTTGCACATTATAGTAGAAACACATGCCAAAAATAATTTATTCTAACTTACTGAAATCTAGATTTCAGTTCTTGAAAAATCATGCTAAATGCCATCAACATGATACCAAAACCTTGAGCACTCGGGATTACTAAGATTAGAAGTAAAAGAATAATTAATTTCCATTTAGTAAACAACATTTGTCATGATCTGGTGGTTGAGCAGCTTGAGACCATGATCAGACAATTGAAGCATTTTATCATATAGCATTTTTTTTTTCTTTTCTAAAGAGAACAATTGAAGCATTTTATCAAATAGCTAGCTTGTGTACAATGATGATAAATTTTCACATGATCAGACATGAACAAAGAATAAATCACAACAAGCAACACAGAAACGAAAATCGCACATAGGGTGAAGAATAGCCGAATTACATGATTGTAGAACAAAGAGGGCGAAGAAAGAACGCGAGTTGCTGCTACGTTCTTCAGTGTTTCTAAGTCGAAAAAGAGAGAAAGCATGTCGCAAATGTTTCAGGTCGGGTTCGCGGAGATTTGTGTTTCAGTTTGCGAAAGCTCCCAGAGACTTGGTGTTTTTTGAAAATAAAAATAAAAATTATTTTTGCCACCTTATGGGTTATTCGCGCATTCTACGAATTAATCAAAATATTGCCGTTACTTATATCATGGATGTAAGAAAAATGAGTAGTTTTTAATTAATTTTTATCGGTCATCCGCTACTTAAGTAACAAATTCATCGGTGTAGGGCATTTCTATTTCAATGAAAGGCCTATCACGTGGCCGTGGCCAATTTTAATTGCCTACAGGTGCCGGTGCAGCCAAATTGCCTATAAATGAAAGGCTTCAGAAATTTTCATCTCACACCTCTCTTTCTCTTCCTCTGCTTCATATGTTTTATTTACTATGGTTGGGTGCTATATGATATGTTAATCGACGAGAGACTTTTGTATCATAATTATTAAGTACGCTATGACTAATCGAATCATTCAATGGTGATTCCTTACTACAATTATTTTTTAATTTTTGACTTTTGCGTATATTAATCTTAATTCTTTTGCATTTTTACTTTTTAATGATGATTATTGTACGTGTTACATTTTTTCTTCTTCTTTCTATTAGTATTGGTTCAATGTGTGAAAAAACAAGGTACCATTGACAACAAAATAGAGGAGAGACAGAAGAATATAATAATTAAAATAGTAGAAAATAGAGGAGCCATGAATGCCACCCTCCAACTATGGCCTAAACTATCCTCATGGTAGTGGTCAAACAAAATGATGGAGGCGAGGGAGGGAGAGAGAGCTTTAATTTTATTCATCCCTTCCTTTTTGTAAACATTGAGAGTATGATGTTAATGAAGATGATGATCATGTTTATATTTTAGGGTTAATATCTCTTTATCCTCCTCCATAGGCGTATTTTGCTTTACTTTTCTGAAAAAAATTCTCTAAGTTTCTCTCCTTGCAAATTTTTTGTTTTTTTTTTGTTTTTCCCCTTGAGTGCAAGGAATCAACACTTTTTAAATCGATTGAACAAAATAACCGATTTAATAAACATAACTTTCAGTTGAATAAAATAACCGATTTAAAAAGTGCATCCAAGGGGGAAAACAAAAAAAAAATTGCAAGGAGAGAAACTTAAAGAATTTTTTAAAGGGATAAAGCAAAACGCGCATACTTTATAGAGGAATAAAAACTTATTAACCCTATATTTTAATTTTAAAAATTGTAATTTAGTAATGTGAAATGCTTACCGTGGGTACAACTACTCCAATTTTATTCTAAAGAAGCACATCAATTATATCATTTTTAACGAAGTGCGTCAATTATGTAATTTCTAATTAAAGTAAACCTAGGTTCAGTTGAGTTGTTTTGATAAAATTATTTCATATTATTATTATTATTATTATTATTATTATTATTATTATTATTATTATCATCTAATAAGTATGTGTTGGATTTTTAAAAAAATATTAAGTGAATGAGTATACAAAACAAACTTAACAAAATAGAAAATGCGAATCACACATAACGACAATTAAATAAGCATAAAGTCATAAGAATAATTAATGAATAGAATTAATTGCGCACCATACTTTTTATTATATATCATACCTCTCATTTGCTTATTTATTTTGTATAAGTTAATACATTTTGTCTGCACTTTCTATTTTTTCAACGTGTATATTTTAGATAGTCCCTTCACTGAGATGTGTACATTTTTACTTAATGATTTCTTACATTTAATTCAACATATCTATGTGAATTAATTTGTTGTTTTTCAAAAGCCAACTATTCATACAAAAAAATGATAATAATCTTCAACATATAAATTAGCCTAATAAAAAATGTGTATCACACAAACCAGTATAGACAATAATAAAAGAGCGGACTGACGGGCAGACGCTAGTATATATACTTCTCATTTATTTAGTCAATATTGTCGTCTAAAAACTAAGAAGTTAAAACCCTAATATTTTGTAAAAATAATGGAGGTTGAACACTTTATAAATGAGAAAACTCACATAAACCAAATATTTAAGATTTTAAGTAAAAATATAACGTGATTTCCCTATGATCGAACAAATATCACCCATGTAATAATAATGAATTAATGAGTTCATATATATGGTTGACAAGAAGCGCGAAACCATAAAAGCTAATTATTTGAGTTTTTTTCTTTCTTTTTTCGCACCCTCCATCCTTTTTGTATGTATCTTACGTTTCCATTTTTATACGTAAGAACTCAAAATATAGAAAAATACAAACTAAATTCGTTTTTTAAAATGCAAACTTGTTGGCAATTAAATTTATTTATACTTTAAATTATATTTTATTTGAATTTTGAAACTTCTCCCATACACAATCCACTCCAATAAAGGAAAATTCTATGATGCAATCACTCATTTGAGTGCAGTGATGAATTCAAAAGCTTTTAGACCAGTTTTTGAAACAACCGGCTTAGTAAGTCAAGAAAAATTATGAATTGGATTAAAAATCCAAATAATAAATTTATTTATGGAATAATTAATTTTATCCCAAATTTAGCTAAACTAAGTCTGTATAGATTACAGATTAGATGGTTTAAAGACATCGAATTATTCTTTAAAAATATTGATACACAATTGTCCAAACAATATGGTCAAATGGTTAAATTACTCCGGAAAAACCTTAAGTTTATGGCAAGATGACTGACGGTAGTATTTCAAATGTTTTACAGAAAGTTTTAGATAACTTTTCTGATCTCCGATATAGGATAGAAAAACTAACATCCTATTTAGAAAATTTACAGTCTGAAGAAGAAAGGTATAAACCATATGAAACATGGAAATTTCATAATGGAATGAACCTTGATTGTTATGAAGAAGATGAAACTCATAGATTTCCTCACCTTTTTCATACAACAAATCCACAGCTAAATAATATATCTTGTATGATAGCATACATGATAAAACTCTTAGAAGACAAAACTCTTCAAATCTCTCAAGGGGGGGAAGAGAAAGGAAAGAAACTAGAAATAGAAAATATTCCTAGGCTTCTAGAAAACCTCGAAGAAACTTCTGTTTCTACACAATTAAAAATTAAACCACCATCTAAATTCTTTTAAGAATGGACGATACAGAAGAAGCCCTTAATAGGCAATTAGAAAATTTGGAAAGACTTATGGTCTCTTTAGATATATCAGGAAAAAGTCAAGTAGTTGATGAAGAACCAAAAGAGAAAAACCAAATCATTTATGATTTTAGCTCTGAAGAAGAAGTGGAAGAGGAAAGCGAAAATCCTCACTTCGTAAAATTCGAACCAGCAGAGACATCTGGTACAAAAAGATCTGCAGAATTCGAAAGAGAATTTACCAAACAAAAATTCCAAAAGGTACCCCATTATTATATACCTACACAAAACCCATTTCAAGGGCAAGGAATTTTAGACATAGACTGTAGTTTCGATACAGCCAAAGATCTAAGAGATTGGTACAATACAAATAATGTATTAGTCCAGTTAAATGAAGACCTTAAAAATCTAGGACCAATTGAGATTTTTAATTTCCTACAATATAAAACTAGAGGAAATGCTTACAAATACATTTCTACCTTACCACCAGAAGTTATGGGAACAGTACCCCTAACAGGAGCTTTAGTAGTAGACTGGATTCATATGTTACTCGTAACAGAATTTAAAGGATGGAAGGACTCCATTCAATCTAAGATAGCATTTTCCGACCAAAATCTTTGGAAAATAACTAACCTAAAAATCTGTAACATGTGCTATGTAGATAATTTCATTTGTGAATTTCAGGACTATTATTACAACATAGATAATAGTACTAGAATTTCCAGAAACTTGATAGAACTATTCTATGACAAGTTACCAGAAAGAGTATTAGCTCAAGTTAAAACATTCTTTACTTCAGCATTAGCAGAAGGAAAAGTGGATGATACTCTAGGAGGAAGAATAACCACCTTAAAAATTTGGTTCCAAGAAATGTGTAGTCAGAAAATAGCCAAAAGAGAAGCTCAAGTATCCCTTTGTTGTAATAAACTACAAGACAAAGTAGGAAACTATGGTTGCAACTCTAGAAAGAAACCCAAAAAAACCAGGTTACAAAAACCCTATAAGAAAAAGAAATTTAAGAAAGTTCCTTTTAGAAAATTCAATAAGGGAAACAAAAAATTCTTTAGGAAAAAACAACCTTACCCTAGGAAGAAAACATGCCCACAAGGCAAAAAATCATGTACATGTTGGTTATGTCATGAAGAAGGTCACTACGCAAATGAGTGTCCTAAAAAGGAAAATCCTAAGAAAACTGTCCTACATGCAATATATGCAATGAGATATGAACCTATAGAATCAGATATAGAATCCAATGAAGACATTTATGAATACTGCACAGAGGCAGATTCAGATGTCGAAGAAGATACTTGGTAAAGGAAATCCAAGTGCTACATTTATCAAAATAGTGCTAAAAAATAGAAACCTTTTAGCCTATATAGATACAGGTGCAACTCTTTGTTTTGGGAAAAAATCTATCTCTAGAAATTGGGAAAGATTAATCAAGCCAAAAGAAATAATAGTTGCAGATAAATCAAAACATCAGATATGGTTTAATCTTAGAGATGTATCTATAGAAATTGAAGGATATAAGTTTTTTATTCCAACAATCTACCTCCATGATTCAGGATTAGACCTAATCATAGGAAATAACTTTTTAAAGTTATACGAACCGTTTACTCAAAGAAAGGATACTATATCACTTCAATGGAAGGATTTGGGAAATCCAAAAAATAGAAAAATAGTAACCACCAAAATAGTTACTAGAAATGAAATCTTAAACCTCATTAAAGGAAACCTTAGGGAATTAAGAACTATATGGGAAGAAAGAAGTTTCCATATTAATATAGAAGAAAGATTAGACGAAGTCTGTTCAGATAACCCTCTAGACAGCCTTAAAAACACTAATCATGAACTTATAGTCATTAAGTTAAAAAATCCTAATGACGAGATAAATGTTCCAAATAGAATTCCATATTCTATTAGGGATGTCGAAGAATTTCAACAAGAATGTAAAGATTTACTTGATAAAGACCTTATTAGACCTTCATCAAGTCCACATTCTGCACCAGCTTTTTATGTCGAAAACCATAACGAAATAAAAAGAGGAAAGAGAAGAATGGTAATTAATTATAAGAAACTTAATTTGGCAACAGTCGGAGATTCTTATAAATTACCTAGAAAAGATTTTATTTTAGAAAAAATAAAAGGATGTAATTGGTTTTCTTCCTTGGATGCAAAGTCTGGCTATTATCAACTAAGACTAGCAGAAGAAACAAAACCATTAACAACTTTTTCATGTCCACCTCAAAAACATTACGAATGGAATGTTTTACCTTTTGGACTAAAACAAGCACCATCAATATATCAAAGATTTATGGACAAATCTCTCGCAGGTTTGGATCATATATGTTTAGCATATATAGATGACATACTCATTTTTACAAAAGGAGATGAAAAACAACATCTTCGAGATTTAGAAATTGTTCTTTTAAGAATCAAAGAAAAAGGTATTATAATTTCAAAAAAGAAATAAAAAATCTTACAAAAAGAAATAGAATACCTCGGTTTAATTCTAAAAGAAAATGGGGAACTGAGTTTAGCACCCCATACCCAAGAAAAAATACAAGCTTTTCCAAATGAACTTTCTGACAGAAAACAAATCCAAAGATTTCTTGGATGTTTAAATTATATTGCTAATGAAGGATTTTTAAAAGATTTAGCAAAGGAAAGAAAGCATTTGCAAAAGAAAATTTCAGAAAAAGTTCCATGGTCTTGGACTAAAGTTGATTCTGATAATGTTAAAACCATTAAAGAAAAAATAAAAGTTTTACCCGAACTCTACAATCCAACAATAAAAGATTTTTTAATTGTAGAAACGGATGCATCACAAACAACCTGGGCAGGTTGTATGAGAGTCTTACCAGATGGTAAAGCAAAACTTTCTCTTAATGAGAAAGGATGTAAAATTGAAGAGTCTAAGGACCTTCAATCAAAAAGCATTGATTACAGTGCTTCTAAAATCCTGATAAAGGATACTGAAAATTTACAGTTATGTAAATATATTTCTGGTACATTTACAGATACAGAATCTAGATATCATATTCAAGAACTAGAAACTCTGGCATGTGTAAAAGTATTAAAAAAATGGAAAATTGACTTACTACCGTCAAGATTCCTTCATCGAACAGACTCTAAATATCTTACAGGATTTTGGAGATATAAAATTAGTGCTGACCATAAACAAGGCAGACTAATAAGATGGCAAATGGAACTACAACAATACGAGCCATATCTTCAATATATAAAATCTGAACAAAACAGTTTTGCAGATACACTAATGAGAGAATGGAGCAAGCCATAAAGCTACTTCAGAACAACATCAAACAAAAGGACGAGCAACTTGTCGCCCTAGAAATCAAAAAAGCAAAAATCTCTGCCGAGAGGGGGGAGATGATTACAACACTCAAAGGTTTACAAAAAATGACAACAGATGAAAATCAATCAGCAAAAGGCTCAAGTGAAGTTCTTAAAAAAGAAGAAAACTGGGACCTCCTAGGACAACCTTCTGGAAAGTATGACTACTATGTAAAGTATACAACCCCAGAAAGTTCAAAAATCCCTATCGAAACAATAGTACCCAGTGGGTGGAATATAGAACAAGAAGCAGAATCTTCAGAAACAACCTCAGACAGCAAGAAGTCTTGGGCTGACCAGGTCGAGGAAGAAGATGAAGCTAGAAAAAATGGTTTATCAACAACCATTCAAACAAGCGATCCCGTAGACAATGAGATGGGAAAGTTTGAAGCTTATGTCATTTTTGATGGTCCAATGAAAGGGATCTATAGAAAATGGGCAATAGCAAAGCAGCACATCTTAGGCAAGAATGTGCGTCACAAAGGATACAAAACCATGAAGGAAGCTGAACAGGCACTTTGCGGAGCCTACAAAGAAGTAACAACAGCAAAAAACCTTCAAAAATCTCCAACAATGGAGTCGAAAAGGAAGCTGTCGATTGACAAAATTCGCCAGCTCGAAAATCAAAAGAATTTCCAAGTAACCGACCCAACCTACATGGAATTCAGCCTTAGGTGGAAATGGTTAAACCATTATGTGGAAGAATTCACCATCGAATGCTTCTACCCAGCTAACAAATTTAGCTGTCCCAAGACAGTTACATTACCAGGAATAGATAGTACTATATGTCTATCTTTCTTTCAAAATGGTTTAATCCACACCATATATTTGGAAGAGCAACCAAAGAAAACTTTTGAGGAGCTCAAGTTTTTTCCAAAAAATCTACAAAATTTGGCAGAAAAATTCAATAATTTATATGCCAAAGGAAAAGAGATCTTCCTAGAGATCGATTCAACATATCCTTGGTATGATGAAAATACCTTGGAGCTGGTCACAAAACCAATATACTTAATCAAGATTGGGATATCCAACAAAGAATATCCGGTCATGAATAAGGAAAGTACAGAATGGCATCCAGCTATGTACGTCAATCAGATGAAGAATTTTCGTCGGAAAGTTTCAAGATTGTCATCCCAGACAAACTACAGAACAATCTACGAAGACTCATCAATGATCGTGTATAGCGATTCCAGAAAACCAGCAAAAGAAAAAGATATCAAGGCAATCAAAGAACTTGAAGAAAGAGTTGACCAACTGAAGGATGGTCATGAAAAATTACCAAGGGTAATTCAAGAAGAATGCTGTAGATATTTTTTACAGTATTACAAAAATCATAACTGTAAAAACTGTCAAAAATCGTCGGCACAAGAGGACAAGGAGGCTAACAGCACGGATCAACTGGCCACAATGTAGGACAAAAGTGTGCAGTGGTACCTTATCACATCTGAGTCAGATGGGGACCACTTAGTGATAAATAATGTAAAAAACTATTTGTCGTTTTTCTTAGTGCGATTTTCTTTTTTAAGTGCGCATCACTTTTTCTGAGTGCATGTCACTATTGTGTGAGTGCGTGTCACTTTTCTGAGTGCATGTACAATGTTATGGAAAGGGACGTTTACCTAATGTGAGCCATTCTCCACTATAAATAAGAGCATTAAGCTCAATGTAAATTACAGTTGAAAGAAATACGAAACTATTAACTAGTTTTTGAAGAATTATTTTCTTCTGTCCTTAGAATTATTTCTAAGAAGTAGCTCTTGAGGTAATACTCTGGAGGAGCTAGATCCTTGAGGTAATACTCTGGAGGGATCAACCACATAAAACAATATAATCAAACAGATTATATCCCAAAATAACACAAACATCATCTTCGGATCGAAGAATTCAACAAAACCAGAAACAAAGAAAATCATATCAGGTATGATTATTATTATCACAACACTTGTTTATTATATTATGCTGTTTGCATAACAGATGGAAAGTTCGAATTTTAGAACTCAAAGATTATTTTCAAATTTTTTTGAAATTGAATATACAGAACCTAGTTCTGGTCACATATACTTAGAATTAGTCTTGATAGAAGACTATGATAAAAAGGTAACTTATTTACTAAAAAGAATTCTTGAACCAAATTTGGTTAAGATAATTTTAGACAAATTCAAATTTAATCATTACCAAGAAAAAGTTTTTCTCGAAAAAATTCAAGAAACTATCGAAGGAGACTTCGAAGAACATGAATTAAAATGTTTAGTTCATGAGTTAAATAATTTTACTAAAAATTCTAAATACATAGAATGTTTTCAAGGACAATTCTATGGAGACTCTGCAAGTATACATTATAGACTAAAAAACTCTCGATTTTATAGTCTAATAAAAACTTTAAACGTTCTGCCCGAAAATATTAGTGAAAATTCAGAAGAATTTTGAAAATTATGTCTGAAATCTCACTTTTTGAAGAAACATCTAGTTATTTTGCTGATATTATACAAGATCACAAAATAGAAGAAGCAGATTTATCTCTAACTGCTGAAGAAAACTTTAAAAGAAAGTCTAGAAAATTCAAAGAACGTCTTTTGAGGAAAAATATCTTGAAATTTGGAATAATGATAGGAGAAGAAGCAATTCCAATTGATTCTATTTCTGGAAATATTTTCATATCTACCATAGATAGAACACAAATTCAAAAAAGAATTTCAAGTCTTTCTGAAAAAGAAAGAAATAAAATTGGTTATATTCACATATCAACCATTCAAGTTTTAATCAAAAGTACTTTCATGAAAGGTATTGATACACCGTTAAATATAATTCTAAGAGACTCTAGAATTACAAATGATAGACAATCTATAATTGCACAAGGAAGATGCAATTTAAAATATGGAAAAATTAAGTTTGATATAAACTTACAAATAGGATTATCCCTAAAGGATAAAGATCTGGACAGATCCATAATCTTTAATTACAAATTAGAAGATTCAAAATTTATGAAAAAAAGAAATCATCCTTTTACAATATGCTATAGAATTAATTATGCTTTAAGTAATTCACATCATAGCATAGAATTTACAGGAAAAAATATAATTCATATTGATGAATTATTCACCCCTATAGTGACATTAGAGTCACCTATATTTAAAACCTTGGCAAGAAAAAGTTGTTCATTAATAGAAGATGACAAAAATCTGTTTGAAGAAACAGACGAAAAACCATTAATTAAAAGTCAAAGCCTTAGGGTAGCACCCCCAAAAAGAGATTTTGAAATCTCAGAACTAAAAGAATTAAATAAGCTACAAAGCTCAGTAGCAGAGTTGTCCTTACAACTCGAAAAATTAGATAAAAGAATCTAATTAAACTTCCGCAACCTGTTACACTCGCTAGCAATGAACTTAGCTGAAGAAAGAAAAAATCTAAAAGTCTATAGGAGAAGAATTCAAAAATTAGAATTCGAATATAGATGCTTAAAAAACCTGCTATATATGGATAGACCTTATGTTAATCCAAAAATAAAGGTAAGACTCATAGAAAGAAAAGATTTATTGTCTAATTACAGACTTTTAGTACAATACACGAAGAATGAACTTCAACGTTTATCTTACAGCTAACGCGCGAAAAGCTCTGCCGCTCAAACTCTGGTATCAGAGCCCAACCTCGATCTCAGGATAGAAAAATTTATAAATATTCCACATGGCACTTTTTTATTAGGCCACATAGATGACTCCATCAATGGAATCAAAAGAATGAATCCATCGTAGAAGCTCTCTCCAATAAAACCCACTAGTAGTGTTTTTGGTTCTTTCTAGAGAGAGAATACTAAGGATCGATGGGTTGGATGACTTGGATCGGTCCATGCAAAAGGCATAAAATTAAAAAGAGAGACTGTGGGACACACACCAAAAGTTTTGCTCTTTTCAATCTCATCAAAAAATTGCTATATAAAGTCTGGATACTCTAAAAATGATGAAGTATCGTATTTGATATCTATTCGATACCGATATTCGTTTGATACATCCCGATACTCGTATCAGAAAAATATCAATTAAATATTTATTTTTAAATAAAAAAAATATCTGATACTCGTCTGATACGTCTCGATACTCGTATCGAAAAAATATCGGTTAAATCATTATTTTGACCTTGTATGTTGAGCCTTAAACTGTTTTGCTTTGTAAATTTATTGGTTTGTTTGTACTTCTTGTACAATGAACTATTGACGTTTATAATAATAATAATAATAATAATTTGCCTTTAAAAAAATTATCATTATTAATATTATTGATTTGAGTCATGTTTATATATTGTGCATTTATATATTTAATTTTAAATTTAATTTTTAAATAACGTATCGCGGTAGTATCTGATAAAGATTTGTTTAAAGTTTCCTGTATCGACATATCGATATCGTATCAGTATCGTGTCATGTATCGTGACTTCATAGAAAAATTGTGTTTGCCTTTGTTTGTGTTCAACCATGTAATTATTGTTTTCATCAACTCATTTCACTTTCAAACATGGCCGTCCCACTTACACAATCAGAGGTGTTCTTCGAATATTAGAAATACATCTAATAAAAAAAATATAAAATTAAAAAATATTATATTTGAGTTAAGGATATTTGAAATTTGAAATATATGTAACTTTTGAATCTTCGAAATGGCTTTAAGTTTTGAGTCTCGATGTTACTGTAAACTTGGGACATGGGTGTGGGTCGACCCTGGATACTAATATCTTTTGTTTATGTTTATTTATTAGTATATAAACTATGGTTACTAATTCTATACTCTTTCATAATTTGAGGAAATTTACTTTTCAACTAATGAGAACAAGCCACATAAGTAGCTTTGTATGTGGTCACCACAACTAATTGTAACAAACTTGTGAAAACCACTTACAAATGGTTTGTTTTCGTTAGTTGAAGAGTAAATATTCTCAAATTATGAAAGAGTAAATTAAAATTCCACTTCAATTATGATGTTAGTCAAATGAACTTCTATTGTTTTGCTTCCCTCCACCACCCTGCAAATTAGATTTGAATAGGAATATGTTTATTATTTTTATTATGGGAAAGTCTAATATGGACCACTTGAATAAGTGGTCCATGGTGGACTAATGTTATAACGAATATATATATATATATTTAGGTACCATTTGCTCTAACTTATTTCAAACTTTTTTACTCAATAAAATGTGATGTTAGGCCAAATAAATTTGTTGCTTAATTTTTATGAGTAAAATAAATAGATAAAAGGCTTTTAAAGTTAAAAAAAAAAAAAAAATTACCAAACTACTAACCCATTTGGGTTGGTCCTGAGAGTATGCTCCTCCTTAAGGGACTAATTTAGTTTCTTAAATAAAAAGTTTACCAAACAATTTTTAACTTTCATATAGCTTCTAAGATCTAAAAAAGTTAGGTCAACCGATACCTTAGTATTGAACTTAATTTTAGTCTTGCCGATAGCAACTGCAAGTGTGTGGATGTGTTTTTTCAGCTACAAATTTAGTGAAAAGTCTGCTATATGTAACAAAATAAGTGACCAGTTGTTAAAAAACCGTCTTAAAACTGATATAGAAAGATATGTTTTTGGAACAATTGACAACGATATTATTTTAGATCATTTTCAAATAATGGATACTGGATGATTTTCATTGTAAATATTATTACATTTAATAATATTATATTTTATTTTCAGAATAATTTAGTTCATTATTTTTTTAAAATTTTGGCCACACCAAAATTTTATGTCTGGATCCGTCCCTGCCCATGTAGTAATAATAAATTAATAAGTTCATATATACGGTTGACAAAGTAACGTGAAACCATAAAAGCTAATTATTTGAGTTTTTTTTTTTTTTCTTTTTCGCACCTTCCATCCTTTTTACGTGTATCTTACGTTTTCATTTTTAAGCGTAAGAACTCAAAATATAGAAAAATACAAACTAAATTCATATTTTAATATCAAAGTTGCCGGCTGTTAAATCTATTTATACTTTAAATTAAATTTTATTTGAATTTTGAAACTTCTCCCATATACAAGTTACAACCCACTCCAATAAAACCTACTGGTAAAAGTACACAATGGATTATTTAGGGTGTGCAAAGTGCAAATCATGATTAGCCCACAATTAATTACTGTATGGTCCGTTTGATTGAAGGAAAAAAAAAGAATTAAAGAAAATTACGAAAATCAATGCATGTATTTAGACTAATAAGGTTTCCGCACTTTTTTTTACTCCTACTTACTTTCCCTCTAACTAAACGGAGCGGTAATCTTTTAGTTCCCGCTAGAGAAAGATCCGTAAGTATATCGATCCATCGAATTTTCCCTCTCTTTTCCTCACTTATTTTCGCCAACGATTCAGCTTTCTCTAATCCCTAATTCCTCCTTTTCCGCCACCATTCTCACACTCTTCACGAACGCACCGTTTTCTTCTTCAGGTAAGTCCCTACTTCCACTTCTCTATTCTGAAGTTTTTATTTTTCACAACTCTATACTGTTATTTCTGAACCAGCGATATCGTATTTTAAACTTAGGTTTAAGAAAAATAGTTTCTGATTGACGAATTTGTGGTTTCCTCAAAATTTGTAGTTATCTAAGATGTTGTTTACTTTTTGTGGTTGTTTTGATTAATTTTGGGGGTGAAAATTGTAAATGTTGTTTTTGATGCATTAATAAACTTTATCAAATCTTAAGCACTTTATTGTGAATATGTAATAATGTTTGTTTACTTTTTGTATATACAAGTGTATGTTATTCGAAATTTGTGAAAATTAAGGAACAGTGGTGTGTGTGTAATGATGATGAGTTGGGATGTTAGTTTGTAATTTGTTCTTAGAGAATGAAGAAGGTACATGAGATTTGAATCATGCTGGGGTGACATTGATTTTTGGACCCTATAACGAAAAGAGGGCATAACTTGAGCACTAATTCAAAATTGATTCATCCCAGATAATAGTTAACTATATGTTCAAAAGTTTATAGGTGTGCGTCTGCCTATCCTAATCATATATAACGTGGATCCTTATCTAAATAGAATCCTAAATTTGGATGTGCAAATACCAACTTGATTGAAGTTGGATATATGACGTTTTTGTTGCCGCGAGATTTACTTCCAAACAAGGAAAGCTTACTGTTCCAACTTTTTTTTTTGGAGGGTAGACTCTACTTCTGTTTCTGACCATACAATTTGCCTGATACATATCCTTCCAAACACAGAAAGCTTGCTGTTTTCCAACATTCAAATGCTTAAAAACTTAGAGCATGATTATCGTCATAATTTTTTATTCCTGAAAAATGCAGATTTTAGGGCAAATTTTGAACCCCAATTTTCCCAAAGTTGACTTCACATTAGGGTTTCTGAATTGCTATTGAAAGAAGTATGTCAGGTGGGTTAAGCTTGACGCACCATGTCATAATTCAAGCTCTCTTGTCACGGGGCCCACTCAAGGAGAAGGACTTACACTCCATGTTTGCGGATCTCACTAAGAAAAATCCAGGTTTTTATTTTTCCTTTCCCTGAAAATGGTTACAAGCTGTGCTTTGTTTGTTCAGTTTTTCTCCACTTCCCATTTTTTCTATGATTGATATTTTTGCATAAGCATGGGTTACATAATGTTGTAATGTTCTGATCATTTACTCTTATCTTATAGCATGATGATCACTGAGGATGGAATGTGACATATAGGCCTTTATGTTTTCCATTTTCTAATTTTTATTTTGGGGCTATATGTGTTTCATATGTCATTGTTACATTTTTCTTTTATCATGACTTTGATTGCATTGGTCTGTCTTGGTTTAGGCACTGATCGTCGGCTATTCGATGCGTTTATTCTGGCCATCAACAAGGCCCTTACCTCTGCTAACTTTGAGTTGCGCGGCTGCATCGATCAATATGATGGCCAAGTTTATTATGGAGTAGTTAATACTGTTTCAGATGAACAATCCAAGCTGGGGACGAAGTATACAGTTCCACAAATTGCTTTCTATAAGGCCATTGTGAGTGTACTCGAACTTCCCTCTGTTTTTCTGCTTGTCTGTTCGCTCTACAAATAGCTTGTATAGTCCATTGTGAATGAAGTTCTTTTGGTTGTGTGTACATCCACTTGTGTTCTATCATTGGACACTTTCATTTGTTTGAAATGTCTTAGTGTGCATGTCAATATTGAGACATCTTGCGCCAAAACATTTATTAATATTGCCTTCCTCTAATGGCAAACTACAGATTGAAGCAATAGTTCAAGATGGCACTGCTGATGGTTTTATCTCCAGCATTGATGCTCTCAATCTTAATTTGGATAGCCAGGTTATAAATTTTCACCTGCATACATTTTTCTGCTCATCAAAAATTGAATTTTACTTTAACATACTAGTGTATGATACTGTGAAGTATGATCAAACATATCAAGCTAAAGCACTTGAAATTTATAAAACAGATTAGTGAGATTGTTTTGGTGGGTGAACAGGGCCAAACGTCCCAAATTACTGGGAATCTACTTGTATATAGATGCAATCACTTGTAAATTATGTACTTGTGTCTTATTATATGATCCCTAGAATGAAGAGTGCAGTAGCTAGAAATGCGAGAATATTACTTCCATAATCTCTGTTTTTTTTCTCTCTTTAATTTCTAATAAATACTTTGGGATTTAATTTTAATCCCATAGAAATGAGAAATCTTTTGTCACTAAATTCAATGGTATAAATTTTATCTAGATAATATCAAATCGGATCAATATCATGAATAACAATATCCGAGCTATCAAATCAATTCAGCGTCGAGAATAAAATAGTATAACATAGGAAGATCTTTTATCCATACAAATAAAAAAAGAACTTTCTGATGCAATAAAAAATTCCTTTTTCTTTCTTCATCCGAACCTTTGCCTTGAACTAAAAAAGAAACAACCAATTGATATTATTTGGATTGGATTTGTATCCATCAGGACTGACGGGGCTCGAACCCGCAGCTTCCGCCTTGACAGGGTGGTGCTCTGATCAATTGAACTACAATCCCAGGGAAAAAGTTGTATACCCATGTGTCAGAGTCATCTTCACATTTTCATATTTTGAAAATGCTGTATGATTTTTCGTTGTCAAAACTATAATTTTTTTTTCCTTATGTATGTAAAACTCTGTTTGATATTAGAGGAGCAGCAAAACTCTCTTGATAGGGTGGTGATACCTTTATTGAATATCACAAAATTAGATTAAAAAGAAACAGTGAAATATCCTTAAACAATTCAAAAGAAAAAGATAATTCCACAGCATCAGCATGCACTGCAGATCTTAGGGGTCAAGCTAGGGGCGAAATATTCTTTCCAGATTCCTCCTTACTTTTTCCTTCCCATGCTAATAGGCATCATGTCAGAGGTCTCTGTCTGACCTCCACCAAATGCAAAACTACCAGCCCTTTTTCCTTCCCATCCTTAACACATGGCCCTCTTCAAAACTATAACTCTCAGTTTATTGTTGTTAGAGACCGTCTCTGCACATGTGTTAATTCTGGTAGTTGCTAATCAGTTAGTCATTTCTGTTCCTGTATCAATGTGTGTTATAGCTACTCTAAGATCTGTCTAAGACAGTTAGCCTCCATCTGCTCTTGATTGACTGTATAGAAAACTCTACGACTCATCTGATGAAGAGCAATCACTTTTATTACAGCTTAGCCTCTCAGCTTCTCTCTCCCTCCCCTCATTTTTTTTTCTTCAATTTCCATCACCTTTTTATTCACTTTCTCATTCCACACTTAAATGTAATAACTGTTTCTGTATTTTCTGTTTCTGTATTGGTGAACAATATAATCTGATTGCTGAGATTTTTTTTACAGCTTTTATTGAGATGGGAATGTTTTAAGACATGTTGAAACATATATAATAGCAGTATAGTACTTATCTAGTATATAAAAATATAATTTTTTGGTTATTATATGCTGCCAAACTAAAACCAGATGTACAATACATGTTGAATGACTAGATAGTCTGATCTGATCTCAGAAATCTTTTACCCCTTTTCCTGAGCAGAATGTTTGAGGACATTTGTTGAAACATAGATGATGCCGGTGTCCATTAAAAATATCTTTAATGTTTTGTATTGTGATTGTTGACAATAGTGTTCAAATTTTATGATCTATATTCAGGCTGCACTTGTCTCCAGCTCACAGTCTCAAGGAACCGAGCAACAATCTCAAGAAAGCCAACTGCATGTGCCACATGCATTTAAGAGTTTTAATTTGTCTCAAAAGGACAAAACTCTAAGAGAACTTGCGAAGGACTTGTGGCTGGATATGACCGCAGATGGTAATGTTAGACTTGGTGTAAAATCATTCCTTGATCTCCGCAGCTGGTTTGGGAGCAATGATGTTCCATCCTGTCAAGTTTGCAATGAAGCTGGAATAAAGGTTGTTCCTGTTGCATTTTGACAGTCTTGCTCAATTAAGTTTCTTTTTCCTTTATCATTGGCTATGGTTAAATATTCTGTACCAGCAAAAGTGTAGAGCAAATGTTGAAAGAGACTAGTGGTGTTGTTATTTACTTGTCGATCACATTTTAAACATCATAACAAGTGGAAGGGTTTATTTTTCTTAAATTAATGCCACATTGTTGCTATTTCTGGATCTAATAATTCATTGATCAATGCATACAGGCAGAGTTGTGCAAAAATAAAAATTGTACTGTAAGAATTCATCACTACTGCCTGAAGCAACTTTTCTCGCAGATAAAGGTATGAAATGTTCCATTTTTACCATCTTAGAAATGTGGAGTTCCTGTCTGTCTTACTGCTGCTACTCATTGTTGTTTAGGCTGCTAAAGTTTGCCCAAGTTGTGGCACTTCATGGCCATTTACAGTACCCAAAGCAGAATATGTGCAGACCGAAGATGACAATGGACCTAGGCAAAGCCAACGTGCTACTGGTTCTAAAGGAAAGAAGCGAAGAGCCAATACGGTTGTTGAGGATGACGGAGTTGGATGCAGCAATCAGGATGAGCTGAATGAACATAGAGGAAGCCAGCATGACAATGAACGGGTACAAATGAGGACAAGATCACGCAGAACTCATGACGCAGATACAGTAGGCCCTGGTCCTTCTCAATCATCATCAGCTGTCTCTGAAATGACAAGAGTAACCCGAAAATCCTCTCGCCGGGTCTAAACTGACCATGGTGACCGGGGAATGCTAGGTGAAACAATATATTATGCTGCTGACTATGTTTTGTGGAGCTTCATTGACACACACACAGTGTGTGTGTGTGTGTTTTTTTTAGGTGATGCTGTTAGCTAGTTTTGAGTAGCTATTTCAAATTAAGCAATATCTTGTTATGGTAGACTGATCTGTGGCTTGAAACACTAAACTTCTAGCTAGTAATCTAAATATCAGCTTGTATATTTGTGTTGATGATGTTTAAGGTAGAGGCATTGATGTTATGATCAACTTTGATATATTGTTTATCAGTGTTATACATCTTCCATAGTATAATTATTTTTTAGGCAAATACTAAGGGAGTATCTCCGGATACTCTTTAAGGCCTTAAATAGTAAGTATTTTATAAAATTGTATGGGAATGCTTAAAGTCAACGCATTGAAAATTGTAATGTTTATTTTTTTGATTAAAAACTTCTTTAAATGGAATGCTTAAAGAGTGCCTCCGAGCCCTCGGAGACACTCGTTAGCAAGACTCTATTTTTTATGATAAAGCTCACCCTTTGAGCCCTCGGAGACACTTGTTAACAAGACCCTAATGACATTCACTTGTTTAGGAATATTGCGGCACTAAGGTTAATTAATACATGAACTTAGCGACAACATCACTTAGTTGACTGTGTTAGAAAAGACCAAATCATTACTAGTCTTCCATTGATTATCTAGTACAACAACAATTAAGTAGAGAACATGAACATGACAGCGAACAAACATTTTTTTTTGGTACAATACAAACATTTTTTTTGGATGATTAATCAAACATTCTTTTAATGACAACATAATTTAATTATATAAATTAAGTGAATTATCATTTAAAGATAATTTTATTTCTTTCACACGTTAAATTTATTTCTTTAAATAAGATAATATTAAGGAAAGAAATAAAATTTTAAATATGATAGAAATAAAATTAAGGATTGAAGGATTTAAAGAAATAAAATTATCATTTATATAAATTGTTCTTATTGATTAAAGGATAAATACCTCAAATTATGAAAGGATGGAAAAGTAGTATGTCTCTCCCCCCAACCCAAGAGATGCGGCTCTTGCCGGTTTTTAGGAGCGCGGCAAAAATGTAAAATAGCATTAGTCATCCCATACTTAGGAAAATATATGTTGCTGCTGCATATCATACATTTAGGCAAAATATACAGAAATAGTTAAAATCCAATTAGAAAATTTCAATTGAATACAACTCTAAAACATACTAGTAGGGTAGTAGCACATAATTAACCCATGTTACTCAAGAAAAAAATTATACTAGCAATGGGTTAGGACTCAGATTTGATTTTAAAATTATTCTTAGGACTAAATAAATTGAAGAGCAAAAGATAGATAAAAATTAAAATTCTTTTTCTCACTATAATAACTTTTTATCTTAAGTAGAAATTTTCCAAAATATCAACATACTTACCAAAATATCACACAACATTATAAAAGGGGAATTCTTTGATATATTAGTTGAGGTGGACAATTGGGAAATGGATTCAAGTTTTCTGCACTGTGTAGTCAGATTTTTTGTACCAACCGATCAAGATCGGACGGATCATATTTTAATATAGTTTTTATCTTTATTTAATATATAATTTGGAGGAAAAATTTAGATCGTCCGATCTCAATCAGATGGTCATAAATTCTTGACTGCGTGACTGTATGCTTTATGAATGCATATAATCTAGATCCGGACAATTGTCATAGGTCAACAAATAGTATTTATTAGTTTTTGGGTTAATAGGTCTTTATCCCCTGCAAAGTAGGCGAGTTTTGTTTTTCCCCCCTGTAATTACATTTTTTGAGATCACCCTCCGTAATGTTTTTTTAATTTTTTTCGTAGTGTATTTTACTCCCTTGTGTTTAAAAAAAAAATTCAGTAGGGGGTAAAATACATTACGAAAAAAATATTATTTATGTTTTTTATTGAAACCGAAATAATCCGCCCGCGAACCCACAAACCCCATAACCCTAACCCGTCCAAATCGAAGGACAAAAATGGACAAAGACGGGTCTCTGCATATCAACCGTGGTTTGAGATAGATGAACATTTTGAGGCCGAAACCACCCATACCCGTCCGATGTCCACCCCTACTAAGGACTTTTTTTATGTGCATTGTTTTTAATATATTTTTTTTAAGTTTATTAGAATACAAGTCGTCATTGACGGAATCAGATGAGGTCTAGCTGGACCATGGTCTATCCCCAAAAATTGGAAAAATTGAAAATTACTAAAATATTCTTATTATTTCCTTATGATTTTAATAAAATTACAAGTATATATAGAGAGAGATTTAATATATTATAAATAAAAATATAAATCATAAATCTTAAGCAAATCTTATTTTAATTATAAATCTGAAATATATTTAAATTTAAATTTTTCAAAGAACGTATTTAGGCATATTATTTTGAACATCTTTATACAATAGAAAGACAAACAATATGTCCACAAGTTCTAGATCAACCGAAAAAAAAATACCGAAATTGTTAGGTACTAAGGCTCGAACTATGACTCCCTCATTTGTGTGTGTAAGTTTATGATGACTTTCTCATTTTATCTATGCACTAAAAAAAGGCAAACAATATTTCATTAAAAAAAGACAAACAATATGTGTAGTATAGGCAAATTGGATCATCTTCTTCTCTTTTCTCTCTTTCCCTTTCCCAATTCTCTATCTCTCTCTTAATCATATTATTATTATTATTTTAATGAAGAAAGAGAATAAAACTAAGAGAAAGATAAAGAGTTCAGAGAGGGAAGGGTAGAAAAGAGAAGGAGATGATCTATATCCTAATATATGAAGTTATGTATCCGTTGATTAATAAATTATAGGATGTGATTGCTTTTCTAAGTTTATAATAGAGGAACTCAGAACCTCATACTGTCATACATACTATCTAAACTCTTCGCCATTAGACCAAATCTATTGACTTAGTGTAATTTTTATTTTAATTAAAGATTAAATCATCCCAATTTATTTTTTAAAAAAGTTAAAAGTTGCTTTAAATGTTATCATAACTAAATTGAGTTTTTGAACTAATTAAAATGATCATACTAATTACGCAAAAAAAATGATCCTTATTGTTCCTTCAATTTTTTTTAACTATTAATGTCTAATAAGTAATCTATCTCTATAACTCAACTCTAGAATTTTACTAAACATTCTCATAAACACATTTTAATCAAAGGAGATTTCTTTCTTCTTCTTTAAGATTGTATTGAACACATTTATTCAATAATATGATATAAACACTTAATCGTCGAAAAGAAGAAAGTAATCTGTTTCTATAACTCACAAGTACTCTAGCTAGGATTTTACTAAACATTTCCATAAGCAATTCATAATTATTCAATGCCAAATATTGTGTAATTTGTCCATTTCAATTTTATGTCAACCAAGTTCATAGTTTGGTTCCATATATATATATATAGACCTTACTTCATAGTTTATCCGCAGTAAACTAACATGCAGAATAGCCAAAAATAAAGGAGGGGGCGTAGATTTTTGTCTATCCAAAATGTAAATAGTTGCTTAGTTTGAGAAAGGTAAATTGTACATTATCTCACCTTTTGTTGTAGTTAGCTTTAATTATCTGTTTTTAGTGTTTTTGTGAAATATCAAGCTGTATTTTTTTTTATCTCCCTTGGTTATTCTTACATTTTAGCTCTGTTCAACAAAATATAGTGACTTTATAGCGGATAAGCTAATTAACTAATTGATCGATTGACATTATAGTGTTTGATAAAAATAATATTTGAACTAATTTATAAATATATATTAAATGACATAAAAAATATATGTTTAATTAATATTCAAATTTTTCAAGTAAAATGACAAGTAAAGTTGAGAAAAAGAAAATGATAAGCTATAAGTTTTAACTTTTAAGCTAACTCAAAATAAACTATAAGTTAATAAAAATAAACAATAAGCTCGTGAGAAAAAAGTGTTATTAAACAGGGCTTTTTTCGGTTTATAAACTCCAAATTTGGCATTGTCAAACATAATAATGTTTTTCACATAGTAAATATTCAAGTTTTCTTTTTCAAAATGAAAATTTCAAATTATCCACACAATGCACGGGTTTATACCTAGGCTCGGTTTAATTTTTTTTATAATGACCTAGTTTTCATAGAACATGCATTTTGGAAAGCTAATGAAAATAGTTTATGAACATGTCATAAGTTTTTTCTAATAACAGACCTAAACACTATTTTCATAAACCATGCATTTTGGAAATCTAATGAAAATAGTTTATGAACATGTCATAAGTTTTTTCTAATTACAGACCTAGACACTACTTTCATAAATCATGCATTTTCAAAAGCTAATGAAAATGGTTTATGAACATGACATAAGTTTTTTCTTCTTATAACAGACCTAGACACCATTTTTGTAAATCATACATTTTGAAGAGCTAATGAAAAAAGTTTATCAACATGTCATAAGTTTTTTCTCATAACTGACCTAGACACTATTTTCATAAATCATGCATTTTGAAGAGCTAATGAAAATAGTTTATGAACATGTCATAATTTTTTTCCTCATAACAGACCTAAACAATGTTTTCATGAATCATGCATTTTGAAGAGTTAACGAAAATAAGTTTATGAACATGTCATGAGTTTTTCTCTCATAACAACAGACCTATACATTATTTTCATAAGCCATGCATTTTGTAGAGCTAATGAAATAGCATATAAACATGTCATAAATTTTTTCTCATAACAGACCTAAACCCAATTTTCATAAGCCATAGATTTTATGGAGCTTATGAGAATAATTTATGAACATGTCATAATTTTTTCTCATAACAGACCCTAGTTTATCATTAAATGAAGCATCAAAGAATATTTGGTACTCCCTCCATTTCTTAATATAAGAAAAAATTTTCTTTTTAAATTCATTGAGTTTCTCATGTATTTGGACTATAGTATAGGCTAGATACATTAAAATCTTAATGAATTTAAAAAACAAACTTTCTCTTATATTAAGAAATGAAGGGAGTAAAAGACTTTTCATCACACAATAAAAACCAAAATAATACAAAGATAACCAAACCATTTATTTGATAATAATATCTAGTTTTTAAAACACAGATGATAATAATAATATCTTCCCTTAGCTTAAATAAGCGACATTAATATGCACTTAAATGACTAAGTTGATAATTTTCTTCGTCACCATTATTACAACATTGTACTAAACATGCAGATTTTACATCTTTTTTAGATTGAATAATGATCCTTGGATGTATCGAGGTCCAAATCTTTAAGCCTGACGACCGACTCAACACGCCCTTTCAATGTATTCTTTTCCATGAGCCTGTAACATATTTCCAAAATCGTATTAGGATCGTTATACATTTCATCAATTCATTAACTATGAAGCTCAGATAAAGACTCAAAATACAATACATGTTTCAGTGTCGGATACCAATATGAAGTGTACAACACTAAAACATGTTTCAGTCAAACGTTAATCATTACTATTCAAATGACTTACCGTGCCATCTCTGCGCGTCTCATTGCCTGTTCGGCAATTTCTGAAAGTTCGCGGTAGGTGTTGGTTTCGCCTAAAATGTTGTTCAAGGTTGAATCCTTAAGACCATGAAGTGATCTCTGCGTTGCCACCCATTGCGCTTCCCTCTCTTCTCTGCCATAATCTTTCTTAGTAGTAAACGCGGTCTGTGATTTAAAAACATGAACACAGTTACATGAAAATTGCAATAAATGCGCAAGGTAGCAACCATACCATTGCGCCAAGGCTCGTCATTATCAACAATTCAACAAAACGATAAGCAAAAACAAAAATAAACCTACCTTGTTTTCCAAAAGATTATCCCACGCCTTTCCGCTCAGAATATAGCGGATTGCGATTTTGAGCAAATCAAGAGGGATATAAGTTACCAAACTGTAGAACCAGATAACACCAGCCCAACCCCATCCTATTCCCTTAATTCTGGCAAATTCCCAGTTGGCATACACTGCCATTAGTGTAGCAGCCTGTCAATTACAAAACAAACTATTGTTACCACAACATAACTATATATAGATGATCTCGTGTAGAGTACGAGCGTGCAAACAGACGCGTCATAAAAATAAGAGGTTCGAACTTACCAGTTGAGCAGCGAAAAAAGCAACGAGTAGATAAAGGCCAGGTCTTTCCAAGAAAGACCAATTGCGAGACCTAGTTACGAAAATCAGTGCTTGGCTTATGATACTGACTTGTAAATACAAAGCTGCCATCATTTCATTAGGATTATTTGTCAGAGATCTCACACCAAACTTGTCCTGCAAAATATTTAAAGTTATTCGCGTTTAGGATTTCAGCTAGTATGTGATGATATTGAAGGGAAAAAAAGAAAATATGTAAATTAATTTACCGAGAAAAAGTCAGTATCATGCACCACCCAGAAAAATATGATTGTCATCAGTGCCATGTAACTGCCAAGCACAATTCCGGTAGCGAATATCTCCTTCAGTTTCCAGCTGTCGGGTAGCGGAGATGGTTTCACTCTATCCTTTGATATTGTCATAATGGTACCAGTGTATATGATAATGTTAGGACATTAAGGTAAAGATTTTACTAGTAAGAAAATATTTAAATAAAATGAATGTCATGAAAATGTTATATTACCATCATTCAGTATTGCAATTATCAGAACCATGAAGGCGGAAAAATCAAATTTCCAGATCAAAGCAATTAGCATGAAACCAAACTGCCATAATGAAAAATAAAAAATCAATGATAATAATTAAGTATATATGATTTAAATGTTCAATTACATAGAAAAAAATGTGACACTTTTTTGGTGAAGTTTTATTTCAATACATACCACGATACGAATGGTGATGGACACAGCATAAATCTGTTACATAATCAAACATTTTGTGATTAGAGAAATAAGAGTTTGAGTAAAGTTGAAAGATTGAATTATATATGCAACGAAACTTACAGTATAGTTCTTCATCCTTTGGAAAATGGCCCTGCTGGTGAGCACGGCACTGATAATTACACTCAAACCAGGTTCAGTGAGGACAATGTCAGAAGCACTTCTAGCAGCATCTGTAGCAACAGCAATTCCGATATCAGCTCTCTTCAATGCTGGTGCGTCGTTTACACCATCGCCTGTCATGCCACATATGTGCTTCCTCTCTTGGAGCTTCTTTACGATTGCGTATTTGTGCTCTACCATATCGTACAAAGGAAAAAATGATTAATATAAGTTATGTGAACAGAGGTCAGGATCAAGTATGTTATGATTGTGCCTGAAAAAGTGTCGGTGTCCAAAACATTTATGGCACGCTAACACGGCACTTTGGAGAAGTGTCTGTGTTTCATATATCAAAACTTCTGTTAAAACCAAAAATCAATGTTAACAAGGACATACCAGGAAATACTCCAGCAAATCCATCGGCTTTCTCAATCAACTCATCAACAGGAACATCTGAAGTAATAGAACCTTCTTCAAACAATGCAGATGATGGATACATGTTCGTTCCCATTCCAAGCCTTCTGCCTGTTTCCTTCCCAATGGCAAGTTGGTCCCCTAGAGAAAAACAGAATCAAAAATTAATTTCAAAACTAAAAACTTAAATTTATGGTATGAACTATAAATAGTTTTAAATTGCAGCTGTGGTCGCAGTTAGTGAATGCTACAAACTTTGATATTGCAGCAAAATTATCAGACACACAATTGAGGTTGCAGAATCTAAATAACCTTTACATTGCTCTCCGCAGTTTAGAACTATGTAAAAAAGAAAGCAATGGCCTCAAATCTTACCGGTAATCATTTTTACGTTAACGCCTAGGCTGAGCGCTCTTCTAATGGTTTCAGCACTGTCGTGCCTTGGGGGATCGAATAAGGGCAATAATCCGATGAACTGCCATGGAGCCCCAGGACTGTCTTTGGATTTCTCAGGCACTTCCTGTTACACAAATCACAAAATCAAGCAAAAGTTAAACATGGGAATTCCATTCAAGTAGAAAAATAAACATAGCTGATAATTATATCATCTTTGCTTACCTGATAAGCAACGCCTAATGACCTAAGACCCCGCTCAGCAAACCTATCAATCACTGCATGAGCCTTTCTCCTTACATTGTCTCTGCAGTTGCAGAGATTCAATATCTAAAACAATATAATAACATGGCTTAGTTTGTCATCTTATAAAACATAACAAGATACCACCGTAGTCTAACGCAAGTGGTTGGTGCTCAGGGTGTGCGAGTGTTTAAAACCAAGGATACCGAGTTCAAGTCTTACGTACAATAAACAATAAAATAAAACATAACGATGAAACTCGTATTTACCTGTTCCGGAGCTCCTTTGCTAGCTCTATGCCAATTTCCATCAGCATCAACATAGGCAAGAGCAGTCCTCTTATCTACTGGATTGAAGGGAAGAAAGTGCACCTCATTGATACCAGCTCTAGCCTGATCAATCACAACATTAAAATTCAATTTTATCAACATCTCAAATTCAATAATTTCTTTAATATTTTCCTATTTAAAGAACACCAATTAATTTAGTTTATCTATCAAAAAAATTCTTTAGTAAAAATTCATCAAAAAAACAATCATAGAAACTTTAAATGACTTAAATGCTTGTTGAACTACTTGAAAGATATTTTTTTGATTCGACATGTTTACCTCTTGTGGATCAGGAAGCATTCCGACAATAGCAGCATCAATAGCATCTTGATTTTCTGTCCTAGAAGCTCTTGCAGCTAGAAGTATCACATGGTCCTTATCAACACCTCTAGCAAACACCTCAACCTAGTTTATATCAACACTAAGCTTATTCAAAGTGAGAGCTCCAGTTTTATCACTGCACAGAACATCCATTCCAGCCATTTCCTCAATAGCAGTCATTCTTTTTGTTATTGCGCCTTGCTGCGAAAGCCTATGAGAACCGATAGCCATAGTAACAGACAAAACAGTTGGCATAGCAATCGGAATTCCACCAATCAATAGAACCAAAAGATTGTCAATTCCATCTCTATACTTGCGGTGTTGAATCGGATACATCACAATAAGCTCGACAAGTATACCAATGGCGATCGAACAGATGCAGAAGTTACCGATAGCAGTTAGCACCTTCTGGAAATGTCCTACTTGGTTTGTACTATCCACCAAATGAGCTGCTTTTCCAAAAAAAGTGTGCACACCGGTAGCATACACAACCGCTTCGATTTCCCCCTTAACCGTTGATCCAGAAAACACTTCTTGAGTTGCACACTTCGTCACAGGAAGTGATTCTCCTGTTAATGCTGACTGGTCTATGCTTAAAGGATCGCCCTCTAGTAGTCGAGCATCGGCTGGAATGATGTCTCCTAGCTTGATGCTGATTATATCTCCCGGTACTAAAATTGCAGCATCTTGCTCGCTCCATTTTCTGTCTCTTAGCACCTAATAAATAAAAGATAGATAGAGATGTTATATGACGCAGCGTGGATAAGAGAACGGTGTTTTATAAATAGTATATGTAAATGATATGCTAAGACACAATAATGATGAGTTAGTGAAAAGAATTGTGAATAAACCTTTGTCTTTGGAGCTAATCCAGCCATAAGAGCAGCAGCGGCATTGCCAGCATTGTTCTCTTCGATGAAACTGATTGTCGAGTTGATCACCAAGAGAATAAGAATTCCAACAAAATCTTGCCAGTCCGGAGGCTTTCCTCCACCATTCGCCAGAGCAATCGCCATGATGGCAGCAACTTCCATAACCCATGACAAAGGGTTCCACATAAATCCCAAAAATTTCAACCACTTTCTATCCTTAATCTCTTCGAGCTTGTTGGGTCCATATTCTTGGAGCCTGTTGGCGCCTTCCTCGGAAGTAAGTCCTTCCCTCGAGCATTTCAGGACTTCAAACACTTCGTCCAATGGAATCCGTTCCTAGTAGAAAAAACAACATCAACAAGGTTAGACTTAGAAACATACTTAAATTACATTACATTCAACTCTTATATGTTAGAAATATACACTCGTATCACCTCATATGCAATAAATTTATTTAGAAATAGTGTACATCATGTATGAATATTGGGATGTGCACATAAAGATTTGTATGGCGCAATCAATAATTGAATTCATTTTTAGGTGGAACCATCGTTAAATGATTTATTAGCAAATTAATAGATCATTTTAGAATGACATATACATCACACATTATGGATCAAGTAAAGACTCTGGGGTGTGCTATATAAGAAGAATCCTCAATCCTTAGCAATGAAGTTATTTTTTTTGCAGTTTTGTGGAAAAGATGTTAAAAACACAACTCGTGAATTCGAGTTAGAAACTCAAGAATACACGAGTCAAGTATACCGTAAATCATATATCTTTCAAACTATTATCACAAACCGGACATTAATTATAGTATAAATCAATACAAAAAAGATTTCTTCGATAAATCATATGTAACCAAAAATAGCTAATTAATTATTGTAATTAAAAATTTAAAATCATCACATAAAGGATTTCTTCGATTAAATATTGTGATCGTATTTTTAAAAAGAATCACAATCTAAAAGAATTCAGATTACTCGATAATTTGACAAATTTTCAAAAGTAAAATTTAAACCATTTAGATGATAGTTAAAATGTTGTGTGTATATATATATATATATATATATATATATATATATATAACAGCTAACTAAGTGATGAAATTGTTACAATTTTTTTTCTTCATAGATCTGAGATTTATGACATCATGATCACACGTATTGTGCACCACCACACTGAATCTGATGATATAACATAGTTTCATATAACGTATCAACATTAATATTTAGATGATACTAATAGTTAACAAACAAAACCCTAACTTTTTTATTTTTTTTACGAAACCCTAAAATATATTATTTAGTCAAAACATGTCAATCTAAAAATTGTTTATATATATATACACCAATCGTTAGTTGGTTCAGTGGTGATTGGCGCTGAACTTGGTAGGGAGGACCACGGTTCGATCCCCCGCAACTGCGATCGGGAGGGGGCTGGAACCATTTGATGCCAGAACTGACCCCCGAACCAGATTCAACTGGTGGTGAAAACCAAAAAAAAAAAAAAAAAAAAATATATATATATATATATATATATATATTTATTTATTTATTTATTATAAAGATAAATCTATGCACAAATAGTGCAAAAGAAAGCTCAAAACCAATTTACAAAAAATACAACCGATGCATATGTTGGTCCCAAAAAGACAAAACAAACCCTATTTATTTGTAAATTGATTTGTATCATTAGGGTTAGTTCTCATATAAACAACCTCCATCAATAGTTCAAAATATGATTATCATTAAACACACTGTGCTTGGAGGGTAAAGTGGTAGCTGCATTTTGGCTTCGGCGGAGAATGGTGCAAAAAGGTATTCTCCCTGACGTGTATACCGACAACCATATTGTTAATGGGCTGTGGAAAACCGGTCTTATGGAGAAGGCAGATGGCAAATATTTAAATCAGCATTTATTATTTGTCAAAAAATAAAGTTTCATCATAAACATTAAAAAATTAATAATCAACAAATTAATTATTAAATACTCATTCATGATCGTAAATTTTCATCAACATGAACAAAAAAAATAATCAATCAACATGAATAATTAAACATAGAGAAACAATGATCAAAGAAAAAAAAGAGTATTATACCAAATTAACATGCTCGTTTTTGAGCTGCTCTTGATTGATACTAGCCATGTTGTGAAAATGAGCTTAAGCAACTAGAGACACCAAATAATAATAAGAGAGAGTTATTATAAAGTAACTTATATATAATAACGAGAGGGGTTGAAGGCCAAAGAGTGAAATAGTCAAAGGAAAAGATGAAAAAAAGAAGAAGATGAATTTATAATAAAGATTTAGGCTTGAATCTAGGCTTTTTCAGTTAGGGTATGTTGTGATTTGATGTGATTGTGAAATTGTGCCGTCAAATATATTTTAATGTATGGTCTAACAAATTGAGTAGCTATGGATATACTTGAGCAATGGTAGACATCAAATAATTGCCATAAAATCTAACAGTAACATAAACGCACTTTTATTTCTCATATTTTAACATTAAAAAATTTTATCACCAATTTTTAAAACTTTTAACAAAATTTCCATCGCTAAATTTTGGTCCTGTAATTTTAAGTTGAACAATAATGAACTAAAATATCACCAAGTCACCCAATCCATAGCAAGACCATCAGATATTAATCATAGAAGTTCTGTTAGCTCCAAATCAATATTTTGTTAATCATTCCGATCTTCTTAGAACATCTTCAATGGTGATACCCATTAATATTTAAGTATCATATATATATTATTAATAAGTGGTCTCTACAATGTCAAGTAATATTTGTGCAATTCGTATATATTTTATTCCAGTGATGATACCACTTTGAGTATCATACATTATTAACAAGTGATCTCTTCTATATTTATTTTTTAACTTTGTCTAAATAAAAATAAAAATTTATTTAATTTAATAAATTCGTAGATAAATAAATTAATAATTAAATATAATAAGAAATACAAGACATTAAATAAAAAATGGTGAAAAATACATAAATATGATGGAAAATATATAATAAAAAAAAAAAATAATTTTGATTATTCGCTTGTCTGAAACGCTCCCAAATGTATTTTCTTGTGGCGAGAAAAGAACAAGATTTTTTTTCTTCTTCTGAGATGTACGTGCTTCTTCATCAAACCTATTAATATTTTCTAGATCACTTTTAGTTGATTGACACTTGAGGAGCTTCAATCAAAGTGGTATTGAGTGGTGGTGATGGATAAATAAAATAAAGATGATTTTGGAAGTTTTACCCGTAAGAGTTTGGTTTTAAAACAAATTAATGTAATCATGAATATTATTACTGGACATATTATGATCCATTTGATAGAAAACAAATAAAATACAACTTGAGAACAAAACAAATAAAAATTGTGTAATATAGAAAAATATGAAATATGATTAAATGTTTGTAAAAAAAATAAAATAAAATAGCCATTTAATGATCAAATAAAAAAAAAAGGTAACATTAAATTGATGATATTGTACCTTATTTAAGGTATCAGTATCATCAATTTTGATACCCTCTATGCCACGTTATGAAACTCCATTGATAAAAATAATAAGGTACCATATCATTAGTCTATGAAACTCTCTTAGATACACTTATTGGAGATGCTCTTAGCTCTACATACGGATAGTCACGGAATCCATTTAGTCGTGCAGTCGGTAATCTGGCACCGTTCGGTTGAGACGGTTCTAAGATACTCACTGCACCCATTCTAACTCTATTAAATCCAATTCCTTTTTATTATAGTATTCATTTATTTTTTAGTAAGGTGAATTTAATTCATATACACTATCATACCATAAATAACTTTTACACCGGAAAACAATTGTAATCATGAGTTCATTCAAAACATTTGACTTTAATCATATCTACTTATAAAGTCGTGTATATGGTTCGTTGTGATTTGTTGATATTGATAGTGTAATAGTCATATCAAAATTAAACTACTAAAGTTTCTTCATGATATACATTTTTACTTTTTTGAGTAGAGAAATAATAAACATTGAAATGAAACCTTGTTAACATATAGGAAAGGATTCCAATAGAAGAGGTGTTTGAGCAACTAACATGTTCAGGACAAGGTCTCACATCAGAAGAAGGAACCAACAGGCTTCAAGTCTTTGGTTCAAACAAATTGGAAGAGAAAAAAGAGAGCAAGTTTTTGAAGTTTTTGGGTTTTATGTGGAATCCTTTATCATGGGTTATGGAGTCTGCTGCTATTATGGCCATAATTGCTTTGGCTAATGGAAGTGGAAGGCCTCCTCATTGGCAAGATTTTGTCGGAATCTTCGCTCTCTTAGTCATCAACTCCACTATCAGTTTCATCGAAGAAAACAATGTTGGTACTGTCGCTGCTGCTCTCATGGCTGGTTTAGCCCCCAAAACCAAGGTACTATTAATAAAACACAGTTTGATTATCATGTTGCGCCAAGTGGCATTGTCTCCATTTATTTATTTACGCGCATTATTTTGTTAGATACTATTGGAGTTTGTTAAAGGTAGTTACTAGTTAGTTGCAAGTTAGTTAAGATTTGTTAGTTCAGTTAGAATCACTATATAAAGTGTATCCTACACTCGGATTTAGCAGTCATGCAGTTAGGAAATACCAAACCGTCCAATTAAGATCAGACGGTTTTCACTTTTAGGCTCTACCATGCTTCTCAACATATTTGCGGTGCTATCACTTTTATTAATGTTTGTTCAATTTTTGTGGTAAAAAAATTTTAGGTACTAAGAGATGGTAGATGGAGCGAACAAGATTATGCAATTTTAGTACCAGGAGACATAATCAGCATTAATTTAGGAGATACAATTCCGGCTGATGCGCGTCTTCTCAAGGGAGATCCTTTAAGTGTTGATCAATCTGCATTAACAGGAGAGTCTCTTCCTGTGACGAAGAGTTCTTCGGATGAAGTGTTTTAGGATCGACGGTTAAGAAGGGTGAGATTGAAGCAGTTGTGATTGCTACTGGTGTGCACACTTTTTTCGGTAAAGCGGCTCATTTGGTTGATTGTACTAATCAAGTTGGACATTTTCAGAAAGTGCTAACAGCTATTGGTAACTTCTGCATTTGTTCGATTGCTATTGGAATACTCATTGAGCTTATGTGATGTATTCGATACAACATCGCAAGTATAGAAACGGAATCGACAATCTGTTGGTGCTATTGATTGGTGGAATTCTAATTGCTATGCCAACTGTTTTGTCTGTTACTATGGCTATTGGTTCTCATAGGCTTTCGCAGCAAGGCGCAATAACGAAAAGAATGAATGGTATTGAGGAAATGGCTGGAATGGATGTTCTTTGTAGTGATAAAATCGGAACTCTCACTTTGAATAAGCTTAGTGTTGACAGATTCATATTATAAAACAAGACCTTATATAAAAAAATTCACGGCCCTCCCGATACAATTGTTGCTCCGCCACTACTAATGACAGTAGTATTTTTTGGGCAATCAATGATACCAACTTCTTTTCGGTAAATTAATTTATATTTTATTTCTTATTTAACTCAATATCATTGCCAACGAGCCGAAATCCTAAGCACAAATAACTTTAATTATGTTGCAGAACAAGTTTGGTGTGAGGTCTATAAGACATGATCTTGAAGAAATGATGGTGGCTTTATACCTACAAGTTAGTATAATAAGCCAAGCACTAATTTTTGTAACTCGGTCATGCAGTTTCTCTTTTGCCGAAAGACCTGGTCTTCTCCTACTAGGTGCTTTTCTCATTGCTCAACTGGTAAGCTTGAACCTCTTATTCTTCGATCAACAATACTATATATGAAGTTGCACGTGTTAGTTTCTTAAGATATATACCGTAAGACGTAAGTATTGAAGAACTACCATTTCTTTTTTATTCTGTTATTTATCAGGTTGCAATATTTATAGCAGTGTATGCTAATTGGGGATTTGCAAGAATAAAAGGAATGGGATGGGGTTGGGCCGGCGTAATTTGGTTGTACAGTTTGGTAACTTATATCCCTCTTGATTTACTCAAATTCACAATCCGCTATGTTTTGGGTGGCAAAGCTTGGGATAATCTTATGGAAAACAAGGTAGGTTCTTTTTATTTTCGCTTTTCATTTTGTTGCATTGTTGATGAGGACGAGCCTTGGCGCAACGTTTAGGTTCCTTGTGCACTAAGTCGTCTTGTTTGTTGTATTGTTGATCTAATTGTGTTCATGTTTTCTCATCATAGACTGCATTTACTACAAAGAAAGACTATGGCAAAGAAGAGATGGAAGCGCAATGGGCGGCTGCACAGCGAACACTTCATGGTCTTCAAACTCCAGAAGCATCCAACATTTTCGATGAAAAGAATAGCTATGAGAGCAAATCGCATCTAACAACGAAGAAAGCCTTAAAGATCTTAGTCAATCTATCTTTTAATTTAGATTTCTTGTAAAAAATTGAAGGGTTGATCCTTTTCCTATCTATGCTAGGATGAGATACTATTCTCAAGTATCATATAACATCGATGATTGAGTTAGTTTTTTTTTTCCATAACAATAGTGTTATTAAGATCTCAAAGCTTAATATATTGGTATTGATACCCTTTCTCAATACATTCTTTACAACATAAAGAAAACACAAGAAGAAACTAAAATAAATATTTGATAATGATCTCAAAACAAGGAGAGTGAATGACTTAGTTAATCATCGAGCAATCGTGCCTGATTTCGCCTTGCCTTCCAGTTTTGACCCCGACTCGACCAAGCTTTGTTATAGCAATAACAAAGGCTTTTTCAAAGGCTGTGTTATTGGATGCAAACAACTTCACTAAGTTTTTATGAGTAAACAAAGCTTGATCAGAAGAGAGTAGTTCTATTCCTTGCTGAAGATTCTTGTAGTATTGGTTATCAAATGTCCTAGGTGTAACAGGATCCATATCAACAACAAGTCTAGGGTCTACATCTTTTGGACACACTTGTTGGAGCTGTTTTGCGTATCGAGGATTAAGTGATGGATCAACTATCTTCCCACTTTTGAAGTTGTAAATTTGTTTCGAGAATTGGTTACAGTGAGAGAATCCAATAGTATCCGCTCCTGCAACCACAAATTATTGAATACCATAATCACTTTTTTTATCCGTAACAAACGAACCTTAAATACCAAGTCTCGTAATCTCAAGCTAAAAAGTTTTCTCCTCGTAGTTTTGAATAAATTACCTGATAGAGAAATTAGATCGGTTAGCGTGAGGCCATGTGATGCAAACATTTTGGTTAGCTTTGCTAGTTTGAATTCAGGATGAGGAAGATTGTTTGTGACACTGTCTTTTGTCGAGATTCTTCCATCCGGTCTTCCCAACTCTACCACATAAGATGGCCCTCCTGTCTGAAAAAAGCAATTTTTCAGTATTCAGCTGAAATTGTACAAGAAATAACAATGTTACACTTACAGTTATCTACATAGCCAAAGTTATTTAATGATGTTATAAAGTTTCAGTTACAGTTTCACATGTGTTGCAATGCTTGATATTACAAATAGGACCATTCATGGTTCGGTTCGAGAAGAAAAAATGAAATGAACAGAACCATTATAACAATTTAGTAAAACTGAACCGGATTGTTAATGGTTCGTCTCTATCGAACCAAACTGGTATAAAGGTTCGTCTCTAATCATCTAGGTTGTCGATAATTCATCCATGTTGTCAGAGTCATCCTCCTCATAGTCTCAATGGCGATGATCAAAACACTTCGTATCAATTTCTTCAATTGCCTTTCGAAATTTTGTGTGCTAATTTGCTCTTCAACTCTCCTGTCGTGCGAATCGATCATCGTCCTCTGCAACATTTATTCTCCGCTCAATTCTTTCCATTTGTACAACTATCTCAGTCCAGGAATGAGCAAAAAAAGAGCAATATATTTTAAGAGTACACTGAACAAGTAGTTAGTGAGAGGAATAAAAAAAGAGAACTACTTTGTTTCAATCACAAGGACCTTGTACTCAATGCCTATTCACTCTCAATAGCTTCCATGAGTGTTTTCCATGCAAATTATTCCTGTGGAGGGAAAAATTAGCTCTCCATTTGGACATATCAAATTTGTTGGCCTAACAATCAAGCAAACTAAAGCTACTAGGATTTGGAAGGGACTAGGATAATTTGCAGCCTCTAAATCTCATACCCCTAGTTGATAGTTGTACACCAAAAAAAAAAAGAAGCAAATTGACTATTTATCACGTACCATTCACAAATAATTCATAGTAGTGGCAACTTACCATTCAATTACTTGTATCACTTTTTGAAGACTTCTACCATCTTTTAAATTGGTCTGTTTGTCCTTCCAAGTCTGAAGCCACATGAGCAACATGACTTTGGTTCATGAATTGCATTCAATCAAATTCATTAAATCCTTTGTGTTGTAGCGATACCTTCTTCTAGAAACCCTGCAAAATTAAATAAATAAATAAAAAAACACAAATTCAAATTAAATAAAGAATTTTCTAAACACAATCCACGAATACATAGATATGGAATAAAATACCTTCATTAAGGGGTCTGCTACAAAATGTTGGTGTACAAGGTGATGAATCAATGGAATAGTAAGAAGAGGACAAAGACAGCGGCCACAAAAATATGAAAGGAAGAAATTAATTGCATTGATAAAAGAGTAGCTATTTATACAAAGAGTAAAGTTTGCCACATAGGCCCTAAAGATAAAAACTTAACAGACAAGTTCAAAAAGTACTTAACATTGTAAATACTAAAATACCCTTAATATAAATTACTTCTAACACCATCCCTTAATTTATATTTAGACAAAACTGACAACACCAATTCCATCCCTCAAACGAAGGAATTGATCAGTTTTGATAGCCTTTGTCAACACATCTGCCAGCTGCTTCTGAGTGCTACAGTGCACAACTTCAAGCACTCCATTCTGAACCTGATTCCTCAGAAAGTGATACTTGGTCTCAATATGCTTGCTTCTTCCATGCAGCACTGGATTCTTGGCAAGATTGATTGCAGACTTGTTATCAATCATCAGCTTCAGAGGCTTGTTTACCTTGATCTTCAGATCCTGCAGTAAGTTCAGAAGCCACACAGCTTGGCATGCAGTCACAGCGCCTGCAATATATTCAGCTTCACAGGTTGATAGAGCAACAACAGGTTGCTTCTTGGAACACCACGAAACAGGACCTCCCAGAAATTTAAATAAATATCCAGAAGTGCTTCTTCTATCAACTCTGTCTCCACACCAATCAGAATCTGAATAACTCAGAAGTTCTGATTCAGTCCTTCCTTCAGAGGGAAATAGCACTCCATGCTTCAGAGTCCCCTTGATATACCTCAGAATCCTGACAGCAGCTTGGTAATGGGACCATTTTGGTTTACTCATAAATCTGCTAACCATTCCAACTGCAAAACAAATATCAGGTCTGGTATTACACAAATACCTCAGAGAACCAACCAACTGTTTGAAGGTTGTAGCATCCACATCCTCTCCATCAGAATCGGAATCCAACTTTTGATTCGTATCAGAGGGTGTGATAGCAACTTTGCAATTCTCCAGCTTAAATCTCTTCAGAAGCTCAAGTTCATACTTCAACTGATGCAAAATGATTCCTTTCTCAGAATATAGAAATTCCATCCCTAGAAAGTAACTCATTTTTCCAAGGTCTGTCATCTCAAACTCATTCATCAGAACCTTCTTGAACTTAGCTATCTCTTGTTCAGAACTTCCTGTCAGCAGTATATCATCAACATACAAACATACCAGAATCATATTGCCTTCTGAAGTGTGCTGAACATAAACACCATACTCCAACTCACATTTCTGAAACCCTTGTTTCTTGAAAAATGAATCAATCCTCATATTCCAGGCTCTGGGCGCTTGTTTCAATCCATAGAGGGCTTTATGCAATCTATACACCATCCCTTCCTGATTCTTTTTCTCAAAACCAGGAGGTTGTGACACATATACCTCTTCTTGTAATGGACCGTTCAGAAATGCAGATTTCACATCTAAATGCATCAGAGGCCAATTCCTGTTAGCAGCTATTGCAATTACCAGTCTAATTGTTTCGTGTCTTGCTACAGGTGCAAACACTTCAGAATAATCTAGTCCAGGTTTCTGCAGAAATCCTCTTGCTACTAACCTCGCTTTGTGTTTGCCAATTGATCCATCTGGCTTTAGTTTCTGCTTGAAAACCCATCTGACGCTGATGGCTTTCTTGCCTTTTGGAAGTTCTGATAGCTTCCAAGTCTTGTTCCTCTTTATAGCATCAAGTTCTTCTTTCATGGCCTGCAACCAGACTTGTTGCTTAAGAGCATCTTCTGTGCTCACAGGTTCAGAATCTACTAACATTGCACACTGAATAATTTCTCCCTCAGAGTCTACTTCAGTGTCTTGCAACATTTCAAATCCTGCAAATCTTCTTGGGATGCTTCTGATTCTCCGTAGCCTCTGAACTTGTTCAGAAGCACCTTCAGAAATTCTTTCTTCAGAATTTTGACCTTCAGAATTAGCTTCAGAATTCTGGCCTTCAGAGTTAGCTTCAGAATTCTGACCTTCAGAATTAACTTCAGAATTCTGACCTTCAGAATTGGCTTCAGAATTCTGACCTTCAGAATTGGCTTCAGAATTCTGACCTTCAGAATTGGCTTCAGAATTCTGACCTTCAGAATTGGCTTCAGAATTCTGACCTTCAGAATTGGCTTCAGAATTCTGACCTTCAGAATTGGCTTCAGAATCAGAGTCAGATTCAGAATCACCATCAGACTCAGAGTCACCATCAGAGTCATCTCCATCTTCTGAATCATCTTCAGAGCCTTCAGATTCTGACTCACCTTCAGAGCCATCCTCTGAGATTCTCACATCAGAATTTGATTGAGACTTGTTCCAATCCCAAATTTCAGATTCCTTCACAATGACGTCTCTGCTGAATTCAATTTTATTAGTCTCTGGACAATAAAGCTTGTACGCACCTGTACTGTGGTACCCCACCAGTAACATTACTTTGCTTCTATCATCCAGCTTCTGTCTTCTGGCTTCTGGAACATGTTTATAGCATACAGATCCAAACACCTTCAGATGACTAACACTTTGCTTCTCTCCAGTCCACTTCTGAATAGGAACTATTTCCTTCAGCTTCTTCGTTGGACATCTGTTGAGCACATATGTTGCAGTGGCAACAGCTTCTCCCCATAAATGATGAGGAAGCTTCTTCTCTTTCAGCATGCTTCTCACCATATCAAGCAAAGTACGATTTCTTCTCTCAGCAAGACCATTGTGTTGAGGAGTATAAGGAGCTGTAACCTCATGCTCAATTCCATTCTCCTCACAGAAAGTTTTAAACTCATTAGAATTAAACTCACCACCACCATCAGTTCTGAGAATCTTCAGCTTCTGACCACTCTGTTTCTCAGCCTTCACCTTGAACTTCTGAAACTCAGCAAACACTTCATACTTGAACTTGATGAGTGTTACCCATGTCATCCTTGTGAATTCATCAACAAAAGATACAAAATACTTGTTTCCTCCAAGTGAAGGTACTGGAAATGGTCCACACACATCAGAATGTACTACTCCCAAGGCATGTTTTGCTCTTGGAGCTACTTCTGATGCAAACGGCAGTCTTGGTTGCTTCCCTTTCATGCACACCTCGCATGATTTTTCAGGCTTCTTGATTATAGGAATTCCATGTACCAGATTCTTTGACTTCAGACGCCCCAAGCTTCTGAAATTCAGATGACCAAATCTTCTGTGCCACAACTCACTATCCTTCTCAACACTTGTTGCACTAAGACATTCAGAATCTGCAGTTCTAACATTCACCTTGAATGTTCTGTTCCTTCCCTGTTCTGACTCCATAATCAACTTCTGATTACCGTCATATAGCTTCAGAAGATTGTCTTCAATAGTAACTGAAAAACCTTTCTCAATCAATTGACCCACACTCATCAGATTGCTTTTCATGCCTGGTACATACCACACGTTCTGAATCAATGCTGCTTTCCCATTGTTCAAAATGACTTTGACATTTCCCATACCTTCAGCGTTGAGGTATTTATCATCAGCACATCTGATCTTTGTACTCCTTCTAGAGTCAAAATCAACCAACCACTTCTTGTTTCCAGTAAGATGGTTTGAACACCCTGTATCCATATACCACCACTCTGAATTCACATCATCAGATTCAGAAGCCATTAGTAAAACAAATTCACTATCAGAGTCATCAGAACTTCTGGCTATATTTGCTTCTTCTGACTTTCTTTCTTTGTTTGACTTGCACTCAGATGCAAAATGGCCAAACTTCTGACAAGAGTAACACCGTACCTTTGTCTTGTCTTTTCCTTTCTGAGCATACTTCTGCTTTCCAGAAGTTGAGGTTTTTGGATTCTGAGCTCCATCAGATCTATTCTTGGCTTCTGACCAAGGCTTTTTCTGAAGCTTCTTCTCAGAGGCTGCTTTCAGAGCATGCTGCTCTACTTCTCTTTCAGAATTTCTCTCAGTTAGACGCAACTCTTGTGCTTCTAGACTGCTCTGTAACTCTTCTATTCTCATGGTTTCCAAATCTTTGGAATGTTCAATAGATACAACAATGTAATCAAACTGAGGGGTAAGGGATCTCAATACCTTCTCAATGATTACTTGTTCTGAAAGAGTTTCTCCACAAGCTTTCATCTCATTAGTAATCAGAATTAGTCTGGAGATGTACTCACAAACCTTCTCATTGTTCTTCATGTTGAGATTCTCATACTGTTTTCTGAGGGTTTGAAGCTTTACCTTCTTTACTGACGCATCACCACCGTAACACCTTGTCAGAAGATCCCAAGCCTCCTTCGCCGTCACTGAATCAGCAATCTTCTCAAACACACTCTCATTCACACACTGATGAATGTAGAACAACGCCTTCTGATCCTTCTTTCTAGTAGCTTTCTGCGCCTCTTTCTGCTCCTCTGTTGCATCTGCTGCAACAGGAACGTATCCTTCAGTGACAAGCTCAAGCACACCTTGAGCACCGAACAATACAAGCATTTGTTTCATCCAACGATTCCAGTTTTTGCCATCAAACACTGGAAGCTTGGTACTCATGCCACCGTTTCCGTTCATCTTAAACCTTGTACAGTACACTCAAATCTCACTAACACTCGTGTTTCCCAATCCCACAAAATCAGAAAAAGTGATTATGTTCAGATTTTTGTTCAAGATTCAACACAAATCAAGAACCAAAAATCAAACACACACAACTCACGTTTCACTCGTGTTTCCCGTGGATTCTAACCGGAGCTCTAGATACCAATTTGTTGGTGTACAAGGTGATGAATCAATGGAATAGTAAGAAGAGGACAAAGACAGCGGCCACAAAAATATGAAAGGAAGAAATTAATTGCATTGATAAAAGAGTAGCTATTTATACAAAGAGTAAAGTTTGCCACATAGGCCCTAAAGATAAAAACTTAACAGACAAGTTCAAAAAGTACTTAACATTGTAAATACTAAAATACCCTTAATATAAATTACTTCTAACACAAAAGAGCAATAAGTGCATGTCTAAGTTTCTAATGTACTAAAACAACATAAATAAGTGCATATGCCCTGTAAATTAATCAAATCAAAGTCATATATAAAAGTTATCTCAACAAATGGCAGCACATTGTTCCCTCTCAAATTTTTCAGCACAAAAATTTGCTTCTCATTTTTATATATAGTGAATTGGCCCTTGGACAAAACACGGACCATATAGCCTTATATATAATTTGGTTTAGCACAAGTCTAATCCAAAAGAAGGAGGGAATATTAATGGACAAATCATTAAGGCTCAAAAATATCAACAAACTTGTACATACTTCCACAATGATATATAAAATGTAAGAGTCATATGCATTATGTCTGACACATTTGAAAGCATAAATCAATAGATGAAAGGTCCATCTGATCTGTAGAGATCATAATTTAATGGTACCAAAAGAACTTCTTATTCACAATAAGAATAATATACAATTTCCCATAGTGTACACCATCAAATAGAAATATAAATAAAAATAAGAGGCGAGAGCAATGTACCCAAATAATCCAGGGGATCATGAGTCTCTGACAATTTGAAATTTAACTTCTGCATATGCAAGAGTCAAAGCCCCTTTCTCAATATGCCTTAATCTCATTTTTTGATAGATCATAAACCTGCATCAATAAATCTATACCTTGGCTAAACTATACATATTTCTTAAATCAGTAGTAGTTACTAGATTCATCAATCAACTGAACAAAGAAAATATCAAAGTTAAGAAATGTAACTTACATGGAATTAGACAAAGATATGGTTCACCGATTAACTCATAAGTCATAACCTCAACTCCTTAAAATAAACATAAGGTCAAAATGACTACCACATAGGAATATGTGTGGTTATTTATCAAGAATGTTTGGTTATATCATTAGTGAACAAATAGTTTCCACTTTAATTAATCCCTTCATGTAATGCTAATGACATTTTTATATCATTACTAGAATGATGCCTACCTCATATAGAAGCTGGGATTGAGTGTGACCAATGTAGTTCTAAAATATATCTATCAGAATCATAATTTAATTCCTCTAGAAGCCCCTATAAATTTCTAAAATTTTACATTTAGAAACCAAACGCTTCTTGAAGAAGAGGATAAATTTTACATTAGAAACCAATACTTTGCACAAAGAAAAAATTTTTAAAAAAATATATATTTAATTTCACAGTCAACAACAAATGCAAAATCTAAAACAATAAAACCATGTTAAAGATAAGTATATCAAAAAGTTGCTATACAAAGACTAAGAGTTTACCATAAAATACCTTGAATCGAAGATTCTGGTTGTCCTGCCCTCAACTATTCTCTAAGCTGGATCGACTTAGCTGTACAAAAAAAGAACAAGGACAATTCTGAGTCCGACAAATTGGAGAATTGTGAGAGGGGAAACGGGAAGCTATTGGAAATTGAAGGGAAAATCAGTTGAGGTTGAGCAATTGGAATGGTAGATAGCGAGGGTTTTTGTGAGAAGCTTGTTGAATAATAGAAATCTCTGAGAAATCAAATACTATGGCGAAACTAGGGTTCTAAAAGGGAGAAAACTGTTTGTTTCAAAAAAAAAAAAAAAGAGTGAGAAACAGTGAGATAAACAATTTTGTTTTCTTGATGAAAAAGAAAATCAAAATAGGTTAGTATAAAGATTAATTTTGTGCGGAAATAAACAAATAGATTAGTATAAAATTATTATAATTATAAAAATAAGTATATAATTATTATAAATATGCTTTATAGTTATTGACAGTGAAACCGTGGATAACAATTTCAAATAATTCATAACAAGTTTTTAATTTTATCAACGGTTTAGTTATGGATAAGTCGTCGGTACTTTCAAAATTTCCCACGACCACAGAGTCGTGGGTAATTATTTGCGGGTAATAAAACAATTTCTTGTAGTATCCGTAGAAAATTCCACGAAGTGAATGTGTGAAAAAACTTTAAAAAAACAAGAGAAGAGTAGGTAGATAAGCCATTTGGTACATTAAATTGCATTGATGGGAATAAGCGGTTACGCTATTTAATACCTAATTTTCAAAAAATGAGACCCTAGGATAAAAAATAAGTCAAAGCCACCATATATATGAGTCATCATATTCTATATAACAAAACTTATTTCAACGTTTATCATGAGCAATATTGTGAGCAAATATAAGTTTGTATGCTTCCAACTCTTATTGTAAAAAATAGGGTTAATAGGTATTTACCCCCTGCAAAGTAGGCGAGTTTTGTTTTACCCCTGTAATTTATTTTTTTGATAACACTCCATTGTAATGTTTTATTTTTTTTGTTCGTAGTGTATTTTATCCCCCTGTAATATTGTTTTGTTTTACCCCCAGGGGGGTAAAATGAACTACAAAAAAGAAAAAAAATTACAGGGGGGTGTTCTCAAAAAAATAAATTATAGGAGGGTAAAACAAAATTCGCCTACTTTGCAGGGGGTAAAGACCTAATAACCCTAAAAAATAAAATAAGGAATACATCAAAAATAAAAAGGATAGTGACATGTGACTATACAATTGCAACTCATATGAAGAAAACTAAAATCTTAATTATACATTTACACTATTAAATAAAATATGAGATGTTCCTTCAAAGTTATGCAATACTATAAGAGATTTATTATATTAAAATATAAACAAAACTATGATATAAAACCATAAAAAAAAAATCTCAGTTTTCTAAACAACTTTTTTATTTTTATATATATACTAATATTAAATATAATCACATTTTAAAATAATATCTATCATATAACTATGAAATTATATTGTATCACAATAATTATTTTTCATTTATAAAAATATTTTAATTATATAATTTCATCGAACCCATGATTTTTGGTCTCTCTAAATATTTTTCATTTTTGTTAAATATAAGAGACCTTGAATTGCAAAGAGGAAAATATGCAACTATGCTATTTGAAACATGCTTACAATGAATAAGATCAAAAGGTGAAAAAAACAAAACTATCATATATGAATCACATTTTATAATCGGAACTTATTTCAACCTTTCTCTATTACTCATGGACAGTATTGTCACCAATCATGAATATCTCCAACATCCCTATTGAAAACAATATGAAATACACTAAAATAAGAAAAAAATAAAAATAAAAATAAAAAACAAGCCAATTTGCAGTTACACCACTGCAATCCTCGAAAAGAAAATTAAAGTCATGATTACACTATTAGCATAAAAATATGGAGATGGGAATAAATAGATAAACTATTTGCTACCTTAAATCGCATAGAATGGATAAGTAGTTACACTATTTGATACGCAATTTTCAAAAAATGAGATTCCGTCATAAAAAAAAGTCAAAGCCACCATATACGAATCATATTCTATAATGAAAGCTTATTTCAAAGTTTCTCATGAGCAATATTGTCAGCAAGTCTCCGACTCTTGTTGAAAATAAAACAAGGGATACATAAAAAACAAAAAACAATGTGACAATACAAAATCAACTAATTAACATAAAGAAAACTAAGATCTTATATGATTACAGTGTTAAAATAAACTATGAGGGCAGCTCCCTTCAAACTTTGTTGGAACAAAAGTGGTTCTAACATGACCTAATTGAGTTTTGATGATAACAATAATATTAATATATAATAGGGTACACTGATAATTTACTCTAAGTGTGCATGTATATATGTTAAAATTTAATATGCACTAATGAGTACTTGATAAACTCTGAAACGCATTCTAAAGACATATCAGAAGATGACTCTAGCAAGTTTTGAAGAAAAACATAAGAAGATGCAACTATCAGAAGCTACACGTCAAAAGCGTATCAGAAGCTGTGTTGGAAACACAAGGTTCTGATAGGGCAGTCATAGCCGTTTTGTCAGAAGAACATTCTCTGCTCCTTATGATTGGAATTCATCATCAGTCTGGCAAATTCAAATTGGAGAATAATCATAGTACATCATTCTTATCCTCACAGATAGTGACGTTAGTACTATTGTACTATTTCATTACCTGATATGGGCGGATATTTGAATTCAAGGAAGGGATAAGATGATCATTGCCTAATTTGGTTAAAATATCACGTGAAGGAATATTGTACGATCTCCAGCTGGCTATCTTCACTGCAACAGTCGTCATACGCTCCACTACTGCCTATAAATAGGAGGATAAATTGTAAAGTGTTACTTGAGCATTGCAAGTCTGTTGCTGTGTGCTTGAGCAATTGTAATATTTTGTGATTATAGTCAACTCCCTTGGAAGTGCAAGGGGACCGGAGTACTCTCGGATTGTAAGGGAAACCAGTATCAAAATCTATGTGTTTATCTCTCTCTCTCTCTCTACCTTGTCTTTGCGTTGATTGTGTTATTATTCCGCTGCATATTCTGAGAAGTTGAGAAATTTAGAAAAAGTTGTAAAACTCCCCCCCCCTCAAACTTATGCAATATCATAAGAGATCTATTATATTAAAATATAAACAAAATTACTATGTAAATCAATAAAAAAAAATATAATATTTCTAAACAACTTTTTTATTTTTATACATATAGTAATATTAAATTTAAACATTTTTTAAAGTAGTAGCTATCTTTTTTTTTTTTTAAACCAAAAGGGTGCTAGCAAAGAGCTAGACACCAAAACTTCATTGAAAAAAAGAAAAGAGATAAACAAAATGGAGGGGACTAGACCAAAACTCCATCAGACAAAATATAATCTATAATTAGGCCAACCTAGCTTGTTTTTCTCAAAACTAAGCCTAGAGAACAAGGGGAGCTCATGCCAAAACATTATGGAGTTTAAACCTAAACCATGGTTTGCTAACTCATCAGCCACTTGATTCCCTTCCCTACAAATGTGAGTTACAATAAAATTCATTTGCCTAAGCTTGAATAAAGCATTGTTCCATCTATTTCTTAAAGCCCAAGGAATGCAAATGCTAGGTTTTGAAAAAGCTAAAACAACTAGAGAAGAATCAGTTTCTAACCAAAGCTGGTTCCAGTTCATCATATTTGCAACTTCAATAGCTTTCAAAGCTCCCTGTAGCTCAGCATGGAAAGAAGATGCAAAACCAATAGGTTCTGCAAAGCTGAGAAGAAAATCTGCATTGTGATCTCTAAAAATACCCCCACATGAAGCTTGACCAGGATTACCCCTAGAAGCTCCATCAATGTTACATTTGATCCAGTTGGGAAGAGGAGGACACCAAAGGATTTCTTTAACTGAGGTAGTTTTAGGAGGGTGTATATTGATTCTAAACTGCTTGAGGACCTTAAAATCTCTCAATGAATTAGAGCTGGCTTTCAAAGTATTGTTCCCAGATAAAGCAGTGTTGGAAACTATTATAGAAATTGCAGAATTAACATTAATCTTCTTGTTATCATACCTGAACTTGTTTCTAGCTAGCCAAATAGTATTAAGAAGATTAACTATCACAGCAGAAATTGCAAGCTTGCATTGAGGAGACCAATTCATCTCTGGCAAAGACCACATATCATCCATGGAGGTGAAATGAATAGACAAATTCAAGCACTTGGCTAACCAAGACCAGAGGGCAGAAGCAAACTCACATTGAAAAAACAAGTGAACTGAAGACTCAGCTTGCTTGCAGCACAAGCTACACATGGAAGGCATACAACAACCTCTAGTTAATAATTCACAATCTGTTGGAACTTTTCCATTCATCAATCTCCAGACAAAAAGAGACTTAGAGGGAGGAATATCTGAATTCCAAATAAGCTTAGGCCAAGAAAGTTCTTGGTACTAAGAAGACTTGAACAAGTAAGCATCTTTAAGCTGTAAAGCCCCAGTGTCAGAGTGAATCCAAAGCAAAGAATCTTGAGAAGCTTGAAGGGGAATAATATTTCTATGAATGAGAGAACTAATAGTGTAATGTTGCAGAATTTGAGGAGGAAAATTCCAATCTCCATTGACAATGTAATCACTAACCGTAGAAGTAAGATGTTTACTAATATGAGAGGGAATATTAAAGAGATCAACAAGAACCGTTCCACACCAATTATCCTTCCAGAAATTTATATTCTCTCCATTGCCTAACAGCCAAATTGAATTATCCATGATAACACTGAATTCTTCTTTTACACTACTCCATATAGATGAAGAGATGTGATGCTTAATGACCTGCCTACCTCTAAAAATCCTAGCCTTCAAAAGATGAGCCCAACTGCAGGAAGAATTAAATAAAGACCAACACAATTTCAAATTTGTTGCTGCATTAAGGGCAGAAAGAGATCTCATGTTTAAACCCCCTTGAGAAAGAGGTCTACAAAGCTTCTTCCAAGAGACAATGACTAGTTTTCTCTTGTCTGGGTCCCCACTCCAAATAAAGTTCCTAATATTTTTCTCCACTTCCTTGATAAGAGAGACAGGCCAGGAATAAAGAGAGATGCTGTAAAGCATCATGCTTTGAATAACTGCCTTAACTAATTGAACTCTACCAGCCATGGATAACAATGAAGCCTTCCAAGAAGCAAGCTTCAATTTGATTTTATCTGCTATAGGTTGTAAATGACAAACTTTTGGTTTACCTTTGAAAATTGGGACACCAAGATACAAGAAAGGAAGAGAACCAACATTAAAATTGAGCAGCTGAACAATGAGAGATAATCTTCCTTGTGTTATAGAACCAGAAAACACAGTAGATTTGGAAGTGTTAATCCTTTGGCCAGATTCAGAAGCATAATCCTCAAACAGAGATTTAAGGGCTCTAAGACCAGACAACTTGCCCTTACAAAAAATCATCAAATCATCCGCATAGAAAGTGTGAGAAGGTACCTTGATATTTCTAGTACCTTTGATAAGATCCAACTTGCCTTCCCTAACCAACTTAGAGATACCTCTACTGAGCTTTACCATTAATGGAGATGGACAAATAAGCTGACTCTAATATAACTTGAATCCAGTTACAGAAAATGTTGTTAAAACCAAGCTTCTTTAAAACATTCAGCAAGAAAGACCAATCCAGGGTATCAAAAGCTTTAGAGATATCAATCTTCAAAGCCAAATTTCCCCCAAAAGATTTGTTATGCAGGAGATTAGCAGCTTCAGATGCTATACAGAGACAATCCCTAATATTTCTATCATGCACAAATCCTCTTTGTTCTTCAGAGATAAGAGAAGGGAGGATAGAAGCTAACCTGTCAGCTAAGATTTTGGAAATGATCTTAAACTTAACGTTAGCCATTGCAATAGGTCTATACTGATCAATAGAGGAAGCATTAGGAACTTTAGGCAGCAAGGCAATAATATTAGAATTGTAGCCAGGAAGAATCCAGTTTGAAGTGAAAAATTGAAGGACAGCATTAACCACATCTTGATGAACAATGTCCCAGTAAAATTGAAAAAAAAAAGCCCCAAAACGATCTGGACCTGGAGCACTGTCCTTATTTAGGGCAAAAACTGCATCTTTGATTTCCTGATGAGAAGGCAAGTTGGTAAGCAAAACATTCACATCCTCAGTGACTAAAGATGGAATGACTTCATCTGCAAGCTTCAGATCCTGCAAAACAAGGTTAGAGCAAAAAATATTTTTATAGTAGTTTACTATATGATCAGAGATTTGCTGAGGCTCAATCAAGACAAGGTCACCATCTTGAAGGGAGGTAATAGGCTTGGAAGAGTTTTTGATTTTGGCCATTCTGTGGAAAAACTTGGTGTTTCTATCACCCTCTAGATGCCAACTTAAATGAGCTTTTTCCTGCCAGAAACATTCTTGTCTACACAAAGCATCTTCTAAATTCTTTTGAGCTAAAATCTCATCATTCAAGAGGTTGTCTGTAGGGCCAGAGGTTTGAATAGCTTCTTGTATAGAGTTCAAGGCTTGTTCAGCAATAGTTACAGAAGAGTGAACATTACCAAAACAATTCTTATTCCAATCTTTCAGAGATTCTTTCAATAATTTCAACTTCTTAGAAAGGACAAGCATGGGACAGCCTGTGATATTCACATTCCAACAGTCCTGAATAAGACTCTTACAGTCTGGGTGAAGAGTCCACATCTTCATGAACTTAAATTGAGAGGCAAAAGAAATTTGGGAAAGGTTAAGGTCAAGAAGAATAGGAAAATGATCTGATTTAAGTTTGGGAAGAGTTGAAACAGTAATGGAGCTGCAAAGATCAATTAAAGCTTGATTAGAGAGAGCTCTATCTAATCTTCTCTCTGTGTGATTTCTTCCTTTTCTACCATTGGACCAGGTAAAGTCTGCACCTCTAGTAGGCAGATGTATAAGCTCAAATGAATCTGACCAAGCAAGAAAATCTTCCATTGACAGTCTAGCTGGTTGATTTCTACCTCTGTGTTCATGTGCTCCTATAATGGCATTGAAGTCACCAATGAAAGACCAGGGTAAATTGTATTGAGATTGGAGAGAGTTAAGCTTAGTCCACAGTTGTCTTCTAGTAATATAGTTGGTACTAGCATATATGACAGAGAAGGCTAGGGTTGAGTTATTCTCAGATATAGTAAAGGAAATATGTTGATTATCTGAGTCTAGAATGATGGGATCAAGGTTAAGTTTACATATGCACCATAAATTAGGTAGCATATTAGGCCTAGTGTTCATGGCAAACAGCTTTAAACTAAGGTTAGCTAACCATCTCCTAGGAAAATCAGAGAAGTTAATCCATGGTTCAGCTATGAAAATAAAATCAGGTTTGTGAATAGTGATTAGTCTTTTAAGGGCTATTCTTGTTGGGGAGTTAGCCAAACCCCTTATATTCCAATAAATGCACTTCATTTAAAAGGTTTTTGGCTAACCTTGGATCTGGTTGCATAAGAGTCTTTGCTAGACTTTGAAATTTTCTTCTGGGCTTTCTTTTGATTTTTTGATATTTGAACTTGAAAACCATCATTATCTTCAATTTGAGCCTGGCCAGCTGAAGCTTCTACAATTTGATCTTCTTCTACCATATTGGCCCAAGATTCCTTGAGAAACATTACATCTTTTTGAACCCTGACTGGAGTTGCAGGATCAGAAAAACTATCATCCTTGTTAAATTGTGTAGCATCAACAAACTCATTATTATCATCACTGTTTTCAGTTCCTTCAAAGTGTTGCTCCTCATCTTCAATATCATCAACTCTATCTACTTCATCATTAGTTTTACTTTGCTGACTCAAACTATCATTGTCCTGATCCTGAACAAGGATATTGAATTGGTTTTGAATATCTACTAAGGGACCAGAGACCCCCTCAGGAGATGTAGTTTTAGAGCTTTCTCCAGCTTGAACATTTTCAGGTATAGCTTGATTTTCAATCACAGGGTGCTGAGAAGCATCAACATCAATCACTTCAGTAGTTTTTCCTTTATCAGCAATATTCTTCTTCACTTGCACAAATTTCTTTTCCACCCTTATATTTTGCTTTTGTTTTGGGTCAGAGGGTTTATGAAAATTCTCTTGATATTGCATTTTCTTACAATTTTCCACACAATGACCTACCATATTGCAATGTGAGCAGAATTCAGGTAGGTGTTCATAATCAAGATCAACAAAAAAGGCATAACCTTTCATTTCTACCAACACTTTGTATCTTAAAGCCTGTGAGAGGTCCATATCAACCAAAACCCTAGCATAAATGCCAAAAGTTCTATCAAACCTAGACTTTGAAGCTAAAACATCAGTACAAATAGGAGTCCCAATACTACTAGCTATAGCAAACAAAATCTTTGGGCGCCAATATTCTTGTGACAAACCATATAACCTTACCCAAACCTGGGCTGTGGTATTTCTTTGAACGTTAGGGTTAAAATCTCCCTACCAAGCAAATAACTTCAAATAACCAGGATCTAGGTTCCACGAAACGACAGATCTGACCCTTCTAACATCTTCAAGGGAAGAAAAACAAAATTCATAAAAACCCTTACCTAGGTGAGAGATACCCCATCTAGCAAGGTCTTTCCAAATCGAAGAAAGCTTCTTCTTCAAGTCAACAACAGAGAGAGGTGTAACACCTTTGGGCCAAACGATACGACCATGCAAATTATGCTTGCATGCATCCATACCAGCAATATACTCATCTTCTGGTATCTCTACAGCCAGGCGATCGCCTTTAACCACGGTGGTTGGGAACTGCGAAAGAGGAATGTCGCAGACATTAGAAAGTGCTTGCGCAAAGGTTTTGTTTGGTTTTGCGTTGTTTTTGGGATCAGGAGGTGGTTTAGGAGAGTCATCTAGACAGGACCAAGGAATTGCGAAGGTTTGCATGATGAAACAAGGAAGAAAAACGGAGGCGGTGGAGGTTACCTAAGGCTTAAGGAAGGGGACGGTGAACAGTGTCATAGTTTTCGCCAGAGCAAATCTCTCTCAAAGAACAAGATTCAAAGTAGTAGCTATCATTCATTTAAATATGTGGATACATTTATCACAATTATTATTTTTCATTTTAATTTTTTTTAAACGGGTTTATCCCTAGTATATTTTTAAGGGTCATGCTAAACAATTCTCCCGGAGCACTTGTTAAGCATACCAAAAATAAAAATAAATGATAAAATTAATATTGATAAAGTAACCTTTTATATTTTCGATGCATTGAATGCACAAATTTCAAAACGGAATTTCCATATTTATATGTTTAACTAGTACTCCGGATTACTATTAACATTTTCCTATAGTACAAAATTATATTATAAAGATACAAATCGATGCAAAAATAGTGCAAAAGAAAACTCAAGAACAATTTACAAGAACACGGCTAATGCATATGTTAGTCTCAAAAAGACAAAACACTATTTATTTGTATATTGATTGATTTATATCATTAAGGTTAATTCTCGTATAAACAACCTCCATCAATAGTTCAAAATATGATTATCATTAAACGCAATGGCAAATATTTAAATCATCATTTATGATTTGTCAAAAAAACGTTTCATCATAAACATGCATGAATTATGGCTATGAAATTAAAGAATTAATAATCAACAAATTAATTATCAAATACTAATTCATGATCGTAAATTTTAATCAACATGAACAAAAAACAATAATCAATCAACATGAGCAATTAAACATAGAGAAACAATGAGTAAAAAAAATTATAAAAAAACAAGTATTATACCAAATTGACATCCTCGTTTTTGAGCTACTCTTGATTGATACTAGCCATATTGTGAAAATGAGCTTAAGCAATGGTAGACACCAAATAATAATAAGAGAGTTATTATAAAGCGACTGATATATAGCGAGAGGGGTTGAAGGCTAGAGAGTCATAGTATATGAGTGAGTGAAATAGTCAAAGGTGAAGGAAAATATGAAAAAAAGAAGAAGATGGATTTATAATAAAGATTGAGGCTTGGATCTAGACTTTTTGGGTTAGGGTATGTTGTGATTTGATGTTATTGTGAAATTGTGCCGTCAAATATATTTTAAGGTATGGTGTAAAAAATTGAGTAGCTAGGGATATACTCTAGTGAGTACAAATGTTTTTTTCAGCTAAAACAAACAAATATTCTGGGGCACCACAAATTAAATATGAAACGTGTCAGGCCCATTTTAAGGTTGTGTGGGTTCCACTTATAACACTTTTAATTTTTTTTTTTAATGAATAACACTTTTTAGTCCCGATTCATACTTCATCCGTTCTAAAATATAAACAAAAGTTACCAAATATATTTTGTTGACCATTTTTTGCTTATATTTTGAGACGGAGAGAGTATTTCATAGTATTATATTAACTTTGGTTTATACTTTTTTTTTTCTTTGATCATTGTTTCTCTATGTTTAATTGTTCATGTTGATTAATTATTGTTTTTTGTTCTTGTTGATGAAAATTTAAGATAATGAATAAGTATTTGATAATTAATTTGTTGATTATTAATTCTTTAATTTCATGCAAGTTTATGATGAAACTTTTTTTTGACAAATCATAAATGATGATTTAAATATTTGATAGTGCGTTTAATGATAATCATATTTTGAACTATTGATGGAGGTTGTTTAATGATATAAATCAATATACAAATAAATAGTGTTTGTTTTGTCTTTTTGGGACTAACATATGCATCGGTCGTGTTCTTGTAAATTGTTCTTGAGCTTTCTTTTGCACTATTTGTGCATAGATTTATCTTTATAATATAACTAGTCTCTGGTCAGTGCGTTCGCACAGGTTCAACGGACCATGATATGCATGATAATCATGGTTGTTGCCAATCATGGTCGTCGTCAATCATAAAGGTTTAAACAAATTGCAATTTCTAAAATGGTAGAGATTAATTAAAAATGAAAGGGTCCTTAAGTTATATGTGTGAAATATTGTATGAAGTATTTGTGCAAAATGCCAATTCAAAATTTCAAAGACACAATTTGCTGAACACCAAATGTTATCTCCACGTAATAAATTGTAATAGTTAATTTTAAACTCATATTAGCGATAAAATATGTCATCTCCCCGTTAATAAATTTTTTCATCAGTAATAACTTATAATAGTGATTTTAAAACTTTAATCAGCGAAAAAAATTGTCATCTCCCTGTGAATTATAAATTTTTATAAGTAATAACTTGTAATAGCGATTTCAAAACTTTTTTCATCTCCCCATGAATTATTAATATTCACAAGTAATAACGTGTTATAGTGATTTTAACTACATGGATAAAAATTCCTTGATTGAATGTATTATATGATAGATGTATATGATGAATTATAAACCACTGCATTTTTCTTTTTAATATATACGCAACTTCATATAAGTATATATAGGCATATTGAGGGTTTTGCAGCGAGTGTGTAGGTTTTTTTTTATACTACTACATGGATAGTTTACATAGATGAAAAGTTTAGATTTAAACAAATTATTTAAACAAATTAATCGTTTCTATTTATCAATATCTTATTTGTGGAATGCCATAATAAATCGACTCAAGTGAAGCATCGCATCGATGTATAAAATTTAATTTTTGCCTAAGACTCATGTGTAGGTGTGCATCTCAAATAAAATAAACTAAGTAGGTCAATTTTTCTGATGAGTAGTAAGTTAAGATGATTAAATTAAAAATCATTCATATAATCATTGATACCCTATTGTTGGATGGTTCAGTCACATCAAATTTCATAGTTGAGCCTTCGAAGACCCGTGACATGTATAAAATTTAATTTTTACCCGTTTTTTTCCGCAATTGATATGGTCTTAAAGGACGATTATCAATGGATTAAGAAAAAAAACTTCATTAAGATGATTACATCAATTGGAACTAACCATGCGCCAATGAACGTGTTGTTGCATATAGAAATATAATATCCTATAATGTCAATGAACGCAATAATAAAGCAAATCAAGTGAAGCAACACATGATTGTGCTTTGTTTCATCTTTGCAACACATGTATAAAATTTATATTTTACCCTTTTTTTGATGTGTGTGCGTGAGAGAGAGAGAGAGAGAGAGATAGAGAGAGAGAGAGAGAGAGAGAGAGAGAGAGAGAGTTTGCAACACATGTATAAAATTTAATTTCATAGTTGAGCCTTCAGAAAATCGTGACAATTTAGAGCATAATTAGTTGAGATTATCCCAAATCCAATAAAAATCAAAACTTGTCTTTAAAAAATCGATCTTTATTAGTCGAATAACACTAATAACACTAAAAAACACCGAGTATTAGTTGAATAGCCCTAAAAATCTCACGCGTGAAATTTATCGCAGATTTAATTTGTTGAGATTATCTAAATATGGTAAATATTATAACATGTCATAAAAATGTACAATTTGCAATTTTAGGCGTACAGTTTAGATCATAATTTTTTGAGATTATCTAAATCCGATAGAAATCAAAACTTGTCATTAAAAAAACAAAGTTTATTATTTGAATAGCACAAAAAATTCTAGGATTGAAATTTATAGCAGATTTTATTGAGATTATGTAAATATGGTAAAGATAAGAACTCGTGATAAAGCTAGAAAAAATTAAAACTTGTAGTTCAAGCAAAGTAGAATTTTTTGTTTGAAAAAAAAGACGTGGAGGCATACATGCCAAACATTAATGCACAATATTCTCCATTGGTTGCATGTACGAAGAGAGAGATATAACAAAAAAAATTCTGCAAAATGGATACAAAGGCTTGCTCATTTTTTTTGTTGATACATGGCCATTGGAGAGAAGAGAGTAATGCATTAAATGAAAATGCAAGAGTGTTGCAATGGTTACTTGCATGTGTTTTTATTGGTGTATGAGAGAGGTCATTTATTGTTGCTGGTAGAGGGTTGCTCTCTCTTATTCGTGTAGTGGATTTGAAAAAGCAAACATTTGATATCGATAGAGAGAGGTTTATAATTTTTGCGAGATACTTCGACCTCCGAGTATTGATTGAGAGATTCGTAATTTTATGCACTACTTATAAATAGGATTATAATTTTTGTGTGCCACTTACATAGAGTTTTTAAATTTTTGCGCTATATGTCAACCTCTAATTATCGATAGAGACATTTTTAATTTTTGCGTATGTGCTATGTACTCATGGAGAGGTTTATTGAGCCTTGACTATTTGCTCAATGTTCCTAATTAATATTGAGCCTGTTTAAAAATTATAGTCTTGTTTGTCTTAATTATTATAGTGATAAATGTTGTTATGCCCCCACTATTCAAAATTTCTGACGTTGGTGAGGATACCATGACTATTTGCTCAATGTTCTTAATATCGAGCCTCTTTAAAAATTATGGCTTTGTTTGTCTTAATTATTATAGTGATAAATGTTGTTTAAAACTTATCCCTCAACTTTGTTGAACAAAAAATATAAAATTTATCTCTCGACTTTCTCATTTTTTTTCCTTCTTAACATAAGCACACCTATAATAAAAGAAGTAGATCCAATGTATATGATATTAAAGCAACAAAATGCAACATGTTTCATCGAAGATAAATCCACTTATATTAAAGTAACAAAACCAAATACAAATAGAATTAGAATCAGAATTTAAACACAAACATGAAATATCATATTACTCAAGAGAGTTAAATTGCCTATATCTTCTCCATCTTGATACTTCTTTTCAACAGCTTAAATGGGAGATTCATGTTCTCTTCCTCTTGATTAGCGGGGCTGACCCTGTTAATATATTTCACAAACATCGATATTTCTTTTGATTTCGTCTTCTTCCTTTTCGCCTGCTGTAAGGTGAGTGCATATAAAGCAAAAAGACATTTGATATATAGACATGCTCACTAATATTGATCCCTTAAAAATATAAACAAAATCAAATAAGTTTTTGAATATTGATAACATTTATATGTTTAGCAACTCATAATGAAATTAGATACATTTATATGAGAACTCACAAGTTGATTGAGGTAGAGTAGAGATGTTGTGGCAATAAAATTAGATACATTTTACAATTACACTTAATATTTTAATAGTTTTAAGGTTTACCAATTGTGTTGTAAACATTGTAGACCCTCTACTCAGTCACTTTTAATTCTTGTTCATTTTGCCAATTTTTTGTACATTTTTTTTTTTTTGTTTCAGACTTGAAAACACAATTTGCAGAACTAAATTAGACTTTCTTGCAAACCCATAAAATGTACAACAAACATTCAGAAAAAATAGTAACAAATAAATGCTTGAGAATGAAAGGTGAAAGTTGTGTACAGAAAAAAACCCTCAATAATTACATACATGATAAAACATTGAAAAAACTATAATATTCAAGACAACCCATTATCATCAAACTCCAATTGCTATAAGATGACTGCATGAATAATAAAAATAGAACATGATAAGATTACACAATCATACCATTTTACTCACCACTTGACTTGTTGTTCCATCTAATTTCACTTCTACAGCCTTCACAATTCACAAACATTGAAACATAAGGAAATAAGAGTATAAACAAAAAACAAATTAGTACTAAAAGTCTAAAACTGAAGAATCTGCAACAAAATTCATGAAGCTTCCAAACATGTTCTACTTCTAGTAACCCAAAAGATTGAACTTGAGAATTCAAATAGACCTGCAACCATGAATTTGGATTTGGAGTTAAAATTGAGAGATATATAAATCAAATCCTGATAGATTAAAATTTTGGGGTTAGGGCAGAGAGAAAAGCACTGCATGAGAGAGAGAGAGAGAGAGAGAGAGAGAGAGAGAGAGAGAGATACTGTGGTGTGGTGATGGTGTGCGGTCGTTGGTGGCTGCGCTGGTGTGGTGATGGTTTGGTCGGAGACGATTTGTTAGAGTGAGAGGGAGTGAGACCGAGAAAGGGAGTGAGAAAAAAATTGGAGAGGGTGTGAATGACCAATAGATTGAAGAGGGCTTATATAGAGTGACCATAGGTGGAGGGAGTCACGCGGTGATTTTTGGATATCAAGCTATTAAGGAGCATTGAATCTCAAAATTTTAATTACACCACCGAGCTTTGATTTTTCCGAAGAAGGGAGAAAGTCCGTTAAATACCCTAAGAGATCGGGGTAAGGGGGTTGGTTACACGAAGGGAAGGTATTAGCACCCTAGGTGTCTATAGTATCCTATAGGAACCTCTTGTATTTTTATCTAAGCGCTTGATTTTATTTGTTTGCAAAAATGTACAAGATTTAGGGAAAATTGAGTGATGATTAGGAAAATGGTTTTTAATGACAAAATGCTCTTGGTTTGAGATCCAAGGTTTTGACCCAAGAAAAATTGATTTTGATTTGAAAATACGACTTGATTTGAAAAACCAAGTGTTTTCACCTAAGGAAAATAATTGTTTGATTGATTGAATGACTTGGTTTAAAATCCAAGTGTCTTGAAAAATGTTTTTGATAAGTGACATGTTTTGGATATTTTTGAGAAGAGGTGTTGACCTCTATTTGTTGGCTAAAAAGAGGCAATGGTTCTAGCGAGGATTCTATCGTTTAAACTAACAACCTAAAGTATTAGATCGCGCAAAGACATTTCGCAACGACATATAAGTCGAGGCGACTCCCTTTCTTCGGATTAATATACTAATCATACAAACGAATAACGATAAGTGTAAGAAAAACTTTAAACCATACAATACATCCGCGGGGGGGAACATGCAAAGGGGATTGAATGATAATAACAATAATAATGAACGAAAATAAATTGCGCCAATTACGCGCATTAAAATATACAACCGGGGGGGAAACATGCAAAGGGGATTGAATGATAATAATAATAATAATAACATAATTATAAATAATGAGAGGTAAATATAAGGCATACACAATATAATATAAATGCAAAACATAAATATAAAGCATAACAAACATAAAACATGAAATGAATATAAAAATATGATGAATAATAAATGTAAAGCATGTAATAAAATATAAGCGTCATGGATAATAATGTAAAGCGCGAAAACAAACGACATTTAATGACAAGATTAACATACAAGACATACATAAGGAAGGGGTGACCAAGAACAAACAAAATAATAATTTATCATGTCATGAGAGATAACCTACACAATATCAAGCATTTTCAATCCACACACATGCATATATTTATCTTATTTAAATAAAAACATAAGTTATAAATTAAACAAGGTATTTAGGACTAAAATGTCATGCCATAGGTAGTAACATAAAAATATCAAGCATTTTTCAAAACCATATACATATATAGTTATGAATTTAATTAAATGGAATATACTTTGCAATTAAATCAAAATACTTAGGACTAAACACATTTCAAACCAAAAACCTAGAACTAAATCATCGGAACAAGATTCAAGCATATCAACAAGCATAGAACAAATTTAGTAGCAATTAACAAGTAAAGACATCAAATAAAATCATTTAAAACCTTAACATATAAATCCTATGATTAATTAACGCTATTAAAATAAAATAAGCAAAGAAAATCATGAAATCATGGTAAAATGAACTAAAGGCAGAGGGCACTTTTAATAAAAAATATTTAAGAGTTCATAACAAAATAATAACAAAGAGAAATGAATTTAATATCATTTAAAAACTAATTATTAACATTTAAAATTTATCAATTAGTGACAAAAATTAAAATATCACATAATTGCATATCTATCAAGACAAAATTCTCCAAACATACATATATCATGCATATCATATCATGGATCAATAAACAAAATTACATTATCAAAGATTAATTAATCAAAACCTAATTTATGCACTAATAATAAAGAAAATATGAGAAAAATAGCAAATAAATGAATTAAAAATTTATTTTGTGATATATCAGTTTATAATAGCCGAAAATATAATAAAAATAAAAATTTGCATCTCAGAAAAATAAAAATAAAATTTAATGCAGGGGAGGTGCAAATAACAAATAAAAAATAAAACGGGGTGCAGCGCAGCAAAAAGGCCCAAAGGCCACGCAAAAAAAAAAAAAATCTGAAACCATTTGGGCTTGGATTGTGTGTGACGCGCAACAGCGTGATCACGTTTTACCACCGTCTGATCTTTCCAGGAAAGATCAAACGACTACGCTCATGCTCACGCGCGGGCCATTGGATTAAACCAAGGGCCGTGATTAAATCTGGGTAAAGGCGAGGAACACGCGTGCAGATCAACAGAGTTGGATCCAGTGTGGACGCGTATTGTGGGCCTATCGTCTTATCACCGTCAGATCTTCATTTAATGAGATCTGACGGTTGCGATCAAAGGCGCACACGCGTCACACGATTGATCCAACGGACGCGATTTAAACTTGGTGAGGACGGAGACTCACGATGGATCATCGTCTCCGTTCGTCCCTCACCGTCGCCGTTTCCGGCACCGGAGTTACAAAAACAACCCAGAAATCAATGAATCATATATGGTTTTGCTCGTTTTTTCACAAGGATCTCAAATATGCAATTAGTTTTTCAAAATAACTATTGTAACTTCAAAAACGAACGAAAAAAGAAAAATCAATCAAAACTCAAACTCACAAATAAACAAGAATCAAGTTCAAACAACAACCCAGATAGTTTTATCATGTTAAAATAAGATGGAAGGAGTTAAAAAGGAAGAGGAAAACTACCAGAAACGAGCTGGAGAAGCTTGAGATTTTCACGAGCTTTCACCTTCTACACGAGCTTCAAATCACCACTGGAGCTTCAAATTGGAGCTTGGGTTTTGGTTCTGAAGGCTTATAGAAGGTTATTGAGGTGTTAATTGCAAGAAACAATGATGAATTCGTGTTTGGGAATTTTTGAAAAGTGAGAGAAAAATGAACTTGTTCTAGCTGCCTCCTTCTCCAATTCTTCCAACCTCTTGCTCAGAAAAAATGACTTGTTATTTATAGGAGAGGTTTAGGTTAAGATAAGAGTGATTTTGTGTGAATGAGAGGGGTAGTCTTGAGTTTTTGCAAAATGGATATTTGTGATTTTTGATCAATCAAGTGTACACTTGTTTTGATATGATGCATTGAGTTTTTGAGAGTATATTCTGAGATCAAATGGTTAGAAAAGGATCAAGGGATTTTTGGGAATTAATTTGTGGTGAAAAATAATTTTAAAACAATTTAAAACCATTATTATAAATAAATAAATATGTGAAAATAAAAATATTTATGAACAAGGGCAAAAGTGTCCATTTTTAGTGTTTATAAGATGCATGAATTAAATTGAAAATGATTGAAAAAAGTTTGAATGAAAAAGGTTACTTGTAGATGAAGAAATCAATTTTTGAATTTTAAATGTAATAATAATATGAATAAAATAATATAAAATAAAATAAAAATGTGATTAAAATATTTTTAGCATATTCATAAAATATAAAGATAATAGGAATAAAATTATAAGTCAAAATTATGAAGAAAAGACAAAAATGAGATTACTTGCAAAAGAAGTAACCTATTTCTTTGTAATTTTTGAAAAGGGCAAAATGGGAACAAAAAATGGTTTATGTGCAAATTTTGATACATGAGTATATTTGGAAATATATGGTGAAAGAAAGAATTCAAAAAGTCACATGATTAATTATCTAAAAATAAAACAGTTAAGCAGCGTAAACATGATAAAATACTATTTTTTGACATTTTAAATAAAATAATAATAAATGATAAAAACATGACACTTTAGAAATGAGCAAAAATATATAAGGGGTAAGAAGGTCAAAAAATGGGGTATGACAGGGAGTGGAGGAAGAGTTGTGAGTATTAAATGAGGAATAACACTTGGTTGGTTGCAAGATTGCTTGTGCAATAAGTTGATTTGATGGATGGCCAATGCATGTGACTACGATCTGGCAAGTGGACCAGTTTATCGTCGAGCAATAATTCACACTCTAGGTGTCTAGAATGAGTTCGAATATATCCACAGGGATCGTGTCAAAGCCTTGCTAGTGCTATTCTAGTTCCTGAGTTTTTGCATTCGCTTTGGTTTTTAGGAAAAAGGTTTTAAATTTATAAAAAGAGCGATATGCATTGCAAGAAAAGGCGTTGCCGTCTATCCGGCCAGATTTCGACTAACGTTGTTAAAGCAAGAAAACAAATAACAATAATAATTTATAAATTTCATTTATTATAACTTTGACTCAATTACATGACCCAAGTATTCATCGGAGAGTTCATCTTCTCCACCACAACCTAAGGAATTATTACAAAAGACTACATAATTAAATTATAAGAATTCAACTATAAAAGCCTAAAGAAATCATACCTTGCTGAGTTAGTTTTCCCGTAAGGGGAGAAAACTATGCCCTTAGAGCTCCTCCGAACTTCTCTCCAAAAGGAATAGAAAGTTCTTCTATTTCTGAATGAAAAATAATGAATTATGGAGGCTCTATTTATACTTTTCGTAATGGGCCTCAGCAAGCCATCGTGCCACGCTAGGTCCATCGTGGCACGATGGGAAGATTCAGTTCAAAAATATAACTGATCCTGTGCGTTTCATCAGCGTGGTCACCAAGCAATCCCATCGTACTGCGTTGAGCTTCATCGTGATACGATGCTAAGATTTTCTTCAAAAATATAATTGATTTTGTCTTTGTGAGCAAGTAGCTTCCATCGTGTCACGTTGAGTGCCATCGTGACACGATGGGCTGTTTTTCTTCATTTTTGGGTTTTTTTCTTGTCTTTTTCGTGTCTTCACTTTGTCTTGAAGCTTTTTCTCGATTCTTCAGGTTTTTGTTGATATTTGGGTCTGTCTTGGTCAATTTACTATTAATAATACTACCTAAAATACTGCAGAAATTCCTGTCATCACAACCCCAAACTTAAACTGTTGCTTGTCCTCAAGTAACATGCTGTTAGACAAGATCGTTAGCGAGTTAACAAAAAAATAAAGATGATAGGAATTTCACACCCTTACTTGTTTCAGCAATGGTACCGCTGATTCTTATCGCAGCGTGCAATGCTCAGTCCTGCTTGGTTCAGGAGACGTTGATAGCAGTGAGTCGGACAAGTGTCTGCAAGAGTCCGTGTTCAACCTTTTCTCTCTCTCACATTTTCGCTCGAATTGAAAGGGTTACTCTCAATCATCGCACAACCTGCCATTTTACCATAGGCTTGCAAAAATTCTATGTAACCTGTCAAAATTTAATAAATATGCATTTTTGGAGGTCTTTAAGGGTTATAACGTGGCTAGGGTCAAGGTAGGACATTTTTGGGATAAGTAGGCTAAACTTGGAGTTAAGTACTACTTTGTTTCCTTTTTGTGTATGCAACCTTATTCCATATGGTACCTTTTGATTTTGGTATTTAGAGAATAGAACCGGAGAGACGTTTGTGGTTCTTTTTCTATCACTGTTTTTGTAGAGACTATTTTTTTACGTTCTTCCGTCTCTTTTTTTTTTTTTTGAAGAGACTATTTTTTTAGGGATTTTTCCCCACTCTTTTTTCTATTTTTTAAAATTTTTTTTGTTGTGATAGTTCTCTGTATACCCACCCCAAACTTGAATTGTTGCTAGTTCCATGAGCAACCCCAAACTTTGATTGTTGCTATGATCAGAGAACTATTACCTAACTCCAAAAGAGGGTAATTCATTGTTTTTTTGGTCTATAGGCTTGTATCGTGGTTTGTCAACGAAAGAAAAGGGATATTTTTTTTTACGGCTCAAAGTGGTTAGCAAAGGATAATAATATTCATCAGGGTGGCTTGAAAGGCTCAGAGTTATAAAAAAAATTGTCTCAATGCATAATTTAGTAAATCAACCAGTTACAGAGAACTGGAGCAAGTTCTGAAAAATAAACAGGTGCACGGTACTCTCATAGATCGAAAGAAATTGGTAATACCCGTTGGAAATATTTGGCTCAAATTCTCACTTGGCTTAGGTATCTGAAGGCGTGAACACTTATCTGCAGACACCGCTTCATCACTCGTCTCATTGTCTCCCGAACTTCCGCTTTTCGAAACATTCACCTTTGGTATTTCTGTTAAGGTGCGAAATTCGGATCTTCAAAATTTACAACTCACTTCGCTGCAATCATACCTATAACAGTTTGTCATGCACAAGATAATAACCAGCAACAATTATTTAATTTTTTTGTAAGACAGGGGCTGTTAACAGATGAATATGACATGCTGGAATTCTGAGTACATTTTATTGAATTGAAAATATGGAAACAAATACTGAATTGAAATTACTGAAACAAAATATTGAAATTAAAAACTTATCCTTGGGTTGCCTCCCAAGCAGCGCTTGTTTAGCGTCTCATTAGCTTGACGCGTTTCCTACATTACAGAGGATAGGTTCACATGTCTCTCTCTTCTTTAGGAGCTTCCGCCTTAGCTCCTCCCTTCTTGGTGCTCTTTTCGTACTTCTTTGGGTCCTGTTGTTCTTTGAAGGTGGCAAAACAGATCCTTCCATCATCATCTGAAGCAACTGATTTGATGATAGATTTACCTTTGTCTTTTGGTGGACTTTCATTTTCTTCTTCGTGTGGTATGCTGACCCAGCAGTTCTCTTCTACCTACTGGAACTGTATCTTCCTTCCTGTAGCAGTTGGCTTCTTCAGAGGTGGCGTGTTAACCCCAAACTTAGATCTTCTGGCCGCTTTTCGATTTCTTCCCCATGGTACCTGGATTTCTACCTCAATAGTCAGCCTCTTCATTTTGTTAGTCAACCCCTTGGGTTCCTCTTTAGCCTTTGCTTCTACCTGTAGCTACGCCATTTCATTCCCCAGCTCCTCTATCTATATCCTCAAATTCACTTGAGCTGGAGTCAGTGGTGTAGCTTCCTTGTTCTTCCATTCGAGCTTGCAGCATTCGTCCCTGTTCGTCTTGGAAGTTGGAATAGTGATTACCTGTTCTCCACTTCTTAGTGTCATCTCAGCAAGATCCATGTCAATGATGGCCCTGCTAGTTGCTAAGAAAGGTCTTCCTAGGATGATGGGATGTTCTTCATCTTCAATGTCGAGGATCATGAAGTCTACTAGAAAAACCAGGTCTTGAACTTTCACAAGGACATCTTCTACTGTACCTGCTGAGCGAATGGTTGATTGGTTAGCTAATATGGGTTCTTTAACTGTACATGCAATTGGTAATTTGAGCTTGAATTTGTCTGCCAAAGATAATGGTATGACATTCACACTTGAGCCAACATCACACAATGCATTGACTCTTTCTTCCCCAATCTGACAGATCATGGTGACGCTTCCAGGATCTTTCTTTTTGGGTCGCAGCTTTGTTCCATCTTCTAGGTTGATTCTGTATTCCTCCAGTTCGCTTAAGTACTCGTCATAAGTTTTTACTAGAGTCATTCCGAACTCTTTTTCGAACCATTCCTCGAACTCGCGGAACTGTATCATATCTAGCTCCTGTTCACCGTGCTCGCATTCTGGCTTTGCCTCTTTCAACGCTTTGCACTCCTCCTTTGGGTTGTCCACCATGTTACCTGCAATGTCTTTAGAAACATGAGTACTTACCAGTTTGGACAACTAACCAATTTAGGTTTCAAGACTTTTGATGGTCGCCCCCTGGTTGGCTACTGTGTTCTGGATGCTTTCAAAATTCGTCTTGCTCATGCTTGCAAACTTTGTGAGTAACTCCTCCAAAGGAGATGGTTTTCTTGGTTGAGGTGTTGTTTGAGTCTGGTTTCCTGTCTGGTCCCAGCGTAAACTTGGGTGCTTACTCCAACCTTGGTTGTAGTTGTTTCACATGTAATTTAACTGTTCTACACCTCTTGGAAAACACTGCCCGTTTGGATGATCTTCTAGGCAGAAGTCACAGACTCCTTCTACCTGTTTCACACTAGCTTCTTTTACCTCTTTTTTTTTTCTCAGCCAGTTGCCTCTTTAGCAGTTCTATCTCTACTTTGTAAGCAACTTCTTTGTCCACCTTGATGATTCCAGGTGTCTTCTCATTCCTGTCATGACTCATGTTGTATTCGTTCTGGCACATCTGTTCCACTAAATCCTTGGTCTTTGCATAGGTCTTAATTTTGATAGACCCACCAGCCGAGGCATCAAGTATCATGCGATGTTGCATTTTCATACCTGCCGTGAATATCTGCATCTGCTTCATAGCACTAATGATGTGGTTAGGACACCTCCTCATGAGCAATTTGAAGCGTTCATAAGCTTCACACAGCGTTTCAGATTCATGCTGTTTGAAACTCGGAATATCAGACTTCCGCTTCTGGAATAAAGTGTGGGTAAAGATCATTTCAAGGAACTTGTCTTCAAGCTCCTTCCATGTGTTGATTGATCACCTTGGGAAGCACTGAAGCCAATCTTTTGATGGACCTGTAAGAGAAAAAGCAAATAATCGCGGCTTCTTCTGGTCCTCTGTGACATTTTTCGGCACCTTCTGTATCTGACAAGTCTCTGAAAACTTTGACAAATGTTCCCAAGGATCATTGTTGGTGCGGCCGTCGAACTGGTTCTCCCGCAAACCTCTAAGAATGTTACCTTTGATATCAAAGTTAGCTGGGCTTGCCGGCTGGAACCCCAGTGAGATCTGATCATTGTCAGTCCTCTTGCAGTAATCTCCCATAGTGATTCTTTGTTCGTCCCCCATGGCTTTGGTGGTAGTCTCTACTTCTTTCTCGAGATTACTGGATTCTGCTAGCTTTAGAGCTCTCAATCTTTTCCTTAGCTCTTTCTCTGGCTCGTCGAAGTACTCAAACTCCAGGATATCTGTTTATCAAGCACAACAAATGAATACCATCAGTAGCACTGGAAAAGATATTTTTAAATATTTTTGGTTTTGTTTCATGCGTCTTTGTCCCCGTGAAAATTCCCAGGTAAGTGAGGTGGATCACTAGGATCGCTTAAATACCTTGACTTTGCCATAGCCAGAATTTCACAGATCAAAATTCACAATCATTAACAAAATATTTTGATTTTTTAATTTTTTTTTATTTTTAAATTTTTTTGACAAACTAGAATAATTCTAACAACGTTTTGTGAACACAATCCCCGGCAACGGCGCCAAAAGCTTGACTACGATCTCGCAAGTGGACCAGTTTGTCGTCGAGCAATAACTCACACTCTAGGTGTCTAGAATGAGTTCGTATCCACATGGATCGTGTCAAAGCCTTGCTAGTGCTATTCTAGTTCGTGAGTTTTTGCATTCGCTTTGGTTTTAGGAAAATGGTTTTTAATTTATAAAAAGAGCGATATGCATTGCAAGAAAAGTAAAAGTTTTGATTTAGAAACATAGAGGATAGGTATGGTGGTTAAACTTACTCCCTCCTTCATAGTTGGCATAATCGATGTATAACATAGTCATTCGTATTATTATTGGGTGTCGATTTTATCCTTGTTTTAGTAGCACCTTACCGCTACACTATGTAGGCAAAGTCTCCCTATTTTTGCTACCAAGGCACCTACGAGAGCCTAACCTCGCCGTGTCACATTACCCTAATTACTAGATAGAGTTGTTTACATACATGCATTATGACCATTGACCATCCAATGCGCCTAGATCTTAGTTTCGGGCTGTTTAGCATCTATTTGTTATATCACAACTAGTTCCTGATTCCTCCTCTAATTGTTAAGTCACAACTAGTTCAGGAAGTTTTACCGTTTCTACACATCTAGTGTCATTTATTACTAGTTCCGGACAAATAATAGTGAGAACCCTAATATGCTACTATTAAAGTAAACCCTAATTATTTAATCTAAAGGCGTTGCCGTCTATCCGGCCAGATTTCGACTAACGTTGTTAAAGCAAGAAAACAAATAACAATAATAATTTATAAATTTCATTTATTATAACTTTGACTCAATTACATGACCCAAGTATTCATCGGAGAGTTCATCGTCTCCACCACAACCTAAGGAATTATTACAAAAGACTACATAATTAAATTATAAGAATTCAACTATAAAAGCCTAAAGAAAGCATACCTTGCTGAGTTAGTTTTCCCGTAAGGGGAGAAAACTATACCCTTAGAGCTCCTCCGAACTTCTCTCCAAAAGGAATAGAAAGTTCTTCTATTTCTGAATGAAAAATAATGAATTATGGAGGCTCTATTTATACTTTTCGTAATGGGCCTCAGCAAGCCATCGTGCCACGCTAGGTCCATCGTGGCACGATGGGAAGATTCAGTTCAAAAATATAACTGATCATGTGTGTTTCATCAGCGTGGTCACCAAGCAATCCCATCGTACTGCGTTGAGCTTCATCGTGATACGATGCTAAGATTTTCTTCAAAAATATAATTGATTTTGTCTTTGTGAGCAAGTAGCTTCCATCGTGTCACGTTGAGTGCCATCGTGACACGATGGGCTGTTTTTCTTCATTTTTGGATTTTTTCTTGTCTTTTTCGTGTCTTCACTTTGTCTTGAAGCTTTTTCTCGATTCTTCAGGTTTTTGTTGATATTTGGGTTTGTCTTGGTCAATTTACTATTAATAATACTACCTAAAATACTGCAGAAATTCATGTCATCAGCATGTCAAAGGAATATGTGTATATTTGGTCGATCTCTCCTATTGGACCAAATAAAGGCCCAATAAGAATGTAATAAGCTGATTTGATGGATGGCCAATGCATGTCAAAAGAAATTTCCAACTTCTGAACCTTGCAAGAGAGTGAGGATGGATTTATGATGGATGAAGAATGAAATAGTTCATTGCCACATACATATTGGCTAGATATCTTGGCATATGGTACAATGGATCATGTATGTATATAATGGTGTGAAAGGATGTGAAGTGGAGAGAATGAGATGAAGAAAAATGTCACAAACCATCTTACATCTAAAACCATCCAATACTCCAACCAACGGAAGCCAAGAAAATTGTCAAATGACCATTGCTTGAACATGTCATGAGAGGATTGGAGCAAAGAATCATGGTGTCAAGTGGCAATATGTCAATGCAAGGAAATAACAACATGCCCATTGAAGTAGCAAATTTTTCACAAGAAAGGGGGGGTTTGAATTGTGAACCCTTTAAAAAATGACCTATTAAAAATTAATGAACAAACACTTTGACAAAATAAAGTGTTAGAGTATTCTGAGAACGTTTGTTAGTTATAAGTAGTAAGGCAGAGAACCTTCTCAGATCAATCTCAGAATGATAACACAAGCAAATAAATTATATTGTGTGTGTTGTGAATGCATAAATATAAAGAGATAAGAGAAGAGAGAAACACACAACAATTTATACTGGTTCACCCCTTAACTTATGGGTTACGTCCAGTCCTCACGCTCCTTGTGAGTTTATCCACTATGAGATGCTAACGATCCCAAAATACAACCTTTCTTCTTGCAATCTTCAACCAAGATCCAAGATCCCTTTAAGCCCTACAAGCTTAAAGACACCCCAGTCCTCCAGACTAGTAAGGGTATACCAAACCACTCAAACAATACAGCCCTATTGACTTGAGTGAACCTTTTACAAAGTATGATGATAAGGTTTCTAAGCTTTAAACAAAACTCACCAAGTGAGAAGCTTAAAGAAGTAAAACTCTCAAATCACTCTGTCGCGGTGAAGGGAGAAAGTTCAAATTTTTAATTACACCACCGAGCTTTGATTTTTCCGAAGAAGGGAGAAAGTTCGTTAAATACCCTAATTAAAGAGATCGAGGTAAGGGGGTTGGTTATACAAAGGGAAGGTTTTAGCACCCTAAGTATCTATAGTATCCTATAGGAACCTCTTGTATTATCTAATCTATGCGCTTAATTTTAATTGTTTGCAAAAATGTACAAGATTTAGGGAAATAGAGTGATTGTTGAGAAAATGATTTTAAGTGACAAAATGCTCTTGGTTTGAAGTCCAAGGTTTTAAACTAGAAAGAAAATCAATTGGATTTTAAAAACACAACTTGGTTTGAAAAATCAAGTGTTTTTTCCTAAAGAAAATGATTGTTTGATTGGTTAAATAACTTGGTTTGAAATCCAAGTGTTTTGAAAATAATTTAATAAATGACATGTCTTGGTTTCTTTTGAAAAGAGGTGTTGACCTCAAATTTTGGATAAAAAGGTAATGGTTTAAGCGAAGATACTACGTAGGCACTAAACATCCTAAAGCATTGAATTGTGCGAAGACACTCCGCAACGATATAAATCGAGGCGACACCCTTTCCTCGGATTATTATACTAATCATACAAACGGACAATAATAGATATGAAAAGGAAAATTAACCACACAATACAACCGGGAGGGAAACATGCAAAGGAGATATTAATGATAATAATAATAACGAACAACTATAAATTACGCCAATTACGCGTATTAAATAATACAACCGGGGGGGAAGCATGCAAAGGGGAGATTAAATTGAAATATCATGAATAATAATAGTAATAATAATAATAATAATAATAATAATAATAATAACAATAATAATGGATAATAAATGTAAAGCATGCAAATATGGTATAAGTGTAGAACACATGAATATAAATCACATATAAATGTAAGGCATGTAAAACATATAGCGAATAACGAACATAAAGCGCGAAACAAACAATTATGAACATGGTAAAGCAAAAGACGAAACACTAGCATAAGGTAAAGATATTTAAAAATAATAAACTAACATGTTATGGGAGTAGCATGAAATCATCAAGTATTCAATCCTAGCATGCAAATATTCTTATGAATTTGATTCAATAAATAATAAAAGAACAAAACTCACAATTAATCAAGACAATTGGACCAAGACATACTATAATTTATAAACCTTGGAGCTAACATGAAACCAAGGATCAATTATATTTTCAAAGCATAGTGTGAAGCCAAACAACACTAGTAAATAAAAAATACTAAGCAAAAAAATCAAATAAATAAACCTAGCATGTGAATCTTGCATTTATTTAACAAATAAAAATTAGAAAATCATGTGATAATAATGAAAATAAATAAATGGCAGAGAGTAATATTTTTAGGAAACTCAAAGATTTATAAATAAAAATATGATCAAGAAAATACTAACTTAATAACATTAAAAGACATTCAATAACAATTAAATTAGATAAATAATGACAAAAAATTAAAATGAACCTCAACTTTGTGCTTAATAGGCTAACATTGCTTAAACAAGCATATACCAAGCAACTTGCATCATTAGTTAATAAGCAAAACAATTTAAACAATTTTTATCTACTTAATACATAATTAAATGATAAATAATAAAATAATATGAGAAAAATAACAAATAAATAGATAAAAAATTAATTTCATGATACATCAGTTAATAACATCCTAAAATATAATTATAACAACAATATACATCTCAAAAATTAAAAATAAAACTAAATAAAAGGGGAGGTGCAAATAACAGATAACATTTAACATGGGGGTGCAGAGAAGTAAAAAGCCCAGAAAGCCCAAGCCCAGGCGTACAAAAAACAAAAAAAATCTAAAACAATGTGGGCCGGAATTGTGTGTGACGCACACACGCGTGATCACGCTTTACACCCGTTTGATCCTCGTCAGAGAGGATCTAACGGACACGATCATATTCACGCGCGCGCCACTGGATCAAACCAAAGGCCATGATTAAATCTGGAAAAACGAAGGAACACGCATGCGATTGCAACAGGGATGGATCCCATGTGGTCGCGTATAGTGGCTTTATCGCCTTACTGCCGTCAGATCTTCATTTAATCAGATCTGACGGTTGCGATCAAAGAGGTACACGCGCCATTGGATCCATCCAACGGACGTGTTTTAAACTGGGTGAGGACGGAGATTCACGATGGATCATCATTTCCGTTCGCCCCTCACCGTCGCCGGCACCGTTTCCGGCACCGGAGTTTGAAAAACAACCCAGAAATGACTAAACACTATACAGTTTTGCTCGTTTTTTCACAAGGATTTCAAATATGCAATTGGTTTTTCAAGATGAGGTCTAAAATAACGAAAACGAATGGAAAAAGATTTTCAAATCAAAACTCAAACTCACAGTTTAGCATGAATCAAAGCAAAATAACAACCCAGATAGTTTATATATATACTAACTAGATGAAACGAAGTAAAAAGGGAAAAGAAAGATACCAAAATCGTGCTGTAGGATCTTGAAAATTTCGTGAACTTCCTCCTTCAATTTGAGCTTCAAACTGGCCTTGGAGCTTCAAATTCGTGATGGGTTTTTGGTTCTGGAGGTTTATAGAAGGTAATAGAAGTATTAATTGCAAGAGATAATGTTGATTTTGTGTTTTTAGGATTTTGAAAAAATGATGGAGATTGAGCTCGTGTTTGATGAATGCCTCTCCAATTCTTCCAACCCTCAGCTCTGAAATGAGACTTGTTATTTATAGAGAAAGTCTAGGTCAAGATAAGATTGAATTGAGGAGAAAGAAATGGGCATTTTTTGCAAAATGGATATTTTTTGGTTCTTTGATCAATCAAGGGTACACTTGTTTTGATCTGATGCATTGTGTTAAAGGGGCATATTCTAGGATCAATGGGATGAATAAGGATCAAGAGAATTTTTGGGATTTAATTTGTGATGAAAAATAATTTTAAAACAATTTAAAAGCAATATTGTAAATAAATAATTATGTGAAAATATGAAATGTGCATGACCAAGGGTAAAAATGTCATTTTTCAGGGTTTATAAGATGTGTGGGTTAAATTGAAAATAATTGAAGAGAGTTTGAATGAAAAAGGTTACTTGTGGTGGAAGAAAACAATATTTGAATTTAAATGTAGTAATAATGTGAATAAAATAATATAAAATAAAATAAAATTTAAATTTAAATATTTTGGATATATTTATCAAATATATAAAAAAATGGGAACAAGGTTTTAAAATAAAACATAAAGAGATGGAATAAAATGAGATTACTTGCAAAACAAGTAAACCAATTCATTAAAATTTTTGACAAGGGCAAAATGTGGATAATGACAAAAATATGTGAAAATATGGATATAAGGGTATATTTGGAAACATATGGTGAAAGAACAAATTAAAAAAAGTGACATGATTAATTATCTAAAAAAAAAAACAGTTAAGCAGCGCAAACGGAATAAAATACTATTTTTGACACTTTTAAATTAATAATAATAAAATGATAATCATAATATTCTAATAATGAGAAAAACATAAAAGGGGTAGGAAGGTCAAAAAATGGGGTATGACACACTCAAAAGAATTTATACTAGTCCTAGTATAGAATTACAGAGAAGGAGTGAAAGAGATCAAAGAAGAGCTTGAGAAAATAGCTTGTATGATGATGACAAGTTGGTAAAGTTGTAGTAAAAGCTCTTGCTCTTCAAGGTCACCAAAGGGCTCTATTTATAGCTGAGATATGTCCTTTCCTTGCTTGGTGACACAGTATAGCCGTTTGCAACGGATATATGCCTGAAGCTTCTTCAATAAGATGACACCTCATTAAATTCAAAAGTTGCTGGGCTTCAGAGAATGTTCTCGGATCTGAGCTTTGTCTTTGAATCACAAAGGAGCGTGGTAGATGAGCTGGCAGTGAGCTGTGATGAATTCAAATGAGCTTCTTCAGCAAGAAAAGTCGTTGATGATCTTTTAGGCATGTGATGCACAACTTCCAAGGAGATTGGATATTTAAATGTTATTAACAACATTCTCCAAGAACGTTCTCCAATCTGGGTTCATGATGAACTTGTTCTTCAAGCCAAAACTCTCACACATGTGAGATGCCAGCTGCTACTGATCAGGCGTGTAGCTTTAGGGTACGAATCAGCACTATTCACTTGTACCTTGTGTCCTCAAAAGTCTTTGGATAGAGAGGATTGCATGGGAGAATGTTCATTAAATATTTCATGAAGTACACTTTCACTCATAGATCCAAATTCGTTGTGCACATCTGATTGGTCCATGAAAAATCAATCCTTGATCAAAATGAACAGCTTGTGATCTTGTCTCTTGAAATAACTTCACTTGCACATGCTTATTCCTCAACCTTGGCCAAAGAGGAAAGCTTCACATTTCTTCATAAAAATTCCTTGCCTTATTTGATATGTGAACTGTTGTGATCTTGTGAGTTACTACCCTGAAAAGTGCTTCCTTGTCTTTGTACAATGTTCACTTTAAATAAAAAAGTGATTAGTCTTTGAAGCTCTTGTTCTTGATTAATATGAGTGTGATATCCTGAGAACGTTCTGAGATCGTTCTCCCAATCGTGTTCTTATTCAAAATAAATGAATAATCTTGATATAAAATGCTCAATTAATCCTGTCTTATTAAAACACTCACAAGCACTTGTTAGATAACAAAAAGATCAGAATTATATTAAAATATAATCAAGGTGTTTGTTATCTTTAAAACATCAAATTAGGATTTTGCCTCAACAATCTCCCCCTTTTTGATGATGACAAACCTCTTGAATTATGTTTTAAGAGGAATTCTGATTATATCAAATAAGTACAGAAATTTTGCAATTGTACTAGTGTTTTAAATTTATCAAGCTCCCCCTCAATTCAAGCATTCAAATTTCAATAAATATAAAGAATTGAGAAAACACAAATTGAACCATAACATAATATCATTAATCATCAAGCTCACAAAGTGAGGATCCAAACATGGTGTACAACACAAGATTAATGCAAAAAGGTTCAAATACAAGAAATTCAAATCCTAGTTTAGAAAATTAAAACATAGTAGGAGAAGTTCTTATTAGCAAAAAGAACTTCCCAAAATATCTTATCCTCTAAACAAGGTAGATAAATATAAACTTAAAACTAGCATAACTTAAATACTTAAAGATTCAGCTCCCCCTAAATTACTCAGAACATATTCTCCCCCTTTGTCATCATTAAAAAGGTGGGAACTATTTAGAAATGGTAGGGCTAGAATCATCACTGGATGTGGAGTTCTCAGGTTGTGGAAATGGATTAACAACAGGAGGAGGATTTGGTGGTGGTGCAGTGAGGTTAAGCTGAGGGCAAACATGAGTGATCAACCAATCCCTTAAAATCTGAAACTCAAGCATGACATACATAAGCATGCTGTTCTGAATTGTCATTGCTTTAAACAGCTTAGCAATGTCTTTTCTAGTCTTGCTCAAATCCTTTTCTATTTTTGATCTCTTGGCAGGCCTAGGGTCAGCTGAAGGACCAGGTGCATTCTTATCAGGGTTAGGTTCAGAGCCAATATGCTTGACCAAGCTATCAATGGCTGCAGCATTTGTTGAAGAGCAAAAAGAATCCAGAGTTGCAAAAGATGCAGGCAGGGAAGGCAATGATTCAGTAGAAAACAAGGTAGATGGAAACCTTGGAAAGTCAGGACTTGTACTAGCCATATTTTTCATGAATTCAGAGCTAAGAAATGTGTGGAGGCTGCCTTGTGATGATGACATTAGAGGTGAGAACATAGTAGTGTTAGCAGGGTTGGTGGTGGAGAAAAAGGCTTCAAGGGTTTTACCAGTCCTAGGTGGTACAGAGGTTTTAAAACCATGGGAGAAGGGTGTTCCAAAGTGCAAGGAAGTATCTAGATGAGATGGAATGGATTCAGTGGTCATTCCAACATCAGTTCCTGCACTGTCTCCAGTTGGGAGAACGTTCTCAGCATGTTCTCCCATTGCATCAGCCAGGATTTCTAAGCCATCCTTTTCCATAACTTCTCTCTTTCTCTTGCCCAATTCAACAGTTTCTTCAGAGAGGGTTTCTTTCTTCATATGATGGATGTTTTTGAGGTTAAAAGGTGTACACGTGTTATCAACCCTTTGGTTGGTTTCATCAATAGCGTACATTCTAAAAATCCTTGTTAGGATCATTCCATAGGGTAAAGCAACCTTCTTAATCCCAGAGTTTGCAGCAGTAATCATGTGTTGAATGATTATGTGAGGTAGGTTAAGCTTAATACCTTTTGACAGATGATGCATGATGAGTAAGTCATTGTCTGTGACCTTATGCTTGCTTCCAGTCCTAGGAAAAATGCAATGTTGGCACATGTTGTGTAAAATCTTGAACTCCTTTTTGAGAAAAGATGAAGTTGGTTCTTCCATCTGAGTTCCTTGCTTATTAAACATGTCCAAAATGAGGGCTTCTCTGCTGACCTCAAGCTTGGAGTACCAATCTCCTCCATAAGTTGCAGCACCTTCTAGTGGTAGCTTAAGCAAGCTAGCAATGATCTCAGGATCAAGTTGAATCTCAATTCCTTTAACATTTGAGATTATTAAATTCTTATCTGGATGTACATTTGCATTGTGATAAAAGGCTTGAACTAGCTGAGGTAACACAGATTCTTTGATCTTGAAGAATTCTGTCCATCCAAGCGGTTCAGTGTATTTGAGCAAATCCAATACTCCTTTTGCTAGTTCTTCAAACTCATAAACTCTTCCAGCAGGCACAGGTTTGATTTTCCAATATTTTTCAAAATTTTCCCTATCATCAGGATGAATGATAGGGATAGGAACAAACATGGTTTTAGGCCCTTTCTTTTCTGACACAACCTTTTCCTTTCCCTTTGAGGTTTTGGTAGCTGTTGATGATTTCTTCTTGGAAGCAGGGGAAGGTTTTGGCTTAGGTTTGGTAGGAGCAGATTTAGTTGAAGTTACAGCTTCAACTTCCTCATTTTCTTCAAGTTCAAAAGAAAGAGGGATTGAGAGAGTTTTCTCAAAGTCACTAGAATCATCATCATCAATGATGTGGATAGTAGAGTCCTTTACTACCTTTCTTCCAGTTCCAATTCCAGATAAAATTCTAGCTGATCTTCTGACCTTAGAGGAATCTCCAGATTTTGATTTAGATTTGGTCTTGGATGTTGATTTGGATTTTGATGATTTTGATTTGGATGGAGATTTTGAAAGAGATTTTGAAAGGGATTTGGTTTTTCGTCTCTTTGGTTTGATAGAAGCAGGTGGGGTCTCAGCTTGGCTAGGTACGATTAAGGTTGGGTTAGGAGTAATGGTGCCATCATTGTTTAGATCAATCTCAGGATTGTTTTGGGTTTGTTGAACAGTTTCTTCGTTGGGAACGTTCTCAGAAGGTTCTGAGATTGAATCAGAGACATGATCAACTTCAGGGAGTGTTTGTAGGAGAGAGATTTGGTAGCTAGGTTGTACTTAGGAATAGTGATCAAATTGTACTTTGATTTTGAGAAAAGGTGTTTGTAGGAGAGAGAGAGAGAGAGAGAGAGAGAGAGAGAGAGATGATGGTTTTAAGGGGATAACCGTTGTGAGTAATATTGGGGAAACCAATCTTAATCATTCCTAATTTTGTTCTAACGGTCAAAAAATTAAACTTAAGCTAAAGGGAATGTGAAAAGTTAGCGCGTAAAAAATTCTGGGAAACAAACATGGCACAAACAAGAGATCGTTCTCAAAACGTTCTCTAAAACATGATCAAACATACATGTTAAATTTGATTGGGATTTTTGATGATTTTCAATTTTTCTTTGATGAAATTAAAACGATCCTCAACCAATGGTTTTGTAAAAATATCAGCCAACTGATTTTCAGTATCAATGAATACTAAACCAATATCCTTTTTGTTCACATGATCACGAATGAAATGATGTTTGATTTCAATATGTTTTGATCTTGAATGCTGAATAGGGTTCTTTGATAAATTAATAGCACTAGTATTATCACAAAGAATTGAAACATTTGTGTACCTTAAAGAGAAGTCTTCAAGTTGGTTTTTGATCCATATCACTTGTGAGCAACAATTTGATGCAGACACATATTCTGCTTTAGTTGTTGAAAGTGCAATGGTATTTTGCTTTCTTCAACACCAACTAACAAGAGCTTCACCAAGGAATTGACAAGCTCCACTAGTACTCTTTCTCTCAACTTTGTCCCCAGCGTAATCAGCATCACAATATGCTTTGAGATCAAAATGTGTACCCTTTTTGTACCATAGACCAACATCTTGTGTACCAACCAAATATCTAAAAATTCTTTTCACAGCAATCAAATGGGATTCTTTTGGTGATGATTGGAATCTTGCACAAAGGCAAACTGAGAACACAATGTCAGGTATACTTGCAGTTAAATACAAAAGAGATCCAGTCATTCCTCTAAATTCCTTTTCAGATACATTCTTCCCATTCTCATCTTTGTCCAAACTTGTTGATGGATGCATTGGAGTTGACATGATTTTGGCTTCATTCATCTTGTATTTCTTGAGAAGATCTTTAATGCATTTTTCTTGACAAATAAAAATGCCATCTTCATGTTGCTTGATTTGCAAGCCAAGAAAGAACCTAAGTTCTCCCATCATGCTCATCTTAAACTCACTTTGCATAAGATTAGAAAATTCTTCACAAATTTTCTCATTAGTAGCACCAAATATAATATCATCAACATATACTTGAACAATGTATAAATCATGATTATTTGTTTTTCTAAAAAGTGTAGTATCAATTTTTCCTCTAGAAAAACCATTTTCAAGTAAAAAGGTACTTAATCTTTCATACCAAGCACGTGGAGCTTGTTTAAGTCCATAAAGTGCTTTGGTAAGTTTGAAAACATGATTTGGTTTATTTTGATCAACAAAACCTGGAGGTTGGTGAACATAAACTTCCTCATTTAAGAAACCATTTAAAAATGCACTTTTGACATCCATTTGAAAAAGTTTAAGACATTTATGAGATGCATATGCAAGCAAAATTCTAATAGCTTCTAACCTGGCAACAGGAGCAAAAGTTTCATCATAGTCAATGCCCTCTTGTTGGTTATAACCTTAAGCTACTAGTCTTGCCTTGTTTCTTACCACTTTACCATTCTCATCCAATTTATTTCTAAACACCCATCTAGTACCAATGATTGAGTGATCTTTTGGTAAAGGTACTAGATTCCATACTTCATTTCTTTCAAATTGTGAGAGCTCTTCTTTCATTGCATCAATCCAAGATTCATCAATAATTGCTTCATCTATTGTTCTTGGTTCTAGCTGAGAGATCAATCCCAGATTGTTCTCCAAAATTTGCAATGATCTCCTAGTTCTTACACCATCTTCAGTATTTCCAATGATTTGATCTGGTGGATGATTTGTAACTATCTTCCAAGTCTTGGGAGGTGCTGGAGATGTAGACTCTTGATTTGGATCATCATTTTGATTTCTTATAGTCACATCTTCTTCATCATCAATTTCCATAATACTTGGTTGATCTTCAAACTCATCAAATTTGACATGCATACTTTCTTCCATGGTTTGAGTTCTTAAGTTATAGATTCTATAAGCCTTTGATGTTAGAGAATACCCCAAGAAGATTCCCTTATCTGACTTTGAATCAAACTTGCCTAGGTTGTCTTTGATATTCAAGATATAACAATAACAACCAAAGATGTGAAAGTAAGAAATATTTGGTTTTCTATCTTTCCAAAGTTCATAGGGTGTCTTGTTTAAAACCTTTCTGATGGTCACTCTATTTAAGATGTAGCAAGCAGTATTTATAGCCTCAACCCAAAAATACTTTTCAACATTTGATTCATTAATCATTGTTCTTGCCATCTCTTGTAGAGTTCTAGTTTTCCTCTCCACAACCCCATTCTGTTGAGGTGTTCTAGGACAAGAAAAATTATGAGATATACCATTAATATCAAAGAAGGTTTCAAAGAGAGTTTTGAAATTCTCTTCCATGATCACTCCTTATGGAGACAATATTCAGGTTTTTTTCATTTTGAACTTTTAAGCAAAAAGCCTTAAAAGTTTCAAAGGACTCATCTTTGTGTTTTAGAAAAAGCACCCAAGTGAATCTTGAAAAGTCATCAACAATGACAAAACCATAGTTCTTACCACCAAGACTTGTAGTTTTGACAGGTCCAAATAAATCAATGTGTAGAAATTTAAGAGGTGTTTTAGTTGAAATAAAAACTTTAGGTTTAAAATTACTTTTGACTTGTTTTCCTCTTGTGCAAGCTTCACATACTTTATCTAGATCAAAACTGATCTTGGGCAATCCATTTACCAAATCAAGCTTAGAAAGTTTAGATATAGTTTTCATACTAACATGACCAGCCCTTTTATGCCATATCCATTTATCTTTTTCAAGAGAAACAAAGCATGACTCAATGGGTAGATCATCTAAGTATACTACATAAACATTCTTAATTCATGATCCACTAAACAGAATTGTTTCACATGAAGATTGCTTAATTTCACATGTGTTGGTTTTAAATATAACTTCAAAGCCATTATCACATAATTGACTAATGCTTATCAAGTTATGCTTAAGACCTTCAACATAATGAACATTATCAATCTTAGCAGAACCAACCTTACCAATAGTACCCATGCCTTTGATGTGAGCTTTTTCATTGTTTCCAAAAGTAACAGATCCACCATCCTTTTCTTCAAATGTAAGAAAGCTTTTTCTATCTCCAGTCATATGTCTTGAGCAACCACTGTCCAAGTATCATGGCTTTCTATTGATTGCTAGAAGACACTCCTACATTTGATTTTAATAAGTTTTTAGGTACCCACAGATTCTTGGGTCCTTGATTGTTAGTGAAATCTTGTTTGTAAGGCCTTTTCTTATGTTGATAAGGTGTTCTTATATGAGGAGGTGCATGAAATTTCTTTCTGAGAATGTTCTCTTGTTTTAGAAAAATGTTGTTCTCTAGCTTTCTTTTTAAAACATAATGATTCAATATGTCCTTCCTTTTGACAAAAATTACACTTATATCTTTGAGTCTTCTTTCCTTTCTGAGGATGAAAAAAGTTTTTATATAATTTCTTCTTTTGGCTAGGATCATATCCTATGCCTGCTTTATCAATAATTCCACTTTGTGATCCTAAGATCTTATCAAAAGTTTTTGTAGAGCTAACAAATTTTGTTAGATCATTTTCAAGTTCAGAAACTCTTTTTCTTAAAACTTCATTTTCCTTTTTAACCTTTGAACATTCTTGAACATTCTGATCTTTCCTAATTTCCTCAATTTGCTTAGACATATCTTTGTGAGCATTTTGCATGTTATCAACCATTCTTTTTAAGATAATGTTTTCAGCCTTATATTCATCTCTTTCATTGTTAGCCTTAGTTACTTCATCCCTAAGTTTACCATTTTTTTGATTTAAAATCTGAGTATCATATAGTAAATTATCAAAGGGATGTTCAGATTTTTGACAAGATTAACAGGGTTCAAGGTTTACCTCATTTGATATTGAATGTGTCATGAGGCACACATTTGCTTGTTGTTCTTCTTGTTCCTCCTCTTCTGGTTCTAGATCATCCCAAGTGGCCATCATGGATTTTTTCTTAAAGAATGGTTTCTTTTGATTTGGACATCCATTCTTATAATGCCCAAATTGCTCACATCCATAGCATTTGATCTTGCTCATATCTACTTCTAGTTTGGCTCCACCTCTCTTGTATTGAAAGGCTCTCTTGAGTTGGTTTCTTCTCTGCATTAGTCTCTAAATTCTTCTTGAGAGAAGAGCCATTTCTTCCCTGTCATCTTCTTGGATTGCTTCATCATTCTCAAGACTGTTTTCATCAATCTGAGAACATTCTCTAGTTTGAGTATCTAGAGCAATCATCTTTTTCTTCACTGGTTTGTCTTCTTGAAGAATTGATTCGTGAGCTCTCAGGGATCCAATGAGGTCTTCAAGTTTCATTGTTGATAGATCCTTTGACTCAGTGATTGCAGTTACAATGTGTCTCCAATTCTTTGTTAGACACCTAAGGAGCTTTCTTATTCTTTCATGTGTGGTATATGTTTTTCCTAAGGAGTTGAGCTCATTTATGATAATTGTGAATCTTCCATACATTTGATCTATTGATTCATCTTCTTGCATTTCAAAGAGCTCAAACTTCCTTACACTAATATCAATTATAGTCTCTTTGACACGACTAGTTCCTTCATGGTGAGTTTGAAGAGTTTCCCACATTTCTTTGGCAGTTTTGCACTACATGATTCTATCATACTCTTCTCTATTCAAAGCACTCTTAATGAATAGTTTTGCTTTGGTATTTAAGAGTACTCTTTCAGATTCTTGACTGGACCATTCACCTGGTGTTTTTGGTGTAGAAGTATCCTTGACCATTGGCACATATTCTCCAACTTCAATTACTGACCACATGTTGTTATCTTGTGATCTGAGAAATAATTCCATCTTATCTTTCCAGTAGTAATAGTCATCTCCTTCAAATAGAGGTGGTCTATTTGAAGATCCTCCTTCATATATGAACTTTGCACCTTTAGACATTACTTCCTTCCTATATCTTTCCTCTTAGCACTTGTTAGATGCTTTTACTTAAAAGGCAGGCTCTTGATGCCAATTGAAGTAGCAAAGTTTTTCACAAGAAAGGGGGGTTTGAATTGTGAACCCTTTAAAAAATGACCTATTAAAAATTAATGAACAAACACTTTGACAAAATAAAGTGTTAGAGTATTCTGAGAACGTTTGTTAGTTATAAGTAGTAAGGCAAAGAACGTTCTCAGATCAATCTCAAAATGATAACACAAGCAAATAAATTATATTGTGTGTGTTGTGAATGCATAAATATAAAGAGATAAGGGAAGAGAGAAACACACAACAATTTATACTGGTTCACCCCTTAACTTATGGGTTACGTCCAGTCCTCACGCTCCTTGTGAGTTTATCCACTATGAGATGCTAACGATCCCAAAATACAACCTTTCTTCTTGCAATCTTCAACCAAGATCCAAGATCCCTTTAAGCCCTACAAGCTTAAAGATACCCCAGTCCTCCAGACTAGTAAGGGTATACCAAACCACTCAAACAATATAGCCCTATTGACTTGAGTGAACCTTTTACAAAGTATGATGATAAGGTTTCTAAGCTTTAAACAAAACTCACCAAGTGAGAAGCTTAGAGAAGTAAAACTCTCAAATCACTCAAAAGAATTTATACTAATCCTAGTATAGAATTACAGAGAAGGAGTGAAAGAGATCAAAGAAGAGCTTGAGAAAATAGCTTGTATGATGATGACAAGTTGGTAAAGTTGTAGTAAAAGCTCTTGCTCTTCAAGGTCACCAAAGGGCTCTATTTATAGCTGAGATATGTCCTTTCCTTGCTTGGTGACACAGTATAGCCGTTTGCAACGGATATATGCCTGAAGCTTCTTCAATAAGATGACACCTCATTAAATTCAAAAGTTGCTGAGCTTCAGAGAACGTTCTGAGAATGTTCTCGGATCTAAGCTTTGTCTTTGAATCACAAAGGAGCGTGGTAGATGAGCTGGCAGTGAGCTGTGATGAATTCAAATGAGCTTCTTCAGCAAGAAAAGCCGTTGATGATCTTTTAGGCACGTGATGCACAGCTTCCAAGGAGATTGGATATTTAAATGTTATGAACAACATTCTCCAAGAACGTTCTGAGAACGTTCTCCAATCTGGGTTCATGATGAACTTGTTCTTCAAGCCAAAACTCTCACACATGTGAGATGCCACCTGCTACTGATCAGGCGTGTAGCTTTAGGATACGAATCAGCACTATTCACTTGTACCTTGTGTCCTCAAAAGTCTTTGGAGAGAGAGGATTGCATGGGAGAATGTTCATTAAATATTTCATGAAGTACACTTTCACTCATAGATCCAAATTCGTTGTGCACATCTGATTGGTCCATGAAAAATCAATCCATGATCAAAATGAACAGCTTGTGATCTTGTCTCTTGAAATAACTTCACTTGCACATGCTTTGTAACATCCCGCTATTTCAATTATCTAATTAACTTTGATTAGAAACTTATCTAATAATTTAGGAGTTAATTAGTGGTGATTAATTAATTAAGTCTTGGGAATTAAATAGATTAAGTGTAAAATTAGGAATTCTAATTGAACCTAAACTACACATTAATATAATTAGTTTTCCCTTGTGATTTAATTAACTCAAGGAACAATTTTCCCTCCCTCAATTATCCTCTCCCTCGTGTAACTCTCCCTTTCTTATGATTAACACACTCATTCTTCTAGTGGCTCATTAATCCACTCACATTAATCTCCACTTTATGTCAACACTTCACCATTTCTAGTATTCAAATAACTCTAAACATGTAGGCCTAGACTAGTGACTCATTCTCATAATCACTCTCATACTAACACCTCACTTAGAGCAATGACTCACATACATGACTCACTCACCTTAAAAGGACAACACCTCATCACCTTATATGTTAATCCAATAGAATGGCATGCAAAACCCATGACTAACCACTACTATGCAACTCACTCCATTATTTATCATAACAATCAGAAATTGAAACACAAGAAACACCTTTCTCTCATATCCCTCACGAGCCCAAACAACAACAACAACTAGCATCCAAGAAACACTCATCTTCCCACTTCACATGGTTATGAATCCTCTCATAACATTACATTCTACACATCACTTGTTCCAGAGACTTTTCACCTGCAGCAATAGCACAAGAATCGTTTCTGAATCTTTCATCTTTCCCCATTTCACAAGCTCACCACATGAACTACAACAAGCACCTAAACCTTACCATTTTCTTCTACCAAAAGCATTACATGCAAACAAGACCAGAATAATATCGTTGCTGTTAAACTCAGCAGAAAACATATTATAAACTCATAACCTCAGCTAGTTCAAGAGTCAAAGCATTTTTCAAATATAAGGGTTCAAGTTCATCTTTTTCTCCAAATTCCAACTTCTGCCCAAATTTGTTCGTGGGTTGTAGCTGGGTGATTTGTAGCTGTTAGAGAACTCAGGAACAAGGATTTAAAGCTCCAATTCCAGGTGGGTTCTTAGTTAGTTAGTTTAGATTCCCAAATTATGAAATCTTGCATGTTCACTTAGGAAATTAGGGATTAATTGTGTGAGGAGAATTAAACCCCAAGTTCTCTTCTATTCTGTCATATATTATATCTATTATGTGTTTGCACTGTTTTATTTGAGGATTGTAGGTTGTTCTTTTGAAAAAAACTTTGAAAATTATAAAACATAGTATTTTCTGCACTAGCTCGCCATATCGAGCTACTGGCGAGTCTTCATGGCGAGTGAATAACTTCTGGGCTGATGAAACTCGCCATGGCGAGCATTTGCTCGCCTAGCGAGTTGATTTAGGCCAGACCTTGTTAGTTCGCCATGGCGAGTTGGTGACTCGCTGTAGCGAGCAATGTGCAGATTGACCTTTTATCTTCAACTTCTGAAAATTCAACACTCGTTTTATATCCTCGGATAATTCTGATATTTTGCAGACCACATAATCAATATAATGTGGTACAGGAAGTCAAACACAATTGGAATCTTAGGGAATAACGTAGGGAATTTAGAATTATGTATGCTCCCCGGGCTTTGGGAAATTATGGTAGCATGTAATTAATTTAGAATCAGTCAATTATGTATGTGATTATATTATCACGTGTGGACTTCGTTTTAGATGTTCCATTAGTAAAAACTTTGTGAGCTGCACGCCGGAACGCTTTCTGTTCGTGGACAAGGCAGGCCTCTGAGACGTGCTCACCTCAGAGTGCTTGCGGTTTAAAATCAACAAGATTAATCAGTGTTACACCTTTATTTATTTATGCTTATGACAATATGATATGAATTATGATACGACTGATTAGGTGCCCCGGCTTAATAGCCTTTAGGAGGGTAGTAGAACTCACTGGGAAGAAGTGACTGTCTCACCCCACTCCCTTTTCGATATAGGTAAGACAGGTTATTCCAGGAGCAGGAACCAGGTTGGATCTGACGATTGGAGCCATGCTTGGATTGTCAGCTTTGAAGACTTAGTCTTCATTCTTGCTTTTATTTAGCTTGCCATTCTCTGTAGTTTCGTTTCCGCTGTCTGTATCGAATATTCATTATTTCTTAATGATATTGTATTATTCAACAATATTTCTTTTAATTAATATACTCAGATTCCAGTTTTTAATGTTTCGACTAAATATTCTAGATAATTTAGTTGGGGCGTTACAATTGGTATCAGAGCAAGTCGATCCAGTATCGGACCTTGCCATGAGTCATTGCAATCCCTTTCTTAGTATCACGGACCTTTTGGAGTCTGGACTGTTTACGCTGAAACCATCGCGTGCTGAGTCTGATCAACTCAGTATTGTGCATGGTAGGCAGAGTATTACGGTTGAGAGCCGAAGTGGACCACGGTGGTTAAGTAAGAAGATCATAGTGGAGTTATAGTTCAGAAGCAATCGTTGGCGAGAATTCTCTCTAACCGGATGTTAGAGCTGAAATAGTTGGGACTGAAGGAGTAAGTGGTGCAATGCCAACGAGTATACTAAGTGCTGAGATGGATTATATGGATTAAGACCAATAGTAGTAGGAATTCTGGAGATTGTAAGGACGCAGTTGTTAAGATTATAGAGAGTAAGAACAGTTTGATGGAAGTACTAATCGCTCGAAGTAGAATTGTCCATGTAAGAGCATAAGTGTATAGGGTGTAGTAGTATCCACTGACACCGAGTGTTAGGCAAACCTTTCCGAACTTGAGAGTAATCATACCTTCTGGTGAACATGTTTACAAGAAACATGTGAGCCAATTAAGATTCAACCCTCAATAAATCAAGACTCTTCCTGAGTACCTGGTCTTACCTTTCAGCTGCGAGATTCACCAATGTCGTTAGATCCGTTTAGTACTATACTAGAAGAACCAAGTTGGCATTTTATTTGGGAACTTCCCAATAGATTGTCATATAGGAAACCAACTCTTAATGCCTCCCTACGAATAATTTACCATTTCAATATCGTAACTCGTATTCCTACCATACCGCGAGAAGCCAGGATCTGTTTAGCATAACCAATAGGATTTCTTTTTCGATACCAGCTTAGGTCAGTTAACTCAGAAAACTGTTAGAGACCCACTTTGATTAGAGTAACAATTAGGAATTGTCTTCAACACCATGTAAATACCTGATTCAATTCATAAGGCATCATTCGTGAGCAATAGGCATCAGAATCAAACCAAGTTAGCTTGTAAGTAGCAACCAATAGTTGTACCTTATCACTAGAGGCTGCGTAGTATCAGATGCAACGGTTAAGAATTTAATTTGCTAAACTTTTACCGTATAGATTTGTTAGGTGTAGTTGTCCACTTATCTTAAGCTAGTAGCTTAGTGCCATAAACTACCCAACCAAGCATATAAGAAAATAGTCGAATTAGACTGCCTTCGACTCAATACTCTTTTATCTACCGACATGTCTTGTTACCACTTAGAGAACTACTATAGGTCCAGTAAGATAATCTCAGCCTAACATGTTACCTCGGAGATCACAACGAACCGTTTGGAATATAACCTCATCCGGAGTGACAAGTAGAAATATTTCTTGACCAAAACTTAGTTGCCAGATAATTTACCTAACACTATTACGCATCACCTACATTAGCAGTCTAGTGTTGTAGCTTAGATAGATACCTTGTGACAGAATTAAGTTGAACCACTCGTGTTAGTAAATTACTTAGACGTTAGCCTGCTTTCTGGTCATTTAGTACATTATCAGTAGGAACTCGTATCGTAGAACAACCTACCTCTTTAAGATCAGCCTTAGTACCAAACCACTAGCATTCAAACCTCGATCAATTTAGCACAAATCAGGAATTATCGTTAACGCCTTCAGCTACCTTGACCAACCCTTGAGTACCCATGTTAAATTGTTCCGAAGTAAACTAACTAAGTTGGATTTATTCCTTATCAGCCATTTAGCATTTCCAATCATTCAGACCTTCGAGTTAGAAACCTGTTAGAGTCCGTCAAATTTCCGTTAGGAGTGCCTATCAATAATCTAAATCGAACTTGAATCAAATGATGTCAAATTATGATCTCATTATCCTTCCTTCAGAACTTAATAAGCCAAGTTCGACGAACCAAATATTTTGGATTGGGTATCCATTAGATATGGGAACATGGAACGGGTTCATTCCCTAAACTTGCTCGATTATGTCTCGGACAGATAATTCCTTCTCGTGTCTTATCATCTGTCAGTCGTAATTATCACCGGAGTAAGTTGAGAGGTAAACTTTCCAAATTCCTCGACATCGGTCAGTCAAATTGAAATTGTTGGACGTTGCCTATAAGTAATCTTGTTCAATCTTTTCAGCCCTTGAGTTACATTGTTAGTAACTAAATATAATCGTGAAATCCAGTTTATCTGGAAAGGTCACGTGTAATTCAGTTCAAGCTCTCACTCATTGTATCGATCTTTTGATCAGTATTATTAGTCAATTATCCGCCGAACTATTCAGTTCAGTGTCAGTATCAGTTAATCATATAAGTCTTTGTGCACCTGAACGACCCATCATCATTTTCAGTGCATTGGGTAAACTCTCAGAGTCTAATCAACTAAATTTCAGTCAAGTTCAGATCCTTCCAGTTAAGTAGAAATAGGAGCTAGTAGAAGTATTAGTATCTAAATACCTCATCTAAAATATTCGTTGAATTCACGTTTGACAATTTCGTTCTCTGCCGACTGTTTCAGTTTCTCTGTACTTTATCTATGGTAGATTCAGGACATCTTAAAACAAATTCCTCGTGTAGAGCAAAAAGGATTTCCTTGTTGCGAATACGATTCATACAATGACACATTGACCATTTTTGGACAAGGGATTTAGATCCATTCTCTGTGTTAAGTCTACAAATCTTCCGTATCCAGTTAGCCATCCTTAAATCCGATCACATTAGCCAGATTCTTTCACCTTAGCCTATCAGCAAAATTATCCAACCAACTTAACCATATCATTGGAGGAAGAATTCGAACCTCAATTCTTGATATGTTAAATGTACTACTCGACCACAGTGTTGTGCTAGGATGGATTGAAGTAGTAGGTGGAAAATTCTATAGCACTATGGAACCGGTTGCAGATGAGTCTGACTCATTGGCGAAAGAATCTATAGTGCTTAAGCGTTCTCCGCTCGTTTTATATTTTGATTAATCCTAGAGTTTTATACGACACTATGGGATAGTGGTACGTGTGATGTGTCATGAGCTGCAACGTTCAGAATTGAGAAAACCCTAAAGAGAAAGTTTTGGATTTTTGACATCAACACTTAAATTTATTCCATTAAGTTATTCATATAGCAACAACCAGGCCAGATACCGACCTGTGGAAGTGTAGTGCGAGATAATCTTTAGAACGGTATTGCTAAGATGTCGCGAACATATTGGACTGTAGTAGAGGATTGAGAAGTACCGTCACATACTTGCTTTCACCAAGTAAAACAAGTGCACTTTGTGAGGTCATCCAAGGAGAGACGTAGTAGTGTAAGAAGTTTATTTGGAAAAGAAGAGATAATGCGTCATTACGTTAAGTGAATCTGGTGTAAGGTCGTGATGACGCAAAATAAAAAGGGGATGACCATAAGTAGTCGGATCGGAGTGCGCAGTGCAAGATCAGACGAAAATATATTAGATGATCAAATTTGGACGAATAACTCTTTCAGAGAGGAAAGTTTTATTCCAAGGAATAAAAGTAATTAAGTGATTCTTGAGAATAACACCAAAGTTGGATCTACGAGGTGTTTTCGAACGAAGAGATTCTATCCGAAGTGTATAAGACCTTATCAGATCCTTCGACGCGTCGGTCCTGTAACCTATTAGTTAGCTCTATTTCTATCCATGTCAGGGTTGCACGACGTGTTTCATGTGTCTCAACTTTGGAGACTCATTCCCGATCTTTATCACTCTTTAGAGATTGATATTCAGTCACCCTTAACTTATCAGCCAAATCTAGTTCGTATAGTTGATTGTGAAGTTAAGATTCTTCGGTACAAGAAAATTCCAATAATCAAAGTCGGATGAGCTCAGTCTCATGACGACTAACTCACTCAGGAACGGAAACCTGTCATAAGAAAAGTTGTTCCTATCTTTCCTAAAAGTAAATTTCTGAATTTCGAGGACGAAATTTCTTTAAGGGGGTAGATTGTAACATCCCGCTCTTTCAATTACCTAATTAACTTTGATTAGAAACTTATCTAATAATTTATGAGTTAATTAGTGGTGATTAATTAATTAAGTCTTAGGAATTAAATAGATTAAGTGTAAAATTAGGAATTCTAATTGAACCTAAACTACACATTAATATAATTAGTATTCCCTTGTGATTTAATTAACTCAAGGAACAATTTTCCCTCCCTCAATTATCCTCTCCCTCGTGTAACTCTCCCTTTCTTATGATTAACACACTCATTCTTCTAGTGGCTCATTAATCCACTCACATTAATCTCCACTTTATGTCAACACCTCACCATTTCTAGTATTCAAATAACTCTAAACATGTAAGGCCTAGACTAGTGACTCATTCTCATAATCACTCTCATACTAACACCTCACTTAGAGCAATGACTCACATACATGACTCACTCACCTTAAAAGGACAACACCTCATCACCTTATATGTTAATCCAATAGAATGGCATGCAAAACCCATGACTAACCACTACTATGCAACTCACTCCATTATTTATCATAACAATCAGAAATTGAAACACAAGAAACACCTTTCTCTCATATCCCTCACGAGCCCAAACAACAACAACTAGCATCCAAGAAACACTCATCTTCCCACTTCACATGGTTATGAATCCTCTCATAACACTACATTCTACACATCACTTGTTCCAGAGACTTCTCACCTGCAGCAATAGCACAAGAATCGTTTCTGAATCTTTCATCTTTCCCCATTTCACAAGCTCACCACATGAACTACAACAAGCACCTAAACCTTACCATTTTCTTCTACCAAAAGCATTACATGCAAACAAGACCAGAATAATATCATTGCTATTAAACTCACCAGAAAACATATTATAAACTCATAACCTCAGCTAGTTCAAGAGTCAAAGCATTTTTCAAATCTAAGGGTTCAAGTTCATCTTTTTCTCCAAATTCCAACTTCTGCCCAAATTTGTTCGTGGGTTGTAGCTGGGTGATTTGTAGCTGTTAGAGAACTCAAGAACAAGGATTTAAAGCTCCAATTCCAGGTGGGTTCTTAGTTAGTTAGTTTAGATTCCCAAATTATGAAATCTTGCATGTTCACTTAGGAAATTAGGGATTAATTGTGTGAGGAGAATTAAACCCCAAGTTCTCTTCTATTCTGTCATATATTATATCTATTATGTGTTTGCACTGTTTTATTTGAGGATTGTAGGTTGTTCTTTTGAAAAATCTTTGAAAATTATAAAACAGAGTATTTTCTGCACTAGCTCGCCATAGCAAGCTACTGGCGAGTCTTCATGGCGAGTGAACAACTTCTGGGCTGATGAAACTCGCCATGGCGAGCATTTGCTCGCCTAGCGAGTTGATTTAGGCCAGACCTTGTTAGTTCGCCATGGCGAGTTGGTGACTCGCTGTAGCGAGCAATGTGCAGATTGACCTTTTATCTTCAACTTCTGAAAATTCAACACTCGTTTTATATCCTTGGATAATTCTGATATTTTGCAGACCACATAATCAATATAATGTGGTACAGGAAGTCAAACACAATTGGAATCTTAGGGAATAACGTAGGGAATTTAGAATTATGTATGCTCCCCGGGCTTTGGGAAATTATGGTAGCATGTAATTAATTTAGAATCAGTCAATTATGTATGTGATTATATTATCACGTGTGGACTTCGTTTTAGATGTTCCATTAGTAAAAACTTTGTGAGCTGCACGCCGGAACGCTTTCTGTTCGCGGACAAGGCAGGCCTCTGTGACGTGCTCACCTCAGAGTGCTTGCGGTTTAAAATCAACAAGATTAATCAGTGTTACACCTTTATTTATTTATGCTTATGACAATATGATATGAATTATGATACGACTGATTAGGTGCCCCGGCTTAATAGCCTTTAGGAGGGTAGTAGAACTCACTGGGACGAAGTGACTGTCTCACCCAACTCCCTTTTCGATATAGGTAAGACAGGTTATTCCAGGAGCAGGAACCAGGTTGGATCTGACGATTGGAGCCATGCTTGGATTGTCAGCTTTGAAGACTTAGTCTTCATTCTTGCTTTTATTTAGCTTGCCATTCTCTGTAGTTTCGTTTCCGCTGTCTGTATCGAATATTCATTATTTCTTAATGATATTGTATTATTCAACAATATTTCTTTTAATTAATATACTCAGATTCCAGTTTTTAATGTTTCGACTAAATATTCTAGATAATTTAGTTGGGGCGTTACATGCTTATTCCTCAACCTTGGCCAAAGAGGAAAACTTCACATTTCTTCATAAAAATTCCTTGCCTTATTTGATATGTGAACTGTTGTGATCTTGTGAGTTACTACCCTGAAAAGTGATTCCTTGTCTTTGTACAATGTTCACTTTAAATAAAAAAGTGATTAGTCTTTGAAGCTCTTGTTGTTGATTAATATGAGTGTGATATCCTGAGAACGTTCTGAGATCGTTCTCCCAATTGTGTTCTTATTCAAAATAAATGAATAATCTTGATATAAAATGCTCAATTAATCCTGTCTTATTAAAACACTCACAAGCACTTGTTAGATAACAAAAAGATCAGAATTACATTAAAATATAATCAAGATGTTTGTTATCTTTAAAACATCAAATTAGGATTTTGCCTCAACACTCATGTCACAAATGATGTAAGGCATTAGGGTTTCCAAAGGGATCCTAGGGTTTATGGTATGTATTAGGGGTGTGCAAAAATATGATCATCCTTAACCAAAATACTAACCAAACCATATCCAATTTTAATATCCTAATCCATTTTTTTAAAAAAAACCACACCAATCCAATTAAAAAAAACCAATTCTAAACCAAATCCAATTTTTCATAATTGATTTGAAATTTATTTTGAAATTAAGGTCCAATTGTACAAAAGCCCAAACATTCAAATTTAATATCATTAATATAATTTAATAAATAAATAATTGAAAAGATGGTGGAGGGGCTGGTGGTTGGGGTGGTGCTCCGGCGACCGGCCCGGCGGCGAAGCTCCGTCGGTTGGCACAGTGGTCGGTGGTTGTGCTCCGGCGGCCGGACGCCACGATCCACCACTAATATTACATTATTTAATTAACATTTTTATTATTATTTTATTTAAATAGTTATTATTATTTTTTAAATAATTTAAAAACTCATATTTTTTTTAGTGTTTTTATTTTAAAAAATTAGCATTTTTTTGGGCTTAGATAAAATTAGATTTTTTGGGCTTTGAAATATGTTTAGGCTTAGAAAAGAAAAATCTTTTTGAGTTGATTATAAACCAATTCATTTCATCAAATTATATTTTCTTTTTAAAATCAAACAAATTTGTTTATTTAAATCAATAATAAAAAAAATTAAAATAAAAAGGAAAAAATTGATTTAAAATTAGTTCAAGTAAGTAACCAAATTTTTATTATGAATCGGTTATTAATTTGTTCTGAACCGGTTAAAAACTATATCCAAATTAGTTTTATATAATAACCAATTTTTTATTAAAATAGTTTTGAATCCTAAACCAAACCATAAATTTGAAACGGTATGGTGTGATTTTTAAACCATGCCCACACGTAGTATGTATGATGAGCCACCATCTAACAACTTTTATTATAGTAAATGATTTTGTACTATTAAATATATATTATAGCGTTTTATTTGTTAGATGGGTACTTTGTCTAACTATTAGTATCATCTAAATATTAATGTCGATATGCTATCATCAGATTTAATTTGATGGTGCATAATACATCTTATCATGATGTAATAAATCTCTGATCTATAAAAAAAAAATATTTGTAACAATTTCATCACTTAGTTAGCTGTTATCTTCTTATATATATATATATATATATATATATATATATATATATATATATATATATATATATGGGTTAATAGGTATTTATCCCTCGCAAAGTAGGCGTGTTTTGCTTTATCTCCTATAAAAAAATTCTTTAAGTTTCTCCCCTTGCAAAATATATTGCAAAGAATTTTCACTTTTTAAATCGGCTGAACAGAGTAACCGATTTAAAAAACAGAACTTTTTAAATCGGTTGAACAAAATAACCGATTTAAAAAGTGCATCCAAGGGGGAAAGCCAAAAAAACATATTTTACAAGGGAAAACTTAAAGAATTTTTTTACAAGGGGTAAAGGAAAACATGCTTACTTTGCAGTGGATAAAGACCTATTAACCCTATATATATATATATATATATATATATATATATATATATATATATATATCCGTTTGATTTGCAAAACAGCAAGTACCGAACATAACAGTACAGGACAGAACAAGACAGTACAGAACATGACAAAACTGTACTAGAGAGAGAGATCGAGAGAGAATATTTTTTATATTTGAAAATAAAATGGACATTTTCATATTTTTTATAGTTGTACTGTGGACAAAAAGTTATCCCGTGGTTTAGTGGGAGACAAAAAATCTTATTTTTGTCCTGTCCCTTACTACATATTTTGTACAGTCTCATAACCAGTTTATGAATCAAACAGGGTACAACAAAGGTTGTCCAATCCAGTCCTCTATCATCTAAATGGTTGTAATTTTGTTTTGAAAATTTGTCAAATTATCGAGTAATCTGATTTCTTTTATGCTGCCAGTTGATTTGAATTATAAATATATCCAGTAGTAAAAAAGAACATGATTAGAAATATATGCGTAAAAATATAGGTCATGTTGAAAATTATAGAAAATAGAAACTTGTATTAATTAATATATGGGAAGCAATATATAAATCCTCAAGGACAAGTAGGCATGCATATTATTCTATGAGTTCGAGTCGAAACATAAGTTCACGAAAAATTATTAAAAAAAATTAGATATATATTAAAATATGAGTAAAAATATAGATCCTCATAAAAATTATCACCTATGTTCCTCTACATATTTTTCATAAGTAGAAATTTCCGCGTAAAAATTAAAAAAATAAAAATAAAAATAGACATGCGTATATTAGAAGTATATAAGTCCCCATCCAAATATACACCATGTTGAAATTATAGAATATAGACACCTGTATTAATTAATATATGAGTAAAAATATAGATCTTCATAGAAATTACAGCCTCCGTCACTAAATATATGATTGTCTTGAAGTTTTTTTGTTCCTTTTTATATGGCTCCTTTCAACTTTTTAAAGGCGAATATAGGTTTGTGTAGAGATTAGAAAAAATAGACACGCGTATTATAATATGAGTAGAACTATAAGTCCGCATGACATTTTTCTAAAAAAGATACACATGCTTTATTATATGATTAGAAATATTGGTCCTCGTAGAAATTATAGAAAAAATAGATACGCATATTAATATATGGGTAGAAATATAGGTCATCATAGAAATTACAACTCAATCCCTAAATATATGTCCCGTGTTAATTTTATATGTCCATGACAAAAAAATTCAACACTTTTTTTTAAGAGGGGTGAATTAAACATATCTTTTTAAAATATTTTTGGGACCTAAAATTCATATTTAATTTATTTTTTGTTAAAATATTCTAAATTATGTGGGACATATTCTTGTAATGTTATGAACATGAATACCATAACTTGCCGAAATTTTTTATAGGGAATACAAAAGAAATTAGAGATATTTATAGGAACCAATTAAAAACTTATTTATAATGTACTAAACATGACTGCGGAAAAAAAAATCAAAATTTTAAATGATACATATAAGTTGTTTTAAAAGTAGAGGCCAAAAGTTGCGAAGAAAAATATTTGAAAACCGAAATTTGTTGAAATTTTTTATATGGCCTAAAAATAAAATTTGAGATATTTAATAAGACAAAATTATTTATTTAAATATAATAATAGTTGTAACTTTTTTAGATTATATAAATATGTTTATTTATTTTGATAATTAAATAAATATAATTATATTTAGATGAATTAATTATAATAAATTGGATTATTAAGATATTGGACCATGTGGCACAATATGGTGCTAGGAGGGGTAAATTTGGAATTTCATATGTATCTTCCTTTACTATGATGGTTAAAAAAATTAAAATTAGTCAGGATCATTTTAATTAGTCAGGATCATTTTAAACAGTAAGGATTTTTGTTTTTTTTTTTTTGCATAATTAGTCAGGATCATTTTAATTAGTTTAAAAAACCAATTTAACATTAAAAGCAACTTTTAACTTTTAAAAAAAATAAATTGGGACGATTTAATCTTTAATTAATAGATCTGGTTTAATGGCGAAGAGTTTAGATAGTTTGTATGACAGTATGAGGTCCTAAAATTCCTCCATTATAAACTTAGAAAAGCAATCACCTCCTATAATTTCTTAATCATCGGATACATAACTTCATATATTAGGACGTGGATCATCTCCTTTTTTCTATCCTTCCCACTCTTAACTCTTAGTTTTATTCTCTTTCTTCATTAAAATTAAAATAATAATAATAATAATAATAATAATAATAATAATAATAATAATAATAATAATAATAATAATAATATGATTAAGAGAGAGTATAATTAAGAGAGAAATAGAGAGTTGGGAGACGGAAAGAGACAAAAGAGAAAAAGATGATCCAATTTGCCTATACTACACATATTGTTTGTCTTTCTTTTTTAAATGAAATATTGTTTGCCTTTTTTTTAATACATAGACAAAATGAGAAAGTCATCATAACTTACACACACAAATGAGGGAGTCAGAGTCCGAGCCTTAATAATGGCGTCCAACCTAACAATTTCGGTATTTTTTTGTCGATTGATCTAGAACTTGTGGGCATATTGTTTGTCTTTCTATTGTATAAAGATGTTTAAAATAATATGCCTAAATATGTTCTTTGAAAAATTTAGATTTAAATATATTTCAAATTTATATTTAAAATAAGATTTGCTTAGGATTTATGATTTATATTTTTATTTAGAATATATTAAATATATCTCTCTCTCTCTCTATACCCTAAATATATATATATATATATATATATATATATATATATATATGAACTCATTAACTAGTACTTTATGGGTGATATTTGTTCGATCATGAGAAAATCACGTTATATTTTTACTTAAAATCTTAAGTATTTGGTTTATGAGTAATCTATTTTATAAAATGGTCAATTTGTTATTTTTTTAAACAATTGGACTTTTAACTTCTTAGTTGTTACACAACAATCATTTATCTATCTATATATATATATATATATATATATATATATTATATTATTATATTATATATTATATGTAAAGCAAACAATTTTTTCTTATGTGGCAGCCTAATAGAGCTCCTCCCATTTTCCTTTTTTCTAAGCAAAAGTTGATGCTTATGTGTGATCTCTTATGTTATTGTGATGATGTGTCATCTTTTAATAAGCTAGGCAAAACATGTCATCATATAGTATGGAATGCTAAGGGACAAATTAAAACATTTGATTAAGAATAAAAAAATGTTATGAAAGGTGAAAGATCATCCATTTTAATGGTGATTTTATTATACTTCTTTACAATATTTTGCCTACTAATTAATTGAATAACTTATTAAAAAAATATTATGAAAGGTGAAAGATCACCACTTTGTTTCTTTTGCATCAATCAATTATAAATACCTTATGGTGCTCCCTTCAATTTCATATTTTCTCAATTTCTTATTCTAAACACTTACTCCAAATTTCCATTTTTTGTTTAACAATTCTTCTTTCTACTCACTCTCTGTATATGAACCAACAATTTGTGTGATTTTTCTTTCAAAAGTAATAGTACTATGAGAATATTACCTTCGATTCATTTTCCAAATATTCTACATTGGTACAAGTTTTTTTTTTGAATATTTCTCATTTGTTAGAAGTGGTAGAAATTATACGTAGATTTCTCTTTATTGTAATATATCGATAGAAGACTAGCGGTGAAAATTATCAAAACTTATTTCTACAAATGGTGGAGATTATATGTATGATTTATCTTTATTATAAGAGGTTGATGTTTTTAGTCTCCTTTGACTATTTTTGCAATATATATATGGAAGATTAGTAGTGAAAACTATCAAAACTTATCTATTATACTATTTAATCGTTATGTCGCAGTATAAATATGTTATATATGATGAATGAGAAAATTGGCACCAAAAATATGTATTGTAATTTCATTTTAACTAATGCTATTTTTGGGTCGCAATATCATGATGATAAAAAAATGTTTTTTTTCTATCTTCTATATATATACATTTATCGATCAATCTATCTATCTATACATTTATCGATCAATCTTTCTATCTTCTAACTAATGCATCAGTGTCATCCTAACAATATGCTTTCCATTTTTTTAACTTTTTTATAAGCCTTAGTTGTTGTATTTTGTTAATGTGTCATCTTATCAAAGCTTTCCATTTGTTTTCTAATATTCTCTACACTAATATATTTTTTTCCCAATTAACTCTCAAATAACTTTTTGTAAATTTTTTTAATCACCGTTGACATAAAAACATTTTTCTTACTTCTATAACTTCTTTTGCCGTTATTTTAAGGAGATATTCTTAAATTTGGTCATACTCACAAAAAAAAGTTACATCATTTAATAATTTAAAAAGTAAATATTATTTAATTATTTTTTAAAATATTTATTTCACTTTTTATGAGTGTGGCCAAATATAAATTTTTTTTATCATATGAACATTTAAGAATATCTCTATAAATTTTCTTAGTTAGCTTCTTAACCGATCGATTAATTAATAATTCACTCTATTTTAAGTCTTTCAATTGCATATATGTTTGATCTAAATGCTAATTTATTGCTACTCTATATGGTGATTTAAATGTCATGACTTCAAGGATTCTAACGCATATATGTTATACAATTCAAGAGTCTTCTTTTAGTATGACAAATTATTGTCAATAAATTTTATTATATATAGAAGAATCGATCACATAGGTCTTTTATAAGTTTTGTTTGGTATGTTTGACAATGTTGGAACACATACATAAATAAGAAAAAATAAAACTTAAATAAAGTAGTCACATCAATTGCTATTAATTATTTCTTTTATCTTTTAATTTTTTGAAATCATGAGTGTGTACCTAAATGTATATGTGTTGGTTTGTGCCCAAGGTAGAATTTCTCCAAGTACAATACTGTCCATCTCCAAAAATGTATTTCTAATTTTTCTCATTTATCAAAGAGTCTTTATATTTGGATGTGATGTAAAATGGATTCTTTGTCGTATAGATTACCTTTAGTGTAAATTTTAGTTTCGAGTCATAGTCACTTTATTTAGAGGATATCCAAATAGATTATCTTCATTTCTTTATTGGCTACCTCTTAAACATGAATTGTTGAGTAAAGTTTACACATTTTAATTTTTTAACCGAGTTATAATTTGTTCCTCTAAAGAAATCTCTATGAGTATTTAATTTAATTTTTCGATTTGTTTAATTCATGAAAAATGTGAAATCATTTTTTAATAATGTGAAATCATTTCTTGAGTAATACTTTTTCATTCCTGTATGGTAGTTTTTTCCTCTCTTTCTTGTATGCCTTATGTCTTAACTCTTCATTGGTTACTATGATATGATATGATTGATCGGAACTTAAGTTACTCTATTGTATAAATTGGGCGAATATAATTAGTCATACATTTTTAATTGCTATAATAAGAAAATGGTGACATATTAATTACATTTTCAATGGCATGCAAGAAAATGGTGACATATTATTAATAATTTTCAATGGTATGAAAGTGCTTTTCATAATAATAATAATAATAATAATAATAATAATAATAATACCATAATTTTTCGATGTACTATATTGTTTATGACATGACAGTGTAGTCTATTATTTGCCTAAAAATAATAGTATAGCAAATCAGTTCCTATAAAAGTTTTTGTTGTGCTTCAAACAGATTTCACATGCTATACAAGATTTTATTGTAATAAAAAATTTGCTTTCAATTTAGCACTAAACATGCTCAAAATAATGTGCATCATGTATATATATTGAAGATTAAATAATGGAAATATAAGTAATCAATTAAATTAAACTTTAATTAATAAAAGGAATTAAGGGTAGTTTGTTTTACATTTTAAAAAAAATAGTTTTTTCTTTGTATTTTTTTTAAAAAAAAATTATGATAACTTCATTAAAATTAGTAAATATTATTTCAAACTCTTCTTTTTATTAATTTTAGAGTTATTTTGACATTCAATAACTTAAATGTTCATGTTAGAGATTTTAACTTAATAAAAAACACAATTTTTTTTAAAAAAATTTATCTCTAAAAAATGACTTTCCTGAAAAGCTATTTGAAATAGTTTTTTTTTAGAGATATTTATATAATTTTATGATCCAAAATTTTTTCTAACAAAACGATGAAATACTTAAAATTATATTTTAAGATAAGCTATTTAAACCGATTTTTCATTTGAAATTTTTATAAAAAAAATTATTTGTTAACTTTTTTTAACACAAAAATAATACACTATAAAAATCTATTTTTAAAATGGTTAAAACAAACGCACCCTAAGATGAATAATTACTAATATTTTTTTACAAAAAATCGTGTTTGAATGATACATATGAAAATATGAGTAGTTTGATGTTAATTTTTTTTTAAAGTGTGTTATTTATTATCATTTATTTTTCTAAATGAAATAATTTCATTGACTCAACTTCCAATAAAATTTTAATAACCTCTATTTAGATTTCACTATTTTTATTTTTATATGTAAGTGAACGACACATTATCTATGTCAAAAGCATTTTTTTATATATTTCTCTCTATATTATATATTTACTTTGTGAAACAACAGGTTTCAAAATATTTTATAAGTCTGTTTCTTAAAACCAAAAAACTAATATAATACACCTATCAAAACTAAGTTGAAAAAAATTATAAATACCAAACAAATAAAATAACGTTGTACGTAAATAGAGTTACTGTTGTACATAATTTTCTATATAAGTTTGGAACATCTCATATAATTCTTCACATTTTACCACTACAATCATTTTGTGTGTTTAGTTTTCGAATTTACCAACTTCTTCATGACGCAAACAAGTAGATCAAGTACACAAGTTGTTCCAAAAGGTCAAAGTATATCGGAAGGTATGCAATTCCAACTATACATATGCAAATATATAAAAAAAAATTAAAAAAAAAATATTTTGGTCAATTATATGATCGTTTTTGCTTCTTTTTTTTTGCACATATTTCGACTATTCATTTGTGTTTATGGTAGGATAGATAGCCTCAAGTAAGTTATTCTATTATGTAGATAGGATTCTAATCTTCTATCATTCTTTCTAATTTCATTTAATTAAATAATGTGAATATGACTATTTTTCATATGTTGTGTCTATCTTTCTATTATATGGAAGGTGAAAATCATAAAAATGAAGTGATTGATGAAGTAATGGGTGATGGAGAAGTGGTAAATGGTGAAGAGGCTATTGAATTTGTTCCCATTGGGATATTTGCTCATAATGATGAACAAATGTTTTTTTGGGAATACAAAGTTTCTCATATAACATTTGAGTTAGATTATGTGTTGGTAAGTTAATTAAATTAGTAGGTAGATTTGAATAAATATACATGAGTATAAGTAATAAAAAAAGTTAGAGTTTTATATGTTTGCTATTTTTGTGCAGGAAATTCCTCGAGATATGTCACATGTATTTTGTTGATAGGAGCCAAGGAAATATTGTGATTATTGATCATGATACAAATGAAAGATATCGATGTGAAATTAGTTTGAATGTTGATGAAATAAATAACATGTGTAGAAAATGGATGGAACAACTTTGTGAAATCCAAGCCATTAGAAAAAGGGGATACACTTCTATGTGTTTTATATGATGATAATCCTTATAATCTTCATGTGTGTGTTGTTGATAGGCTTAATTGGATTCACCAAGTTTTAGTTAATTAATGACTGGATTTGTAAGAAATTTTTAATATAAGGAACTTATTATTTCATTAGTTGTGCTATTTCTTTTATGTTAATTAATTTGAGTTAGATGTTAAATAAAGTTTATATATGAATTTTAATTGAAGGACAAACAATTTAGTTTTTTGAAATCCAGATCTAACATAAAATATTATTGCATGATAAATTAATAATAAAGAGATTGCATTATAATTAAGATAAAGAATGGTCAAGAATTGAAAATTGAGAATTGAGAGATATAGAGAATATATTAAATCGCTACTTTTTTCCACAAAACTAAAAATATCTTAAAATAAAAAAATTAATCCTGCACCCTACAAAATTGATCTCAAGTGTATACTTGGATAAAACGTTAATGAATCATAGAAGAGCTTGATCTGAGAACGTTCTCTATTGTAAAACAGATTGTTCTGAGAACGTTCTCTAATGTAAATGAAGTGGTTTGTGTGTTGTGTGTTTACATTAAATTAAAGGAGAGTAAGGAAGAGAAATAACACACAAAAGTTATACTGGTTCACCCGAATCCTGGGCTAGTCCAGTCCCCACGCCTGTGAGTTTTCCACTATGATCTTTGAGATACAACCGATATCAATTACAAATCTTCTTTGATCTAAACCAAGATCAAAACCCTTTAAGTCCTACAAGCTTAAAGATACCCCAGCCCTCCAGGCTAGTAAGGGTATTCCAAAACACTCAAATAATACAGCCCTATTGACTTGAGTACACCTTTTACAAAGTGTGATGATAAAGTTCTAAGCTTTAAACAAACTCACCAAGTGAGAAGCTTAGAGAAGTAAAACTCTCAATTCACTCAACTGAATTTATACTAATCCTATTAAAAAATTACAGAGCTGGAGTGAAAGAGATCAAAGAAGAGCTTTAGAGAATACTTGTACGATAAAGACAAGTTTGCAAAATAGTTGTAGTGAAAGCTCTTGCTCTTCAAGGTCACCAAGAGGCTCTATTTATAGCTGAGATATGTCCTTTCTTTGCTTGGTGACGAAGTATAGCCGTTTGCAACGGATATATGCTTGAAACTTCTTCAATAAGATGACACCTCATTAAATTCAAAAGTTGTTGGGCTTCAGAGAACGTTCTGAGAATGTTCTTGGATCTAAGCCTTGTCTTTGAATCTCAAAGGAGCGTTGTAGATGAGCTGACAATGAGCTGTGATTGATTCAAATGAGCTTCTTCAGCAAGAAAAGTCGTTGATGATCTTTTAGGCACGTGATGCACATCTTTCAAGGAGATTGAATATTTAAATGTTAAGAACAACATTCTCCAAGAACGTTCTCCAATCTGGGTTCATGATGAACTTGTTCTTCACGGAAAATTTCTCACTCATGTGAGAAGCCAACTGCTGAAGATCAGACATGCAGCTTTAAAGTACAACCAAGCACTATTCACTTGTACTTGTTGATCACAAAGTCTTTGGAGAGAGAAGGATCAGATAGGAGAATGTATTGCTTCTTCTTGATTCATGTGAGATTAGCTTGTAGTGAGCTGTAAATGATTCCTTCTTGCTTTTTCTTCAAGGATAACCGTTATATATCATTTAAGCACGTTTGAATCAGTTGTCCATGAGTTTGAATATTTAAATGATAAGAACATCATTCTCCTAGAACGTTTTGAGAACGTTCTCCAAAATCTGGGCAGTAACCTTGGTCTTCAAGGAGCTTTGATTCTTCTCTTAATAACCAGCTGTAAAGGTAGAGAGATGCAGTTGTATGTCCTTTAAGTACTATTCACCTTATACTATCAAAGTACAACTTTCTTGGAGAAGAATAACACATGTGGGAGAATGTTCCTTTAATATTCCACAAAAGGTAAATGCCAACTCTTAGTTAGAAATGAGTTGGTGCAAGCCCATTGGTCCATAAAAAACCTGTCTAACACAAAATAGACATCTTATGATCTTTGTCTTGAATTAAATTCATGAGCACATTCTTGATCCTTAACTTTGGCCAAAGAGGAAAGTCCCACTTTTACTCATATATTCCTTGCCTTAAATGACATTAATATTGTTGTGATTCTGTGAGTGGATTCCAAGGAAAAATGCTTCTTTGTTTTGTACATAGTTGACTTAAAGAAATAAGTGCTTTTGCGTTGAAGCTTGTTCTTGGTGAGAATGAAGCACGAACTGGAGAATGTTCTCAGAACATTCTAGAAACAACATTCAAGATTTTCTCAAGGAGTGAGACATTTGATCTTGATCAATCAACCTTGAAATCTTGTTGCAAAACTTCCCACAATTACTCTCTGATGTTTTGCATATATTGTTGCTTGTTCATTGAGTATCTTTAAGATTCTTTAGTGGAGGCGTGAGTATGAGAATGATTAAAACTTTTATGCCTTGTGCATAACTCCTTTGAAAAACTCGTGGAACATTATTCTCAAACATTGTCATCTTGAGAGGCTTTGGTAAGATGAGTAGGTTTTGAAGATCCTCAATGAATGCATCATTCCCATTGATGTTAATTGTAGCATAGTAAATCCTTAAAGCATGTAACACAAAACTCAATGTGAGTTTTGTCACATAACATCAAATATATTCTTTGTGTAGCTTATGATGCATGTTTCTCCATCGTGATTCTTCAACTACGATCATCAAATTCTTCCTTGAACATTTAATACTTGTTGTGAACCTTGTGGTGATGAGGAAGACAATTACCCATGAAGCTCACTTTCTTGCTTAATCCTTCAATGGATGTTCTTAAGATTCAAACAACATCCTTTCAATAGATTCATGAAGCTTGTGATGCTATTGTTATGATCATCTGATGATACTCCAATTCTTTCATTGTTTGAGTATATAAAATGCACCTGTTGATATGAGTGGCCTCTAGCTTGTCCATTTTATTCGTTATCTATCATTCAACAAAAACTCAAGTGCAAACATCAGTAGATCACCATTCATAAAACTTAACATTTATTCTATAAGGTTTGTTGTCATTAAAACATTCATCAAAACAATTTTGACCTCAACAATCTCCCCCTTTTTGATGATGACAAACCTTTTGAATAAATCTTATGTTTTATAGATGGATATAAAAACAAATGCAAGAATGTTCATAGATATTCAATTAAGCTCCCCCTAAACACATGCAAGAGTTTAATGTTTATCATTCTAATTAAACTCCCCCTAAATACATGCAAGAGGTTAATTCATAACATTCTTCATTAATTAGTCTCATCTGACATTTCTCTCCCATCATATATATCTCTCCCCCTTTTGTCATACATCAAAAAGTATTGGGAATAATATGAAACATGAAGTGCAATGCTAGGAATCAAGAGTAGAAATGTATCGTGCATAGAAATCATGCAATCAAGAAGATCATTCATATATCAAACCGATCAAGTTTGCATTTTGCATTAAAGAACAAATCATGTATGATGATCAATAATCATTCTAGTCAATATTGCAATCACATCATAAATAATAATTCATGTAAACACATGTAAGCATTTGATTTTAAAAACAAATGTGAAACACTCTCAATTTTTAGAAAATGTTGTTTTGACCTCAATGACAATGCAAGTTATAAAGAAACAAACATTTATCAAATTTTGAAAACTCCCCCTAAGTCTTATGAGATGGATAATCTCTAAATGTTTCAATTTACTTGGGTAGAGGTAACATTTTCTTTTAAATCATGATCATTCTCAAAATGATGGACAAGACTATGCTGGAGTCATTGAAAAGTAAAAGATCATTTGAAAATAGTCCAAGAATTTTAAAATATGAGAGAAAATAGCGCATATAAAGAAGTTGTGAAATCAGAGTAAATTGACATCATGTCAAAAATAATTTTCTCTTTCTTTTCCAAATATTTTCATGATGAAGATGTTTCCTTTTTTAAAGCAAAAAGTTCATATGATAACATACAAGTGTACAAAAATGATCATACATTAAAAAATGACACTTGATGGCTGGGAAAAAGTCAAATGAGTTTAAGAATACAATGTGCAAGATTATTATTCTTAGACCAAATTCCAATTTTATGGAGAGTAGACACATAAACTATTCTCATGAAGACCAATCATATGTTCTTTTGTTGAAATTCTTCAAAGAATATATCCCAAAAAGGATATTCATTTAAAACCATTGAAGAATGAAATTTTACATAAACCATAACAAAATCTCAATTTTTGAAAAAACCATATTCAAAAAGTTACACTTGCATCAAGCAAAATATAGATTAATCAAGATGTGTAACATAATTGGTTTTATCCAAAGATATATATTGAGATATGTACTCATGTACAAGACTTATAAAAAAAATGTTATTCATAAAATAGCATACTATAAGTCAAGTTTATGTAACAACGAAATATGACATATACTTGATTATCAAAATCACAAGTTTTGTGTTGTCATTTTTCTTCTAAAGTGTTTGGTCTATCATGAAGAATAATTAAGAGACTGACTCCAAAAAATTATTCAATGATCATCAAGAATAAGTTTTCATTAAGCGCATAATATTACTTGCACAAAAAGATTGATCAACAATGTAATCAATACACATTTAAAACATTTGTCACAAGACAAAAAGTGAATTAACACAAGTGTTAATTCAATTGACTTTTGGCACTTGAAATTGAAAATTTACCATTGTTAAAAATGTGAGCAAAACTTATGAAGAAAATCAATCTTGATAAAACATCACTAAACAAAAACTTTGATAGCATTTCAAGTAAGCATATTTGAAAAAGTATAGCTTACAAGAGTGTAAAGAAGTAAATTTGCACAAAAATGAAGTTCATTCATTTCACACTTAGCATGATCTATTTTGAAAGAGATAATGTGTGAGAAAAAAAAAATCATGAAAAATGTAAGAACAAATAGTGCAAACCATATTGCATTAAAGTTATATGATTTAAGCATAAGCATATACAAGTCATGACAAACAATGATGTTTTCATTTAAGCTTTAAAGTCATACACTTGCATAGAGAAAATTTAGAATGCATTATAGATTTCAAGATCATCCAATCAATCACATAGTAACATTGCAAAAAGATATTCAAGATTATTATAATGCATATGTTAAGGATTTGAAGTTTAGTGTACCTCATTAAATGGATTTCCTCACTTGAGATTCAATAATGAGAGCATCTTTAGTTGTTTTGTAATTCCACCACATGCTCAAAGAGGACACTTTATTGATTGTTGAGGGAGAAGTTTTATCCTTTGATGCATTCTCCAATGTTGAGTAAATTCATCCTTTTAAATATTCTAACTCAATGTTGTAATCAGAAACATTGTGATTTCATCATCATTTGATTTTCCTTGAGAACATTGTTATGATCTTTCAAGAATGGCATCCACATGCTTATTCATCTTCCATTCTCTTCAAAAGAATATATAGTTCTCATTCTAGCAATGATACCTTTAACCAATTCCTTAAGAATTCAGAACTGAAAAATGATTGTAGAGATCCTTGGGTAGAATTCATCAATGGTCAAAAGAGTGATTGGTTAACCGGATTGGTTGTGAAAGTAAAACCTTTGCAGAGAGAACATTCTCAGATTGATCTGCTAGACAAAACACTATGTCAAGTAACTTTCCAAGTTACTTTCTTTTTCCATTTGTGTCCAACCTCAGTAGTAGAATCTTCAAAAATTAGCAATCTCCTTTTTCATATGATGAATATTTTGAAGTCAAAGGTATTGCAAGAGTTGACAATTTTCTCCTTCTTAAAGTCAATTTTATAGATACCAAAAACTGTTGGTGAGGATCATCCCATAAGGGATAATAAGTTTCCTTGCTTCAGCCTCTGCTTTTCTTTGCTTCCTTTTCTTGGAAATACAAACAGTATATACATGTTGTGAAGAAAATTTTATTTTTTCTTGAGAGTTAATGAGAGAAACTCTTCCATCTTAGCACCAATTTCATTGAGCATCTTCATGATTAAATCGTTTCTTTGCACATTCAAAGTCGTGTACCAATACCATTGTTCTTTCCAATGGAGAACATTATGATCTTTCAATAATAAATACCACATGCTTAATCATCATTCATCCATCCATTTTCTTCAATAGGAAATTCAGTTCTTGTTTCACCAAAGCTTTTAATAATTCAATCTTGAGGATGATGGTAAGTCAACTTTCAACTCTTTGGATGAACTTGTGAAGATGATGTTTGAACAATTTTAATCTATTGATCCATGGTTTCTTGTTGTTGTTCATTAACATCAACACCATTATCATATCTTCTTTTCATATCAAACTTATCAAAAGTAATATGCTTATATTTTTAAACTTTGGACATTGAGATTGCATATTCTATAATATTTAGAGAGTATATAGAGTATCCAAAAAAAATATATGCTTCTGAGATATTGAAACAATATTCTCAATGTTTTCTTTACTATGCCAAAAATATTAATATCATTAACATTATAAAATTATGATATGATTGAATTTCTATATTTTAAAAATGACATGAAGTTTTACTCAAGATAGAAACAAGATTCACAAATATAGCATGTAATGTCTATGACTTCTCTTAAAAGTATTTTTCAACACTTGATTGAAAATATTTCATGCAATGAAATTTTATTTTATAAGACTATATTTTTGTTGAAATTCCAAGTCAAGAAAAATCAAATGAAAAATCATTTTCATCAAAGAAAGTTGTGAAATAAAGTTTTTCATAATCTCCCCATGATCACTACTTATACAAAAAGATTTTTGAGCTTTTAATCAAATGAACCCTTTTTCAAAGAACTTTAAAAGTCTTAAGAGAAATCATTCTTATGCTTCAAGAATAAATTTCAAATGGATTTTTAAATAAATCATCAAGTATAAACAAAATCATAAGACTTGTAGTTTTGACAAGAACAAATAAACCAATATGAAATGGTTCAAGAGATTTTTGGTTGAAATAGTATTTTTGAAATGAATACAACTCTTGACACAATAAATACAAGTTTACAAACTATATGCTTTTCACAAACAATCTTTGAAAAATATCTTACAAGACCAAATTAAGATAAATTTGCAATAGTTGTCATACATACTTGACAAACTCATTTATGCCAAAAAAATTTATCTTTTTCAAAAGACTTTAAAACATGATTTGGTTTAAAAACCATTCAAGTAAAAAATCATGATCATGAGGATGAATATGAAATAACTTCAATTCCAATTTTAACAAAATTTAATGAAGTTATATGTTAAACCTTTCACATAATGACCATCCTAAATTTATGCAAAATCATTTTACTAATGATACATGTACCTTGAGTGATTTTTGTCAACGTTTCCAAAAGGTTGTAGATTCTGCATTCCTCCCTTTTTAATTGCGAGGAAATATTGTCTTTCCAAAATCATATTCTTTGAGCATCAATTTTCCAAGTCTCAAGGCTTTTTCTTGATTGCTTAAAGATATTCCTACAACACAAGTTAATAGTGATTTTGGTACCCATAGTGATCTGGGTCCTTGAGGGTTAGTGTCATTCCTCTTATAAGATTTCTTCTTATCATGATAAGTTGATCTCTTATAGGAAGTTTTGCAATAAGAATGCATTTCGAGAACTTTCTGAGAATGTTCTCGTTTCCGATGAGAATGTTCTTTTCTTTTGAAATTTTTCTTAAAACAAAAGGATTCAATATGACCATATTTGTAACAATATGAGCATTTGTATCTCTGTATTTTTTGGTCTTTATGTAGAACAGAAAAATTTTCATATGACTTTTGTTTTTGAAAAGTTCTACAACTTAAACTTGTTTCATCAAAAATTACTACATGAGGTTCCTTAATGTTTTGAAAAGTTTCTCTAGATGTTGCAGAGCTTGTAATGTCATTTTTCAATTCTAAAACATTTTCTTTCAAAACAACATTCTCTTCATGACTCATAGAACATTTTTGAAGATGGTTATCAATTTGTACCTCGTTGAGAACCTTCGTTTGTTCAAACATTTCCAAATAAAAGTATTGCAAATCTTGAATAATTTTAAAATATTTTTCATTTAAGATTTGTAACTTCTCTTTTTCTTTCTTTATCTCAAATAGTTGATTTTCCAAAATTGTATACCTTTGATATATAATGTTAGAGCTACTTACAATATTATCAATTCCAACTATCATTTCATTACATAAAGGACAAGGATTAGAAGTTGTTACCTCTTCATTTACCATTGAACAAGTGTTGGCCTTTTCTTGTATTTTTGAGTCATCAAATTCACCTTTTGTTGCCATTATGGATTTCTTCATGGAAGCGAGCTTTCTTTGCATTTTCTTGTTGCGAGGACATTTAGTTTTAGAATGTCCCTTCTTTTTGCATTTATGGCATGTACTTTGATTTGCAGGTTTTGACATCCCTTCTTCCTGAATCTTTTCCCGATACACTGTTAAGTGCTCAAACCTTAGAGGCAGAGCTCTGATGCCAATTGAAGTGGAAGAAATAGTCACAAGAAAGGGGGGTTTGAATTGTGACCCTTTTAAAAAATTAATCCTGCACCCTACAAAATTGATCTCAAGTGTATAGTTGAATAAAACGTTAGTGAATTATAGAAGAGCTTGATCTGAGAACGTTCTCTATTGTAAAACAGATTGTTCTGAGAACGTTCTCTAATGTAAATGAAGTGGTTTGTGTATTGTGTGTTTACAGTAAATTAAAGGAGAGTAAGGAAGAGAAATAACACACAAAAGTTATACTGGTTCACCCGAATCCTAGGCTAGTCCAGTCCCCACGCCTGTGAGTTTTCCACTATGATCTTTGAGATACAACCGATATCAATTACAAATCTTCTTTGATCTAAACCAAGATCAAAACCCTTTAAGCCCTACAAGCTTAAAGATACCCCAGTCCTCCAGGCTAGTAAGGGTATTCCAAAACACTCAAACAATACAGCCCTATTGACTTGAGTATACCTTTTACAAAGTATGATGATAAAGTTCTAAGCTTTAAACAAACTCACCAAGTGAGAAGCTTAGAGAAGTAAAACTCTCAATTCACTCAACTGAATTTATACTAATCCTATTAAAGAATTACAGAGCTGAAGTGAAAGAGATCAAAGAAGAGCTTTAGAGAATACTTGTACGATAAAGACAAGTTTGCAAAATAGTTGTAGTGAAAGCTCTTGCTCTTCAAGGTCACCAAGAGGCTCTATTTATAGCTGAGATATGTCCTTTCTTTGCTTGGTGACGAAGTATAGCCGTTTGCAACGGATATATGCTTGAAACTTCTTCAATAAGATGACACCTCATTAAATTCAAAAGTTGTTGGGCTTCAGAGAACGTTCTGAGAATGTTCTTGGATCTAAGCCTTGTCTTTGAATCTCAAAGGAGCGTTGTAGATGAGCTGGCAGTGAGCTGTGATTGATTCAAATGAGCTTCTTCAGCAAGAAAAGTCGTTGATGATCTTTTAGGCACGTGATGCACAGCTTTCAAGGAGATTGGATATTTAAATGTTAAGAACAACATTCTCCAAGAACGTTCTCCAATCTGGGTTCATGATGAACTTGTTCTTCAAGGAAATTTTTCACTCATGTGAGAAGCCAACTGCTGAAGATCAGACATGCAGCTTTAAAGTACAACCAAGCACTATTCACTTGTACTTGTTGATCACAAAGTCTTTGGAGAGAGAAGGATCACATAGGAGAATGTATTGCTGCTTCTTGATTCATGTGAGATTAGCTTGTAGTGAGCTGTAAATGATTCCTTCTTGCTTTTTCTTCAAGGATAACTGTTATATATCATTTAAGCACGTTTGAATCAGTTGTCCATGAGTTTGAATATTTAAATGATAAGAACATCATTCTCCTAGAATGTTCTGAGAACGTTCTCCAAAATCTGGGCAGTAACCTTGGTCTTCAAGGAGCTTTGATTCTTCTCTTAATAACCAGTTGTAAAGGTAGAGAGATGCAGTTGTATGTCCTTTAAGTACTATTCACCTTGTACTATCAAAGTACAACTTTCTTGGAGAAGAATAACACATGTGGGAGAATGTTCCTTTAATATTCCACAAAAGGTAAATGCCAACTCTTAGTTAGAAATGAGTTGGTGCAAGCCCATTGGTCCATAAAAAATCTGTCTAACACAAAATAGACATCTTATGATCTTTGTCTTGAATTAAATTCATGAGCACATTCTTGATCCTTAACTTTGGCCAAAGAGGAAAGTCCCACTTTTACTCATATATTCCTTGCCTTAAATGACATTAATATTGTTGTGATTCTGTGAGTGGATTCCAAGGAAAAATGCTTCTTTGTTTTGTACATAGTTGACTTAAAGAAATAAGTGCTTTTGCGTTGAAGCTTGTTCTTGGTGAGAATGAAGCACGAACTGGAGAATGTTCTCAGAACATTCTTGAAACAACATTCAAGATTTTCTCAAGGAGTGAGACATTTGATCTTGATCAATCAACCTTGAAATCTTGTTGCAAAACTTCCCACAATTACTCTCTGATGTTTTGCATATATTGTTGCTTGTTCATTGAGTATCTTTAAGATTCTTTAGTGGAGGCGTGAGTATACTCATCATTGAGAATGATTAAAACTTTTATGCCTTGTGCATAACTCCTTTGAAAAACTCGTGGAACATTATTCTCAAACATTGTCATCTTGAGAGGCTTTGGTAAGATGAGTAGGTTTTGAAGATCCTCAATGAATGCATCATTCCCATTGATGTTAATTGTAGCATAGTAAATCCTTAAAGCATGTAACACAAAACTCAATGTGAGTTTTGTCACATAACATCAAATATATTCTTTGTGTAGCTTATGATGCATGTTTCTCCATCGTGATTCTTCAACTACGATTATCAAATTCTTCCTTGAACATTTAATACTTGTTGTGAACCTTGTGGTGATGAGGAAGACAATTACCCATGAAGCTTACTTTCTTGCTTAATCCTTCAATGGATGTTCTTAAGATTCAAACAACATCCTTTCAATAGATTCATGAAGCTTGTGATGCTATTGTTATGATCATCTGATGATACTCCAATTCTTTCATTGTTTGAGTATATAAAATGCACTTGTTGATATGAGTGGCCTCTAGCTTGTCCATTTTATTCGTTATCTATCATTCAACAAAAACTCAAGTGCAAACATCAGTAGATCACCATTCATAAAACTTAACATTTATTCCATAAGATTTGTTGTCATTAAAACATTCATCAAAACGATTTTGACCTCAACAGTTGTGTTCTTGCAATTAAAGTAATCACAAAAAGTTTTATGAATTCAATTTTTGAAAAGAAAAAGTAATGAATGAAAAGCCCCAAATTTTGTGTTGGTTTTGAAGTTAGGGATTGAAAAAGTTGTTAAGTGTGGAATTAAATCAAATTGAGTTTGTTTTTTTGAAATTAGTAATTGTTTAAGTATTTTAACGATGTTTGATCTTTGAAAACAATGGTTTTGAAGTGATTTCAAATCTGGCCGAAACTTGAAGGGGTATTTTCGTCATTTGAAAATTGTTGTTGTGTCCTAGAAACCTAACTATTAAATTTGTCTTTTCGAGACGATGAATTTGGCGTATGGCTCGTCTTGATCCGATAAAGATTGAATGAGTTATGGCGGTTTTAATTTGTAACTGTTTTACCGTCGTTTTTAAATTTATATTATAGTAGTAGAAAAATAATAGAGATTATTTTTCTACAAAAAGAGAAACAAGTTTGAAAATTGATTTGTGAATCGTAAAGGAAATTCTTTTGTCAAGGATTTAGGTTTTAAGAGTTGTTTTAAAGAAATGATTTGGCTTTCAAAGTGTTTTAAAATAACCGAGATTTATTTAAATGATGTTTCGTGATGAGAAACTATTTTACTAAAGTGTTATTGTTTTTAAAAGAGTCTTTTTGAAAACAAGTCAAGCCTAGTTAGGTGTAAGAGAACAACCATAAGCCTTGATCCATTAGTAGCCGAGCTAGGACTATTTGAATGATCAATTAGAATGTGGTATTAACTTAGATAAGTTGTATGTTTTAAAAGGTTAAGAGGATTAGCCGAATTGGGGACTTCGTCGAGAGAGACGAATATTGCTTGCGTAGTGTAAGTTGTACGTGATGGAATGCTAGCCGAGGTAAGGGCACTTTCTAACGATTTCATATAGCTCGAAATATCGAGTGCTTTTTATGCATGTGTAATTGTTGCTTGAATATGTGTATTTGCTTGATGTGATGCAATATGAATTATGAGCATGTGGGATTTGTGATGTATTCTCATGACGAGAACTTGTTTGAGAACATGCTAAATTCTACACATGTTTGAGTGGTTGTTGAGAATTTCATATGATTGAATAATATGAAATGTTGATGCATGTACTTGATTGAATGTCTGGTTGTACATGATGTGTATTTGTCTTACATATGATTTTGCGAAATATATGTGTTGACCTGTGGTTGTGATTACATATGCTTGGAAAGGTATGTATTGGTTGCATTAGCATAGATAAGAGTAACGTATGCTCATGCATTTTCATAGTCGCGTAGGGGTTAGACCTACGGCCCTTTCTATGTAGGGGATGGACCTACGGGCGTGCATTTATGTGGGGGATGGACCTACTGCCTTTTAGTAGGGGATGGACCTACGGGCGTGCATCGACGGTGGGGGTTGGACCCACATGCCTTTTAGTGGGGGATGGACCCACATGCTCTTTAGTAGGGGATGGACCTACGACTCTCTGCGGAGAGGTTAAATTCCGGAATTCATGCATGTGAAACAGTCCCAGGTAGGGTGATCACAATCATGTAGAGTCTGCATTGATAGGCTGATTGTGCATTTGAATATTGTTGTGTGTGATTGATAGACTACCCATGCACTTAAATTCTATGATGTCTGATTCATATGATAAATGAGTATATGCTGCCATGTATTGTATATCTTGTGCTGCGTATTTTTGGTTATATGTTATTTTTAGATCGTGACCCTCTACGAGCATTTTTAGGGATTTATTTGTACCGCGTGGAGCGAGGCTTGAAGCTGTTTGTGGGTCTTCGTCACCCAGTCATCTTCAGTTAGAGTTTAAAGATCAGCTTAGGGGTAGTAGTTTAAGAGTCTTGTTTACTCTTCTTTATGTTTTCCCTGCATTTGTATTGAAAACTTGTAGTATGATGCTTTATTTGGAATAAATGGTGTCGTTATGTTTGTTTAGACATATCGTTTGGTTTATATTCTTAAACTTTGATTTGTGAAAACAATTTATAAAAGAGGCATTGCATTCTGATCACTATTTTGAAAAAGGTTTACTCTGATTTAATTTAATTGTGACCGTGAATGTTTTATTTCAAGGTCTTTGTCGTTTTTTTTTAAAAAAAGTGCCTACTTTTGGGCTTCGAAAATCGGGGGTGTTACACTATTTTATTTATAAATAACATAAAAAATAGCCATTTATCTTTGTAACAAACCTAAAATAGTCATATATCTATTTAATTTATGTCTTATTATCCTTCTTTCGCATTAGGCTTATACATCTATTTCTATTTTATTTTTTATGATTGCTCTTCACCGACTTGAATTGCTCACAATAGAAAAAGCACTATCGAGAAATATTTTTCGATAAGACCTACATTATCAAGAGATATCATCTGATTGATGGGGGAACGAGAGAGACGGTGGCCAATTCTTTATGGCCATTGGAGATGCAGTGCATATTTTTTTGGCAAATCGTACGCCTCATCTTCTTATCCCTGGATGAAAATGTCGAGGACAAACTCAATTTTTCCAGCATTATTTTAATTAATTCTGATGTAATTCTTTTGTCTAATATTTTATGTAAGTTAGCTAAACGTTGTGATAAACATGTTTCATTGTTTAGTAAAAAAAAACATATTCATTGTAATAAAAATAATAAACATATTCCTATTCAAATCCAATTTGCTTCTTATGGGGTGGTGGATGGAAGCAAAACAACACAAGTTCATTTTATCAACATCATAAGTCTATGATGTTGATGACAGTAATTTCTATGATGTTTTAGTATTTATTTGTTATTAGTTTAGTATTAGTTTTAGATCAATCACAAGGCAAAAATCTAAAGAAGTGAATCTACTTGTCTAAGAATTGAAGATAATGCATAAAAAGAGGCTAAAAGGAAGAAAATACGCAAGTCTCAGTGCACAGACCATAACTTGAGCTACAAATATCGAAATGAGGCCCGTGACCATGCGTTGAAAAACTAAGACGAAGGGCTACAACTTTTGTGTTGAAGAAAAAACGTAATCTTGAAGTTCCATTGCAGCAAGATGGCATTCATCGTGGTGCGCCCAACAAAAGAACAAAATCTGCAGTTCTATTTTTGAAACAAATCCATGTATAGCAGCGCGATGGACCAATCGCAGCGTGATGGCGCGCATAAGACCATTAGAAAAACTATAAATAAGGCTCTCTTTCTTCACAATTATTCATTTAGAAATTTAGAGAACTATTTCTCTCTAAGGAGCAAAGGAGGAGGAGCTCTCTAGGGAAGAAACTTTCCCCGCGGGAAAGGTAACTTCCTCTACAAGGTGGCTAGGTTATTGGTATGCATTCTTTTAATTCTTGTAATTTAATTATGTTTATTAGTAGCAAAACTGTTGGTGTAAGCCCTAGAGGCCAATACTTTTGGTACTTGTATCAGTTTATTATTATTAATAAAACATAAGGCATTTCTTTATTATGTTTGTATGTCCAAAATAATAGGGTCCATAGAATAGTTAAATCCATTTAATGAAATATTAAGTGTGACTTAATCATGAGATTCATTAATATAAGGACACTATTCTTAAAGCATCCGTAGTCGAGTTTTATTATGATTGGGATAATAATAAAACATAGAGACTATCATGAAGATAGACTGATGATCGCATCTCATGGATCATAGGATAAAGAGTTATCAAGTCTTGACATGGGCATAAATATTAAGAGTAATATTTATACCGGATTGACCCGCTATGATAGTCCTACATATAACGTTATGCAAGATGTCATAAGTTACTCTCATGGTGATAGTGGTGTATACCACCCTTCGACCTGAAACCACTATGGACCCTAGATGTAGAGTCAAGTAATTTATTGCTGATCAAACGTTGTCCGTAACGGGATGATCATAAAGACAGTTGATGGGTGTTTCACAAAGCATGCTGAGGGACATGAGTGACCTAGATGGAATTTGCCCATCCTGCATAACAGGATAAATGTCTAAGGGCCCAATATTGAACCGAGCAAGGATGACACAGTGTATGCCTTGTGTTCAATATAGACATGGGGGCAAAAGGATAATTATGCACATAAACATTATCACGGATAAGGTTTGTCAGATCACATGACATTTCCGTGACTTGGGTAGCAGTGATGTGTTGCTAGATACCGCTCACTGTTTGTTATGATTAAATGGATGATTTAATATAACTGCCAACGTTACGGAAACATACAAGGGTCACACACATAAGGACAGTCTAGTGTGAGATTGGAACACCGTAAGGTACGGTGCACCTTAGAGGAATATGGAAAAAGTGATAAGGGTATCACAGTAATTAAATAAGTAGTACACCATAAGGAATGGTGAGGGAGCACTCATGTGTACATGACACATGGGGCATGCGCCCCCTTTAGCTTGTTTAATGAAAAGGGCTTTAGTGTAATTGTAGCCCAATGACAAGTGTTTGTCTTGGTGCACAAGACAAGTGGTTCTATAAATAGAACCCTTGTGCTAAAGGAAAAATAACTTGAAGCAAACTCTCTTGCTAAAACCCTAATCCTTATTCCTCCCACCTCTCACTAGAAACCTTCATCCTTGGAGCTAGCACTCATAGTGAAGGTAACTGTTCGTGTGGACTAGTTAGAGGCGTTGCTGCTCGTCTTCAACGCTCGTGATCAAGATTTTGATTGTGAATCAAAGTTCATCTACTCGAAAGGTAAAAGTTCTAACACACATCATGCTCATTCGTAAGGATCAACTAAGGAAAATTTTTATATTCCGCTGTTTTTCTATCCCTATTTTCCTTCAAAAACTCCTTTAGGTTAAGTGGAGAAGATGAACTCCCTTAGGAATGTTGGAGACATGTACATTGGTACTAAGTTTATATAATTTTTTATTTTGTTTTATTAATTCTATTGTCTAAGTTTTAATTACGTAACCCGATTGATAGCTAAAGTTAGGGGAACGCTATTAGGGTTAGTGATACCTAGTATTGTACCTCAAAGCTTAGAATAAGCCGGCAGCTAGCCTGGATCAATAGAGAATAGCTTAGTCACATTCGTGATTAAGAGCTAGAGCCTAGAGAACTTCTGAAATCAAACTTAATTGATTACATACTCAGAGTCTAACCAGTAGCGTGGGGACGTGACAACGTGTCTAACACGGATTCTCTGTTCTATTAATTAAGACTTTTTATACTCGTAATTATGGTAATTCTCATACGCGGTTATTACTTCATATATTAGTTTGTCAATAATAGAAAGGAATGGTCAACGATATAGCACCAACTATCCAGCAGGAACAAGGGAGGAATTTCAACTACTTAACCTGTCCTCTTAAATTGTCTCTTTCTAGTTTATATTCTCTGTTTCTTGAATCTAAAACTATCTCAACTTATAAAGCGAGGTAACTCATAGTTCCTAAAGTAAATTAGTTGCTTTGACACGATCTCTGTTAATACGAACTCATTCTACTCAGTAAAGTGTGAATTAAATTGATGCACTTGCAAACCGTAGTCAGATGTGAAACATATTCAATCCATAAATGAAGGGGAATTATAATTTACCCTTTCATAATCTGAGAGCATTTACCCTTCAACCAATGAAACAAACCATTTGTATGTGGTCCCCGCAAGTTTGTTACAATTAGTTGTGGGGACCACATACAAAACTATTTATGTGGCTTGTTGTCATTGATTGAAGAGTAAATATTTTCAAATTATGAAAGAGTAGAAAAATAATCACCATAATTTATATATTAATAAATAAACATAAACAAATTAAAGATATCAGGACGACCCACACCCATGTCCCAAGTTTATGAGAATGGATCCTCTCAATTTATTTTACCTCAATTTTTCTCAATTTTCACATCTCAACCATCAATCAACTTTTCCTCATTTCTTTTCAATTTAAATATTACTTTATATTTATAATCCAATAGTTTAAAATCCCACTTTATTTTCTCAATTTTTTTTTCAAATTGAGAGGATCTTTTCTCTCTTCTAGCAACATCGAGACTCAAAACTTAAAGTCATTTTGAAGATTCAAAAGTTACATATATATATTTCTAATATCATTAACTCAAATATAATATATTTTTTTAATTTTATATTTTTTTTATTAGATGTATTTCTAATACTCGAAGAACACCTCTGATTGTGTGGGACGGCCATGTTTAAAAGTGAAATGAGTTGATGAAAACGATAATTACATTGAAGACAAACAAAGGCAAACACAATTTTTTGATGAGATTGAAAAGGGCAAAATTCTTGGTGTGGGTCCCACAATCTCTCTTTTTAATTTTATGCCTTTTGCATGGACCGATCCAAGTCATCCAACCCATCGATCTAAGTATTCTCTTTCTCTCACTTCTCTAGAAAGAACCAAAAACACTGCTACTCTGTATTCCCTTTCTATGTCCATGGTTTTCGCCGGAATCCAATTCCCTCGCGTGCACCTCTCATTCAGTGCACTCTCGGTACCTCAAATTTCTAAACTCTATCAAATTCTATTCCTCTTTTTTTGTTTTTCTTTCCGTTCTTCTCTTTATTCCAACTAATTCATTTACTGTTCCATTTAATTTTCATTCTAACTTTTTCAGTTTTTCAGGATTACCCATTTTTCATTTCCCAATTTTGTAACTGGGTTTGTGTTTTCTTTTACTTAGTTGCTTCCTTTGCTGTTAAATTTCATTTCTTTGTGCGCCTCCAATCACTCTGAAATTTTTCCTTCTCTTGTTGCTATTCTGGTTTTCTGAATTGGGTTGTCTTCTTTTTCTGTAATCGTACATATTTTAGTGCCCTTATATATTTTTTTTTGTAAAAGATGCATGTGATATTTGATTAATTATGTTTGATGTGGAAATGTAATTTTTGTTATGTGGGTTTGGTTTTTGTTTCTATGTTAGATTGGGATGGGGTTGGTTAATTCAGCTTTAGGAATATTCATTTCATGCTTTTATTTATTTGATTTTTTTTTATTTCAGAAAAATGAAAAATTTGCTCGGAAATTTGTTTGTTGGGATATATGGGGGAGTGTGTGATTTTTCTACTTTGAATTTTGATATGTTTGTTTTCCTTCAGCAATTGTTGCTGCTACTTGTTGTGTTGTTTACTTAAGTTCAATTAGCTTATAAGGGCTTGTTAATTAAAATCAGTTTATGGTTGTTCACTCTTTATGTAGAAGTTAGATGAGAGTGCTTTTAAACAAATTAAGATGGAAAAGCTGATTTTAACTTATATGAGAAGTTAATGTTACTTGTGGAGAAATTCGTTGTAAATCTGCGTAGTTATTTTACGGTTCTTTTGTTGTTTTGCTCATTATTACCTGCGGAGAAATTTATCCTAACTAGCTAGTATTAATTAACAATTTTTTAAATGAGTTTAAGTACTTATAACTATAACATGTTCTCTTCTTTGTTTAGAGTTGATGCTATTGACTGTTAATGTTTGAGAATATGGTTTTTCTATATAACAGCTCATTCTAATCTGTAATTTTCGTGTTTTTCCTACTTATATATAATTGACTTATTGTTTCTCGAATACATTTAATTCTGAGTTAATCTGCAGATATAAGTCTCGCTCCAAAGTTTGCATAAAGGAAAAGGAAATCTACTAGGCTAATAATGGGGGCCTCAACCTCCAAGTTGGATGATGATAAAGCCCTCCAACTGTGCCGTGAAAGGAAGAAATTTGTTAGGCAAGCACTTGATGGGCGTTGCTCGCTTGCAGCTGCTTATGTTTCATATGTTCAGTCATTGAAAATTACTGGAACAGCTCTGAAGAAATTCACTGAACCTGAAGCACCAATTGAATCTTCCTTGTATACTTCCACTAATGCAACGCCCGAGCCACTTGTTTTTAATGAGAAGGCCTCATCTCAGTTCTCATTCTCTTCACCATCTGCATCACAACGCATTGATCCAGCTGAAACCTTTTCTCCAACGCCCTCTCCTCCTAGCTCTACTAAATTCCAAGCCAATCATATGAAGTTTAGCACTAGTTCATCCAAAAAGGTAGAAGAAAAACCATCTGTACCTGTTATAGGAACAGTAACATCATCAGGTACTCCGCAAAATGCCATTCCTCATTCTACGGAAAGGTCTGAAACATCAGCGTTTGAAGATTCTTCTCTTCCAAATGGAACTCCACCATGGGATTTTTTTGGTCTTTTTCATCCTATTGACCATCAATTTTCTTTTCAAGAAGGAAAGGGAATGCACCATGATTTGGGAATTGGCAGTGATATAACGAGATTAAGGGAGGAGGAAGGAATTCCTGAGTTGGAAGATGATGAAGAGAAGGTTTCTTCTCAAGGAAGTGAGGTCTCTCATAACTCTGAAGATGAATTTGATGATGAGCCTGCCACAGATACCCTTGTCCGAAAATTTGAAAATTTTAATAGAGTAAATGACCATGTTCGAGCCAATGGATTTCCTGGTACACATAAGTCTCAGGCAGGGGATTCGATCATGAATGGGGAGAAGGGGAGCTCTGCCTCCCCTGATGTATCACCTCTGAAGACAGCACCTACTGTATCAGTAATTACAACTGAAACAATTAAGTCGGTGGAGAAAGAAAGCCACAGTGAAAATAAAGTTGCACCTAAGGACTTTTTTGCAAGCATGAAAGAAATTGAATTTCTCTTTGTTAGAGCATCTGAATCTGGTAAAGAAGTTCCAAGAATGCTTGAAGCAAATAAGTTGCACTTTCGTCCTATATTTCCAGGCAAAGAAAGTAATTCATATAGCTCTTTATTCTCTATATGTCTATCTGTATCAGTTTTCCATATGGGAAATATTAAATTTTTAGCATTTCATTAGTAACTGTAGATAGACTTACATTAGTAACTGTAGATGAATTTTTCACTTCAAAGGGTCATGTAGATAGACTTATGCTGCGCTGGGTCTTAGGACACATGACACGAGCCCTGCACTTGATCTTTTTCTTTGTAAATCTCTTTACATTACAAGGAGAATATCGAAATCCATTTGCAGACATCGGCAATTAATATAAAAATGATGTGATTGTATGATATGTTTTCCTTTTCCTTGTAGTTAATAACTATACCACTTCTGTAGACTACATTAAGATAGGCTATATAGGCAGTTCCTGAAAGAATGTCTATTACTGGCTGGAATCCTATTACCTGTTTGCCTAAAATGTTCTGTTGTTGTTCTCAGGGTTAAAAAAAGCTCTTTTACTTTATTACTTTACTATGTAATGTAATTTTTACGAGCATATGTTTAAGCATCTAAATTCTTAATTGTAACAGATGGTTCGGTGGCATCCTCATTTTTGAAGGCTTGTTTCTCATGTGGGGAAGACCCAAGTCAAGTTCAAGAAGGTATTTTTATTGTTCATTTTGCTCTTTCATGTTACCTGGACTTTGTTGCATCATCTGTTATTGAATACTGATATCGTTGGAATTGTTCAAGAGATTACTGGAAGTTTCATATTAAAATCGTATGAAGTAGTGGGTTTCTCTTCTACCTTATTTGTTAATAGGACCTTTTTGTGTTCATCGTGGTATTTAACTGCTCTCTGACATGTTATGAGAATAGAAGCTTATAAAATGCAATCTATACTCATTGTTGTTTGTTTTGTTACTTGAATTCTGTATCTAACTTTCTTATTAATTTTTCTTAGAAGAACCTGCTCAAAACTCAGTTAAGTACTTAACTTGGCATAGGACAATGTCATCTCGATCTTCTTCGTCCAGAAACCCTTTGGGAGCAAACTCAAAAGATGATATAGAGGACCATACAAATAATCTCTTCGATAATTTCTGTATGATATCTGGAAGCCATGCATCGACCTTGGATAGATTATTTGCATGGGAAAGGAAGCTCTATGATGAAGTCAAGGTAATGTGTACGCTGTATTTCTTATCAACTATTACAGAAACTATTCATTATTTTGTGTATGCTCTGAAGTTCTTTTTTCAAGGTTTTTTTTTCTTTTCTTCTTTATCTTTATTTTTGAAGTTAAAAAGTATTTTAAGCATAAGGTATATGTCAAGTGTTAATAGTGTGAAACAGTTTATTGGTTTGATGCAGCTACTTTCACACACACACACACACACAGACAGCAACCATCTAATTATGGGGTAATTTGAATACTTTTCTCTTTCAACTATCTAAAACCTTGCATAAGAAGCCTAATTCTTTTAAGCTGGTTCTCTGTCTGTGGCTGTCCAAATTTAGCCACCACCCACGCTGTTACTACTGACTGTCCTACTAGATGCTTGTCGTCATAGGAACCACCCATACAGTCCCATGTCTGGATTGCTGCTCTGTTGCATCAAGGCTTAAGTAGCCCAGTTAATGACTTTTTGGACCACCTATAATTACTTAAACCCCTAATTATTAGATTAAACTTTTATAGGCTTAGTTAACTACCCAATACATAGAATAATGACTCTCGGTGTCTGACTTATACTACAAGGCTCCACTACTAAACTCTTAATTGACACAAAAATAGCTTTGCTGTTCTTCATAGTATGCTGCCTCAAAATTGGAACCTTCTTTATAACTTCCTTATCTGATTTAATATGAGCATTTCTATGTATATTTGCTAATTCATTGTTCATTTCTCGTAATTGCAGGCTAGTGGGGTGATCAGAAAGGAATATGACATGAAGTGTAAATTCTTACAGCATCTGGAATCAAAAGGAGAAAAGAGCTCTACGATTGATAAAACCCGTGCTGTAGTCAAGGATCTGCATTCAAGAATTAGAGTTGCTATTCTTAGAATAGATTCTATATCTAAGAGAATTGAAGAATTACGGGACAAAGAGCTTCAGCCACAACTTGAGGAGTTGATTGAAGGGTATGATTATTTAGACTTCTCTTGTTTTACTAAGGGTCTGTTTCATGTTGTTATGTGTTAGCTTTATAGTATTACCTTATATTTTCAACTGGAATGAAAGGTGCAACATCTAACATGAAAAATTGGGAGCGTCTAACTTCACAGAAGTTTCTTTTTTTTTTTTTTTTTTTTTTTGTTTCTTTTTTAAGAAACAGTTATTTTTATTACTAGCTAGGTAGGGTGTGCTACGTCTGTCGAACAATGTCGTAATGTTCTGTTGTAAATTATGTTTAGCGACAAACGAGATTTTATAAGAAAAAGTTTATGTGGAATTTTCTAGTATTTATTAATTATTTTTGGTTAACGTTGTGAATATTTTATACAAAGTCTTCATTTGAAAGTTTTTCTTAAGTCATAAACAATGCTTCAAAATGTTCTATTATTGAATTATATTTTTTTCTTACGGGGATGGTTATTTTATTCCAAAGTCTAGATCACAAAACAGGATAAATGGTTTAAAATTCCTATCCTTTTCTTGTTATGAAATACTCCCTCCTTGCTACAATACAAGTCATTTTAGCCAAAAAAAGTTTTACTTTACATGTCCTTTTACAATATCAATGAAGTATTTATGCATTTGTTTCCTATTATACCCCTTACTAATAACTATAATGTTTCAATTCTTGTAATTTTTCTTACTCATACCATTAGTGAAGAGTAATTTTATAAAGTAAGTTATAATTTATCTTTTCCATACAAAATTAACTATCTTTCTTAATTTATGTGTCATTTGCTAAGATGAGATATTTTAGGATGGAGGGAATAGAATTCAAATAGGCCGGTCAAACCTGTTCAAGTTATTCTTGCGTGAAAAGGACTATACTTCCTCTCTTTTTCTGTTTTCCACTGTCAAATTATTATTACAATTCTATGCTCTTTAAATCAAGAGGCTAATTTCTCCTTGTGTTGTGTACTAATTCTTGCTTAGATAGAAGGTACATTTGGGTTATGGGTGCTTACTCCTAAGGATTTTATTAACAAAAGAAGTCTTTTTCTCCTCTAAAATAAGAATAATTTGATAACTTATTGTCCAGGGCTTGCTCGTTTGTTCAAAAAAAAGAAACACGGTATCAATATGTATCTTACATGCTTGAAGGAGTAGCTTACAAAAGAAAGCTAAAAAAAAGTTGTATTATCATGTTACATATAAATGTTTTTTTTTTTTTTTTTGCCAAAGCTTATGCAAGTGCATCTTAAGTTTTACTTCAGTAATATTGGTCGAACAAAGTTTGCTAGCGTTCTGTTTTTTAAATATTGTATTTAATTATGTTTAAAATATAGCTGCTAACTATGAACTTGTTGCTTTTGTGTTTCATATGCTTCTATTTTGCTTTGGTGTCAGGTTAAGTCGAATGTGGGAAACTATGTTTGATTGCCACAAGCTCCAGTTTCAGATTATGTCAACAGCATATTACAATAACCATGCTAGAATCACCATGCATTCCGAACTACGTAAACAAATTGCTTCCTATCTTGAAAGTGAACTCCATTACATGGCATCAAGTTTTAACAAGTGGGTTGGAGCTCAAAAATCCTATCTGGAGGCTATAAATGGATGGCTAAACAAATGTGTTTCTCTTCAACAAAAAACAGGCAAGAAAAAAAGGAGGCCTCAACTTCCACTCCTTAGAATGTATGGTCCACCAATTTATGCTACCTGCGATATCTGGTTGGAAAAGCTTGGAGAATTACCTACCCTAGAAGTTGTGGATTCCATCAAGAGTTTAGCTAGCGAAACCACCCGGTTCTTACCTCGTCAAGAGAAGAACCATGCTAAAGTTGCAAAACATTCTCATCTATCAACCTGGAATGCTGGCATCGGTAACGAGTCATCGGATAATCTACTGAGAGATGATGCTTCAGAGGATTGGATGTCGGGTTTTAATCAATTTCGAGCAAGCTTTATAAGATTTCTTGGTCAGTTAAATAATTTTTCCGGGTCTTCTGTCAAGATGTATACAGAACTTAGACAAGCCATTCAGCATTCCAAGACTCAGTATTATAGATCTAACTCTCAGACTCAAGATGATCATTCAAAGCCAGAATCTCAATTTGAAAAGTCTGAGGGTAAAAGTTCCCAACAGTAAAAAGATAATTGCATTTGACACAAGAAAGTTTGCAGTATTATATAGCATTACATTGAACAAATGCATTTTTGACTTTCATATAAGCCCCTTTGATTGTGGCATTTATACATGAGAAGGAGGGAATAAAAAATTCATTGGTGGGGGTGTCCATACTTAATATGATAAATACTGTAATTACAGGGTTTTGTTTAGTATACAAAAAGAAAGAACTTGTAAATTGTCATTTTTGTACACAAAGTGTGTCTTTTGTAGGACTTGGACTTAATTTTCTTTACCAATACAAACATATGAATTTTGACAGTCATGGTATGCATGTCAAAAGGTTAAGGGTATGTTTGCCCAACCTTTTTCTCAACTTATCTTCTCCTAAACAGGATGAATAGTGCCAAAAAGCTCTTCAAAGGCATGTACATTCAGCAAGAAGGTTGAAGTCGATTTTACTTGACCGTGTCTGCTTCAACTTCACTCTAGACTCGTGTCGTGCAGAGAAAACTCAAGAATAAGAGATTCCTATCAACTTTACTGTGTTGCATTGGTGCATTGTGTCAATCGAAAATATTTTTAAATTAGTGTCCCTGACACTATTTTTTAAACATTTTTTCTAACACTCACTCTCTAATTGAACAAAACTCCACTTTCCCTATTAGATGGTTTTTTTCAAAAGTTTGGTATGAAACTTTTTGCTATGAATGATAGAAATAACACGCTTCCTAATTTATGGTGCTTTTGTAATACGCATTTACATAATTTGGTTATCTCCATAGATGATCAATTGTTTCTTTTTCTTGAAATACGTTTGGAAACAGAGACAATACAAAAGAGGTAGTTGTCATGATGCAATACGATTTGACAATCAGAGGTGCAATGCGATTGACACTCAGTTTGTATGATTAAGCCTATGAAGTCCCGATATTCTAAAAATGACGAAGTATTTGATAATTATTTGATACCAATACGCGTTCGATAAACATATTAGAGAAGTATCGGACAATTTGATTTGACTTTAAATTGATTTTGTTCATAAAAAATTCAAATCATACATGCCTTATATATAGTAAATATATATTATGTTTCTATTAGTGCAATGGGACAAAATAATTCTGATTCCTTTAACGGAAATAAAGCATACAATTCCTATTATGTTTCTAAAAAAAAAAACTGATTCCTTCATCCTAAATTTCGGCTTATGCATTAATTATCATCCCTTCATCAACTCAATTTTAACCTAAATTTATAACAATCAAAATTAACGTGTATAGCGAAAATAAAAGACATAGCATAGAAGAAGAAAAAAAAGACATCACAGTAAACAGTTTGACCCTCAACCTTCTTTCAATCACAATCACATATGAAGCTCCAAAATCAACCAAAATGAGTCCATCTAGATAGCATAAACGCACCAACATCTCAATCAATAAGAACAATAAAAAGAATTTCTCAAAAGAGATCATTATCATATCATCATCCAGGTAATTATCTCATGATTTTCATTCATTATATCACGATTGTGAATGTTATAATTATTTTTGTAATTCTTTTATTTTCTAAAATTAAAAAAATAAAATAAAATATTCAAAATACAGTATATATTAATCAATTATAATTATATAATTGCTATTTAAACAAGTATAAAAATGAAACAAAATAAAATAGAAGAAGCAAGGAAACATAGGAGAGAAATTGATTGTTTTAATGACGTGCTTATATACTAGTAGTACTTGTATATTAAAATATAAAGTTTTATATTACCTATGAATTTTTTTTTCACTAAAATATTACATATGAATGTGTTATATATGTGTCTAAAATATTTATCAAACTGATTTATCATTGTATGTGAATGTGTGTGTGATTTATCATATATGAAAATTTTTATCTAAAAGTTTCTCAATTTACTAAACTGATTTATTAAATATAGATTGTTTACAATAATTTATTATCCCGGTACCATTTACTAAACTGATTTATTAAATGGTTTGTATAGTCACCAAACTACTAGCCATGGATTCAATGACAACGTTGACATAATAGATTACGATTTCACAACATCAACACCAAAAAGGGAGCCTAAACTTGTGTCTAAAAGAATTCCAGCAACTGATAGAAAATCTGCAAAGTGCAAATTTAATATAAATTTGGGGACAACATCAACACCTCCAAAATTGAGGTTTAAAACCGATGGGATTGGAACAATTGATGAAAATGAATACAAGAGGTTCTTCTTAATCGTTTTGGGGGTGCTGAATACAAGAGGTTTAAAGCATATGCAAGTGACGATTAGGAAGAATCTCTTTTGTATTCATTTTCATCACTTATTCCAATCACATCTGCTTTAAACCTTAATTTTGGGGATGCTGATATTATCCTAAAATTTATATTAAATTAGCATTTTGCATATTTTCTGTCAGTTGCTGGAATTCTTTTAGACACACGTTTACGCTCCACTTTTGATGTTGATGTTGTGGAATCGTAATCTTTTGTGTCAACGTTGTCATTGGATCCATGGCTAGTAGTTTGGTGACTACACAAACCATTTAATAAATCAATTTAGTAAATGGTACCGACATAGTAAATTATTATAAACAATCCTTTTAAACAATCTATATTTATTAAATCAGTTTAGTAAATTGAGAAAATTTGAGGTAAAATTTTCATATATGAGAAATCACACACACATTCATATAAAATGATATATCAGTTTAATAAATATTTTAGACACATTCATATGTAATATTTTAGTCAAAAAAAAATCCATAGGTAATATATAACTTTACATTTTAATATACAAGTACTACTTGTATATAAGAATGTCATTAAAAAAAATCAATTTTTCTCCTATATTTTTTTTCTTTCTGTTTTATCTGGTTTCATTTTTATACTTGTTTAAATAGCAATTATATAATTCTAGTTGATTAATATATATTTTGAAAATTTAATTTAATTTTCTTAATTTTAGAAAATAAAATAATTATAAAAATAATTATAACATTCACAATCATGATATAATGAATGAAAATTATGAGATAATTACCTGGATGATGATATGATAATGATCACTTTTTTTGAAATTCTTTTTATTGTTCTTATTGATTGAGATGCTGGTGCATTTATGTTGTCTAGGTGAACTCATTTTGGTTGATTTTGGAGCTTCATATGTGATTGTGATGGAAAGAAGGTTGAGGGCCAAACTATTTACTGTGATGTTTTTATTTTCTACGCTATGTCTTTTATTTTAGCTATACACATTAATTTCGATTGTTATAAATTTAGGCTGAAATTGATTTGATGAAGGAATGAAAGAGAATTAATACATAGGCCGAAATTTAGGATGAAGGGATCAATTTTTTTTTTTAGAAACATAATGGGGCATGTATGATTTATATCCGCCGAAGGAATTTGAATTATTTTATCCCATTACACTAATAGAAACAATATATATTCACTAATTACTATATATATAAGGCATGTATGATTTGAATTTTTATGAACAAAATCAATTTGAACTCAAATCAAATTGTATTACATCTCACAAAATAATAGCTCATTATTTTCAAGTGACACAGATCCTAAAAATTAGTAAGGCAGTTGCAACAATTTTAAAGTTTACGCTTTGCTCTTTTTAAAATTTTAAAAGACAATTACAATAATTTTTAAATGACACAAATCCTAAATTAAATATTAAATTTAAAAATATAATACAATTTTTAAATATAAAATTTCATTTTTTGAACAAGCAAAAATTATATATATATATATATATATATATGGAGTTTGCTAATTTATATCCACTTAAAAACATGTGGGTCTAAATTAGCAAGTGCACCTTTTTACTTTGAACAAAAAAAACTCTGATATTTATTTATTATACACTAAGAAATTGAGGGTTATTTAGGTAAATATTATTAAATAATGTGCATCCTTTTTGCTAATTTAGACCCACTTAAATATATATATTTGCAACCTAAATAAACAACCTAGAAAATAAAAAAAGATAGTTTTACAAAACATCATAATATTCCAATAAAAAAACAACAAATTTCATCATATTATACCAATAAAAAACCAAACTTCATCAAATTAATTATTTTTTCCGAATCAACAAATTTCATTAAAACATCCTCTATAACCAGCAACAAAACAAACTTTGTTGCGGATTTTACTGCGGCAAACAATCCGCAGGTATTTCTCTAGATTTTGATGCGAGAAAAAATTCGCGGTATTCCTATAGATTTTGCTGCGGAAACAAATCCGTAGGTATTCCTGTAGATTTTGCTGCGGCAAACAATTCGCAAGTATTCCTGTAGATTTTGCTGCGGAAAAACATCCGCAGGTATTCCTATAGATTTTGCTACAAAAAAAATCAGCGGGTATTCTTGTAAATTTTCCCGCGGATTTGGTATTTTCCTACGTATCTACTTACAATATATTAACAGAAACTACTACTAAATTTTTTTTTTTGTCCTTAGCGTGTTTAATAATATTTCACCGTTTATGCCCTTAAATGTAATTTTAACTTTAAATTGAGAAAAAAATATGTACAAAGCAAAAATAACAACAAAAAAAAAAGAAGATAAAGCATAAAACAAATATACTAATAAAAAAAAGATACAAAATAAAATTCACAAAAAAATCTAAAGATAAGCATAAAAGTAATCTCCTCATAAATTTTTTTATTTTTTTTTAAAAAGAGAATAAAATAAATATACTCATTGTTCTGGTAAAAATAATATGGGGGTGGTCCAAGTATATTGATGAGCAATAATGATACTTAGGATCTTTATTTACCAAAAATGTGAACCTGAAAAGATAAAAATAAAGAAAGAGAAAGTAAATAACACGCATTATTTGTTGACCCAGTTCGGTGAAAATCACTTAGTCTGGGGGATACCAATCTAGGAGGGAGTTTACTATTGGTGGTGGATGATACAATAATTGTGTTCCGTCTAATCTTTTGATAGCTCCTTCTCTCATGAAGAAACATTGTATTTATAGGCTTCCTTCCACCATGATCATGCCTTGTCCTCTTCTCTCAACCGCCATGCCACTTCTTAATTATGTGGATCATGGGTAGTTCATCCTTCCTCCACCTTGTCATCATGGAGGTGGTGGGTAGTTATTCTTCTCCCACCGCGCTTCAGTGGTGGTAATGGGCGGTTATCAGCCGTTGGGAGACGTAATTGTATTCTGAGGGCGTCACCCCTAGCCTTTGTGATCTCGCCGCGCCTTATCTTTCCCGCCAAGTATTTATTTGAATTGTTTGGGCCAGTTGTTGGATCATTGTGTTATTGAGCCTATAATATTTTGTCCGGTACATAGCCCCCCAAGCACGAGGCTCAAGGAGGCGAAGTGGTGATAGTGGTAGGACGTGGGGAAATAATTGTCCCCTACTTCGTCTTCATTACATAATAACTTCTATAAATAATCCTATTTGCAACATTGATTTTCTCTCATCCTTGCATTAATCTTGTATTTCCATTCGCCTTGGGTGTGCTTGCCTCTTTGATGTAATCTCATCGGCGATCATTGGCGATGTGGTGCTGCTCTGTATTGCCCCCTCTTTTGTTGGCTCGTACTTTGGTCTTTTCGCCTAGAGAATATAATGTGTTCGTGGCGGCGTGGTGGCGTTTTCTTTGAATTTGTATCTTGAACTTGTTGTAGTTTCATTGTAGTTTTCCTTGAATTTGTGTCTTGATTTTCTCCCGTCAATGAAATATTCCCTTTTGCAACTGCTTCTTCTTTTTCCTCGCCCTTGGCGACATATGTATAATGGCGTTGTTTGGATAATTTTGCAAGGAATAATATTCTCCCAACGACGGCTTACCTGCATTTGTTATTTTGATTTGCGATAAAAAATTTGTATAATTAAAAGGAATACATTGGATACCTCAGTCACTCTTGAATATCACGGCGTTTGATCGCCTTTTGATTTTACTCGCCCTTTTGTGGCTGTTTTCTTTGCCATTGCTTTTGATTTCTTTCATATCTGCTTTTTTGTACGCCACATGCTTGCATATCTTTGAGTTTGCTATTGATTGTTTGGTCTTTTTCTGATGACCCAAAGGACCGTTTCGCCTTTTACGTGATCGCCAAAGCATTTCAACTTCATTTTCTTTTTCTGACGTTTCCAACTCGTAAGATTTACGGATAACGCCATGGTGTTTCAACGCTTTTCCGTCGTACCTGGCACTTAGGGCCTTGGTAGGTAACGCCGTTTCTATTTTAGACATGTTCAACTCGTAAGATTTACAAATCATGCCATGGTGTTTCAACACTAATTTCTTTCTCTGGCGATCACATGGCGCTTTGTCTTTTGGTGTCCTATCTCAAGTGGTGCTTTATCAAATGGAGCTTTTGCGGTGACTTTATCAACTCGTATCTACAATAAAAATGAAGAGACCCACAATGTAATTAGCATGTGAAATTAATTGTGTAATATCTTTTGAGTAAAGTTTGTCAAAAATTTGGAACGATATCATCTGGTTATGATCATTCAAGTGGCAAATGATCCGATATTGTTTCATGTATTTCCTTCCTTTGTCCGCCTTGTTTTTTATGATCGCCTTTGAAAAAGTGTTGCGCTCCAAGTGTTTTGTTCATGCAAGTAAGATATAAATAATGTTATTTAAACGAAGTGAGATATATAATAACAATGTATCATTGGTGATGGTATTTTATTTTGTTATTACTATAGTTATTATCTTTTGGATCAATAAGCACTATCACAGGCGATATAACAGATACTTCGAGTATATATGCACTAAAAACATGTCGGCCCATAATAAGTTAAATATATTCATCTACTCATTATAGTTATTGAGACACAGCATGTATAATTAATTTTAATTAAGGACAAGTGAAACAAATAAAAATGTGATATGTAGAGAAGCATATTGGTGTTAATTATAAGAAGCAAAACACTTTGTCAGAAAAATGCTAATTTAGTTCTTAACTAAGAAAACGTAGAAACAGAGAATACTTTATACTCTCTCTGGTGGTTATATTGCCTTAGTCATCTTAATTTAATTGAAGAATTGTTGGCTTATTCTACTCATACATATCAAACCAGCACAAACATTTTTGAACCAAGCAGAATCATGTTTCTTTGTAAAGTGTCTCACCAAAAGAAAAACAAGTCTGACACTAGTAATTAATCTTGGAAAATCATCAAGTACCGATTTTCTTTCATTATAGATGATAAAACATGATTCATGAACTATAAATTAATCAATCATGTTAAAAATCGGTAACATATATACGCACAAATACCATGTTATCAAGAACGATAAGATTAAATGGTAAGTTACATGAAGAGAACGTTAACACCTGAATTGGGAGTCGCCTAGCAACAGAAAGATTTGACGGCGAGATTAAAATGTTGGACGGTGAGTTGATGACAGTTTGGCGACGTGCTTCAGTGACGGCGTTTTGGTGACGGCATATTTGGACTATTACTGTGGCGACACTTTACTCGCCGTCGTCTTCGAAATCTTTTTATAAAATAGTAACTCAGTGAGATCCTTCATCCTCTTCGTTCATTTTTAATTCGATGTAGTTTTGAGCTCGGTTTCCACCAAATAGTTGCATGGTTGATACAAGGGCGAGCAAGGTTGCAGCATACATGATTGACAACCAAACAATGGTGATGGCGTTGATTAAACAAAATTTGGGTTTATTAATTCTAAAGAGCACTTACGTCAGTATCTTCCATAGACCCAATAAAGCCACTGATTCCATCATATTCTCACTCTTCAATATATCAACAACTTTGCAACTTGATCGAGAGTTTCGCCGTCGTGATCTCTTCTCCCTTTAAAAATTGTCTGGTACTCTCGCATCCCAGAGATTTTGGGCAAGCGGTTGCGAGTTGGTGATATTAGTCTCTTCCGTCTCATCAACTCTGTTTGCTTTTTCTTGGTCGATCTTTCGAACTTCGGCTTGCAGGCGACGTAGTTGTGCCACCGCATCCGTCAAAGTTAGATTGTGTTGGTTGTTTTGGTTGTTTTGATTTTCAGGCGTTTGTTGTCCTCCTGCCATTTTCTTGGGGAAGACTACAAATTTCGTCTGGTTTTAGTGGTAGGCTGGGAATCGTTTTACCGCAGCCCCACGGTGGGCGCCAAAATGTTCTGGTAAAAATAATATGCGGGTGGTCCAAGTATATTGATGAACAATAATGATACTTAGGATCTTTATTTACCAAAATTGTGAACCTGAAAGGATAAAAATAAAGAAAGAGAAAGTAAAGAACACGCATTATTTGTTGACCCAGTTCGGTGAAAATCACTTAGTCTGGGGGATACCAATTCAGGAGGGAGTTTACTATTGGTGGTGGATGATACAATAATTGTGTTCCGTCTAATCTTTTGATAGCTCCTTCTCTCATGAAGAAACCTTGTATTTATAGGCTTCCTTCCACCATGATCATGCCTTGTCCTCTTCTCTCAACCGCCATGCCACTTCTTAATTATGTGGATCATGGGTAGTTCATCCTTCCTCCACCTTGTCATCATGGAGGTGGTGGGTAGTTATTCTTCTCCCACCGCGCTTCAGTGGTGGTAATGGGCGGTTATCAGCCGTTGGGCGACGTAATTGTATTCTGAGGGCGTCACCCCTAGCCTTTGTGATCTCGCCGCACCTTATCTTTCCCACCAAGTATTTATTTGAATTGTTTGGGACAGTTGTTGGATCATTGTGTTATTGGGCCTATAATATTTTGTCCGGTACACTCATAAAAATAGAAATAGAAAACACTTATGAAGATAAGCATAAAAATTAAATAATACTCCCCCCGTTCCTTTTTGTTTGATGTTTTAGAGAAAAAAAATTGTTTCAAATTGTTTGATGTTTTGATAATTTAAGGTTATATTTTGTTTATTATACCCTCCTTCCTAATTTTTTTTTGACTAAATTTAATATAATCTTTTTATTGTATCTTTATTTCTTACTAAACTTCTTCCTATAATCTTTTTAATGTATTTTTTTTACTAAACTTCTTCATATAATCTTTTTATTGTTTTTGTTTTGTTCTTTTTTTTTCCTTGCATGTTTGTTGAAAACACTACAAGAATACTGGTCATTTCACAGGGGTAAATCCCCTGGGAAACGTGAAAAAGCCCTGGGAAACACACTTTTGCCAGGGAATTTGCCAGGGGCGGGCGCGCTTAGAATGCACCTCGTCGGAAATATTTTGCCAGGGGTTATACCCCTGTGAAATCTGTGAGGGGCAAACCCCTGTGAAATTTGCCAGGGGCTTACCCCTGTCAAACAAACTGCCAGACCTGCTATAACTGTCACGTTCTGTGGTCAGTCTGACGGGTTCAGTCCTTGCGATGCCAGGGGTTTTGCCCCTGGGAAACGTAAATTCGTTTTTTTTATTTTATTTTAAAATAATTAAACCATATTTCAAAAATTAATACAATAATATTCAAAATACTGAAAATCATATATATATATATATATATATTGAATAATAACTATTAATATTTTTTTTTGACAAGAAATTATAACTATTAATATAATAATATTAAAAATCCACAAAAATTAAATTATGCAATAATATTTAAAATTAAACCCAAAATAAATTCATACAAAATTCTAAATTAAATTATCTAATCATATACTTCAGATCCAACATATTACAAAGCATAAATAAAATTATCCAAAATATTACAAACCACAAATATAGTTGTCCAAGTATTACAAATCATCAAATAACTACTCTTCTTCCTATTTGTCTTCATCTTCCTCTTCCTCCTCTACCTTAATTTTTTTATAGAAGATACTAATACTTTAAAAAAATTGAAAATTTGCATATGTAGCATTATATTTTCTACAAAACAAAAACACAATATAAACATTACACAACATATTTTTCTGAAAAAAAGAAGCACAATAGCATATAACCATCACTTTAAAAAAAACAGCACATATAAACATTACAACAAATTTTAAAGAATAAAAATTACTAACTTGTTTGATTTTCAATGTAAGTGAAAAAATAAAACTGGAGCAGTGACAAGCTGTAGAGGAGGTGGTTCACATGACAGAGTTAACAAGATAAAAATAGGTGGAAATTTTATAAATGATTTTAAATGTGAAAGGTTTATTTGATTTTTGGTGGTGTTGTAGAGAATGGGAGAAATGGTTTATGGTATTGAAGAGAAGTGAGAAATTGCTCTTTCCAATGGTTACAAAGCGTGTAGTCATTTCCAAAGTCTGCTTTGCAGACTGCTGTATTAAAGTTTCCCAGGGGTTTTACCCCTGGCATAGCATCTTTGGCAAAACGGCCAACTATGCCCCTGGCATAACACGTTTCCCAGGGGTTATACCCCTGGCATAAGCAAAAATTGCAGACAACCCACGTGATGTACCAATATTTAAATTTTAAAACCTATATGTTTTCCCTCTCTACTATATTTTATTTCCCGCCTACACTTTCCCAGGGGTATAACCCTTGGCAAATCATCAAAATATCAAAATCTCTTTATTTCACTTTCCCAGGGGAAAACCCTTGGCAAAAAGCGTTCCTTTCCCAAGGGTATGTGGCCCTATCAAAAAATCCCTGGCAAGTGACCACATTTCTTGTAGTGAAATCTTGTTACACAACATTAAGAAACTCAAAGTGACTACAACTTGAAAATACGATAATTTTTAGAACACATGAACTTTTGAAATACTCTACTTTAAAAATAAAAATGTGACTACAAACCAATCACAATAAGTATTATTTCATGCCTAAATAATCATTGATTTCTCGTACTAAAATTGGTTCACACTTCATTTGAATGGGTAGTTGTCCTATTCTTTCTAGCCTTTGTTTTTCATTAAATAAAATTTCCTTTCTATTCTTTCGATGAAGTATATCTTGTCAAAAAACTGATATTTTTTTTGTTGAAAAGGCAAAAACAAAAAAATTAGTTTGTTACGATCCGCCTTTAATTTTTTGGAAAGATAAAATGTGTGCAAAAAAATAGGAATTTTTTTGTGATTAAAATTAGAGTATAATATATTCCAAAAAAGGGTATAATAGGAAAATAAAATGCAAAATTACACCTTCTTAATTTGGCCTTTTTTTTCTCAAACATCAAACAAAAAGGAACGGAGGGAGTAGTTTTTTAAAATAGCAATAGAACACACTTCATGTTGCTTTGTTATAATTTTTGTAAAGTTTAATTTTTTTTATCAAAAGAATTAATAGCAATGTTAAAATTAGAAAATAACATAGATTTAAATAATTTTTTTTTTCTTTTTCCAAAAGGTGGTTTTGTTTAAAAAAATAGTGGTTTTGTTTAAAAAAAAGATGAATTTGGATTGTATATGTTTTCCTATGTTGTCCTTTTTTGCATGTAGTAGGAAGGGATCGAGGAGTTAGCGGACAGGAAGCTAGAGCCAATCGACCAGGTTTAAGCAATTTGCATATAGTAGGAAGAGATCGAGGAGAGGATAGAGGAAACTAGAGGCGATCGACCAGGTTTATTTAAAACTCTGTTTTCTCAAGAACCGAGTCCTAAATGCAAAAAAAAAAAAAAAAAAAAAATCGGTGAAATGTTATTTTTTTAGTGTTGTGCCGGACTTGATTACCATCTCCTCTCTCTGTCGTTGTTTAGTTTTTTTTTTTTTTTTTTGACGAATATGTCGTTGTTTAGTTAGTATTTGCATTTCTTGTTGTTGAATAGTATTTGTTATGTATCTTTTGGCCTTTTTGTTTTATAAGAAAAAGGTTACAAATATTATTCTATAAGTAAAAAGAAAAGAAAATTTAAAAATCTTTGTCCAAGTTTTGGGTTTGGGTTTGCTCCATTTGTTATCCCTCCATTTATTTTCCATTTGTAAAGAGATAGACACATTAAAAATTAATGGGACCCATTAAAAAGTGAGTCCCACTAATTTGTGGATTCCACTAATTTTTAATGTGTCTATCTTTCTCTAAATGGAGAATAAATGGAGGGTAACAAATGTAGCAAATCCAAACTCCCAAGTTTTATGCGTACTACAAGTAATAAATAATAAAAAATGTTAATAGATAAGAATATCATAACCAATTATCAATAAAATGTTATATTTTTGGTTTTTTTTTTTATAAAAAAGGTTGCAAATATTATTCTATGAGCAATGATTTATAAAAAATGTTAGTAGAAATAAGAATATTATAAACTAATAGCAATAAAATATTATGTTTTTTGGCTTTTTTTATTTTATTTTAAGAAGGTTACAAATATTAGGCTATTAGTAACTAACAAAATAAAATTTAGACATATCTGTCTACATTTTATGTACTATGAGTAATAAAGTATTAAAAAATGTTAATAGATAAGACCATCATAAAAAATGTCATCTATTTTTTTTAGGGTAAATAGACTTTTACCCCTGCAATATAGGCGACATTTGCAATACCCCTAGAAAAAAAAATTTAGGATTCCCACCTTGCAAATTTTTTTTTATTTGGCTTCGCCCCCTATGTGCATACCATAGCAGCTGACTGGAAAACATCGCCACGTCAGACTCAATCCAGTCCACTTGATTTGAATAATTCTTGATGACTTCTATAGAAATGCCATGTGGCACTCAAATAAATAAATAAAAAAAGAATGGAAAATAAAGAAAGAAACAGAAACAGGATATACGCGTTTTAATCCTCCTTCTTCCTCGCGCATTCAATCCGTCTTCTTCCTCACTCACCGGCGGCGGCGGCTCCGGTGCTTGCCACCGCCGTCGCCGGCTTACTCTCTTTCTCTTCCGATCGACCTTTCTCTCTCTGCTTCATGTTCAAAAAATCCCAATTTTAAACCCTAAGCTTAATTGATGCTTACCGATGAAATTAAACCCTAAGCACAATTTCTCACTTTCATCATCACCATCATCATCAAGAAACAAACCTCCAAACTCCATTCTCTTTTCATCTTTCACAAAAAATTTACAATTTTTGACAAAACAAACAAGACCCAGAAATAGGAAAAAAGTTTTCACTAACAGTTAGAAGCTTCATTGGACCTCAAATGAATGAAGAGGCATGTTTGTATCCATTGTATCATATCAATTTAGTGAAACAAACATACTGTGTTGAAGTTCTACTCTTCATTTGTTCTGTTTTTCGTCTTGCCCCTTTATCTGTAAGTGCAATTTTTGTTGTTCAAGATTGAATTTAAGTTGTTAGATGAACATTGAGATTATGAAACTTTGAGGATTATGAAACAGACATGGTTGATGGTGGTGGAGTTATCACTAATTTTAAGAAATTTCTGAATTTTGTGTATGTGTGAATTGTTGCTGTTCTTGTGTTGTTGTTTGGTGAAATTTGGAAGCAAAGAAAAGAAAAGAGAGTTGGAGAATTTGAGAAGAAGAGATGAATAATTGTTTAACTAGTATGTGCACCCGTGCCAAGTACGGGCTAGAATTTTGTTAAAATTAATTATATAAAAATATTTGAATTCATCACATATTATATTATATTTATCTATAAAGTATTAATTAAAGTCATATACTATTAGTATTATATTTGTAATTATAGAAAAATAACATTTAGACAAAACATACAATATTTGTAGGTTTTATACTGAATATAATATTTTAGCCGATTTAGAAGAATTCAGTTGAATATTTTGAAAATGTAAAATATAAATAAAAATGGATGAATATGAGAGAAATCTAATAACTCATTTGACAGTCAATTTTATTATAATGAATAAAAACATTATTTTACATTGTTAAAAACCTCACGGTAAACTACATTAACGGTCTCACTACACACTCGCTTTTCTTCATCTAATATCAACATCTTCAGACCCTTCCTTGATGTGACTCTAGACAAAGCGACATATAATTGTCCATGAGTGAATACAGGTTTAGCAAGATACACGCCGACATGAGGAAGTGATTGACCCTGACTCTTATTTATTGTCATTGCAAAACATAAGGTCAATGGGAATTGTCTTCTAGTAAACTTGAAAGGTAATTCAGGGTCACCGACATTTTTTTCAGTAATAACAGTTGCACCAATATAATTTATTCCAAGAATATCAATGATTAATCTAGTCCCATTGCACAACCCAGCAGCTTGATCAATATTTCTCATCAACATCACTGGACATCCAACTTTAAATGTTAATTTGTGATTTGGAATGCCGGAACACTTAATATCATTTAAGAATTCAGTTGTGAACCATTCACTGTGTATCTCACTATTTGCATCTGATTTACAAATCGAATCAGAGCTATAATATTCTTGCTCACTTCCAGGGACCAACGATAGAAGATAATCATTAACATGCTCGACTGCATCCAAAGTTGGGGCAAGTAGACCACAATCTTGAAAAAATCGGAATTCTTCATATTTTGCAAAAAATCAGGATACACAAAATCAATAAGGGAACGTAATGGATCAGTTGAATCTTTTATTAACAGATCATCAGGAATATTCAAAATAATTTCTCCACTCTCATTTGCAGTCCCATTTCCATTACCAATTGAAAGAATCCATTCAGCGAACGCTTTTATTTCAAGTTGCTCAGCAGGATCGGTCGAAGCGGTTAAACGCATATTTGTTGTAAGCTCCAAAACTTTGCAATGATCCCACAACTTGGAGGAATTGATGGTGGCTTCGACTGTGTCCTGTCGACATCCTTTCCTAATAACCGGTAAAATCTTTCTAAAATCACCCCCCAAAACAACTGGTATACCACCAAATGGTTTATTGCTGTTGTCCACACCATCGTAAGACATTATATCACGTAATGACCTATCCAAAGCACCAACGATGCATCATAGGTGCTTCGTCCCAAATGATCAATTTGGTTCTTCTCAACAATTCTGCCTTGTCGCTTTTTTTTTTTAAACTACATATCGATCTGTCATTAATTTGCAATGGAATTTCAAACAATGAATGCGCTGTACGACCACCTGGTAATAATAAGGATGCTATGCCACTGGAAGCTGCATTAAGTACAATGTATCCTTTAGCACGTAGTCCAGAAGACAATGTTCTCCAAATAAATGTTTTTCCTGTTCCTCCATATCCATATAAAAAGAAAAAAACCCCTAGATCCAGATTCAACAGAGTCCACAATTTGATTGTAAACAAATTTCTGCTCTGGTGAAAGCATGCTAGATGGTTGATCATGTATCCTGGCCATTTCATCCCTATTATAACTTAATTCATCTGCAATGAACCTGTTACCAAATCGAGCAACATTTGTATAATCAGGCTGAGGCATTTTCTTGAAATTTTCGAGTGATTTTCCGTTTCCTCTCAACAACTTCTCAATCTCAATTAGACATAAGTTCTTCAAGTCATCATCTGGAATTTGTAAATCTAAAAATAACAGTTTCAGTGATCTACAAATACATAATTAGGAATATCAATTATTTATGATTAATAATAAAACTATAAATTACCTGGAATTTTTAATTCACGCCTCCGGTTATATAAAATTCCATTCGACAACAAATGCCATGTTGCATTCCAAACATCACGTGGATTTTCCATGGAAGTAATTACCAGCAAATAAACAAACATTCTCCGTAATTGGTGACCAGAATGCAGTTCACTTACTTCCTTTATCAACTCAATGAATTCATTATCATCCCCTAACAATCGAAGTGCTTGACACGCCTCTTGATAAGTCTCATAAGTTTTTCCATCAACAGTTTTTAAGCATCTGTACCCCATGCAACCTCTTTGTTTTGTCAACAATAACCTTAGATAAAATAGGTTTCCAACACCAGGTGGTGTGTACTGCAGTCTTCCAATTTGATCCCCCCTCTGTCGAAGTTGTCACCTTTTTTCATCTTTTATGTACCGAAATCTCGATGGGAATTCTGAATATAATAAATCCCTACCTTCAGCATACATGCTATTAGTTTTAAACCATGCCAGAAACATTGTGCTCGAACTTTCACCCCTATCAACCACTGTCTGAATATTCTCATGGTCTTTAAATAATAAAAGTTGTTCATTTGCCAAATGAAATGTCAATTTCAAGACCGACGGCCATTTCAAATGCAAAAATTCGCCAAGTAGATTCACATGGGGAAACATATCTGCAATCATAGTATTGTTGTATCTCATCAACTGGTTTATCTTTATCAGCAGTATCGGCGTTCTTTGAAACCTCAATTGTTGCTCGATCAGGACCTTTATTAACATACTTGAACAAATATTTGATCGAATTTGATTTGTTGCAGTATTCAACATTTATATGACCTCCATAACGGACTAAAAGATATGGATTATAAGGTACAACAGATCGATTATCAATGGTAGCACCATTTTTTTAAAATGACACTCCATTGTCACGTCTTCGATATCTAGGGTAACCATCTTCATCAATTTTAGTTGAGGATCTAAATGGTTTAGGGTAGAATTTGGAACATCTAAAATTTTTCATGCAAGGTGACCCTTGATTAATCTCACCGCAAGGGCCATGTATCATAAACGATGTTGCTGCTTCAAACAATTTTGGATACAATTTAGGATCAGGAAGTTCCGCCGAAATGATCTTATCAATATCATTACTTGTACGAAGTTTATTATCACCACTTAACCACACTAAAATATGAGCATGTGGAAGGCCTCTTTTTTGGAACTCAACCGTGTACATTCCTGAAGAGAACGATTAATATTTAGTTAATGTAAATAAATATTAATAAATCAAAATAAATAAATAATAAATTATTAATTAATTAATTAATTAATAAAGACATGCATGAATCAACTTTCCCAAATAGCTCATTCTTCTTCAAATCATCCATCAATTGATCAAGCTTCATTTTGAAGACTCTGCAAATAATATCAGGTCTCTCGTGCGCTTTCAGGCCATGGATTTTGATAAAATCTTGAATCTCTCTCCAATTTGAGTTACATGTAATGGTGATGAACATGTCCGGATAACCAAATTTCTTACAAATAGTCATAGCATCCTGACAGTTATTAAACATATATCTCGGACCTCCTACAAACGACGCCGGGAGAACTATTTTACGACCGATATCTTTTGCATTTGTCTCACCGCTTGTCAAAGCCTCTTGGACATCATTTAATATGTCACATCGTATCGTCTGTTGATTGTTTCGTATGTATGAAAGTTTCTGTGTTTCCAACATCGTGAAGCAATCAACTACAAATTGTTGAAAAAGTCTTCTCGAGTGCACAATGTTGCCATACTCAACTTGTCTATCTTGAATCCTGTATGAAATAAACTCCCTCATGGTAACATTTAATCTTTTTCGCTGAACATTTCCGTGATTCTCTGATCTAATTTTAATATTTAAATGGAAACCATCTTCACCAAAAGGAAACAACATTGGATATTGAAGTGGCAGAAATGACACTGATGTCTCGTAAATACGTTCTAACCTGCCGTTCAAATTTTTCACAATGATGTCTCTACCTTTTTCAATTTCATTATCATCTCCGATTATTAGAGCTGCAACTTCATCACATGTAGGTAAATTATGCACTCTGGAATCCTTTGTGCGGCTCCCAAATAGTCTGATATAGAATTTTGTCGAGCCACCTTGAATGACATGATCCCTAACTTGACGAAATTTTTTCGCCAACTCGTTATGCGAGTCAACCATTTCTTTTAAGCTCTCAACCAAAGACGCGTTGATTTCATTAGAGTCCATATTTTTGCTGTATGAAAAAATATGCGCTTGAAATTAATTTAATTTGCAAGTATAAAATTGACCAAAAGAAAAGTTGAAAATTTGTACCTGAAATGCTTCATCCTATTTTTACACTCATTTTGTGTATCATAAATATACAATTGTGCAAACTTTGGTGTAGATCCAGATTCCGGCATCAAACTGCCCATGCGATGATAGTTCTAACCACTAAGAATGAATGATGGAGGTCCACCGCCGTCATTTAATGCGCGTTCAATTTTACCTCCCATTGATGTGAATGCAAACATGCTATTGTACGCTCGATTATTTTTCAAGTAGTGTTTACTCTTTGGATGGTGACCATGTAATAAATTGTACAATAATTCAGGGGGCTTCTTGAGATGGGGAAGAACAATATTTCCCTTCATACAACACAATGAAAATTCGGCATCATTTTCATTAGCACATTCTTTGAACCACATATTGGCATCACAATGACTACAACGAAAAGTAGGGTCGCCAACATCGAACAACACTGTAAATATTAAACTTGTCAAAACCAATATTAACATTAATCTTAAAATACCTAAAAAAAATTATAAACTATAAATTATATGACATAATTCTATTATTTATTTGAAAAAGTAAATAATAAAAACCATACACTCGCATTCAGCCATTTCGTACAATATTGACTTCGCATTGTATTTCGAACCACCTGCTAAAATAATCATATATTGAGTCGAGAAGTCATGTTTATGTAATAAAAAATATGTAGTTTTGTATAAAACACAACACACAAAGAAGTTGACATATGTTGTTGATCATGTCATTTACTATTATACACATATAAAAGAGAATACACACATACCTTTAGAATGTTCAGGATTGGGCGGAAGTTCATCGTCCGATAAATTGTCAAAGTCAAGAATAGTTGATGGCAATAAATTAGCGCTATAAGATGTGTGAGCGGAGTGGTTGTTATGGGTGCCAGTGGTGCTACTTTCATCAATTATTTCACAATTTGGAGTCGAATAAAACGCATCTAACAAAACATTCGTATTTATATAAATATTTTTTAATATTATATTTCGTATATAAAATAAAGATTTAGGATTCGTTGGCATTTGTTGTCCACTGATCCTAACTCTTAGATTAAATAACAAAGTTTGTAAACAACCTGCCGAATGGAATGACCAATTTATTAGATATAAAACATTAAAAATATACAATGGAATGACCAATTTATTAGATAAATCAAAGCAAAAAAAACATAAATTGGTTGATGTACCTGAATGCAGATGTTTTTGTTGTAATATGAACTTTCATTTTGCTCGAGATTCTTTAGCAACTGAATGTTCCATTAAATAGTTATATTGTTGAATTTCTATGTCGATGCTTATAGTGGTTGTTGTGTTGAATTTTCAGAGTAATAAATAGGGAGGGTAGACGTGAGAGAAGATATATGTTTGATCTACTAATATAATACTAATGCTAATATATAATACTAATACTAATATATATAATACTAATATATATACTAACAATAGTAATAATAGTATTATGGAGTAACAAATTTGACTTTATCTATTAATCTGAAAAGTTACACTTTATATTTATGCATATCCAAAACTAATTTCAACAAATTTCTATTCCATTATAAAAAGTAACAAAAAAATAAAATTGTATTCCTATTATAAAAAAAACAAAAAAAAGATTTCCTATTTTGTATAGATTATCTAAGTTTTTAAATTAAATATTTATCATCTAGAAATTTAGTCAATCTGACTTAATGTGTAAAGGAATAAAAGGGATATAAAATCTTAGATGAAGTGGAACCTAACACATCTATGTTGTGTATATCCAATTGCACTGTGACATCTCATTAAAATAAAAAATTTAAAATTAATGTTGAAACAATTGATCTGATTTTTTTCTCAAAAAAAAAAAAAAGCTAATCTCCTTTCTCTAGTAAAAAAAATGATAAAAAAAAATTAATACTGACACCGTTTCTTTATGTTTGTTGTTTTAGAAAAAAAAAATTGTTTTGAATTGTTTCTTGTTTAGATAATTTAAGGTTATATTTTGTCAATTATACCCTCTTTCCTAATTTTGTTTTATTGACTAAATTTTATATAATATTTTTATTGTATTTTTTTTTTACTAAACTATTTCATATAATCTTTTCATTGTATTTTTTTTACTATATATTGGAGTTTTTTGAAAAGATAAAATGTATGAAAAAAAAAATGAACTTTTTGTGCAAAAAAATTGAAGTATGATATATTGCAAAAAAACGGTATAATAGGAAAATAAAGTGCAAAAATACACGTTTTAATTTGGTCTATTTTTTTCTCAAACAATAAACAAAAAAGAACGGATGAAGTATTTTTTCTAATAAAATCACTCGCACAATTTTTCAAAAAAAAAAAATTCACTCGCACACTAAGGGACACAAAACGATAACAAAACAAAAAAGATGGATTGGCGGGCACGTGCTAGTACCAATAAAAAAAATCTATATTATTCTCCTTTGCTTTTTTCTTCTTAAGGAAGGTGGATTCGAAATCTTTCGATTGAAAACGGTATTTTATATTATAATCATATTATCATTATTATATTTAAATTTGCCTAAAAAATTATGATTTGAACTAAACTCCAATATACCATAATTATAATTACAACACCCTGAATATATGGCAATTATAAAAATATAGGTAAAAGGTGCTTCATAAGGTATCCTTGAATGATAAATAAATAAGTATAAGTCATCGAAATTACAACTTAATCAATCTTGAAAAAGCCACTAAAGGCTTATTAAAAAAAATCCAAAATAATCAAAACATGGGTATATCAAATTCAATATACGAAAAACATGCTATTCTAATTTAATTCTTCAATGGCGAGGCGAGGGCTATTCTTAATGTCAACAATCATCCTTCGACCTGATCCTAAAATTGACAATTTAAAATTTGAAATAATTAGTACATGTATGATATTAAAAAGGAATTTAGATAAGACTATAAAATTCAGCACATTAGTCGAATAAATTAAAGAAAGATATACAAAATATAAACTATAAACTATTATATAAAAACCTCTAAGTTCTGGTGAAGGTCAAGAAACTTTTCAATTATCTCATCATCACTTGTAATGTTTGTCACTCGAAATTCTTTCTCTAAACCGTGAGATATTGCAATAACTTTAAAAAGAAAACTCTTGTCGGTCATTTCACGAATCTCTTTTGGGATAGTGGAACTCTATAACAAATATTATAAACAAATTGTTAACAATGTTAGACTACTCGGCTTATCACTTAGAAGGGGGGGGGGGGGGGGGGGGGTTGAATAAGTGACCCTTGAAACAATGCGGTTTTTTAAAAAATTATTTCAAATTAATCAAGCCAGCGGAAGAGCCACCGGATCGGTAGTCTACGCACCGATTGACCAAAGGAAAGGTAGTATAAGCCTTAAACGATTTTGAAAAGATACGAAAATGTTCGAGTTCAAAATAGATTCAAATTAAACAATTTAAATTCAGTCCCAAACAAGTTACCAATCAATATTCAAATCAATCACAATCAAGCAAGAATCAATTGAATTTTTGTGAACCAATATGAACACCAAAAATTCAATCGATTAACAAATTAACGAAATTACGAAATTTAAAAGAGAGAGAGAGAGAGAGAGAGAGAGAGAGACACGATGTGATTAGGGAGTTCCTCGGATTGCGCTTCGTCCACACTTATGTCCGAGTACGTCGCCCCCCAAATAACCAAACGGATTATTTGAGAGTTTATAGATCAAAAACTTGATGAACTAAGAGTGCACAGTTTACAATTGAATCTTATACACCTATAATGACACAAAATGTAAACTAATGCGAATAACCTCGACACACAACGAAACTTCGCCCTCTGATTCCAACGATCCACCTTGTGCCGAACCGCACCCGATCGTCCAGCTGAGTCCTTCGTTTCTTGTTGTCGAATCCTTCAAGACACGCACTATCTTGAATCACTTGAGAGAAACACTAGAACCTTCTTCACACAATTCAACCCGACTACGATTCTGATTCACCGCGAACCGTATCGAACGTTATCACACAAGAACTCAATCTTTATTGAATTGATCCCATACTCAAAATCCAATTTGATTGCAATCCTTGATGAAGATGATGAATTTGTGATGAATGAAACTTTTGATGCAAATTCTCACTCAATTTGTATCCAAAGCGTTTTCTGATCTTTCACACTAGTTTTCTCTGGGTTACAATGACACACCACATTGCTATTTAAAGAGAAAATAGAATTGAACAAATTTGGGCAAAATTTAACATACGTGTATCGATACAAATGATGGTTTGTATCGATACAAAACCCTTTGACCAGTGTTCAAATTGAAAATTTTGACCTATGTATCGATACAAACATGTATGTGTATCGATACATATATCAGTTTCATGAAATCTTGACTGATATGTATCAAATCATGCAAGCATGATTCGATACATCAAGCACTTACAGGTTTTCTGAGAAGCAGGGGTGTGTATCGATACATGCAAGCATGATTCGATACACAGATGACCTTCTGCCTCTGAGTGACCACTTTTGTATCGATACAAGTGATATATGTTGGAACAAAATTATGATTTTGTATCTCCTTAATTGATTTTGATGATAACAATGTATTTAAGGTTAAATTGGAATACTAATAATTTAATTCAGTGTGCAGGATTAAAAGTTAAAATTTGCGTACTAAAGAACCTTAGAATTTCTGAAGGAATTACTTCTAAGCTCACCAGATCTGAAGCAAGTGAAACTCTGAAGTTATTATCTGAACCTTAGAATTTCTGAAGGAATTACTTCTGAGCTCACCAGATCTGAAGCAAGTAATTCTGAGCCTATGAAACTCTGAAGTTATTATCTGAACCTTAGAATTTCTGAAGGAATTACTTCTGAGCTCACCAGATCTGAAGCAAGTAATTCTGAGCCTGTGAAACTCTGAAGTTATTATCTGAACCTTAGAATTTCTGAAGGAATTACTTCTGAGCTCACCAGATCTGAAACAAGTAATTCTGAGCCTATCAAAATCTGAAGAACATCTGAGCTCACCAGATCTGAAACAAGTAATTCTGAGCCTATCAAAATCTGAAGAACATCTGAGCTCACCAGATCTGAAACAAGTAATTCTGAGCTTATCAAAATCTGAAGGCTCGTCAGATATAAGTGTTAAGCTACATTTGAGAGTACAATTTTATTGAAGACTGTGCCTGACTAAGTCCAAACGCAGAAACCAAGAATGAAAAGGTTTGACCATGGAAAGGTCCTTTTCAAGTCAGGCTTCAGAAACGATTATTTCCTTATTTGGCTTTCACCAAGGTTCAAATATCAAAAGCCAAAAGGAATCTCTCATTTTGTAGTAAACGTTAAGCTCCTAAGCTACTGCAAATCAGAACAGCTAATAAGCTCACTGATCTATACAAAGGAGCGTCTCAATTCTTCAAACGGCTATAATCTTCAACGTTCATTTTATCATCTATAAAAGGAAGAAGATTTGTGAAGAAATGGAATCAAGACTTAAGCTTCTGAACGTGCTGAAACTCTGTAAAATTCTGAAGCTATCAAACACTTAGAAACTTTGTGATAATTTTCTAAGTTAGTCTTGTAACTGCATTGTATTTTGTAAACACCTCTGATTGTATATCAAGTGTTAATCTCTTATCTTTATTAACATTAAGACCAGTTTGAAGTCTCTTGCTTTGTGCTTGAGCATTGGAAGTCTCTTGCTTTGTGCTTGAGCATTGGAAGTCTCTTGCTTTGTGCTTGAGCATTGGAAGTCTCTTGCTTTGTGCTTGAGCATTGGAAGTCTCTTGCTTTGTGCTTGAGCATTGGAAGTCTCTTGCTTTGTGCTTGAGCATTGGAAGTCTCTTGCTTTGTGCTTGAGCATTGGAAGTCTCTTGCTTTGTGCTTGAGCATTGGAAGTCTCTTGCTTTGTGCTTGAGCATTGGAAGTCTCTTGCTTTGTGCTTGAGCAGTTAGAAGTCTCTTGCTTTGTGCTTGAGCAGTTTGAAGTCTCTTGCTTAGTGCTTGAGCATTTGTAATCTGAGTGATTATAGTGAAATCTCTTGTGAAGGACAAGAGGACTGGACTACTCCTGTTAGTGGGAGGAACCAGTATAAAAATTCTGAGCATCTCTCTCTAACCCTATCCTCATATATTGTGTGTGTTATACCTTATCCGCTGCAATTTGTTTTAACTTAGAAAAAGTCTCACACAATTCAACCCCCCCCCCTTCTTGTGTGTTTTTCAACCTTCAATATATGTATCGATACAAATTGCACAAAATCAGTCAGAAGTAATTGCAGGACATTTGTATCGATACACATGTTTATGTATCGATACATAATACCTAAAAATCAGTTTTTCAAAGTTTTAAAAAGGTTTCTCGCTGTCAAGTCATTTTTAATGTTGCCAAAATATGTTCTACTCTATTTTCATGTGTTTTGACAATTATTCAAACATGAGGATGAACTGGTGCACTTACATTCTCCCCCTTTTTGATAATTGTCAAAACTATGCATAAGCTAACTAAGCCTATACCTAATATGCAAATAAAATAGCAATATGTATACAGACGCAATTAAACACCAAGGCTGACAATAAGCACGCTCCCCCTGAGTTGATGCCATAATGCGATTGTCATAGTAGATAATATTCAAGACACTTTAGCTTTTTATCCTTGGCTTGTGCATCCAAATCTCTCCCCCTTTGACAATATCAAAAAGAAGAAGAGAGTCTATTAGAAGTATCAAGTTCAATCAATTTTGACCCAAGTCATATCGTGCACTTACATTTGTCGAAATGCACATATATGATAAAAGATCCTAACCAATATAAATACATACAAAGATATGCCAAACTATATCAATGACGAATACCAAATATCATGACAAACATGGAATGTAGAACAACAAACCAAAACCAACACATGAATATCGTAACACATCGACATTTTTAACCAAGTAACATATCCAAATATGGGACGAAATAAACAAAGCAATGCAACAAATGCATAGACATAACATGATTATCCATACAACAAAATTATCCAAAATAACAAGTTATACAAAACCAAAATGAATGTTGTCCAACCATGACAACATTAAAATTATCCGTACAACCATATTGAATAAGCGAAGTCATAAGCAATTTTTATGACTTCCAAATAACATGTATGTATGAAACACATATAATCAACAAGGTACATACTTATGCATGCGAGCAAAAACAATACCAAAGCACATTATAACATGAGAACACATGTTAAACCATATATGCATGATAAGACATTCACATAAATGAATCAAAGTACCAAAATTAATCATATGAAAATATATGTGTATGTATGCACACAAAGTCACATATAAGAACAAAACAAGCATATACAAAACAAGTATGATCTCAATATTGCAATTGTAAAGATCTTTGTTAAATCCCCATTATAAACATGTGAGACTCAAAAACTTATAAATATTTTTGAGCAAAATTCTTGGAAATGGAGGACTAGACAACTATCAATACCAATATCATATTAAGATGAGTCGTATATGTATATGAAACCAAAGTACAAATGCTAAGTAAAACAATATAAAGGCAAAGGTAGAGAATAGAGTCTTCCCTTAATTGTTAAGTGGAGGAAGTGATCAATTTCCACAACTTTGTAAATATCGAGTTGAAGCTTTTCTCATCATTCACCTTCTTTATAAGTCTTGAACTCCATTGTTGTCGATGTCTTTCGTAAATGGTTCAAGACGTTTTCCTACATACTTAGACATTTGAAATAGGTCCCCAACTCATGTTGGGTCCTAGTTGGTTAGTAGTACCATTATTGCCTAACTTAGGTAACCATTGCAATTTGCCTTTTGGTACCAAAACTTTTCGAGCATGGCACTTTGCAATAGTATGACCTTTGTCACAACAATAATGACAAACGATATGAGGATTACTTTTCTTAGAGTCCTTTTTAACAAATTTATACTTTTTATTTCTAGGGTTTAATGATTTGTTGAATTTAGATGGATCAACCGTAAAAGTAATCTCCGGCTTGGATGGCTCTTTTATCTTATCTTGCAACTTTCGCAAGTCTCTATATAAGTAAAAGCAACCATCACATCCGTATCTATCGTTACCATAACTATCAACAGTCACAAGAGGTTTTTGAATCATAGACTCCTTGAGAGCTTTCAACTCAAGCTCCGTTTCCGAAACTTTTGCCTCAAGGTATTTATTAACTTGCATTAAACCTTTTAATCGTTGAAAAGCCTCTTTAGTTTCTTTATGTAACTTTTCAAAAGCAACTTGTAACTCATGATATTCTAAAAGCGTATATGAGCTACAGGGATTTTGGTTTACCTTTTTAGGAGCAAGTTTCTTGCGATCATGGGATGTTAAGCACATATTTGCCAATGCATCTTCATCACTTGAGCTAGAGCTTGATGATGAAGAGGAAGATGAGCTTCCACTATCCCATGCAACATACGCTTTCTTTCCTTTGTCCTTGCTTCCCTTTTTGAATGAGGATGACTCCTTCTCTTTTCTCTTGAGCTTAGGGCAATCCGGCTTGAAATGACCAACTTGGCCGCATTCATAGCATGCCCCTTTATTGGAGTACCTAGCATCTTCATTCTTCCGGCGGTAACCACTATCTTTACGAAACTTCTTAAGATTGTCATCGAAATGCCTTATCCCATTCTTTCTCACATACCTATTGTAGCGTCGAACGAAGAGCCCCATTTCCTCATCATCGGAATCGTCTTCACTTGAGCTACTTTCCACTTGCTCAACCTTTTTGGACTTTGAGGCTTTTAGAGCAATTGACCTCTTGTCCTTTTCTTTTTCGTTGTGTTTCTCCTTTTTACCACCTTTCTCATGCTTGTCCAACAAACTAAGCACTTGTTCATGTTCCATTAGCTTACCAAACAATGTTGTGAGGCTCAAGGTAGTAAGATCGTTCGCCTCTTTGATTGCGGTGACCTTAGGTTGCCATGACCTATTAAGACACCTCAAAATTTTGTTAGTAGCATCTTGATTAGTGATTGGTTTGCCTAGACCATGTAACTTGTTGGTGATTTTAACAAATCGTTGTTGCATATCCGCGATGGTTTCACCATCTTGCATATGGAACAACTCAAACTCTTGGGTTAAAGTGTTTATTTTTGAAATTTTGACCTCATTAGTTCCCTCAAAGTGAGTAACTAATGTATCCCACATTTCCTTAGCCGTAGAACAATGCGACACATGATAAAATTGTTCCATCCCAAGGGATGAAATAAGAATGTTTTGTGCCTTTGCATCGTAATTGACCTTTTTCTTTTCATCATCCGTCCATTGTGCCATAGGCTTGTTTATGACAACACCATTGAGATCGGTCATTGTTGGAACAAATGGACCGTTCTCAATAGCGTTCCATACTTCACCATCAAAAGAATTGATGTGAATGCGCATACTACTTTTCCAATAGTCAAAATGATCCCCATTGAATATAGGAGCCCTATTATACGCCTCTTTCGGTGCGAAAGCCATGTTTTCTAATAATTGGCACAATCCGTCGAATTTTGTAAACAAAATTGAACCGGGATCGTGATACCACTTGTTAGACTACTCGGCTTATCAGAAGGGGGGGTTGAATAAATGACCCTTGAAACAATGCGGTTTTTTAAAAAATTATTTCAAATTAATCAAGCGAGCGGAAGAGCCACTGGATCGGTAGTCTACGCACCGATTGACCAAAGGAAAGGTAGTATAAGCCCTGAACGATTTTGAAAAGATACGAAAAAGTTCGAGTTCAAAATAGATTCAAATTAAACAATTTAAATTCAGTCCCAAACAAGTTACCAATCAATATTCAAATCAATCACAATCAAGCAAGAATCAATTGAATTTTTGTGAACCAATACGAACACCAAAAATTCAATCGATTAACAAATTAACGAAATTACGAAATTTAAAAGAGAGAGAGAGAGAGAGAGACACACACGATGTGATTAGGGAGTTCCTCGGATTGCACGTCGTCCACGCGTATGTCCGAGTACGTCTCCCCCCAAATAACCAAACGGGTTATTTGAGAGTTTATAGATCAAAAACTTGATGAACTAAGAGTGCACAGTTTACAATTGAATCTTATACACCTATAATGACACAAAATGTAAACTAATGCGAATAACCTCGACACACAACGAAACTTCGCCCTCTAATTCCAACGATCCACCTTGTGCCGAACCGCACCCAATCGTCCAGCTGAGTCCTTCGTTTCTTGTTGTCGAATCCTTCAAGACACGCACTATCTTGAATCACTTGAGAGAAACACTAGAACCTTCTTCACACAATTCAACCCGACTACGATTCTGATTCACCGCGAACCGTATCGAACGTTATCACACAAGAACTCAATCTTTATTGAATTGATCCCATACTCAAAATCCAATTTGATTGCAATCCTTGATGAAGATGATGAATTTGTGATGAATGAAACCTTTGATGCAAATTCTCACTCAATTTGTATCCAAAGCGTTTTCTGATCTTTCACACTAGTTTTCTCTGGGTTACAATGACACACCACATTGCTATTTAAAGAAAAAATTGAATTGAGCAAATTTGGGCAAAATTTAACATACGTGTATCGATACAAATGAGGGTTTGTATCGATACAACACCCTTTGAGCAGCGTTCAAATTGAAAATTTTGACCTATGTATCGATACAAACATGTATGTGTATCGATACATATATCAGTTTCTTGAAATCTTGACTGATATGTATCAAATCATGCAAGCATGATTCGATACATCAAGCACTTACAGATTTTCTGAGAAGCAGGGGTGTGTATCGATACATGCAAGCATGATTCGATACACAGATGACCTTCTGCCTCTGAGTGACCACTTTTGTATCGATACAAGTGATATATGTATCGATACAAATTGCACAAAATCAGTCAGAAGTATTTTCAGGACATTTGTATCGATACACATGTTTATGTATCGATACATAATACCTAAAAATCAGTTTTTCAAAGTTTTAAAAAGGTTTCTCGCTGTCAAGTCATTTGTAATGTTGCCAAAATATGTTCTACTCTATTTTCATGTGTTTTGACAATTATTAAAACATGAGGATGAACTGGTGCACTTACAAACAATTTACTAAAATATAAAATATAAAATTTATTAAAAATAATAGAGAGCAATTTTTGCATTGAGACTCTATTTGATGGCCATGGTTAAAATACAGATGGCAAATATAAACATTGCATAATTTTAGTCATTATTTTAAAATTAAAATATTAACGTACCAATCCATTTGATTGAATCATATCAGCGCATGACATTCCGAAGAATGTAGTAGCAACATGATCATACAATACAAATGATGCATTTACAGATGCGTCTGTCACACGAAGATTTACTTTGTAGCTGTTAAATGCATATCCAAACATTGTATTAATTTTTTCCAGCCAAAAGAATATTCTAAATTTGTATTGACTTATATAGTATGTTTAACAAACCTGGAGTTGACTTTCAATACATGTCTATTGCAACCATAGCAGAAATACATACCGCCACTCGGTCTAACCTTTCGATGGCATATGATGCAAGACACATACCACCAATCAGACCCAATGTCAGTAAGCTTAACAGTTGCATGCAAAACATTCAGTGAATCCTGTAGAAAAAATAATTGTTAGGGATATGTTAAGGACTTCCGATTTGTTTGCAAATTGAAATGTAATGTATTGCTCTTGAGATAAAAGATTATATATTAGGTTCATTAAACTTGTCCTTACATAATATGTTTTACATTCTCGTTTACATTAAAAAAGAAAAAGATGAATAATATATCATCTGACATTAAAAAAAATTTAACAGAAATATAAAAAAAATAAATTGAACAATAAAAATAATTACTTACTACAGGAGACTTCATCAATTCAGAAACAGAAAACACACATGTTGATGAGATCCAATCATGTATTTGAAGATTCCTTCTTGTTCTCTCAACAAAAGCAATTGATTGCGAAGGGTTAAAGTTTCGGTGCGACATTCTAAAGATTTTAAATAAGAGATATCGTATAAAAGTTAGTAAATATTTATTCTTAAAAACTAAACAAAATTTTGATCACGTATTGAAAAATATAGGATTTTATTAATGTAGGATATTAACATGGATTATTTTGTAACAAAGATATTAACCTATTCTTGAGTTCCACAACATCGCTTATTTCAGGATTGAACTCTATTTTGGTGGCATTTTCTACGCTAAGGACAGTAGGAAGACCTAAAAACGAAAAATAAAATCAAATGAAGTATTATGTGAATATTATATTTCCAATATGGTGAAAAAATCTAAAAAAAATTAGTTCAATATATACATATATACACCTTGGGAAACATCACCATCACACATGAATTATTAGACATACCAGAAGACAAAAAATTCATCAACTCATTAATATAGTGCCCGTTGAGAAAACACTTAATAAGGATGCTGCAAAAAAAAAAATTATTATTATTTCAAAATTTGATACAAAGATAAATTCAAAAAATTAATAATAGCATTTACCCATCTTGATTTAAATGAATAGGGACTACAACAACCATACGTCCTTCAACTTCTATATTTTGTTCAGCATCGATCGTATCCAACATACCAATAAAACCTAAACAATGTATTAAACAAAAGTCAATAAGATAAAAATTTTATAAAACATGCTTGTAGGCGAATTTAAAATAAAACTCACCGACTAACAAATCAGATGGGTAGGAAAGCCTTAAAAAATTAGAAGGATGGTCAAATAGATAAGTATTTTTGGGGACCACCAATTCATCAACAGGCCTGATTTTAGTATTATGAGTGAAATTCAATTTAAACTTATGAGAAGATGTTTTAGATACATCGTCATTCACGGATACACTGAAATTCATTAGTACATAGACCTTGTCCTCGCTAATCTGATGACTGAATTGTGAGATTAAACAGCTATTGACCGTGGCATGGATAGTCTTCCCCTAAAATATATAAAATAGAATATTTATAAAAAAAAAATAAAAAAAAAAAAAAAAAAAATAGACAAACCAAACATACAAAATATGATTGCATTCTCTTCCGATCGGCGGTGGCGGCTCCGGTGCTTGCCACCGCCGTCGCCGGCTTACTCTCTTTCTCTTCCGATCGACCTTTCTCTCTCTGCTTCATGTTCAAAAAATCCCAATTTTAAACCCTAAGCTTAATTGATGCTTACCGATGAAATTAAACCCTAAGCACAATTTCTCACTTTCATCATCACCATCATCATCAAGAAACAAACCTCCAAACTCCATTCTCTTTTCATCTTTCACAAAAAATTTACAATTTTTGACAAAACAAACAAGACCCAGAAATAGGAAAAAAGTTTTCACTAACAGTTAGAAGCTTCATTGGACCTCAAATGAATGAAGAGGCATGTTTGTATCCATTGTATCATATCAATTTAGTGAAACAAACATACTGTGTTGAAGTTCTACTCTTCATTTGTTCTGTTTTTCGTCTTGCCCCTTTATCTGTAAGTGCAATTTTTGTTGTTCAAGATTGAATTTAAGTTGTTAGATGAACATTGAGATTATGAAACTTTGAGGATTATGAAACAGACATGGTTGATGGTGGTGGAGTTATCACTAATTTTAAGAAATTTCTGAATTTTGTGTATGTGTGTATTGTTGCTGTTCTTGTGTTGTTGTTTGGTGAAATTTGGAAGCAAAGAAAAGAAAAGAGAGTTGGAGAATTTGAGAAGAAGAGATGAATAATTGTTTAATTTCTATTTTCTGATTTTTTCTGGTAAAAAAAAACAAAAAATTATGTGGAAATTTTAATTTTTTTTATATTAATTTCCACGTGGCATCATCCGATGGTGCCACGTGGAGATTCCAGCCAAGTAAGCATTCAGGTGTGAGGCAAGGGGGTAAGGCAAATTAATTTTTTTTTTTATAAGGTGCGAATCTCAATTTTTTTTTTTACAGGGGGCGATTGCAAATGTCGCCTATATTGCAGGGGTAAATGCCTATTTACCCTTTTTTTTTTATTAAGCTTTGTGTTTTATCTTCTTTTTAACTAGTATGTTAGCCCGTGCCGTGCACGGGATAATTTTCATTTAAATATTATTTTTATATTTTATTTTAAATATTATTTGAGTAATTTTGTATAAATTAATATGAGTATATATGTAATCTCACATATTAAAACTAAATAATTGAGAATATAAAAATATTCATCCCCGTACGTATTAAAATATGAGTATAAATATAGGATTCAGTTTCCATAAAATAAAAATAGAAAATTACAAAAAAATAAGCCTTGTATTAATGTATGAGTAGAAATATATCCTCCATAAATTAATAAAAAAGAGACTCCCATATTAATAAATGAATAGAAATATAGATTTTTGTAAAAATTATAAAAAATAGACCCACATATTAATAAATGAATAGAAATATAGGTTTTTGTAAAAATTATAAAAAATAGATCTGCATATCAATATATGAGTAAAAATAAATGTTGTAGTTTCAATTATATGGAAGATCAAAATAGCCTCCTATATTAATATATGAGTAGAAATATTGTTGTCCATATAAATTACTAAAAATAAGCCTACATATGTTACTTATTATTTCTAGTTTCTCTAATTTGCAACTAATCAAAACCCTAGTATGATGTTTACTTAGACGGGAAATTTTTCTTAATAATGTGCAATTAATTAATAAACCTCATCCTTACTCAGTTGTTCCCCAATTGTTATCCACTAAAAATTTTACTAATTACATTCTCATGTCAATGTGTCAATCCCTAAAAATATGCTAAAGTGATTATCTATTATTTTTTTACATAGAATTCTATTAAAATTAAAATAAAGTTTAACCTTCACAAGAAAAAAGAGAGAGAGAGAGAGAGAGAGAAATTTTTGCGGTATACTTTTCTCTAACAATAATAGTAACTATACCCATAAAAAAAGGAATATACTAAAAATATTTTGAAAATTCGTTTATATATATATATCATCATATTTGAAAATTTTGCTAACTTGAATCCCATGTCAATCCTTAAAAATATGATAAGTTGATAATCTCAATTTTTTTTTACATAGAATAGTATTGAAAAATATTATATATATATATATATATATATATATTGCAAGAAATTATGTCATGTATATGTTTATTCAAGTTGACAATTACTTAAGTTGTTTAACAAATATAATATTGTATATGTTTACTTAAAGAGGTATAATGAATTGATGCATCATTTTTTATTTGGGAATGCTATATTCTTAATATCCTATAATTTATCACATATTACTAATATACATATTATATAATTGAATGAGTGTTTGTTCCGTGCGAATGCACGCGTAAAAAGTCTAGTTAATATAAAAGTAGAAATATAGGTCATTATAGAAATTTAAAAACAAAAAGTTCCGTATTAATTTGAGTATATATAATAATAGGTCAAATATAAAAGGATATTGGTTAATAGTTCCAAAACTATTTTCGGGAAAAAATAAAAACTAATGTGTCTCTCAATTGTAAAAAACAATCGGCCAACTCTGACTCGTTTGTCTTCATGTTACCCTTGTTTAACAAAATTAATTAAATAAAAACAGAAATCGAAGCAATCAGATCCACACAACAACACAATCAAATTGATTAACTCTAATATCATATTCTCCTTCATCACCCTCTAATATAGGTCATCTTATAAATTATAAATCATATTCCGGTGTATTAACATATAAGTATAAATAAATATTTCGATATAGAATAAAATAAAAAATTAAATTATGTATTAATATGAGTAAAATTGTAGGTATCCAAAGAAACTATAAATAAATAGTTCAGCATACATAAAAATATAGAATAGACTCTCCAATTTTATCTGATCTTCCTTTCTTTGGTCCTCCTATTTTAAAATCAAACATTCTAGTCCCCATATTTTGATTTTTTTTGCACTTTTGGTCCCCATCCAATTTTTTAACCAATTGGCAACAAAAACGCGCATGTGACACCATGTGGCAAATAACATGACACGTCAGCAAATGTAAATCAATAAAATTAAAACCAAAATTGAAAATCAAGAATGCATGATTTTTTACATCCTTTATGTATTCATCTCTTTACAGTTTTTTTTTTTAAGCCAAAAAAAATCTCTTTATTGTTTTTCTCCCTAATCCCTATAATCAAAATCAGTAAGTTCATCTTCTCCATGGATGAAGAAAATATCAGTGTGTTGAGAAAAATATAGAAGTAGATCTGAAAAACATCAATCAAAATCAATGCTAATTTGGGATAATCTTTCTTAGAGAGAGAGAGAGAGAGAGAGAGAGAAATAACCAGCATAAGAAGAATTGAACACACAATCATACGTAGAAACAAATCTTGAAAACAATTAAAACAGAACCAAATTGAAATTGAATGGAAATGATATTGAACCCATTTAATGAATTGAGGGTGAGTGAATGAGTTTAGAAGATGATGTTGGGTCTGTGTGGTAGAGGATGGTGGTGATGGGGAATATATGGTTATGGTAGCAAAAGGATATTTATGTAATGGAGGATGGTGATGATGATGATGAGAAGGGGGATTTTGATGATGTTGATACTTTTGTTGTTAAAAATGATGATGAAGATGGAGTATGGTGATGCTTCACGAGTGCTGAATATGAAACAGAGATGTTAACAATTTCATAAGAAGAAATTTTTTTATTTTTATTTTTTAAAATTTAATATTTATTTCAGATTTTGATTTTATTAATATAGTGATTTATTTAAGTGTTTTAATTGTTTGCTTAGGTGGAAAAAATATGTTGTTGACATGTCATGTTATTTGCCACATAAACATTTTTGTTGCCAATTGGTTAAAAAATTAGATGGGGGACTAAAAGTGCAAAAAAAAATCAAAATAGGGGGACTAGAATGTTTGATTTTAAAATAGGGGGACCAAAATCGCAAATTTTGTAAAATAGGGGGACCAAAAATGCAATTAAGCCAAAAAAAAAACTTTCGAGAACCAATATAAAAAAAATTAAAAGACCAACCAATTTGTTTGTTGGTCAAACAAACTAATTTTAATTCTATGAAAAACTACAAGGAGATAATCTAAATCGCATTTTCAAAAGAGAAAGGGCATCTTAATGAAATCAGACATGATATTTTCATTGAAATTATGCATAATACAGGCCAAAAAATATAATAGACGTTATGCATAATATTTGGGCATAAAATTGCACTAAAAATGACACAAGCATAATCTCTAATCTATCCCTAAATCCAAAACAATAATGAATTTCATAACCACATATTCCATCCATGATTACAATTTTTATGAACAATTCTCGCCTGCGCCGTTAACTCATCAACCGTTACATCACAGTGAAGCTCAGCTCTGATCTTCAACGTCACAACGGATCCCACTTTAACTTTCAACGGTGCAATCACCGCCAAACTTAACGGCACTCTCCGTTTCGCCACAGCTTTCACCAACGCTCTCCGATCCGATCTCGCAAGTTCAATGCCGTTACCTATCAACACCGTCTGAAATACCGTTACGTTATTCGGCGGCTGATAAAACACCGGTAACGCGCTGTTATTACAGATACTAACGTCTCTGTAAAAAATTTCAACCGAGCTATCGGTATCGTAGTAGATTCCGATTTTTTTATTACCGTTCTCAGCTTTAATAGAGATATCAAACTCCGGTGAAATTACAGATAATGATGATGTGAGATTCATTCCCTTGATAACAATGCTATCGAGTTCATAATTAGGTTTTTCCGGTTGGAAAATTAAGGCACAAGTGACGGCGGCGAGGATAAGGAGCACGGAAAGAGTGATTATGAAGATGATCAAACCGCAGAGACAACAGCAGCACCGGCGGCAGGGATGAGTTTTCTTGCGAGTGTAGTTGGCGTAACGACGGGCATTCTCCGGTGGAGGGTAGCGGTAGATTTGTTCCTTGGGAACCTGGATGACGTAGGTTCCCGCCGGCGGAGGAGTTTTGGGAGGCTCGTCAGACGAAGTCGTTTGAGAGTCGGCTGAGACGGGAGACGCGTTTGGGCGAACTGGATGAGGCATTGGATGAGTGTAGTGGAGTGTGGTTTTGGTGGAGTTCAGATCAGGACTCGTTTTGGTGAGGGAGTTTGTATATTGCATTGTGAACTTATTAAATAGAAAATGAAAAGAAAAATATAAGGGTTAATCATAATTTTAGTCCCTGTAATATTGGATAAATTTGGTTTTAGTCCTTATAAAATAAAACGTTTAGATTTCACCCCTGTAATATTGGATTCTCCACTTTTGATCCCTCATTTAACTTTGTATATGTAAATCTGATGATGTGGCATGATGAGTTGGATAATTTTATGCATATTTTAATTCCACATGTCATTTAAATTTAATAAATTAAATTTGGTTATAAATAAACATAATTTTAATAACTAAACCTAATTTTTCTTTAAAAAAATAACTAAACTTGATTTAATTTTACTGAAATTGAATAAATTAAAAACGAAAAAAAGGATGAAGGTTGTTTTGAAGCAATTTGAGATTGGTTAATTTGGAAAAGAATATGATAAAGAATATGGGTAAAAAAAGATTGGCAAAATGAAAGAAGTTGAGAGTGAAAAGAAGAACTTACTCATTAGGGCTTTGATGTTGTCTTGAATTTTTTTTACTGTAATTTACAGTTCAATATAAAATTTGTTGTTAATTTTTAAATTCTTGATGTTGATTCTTGATTTTGTGTTAATATAAAACAGGTCTTGTTGTTGTTGTTGATGAGTGATGATAATATGATATAACCTACATCATGATCATAAACTCGACTCATCGTGATTTCAATCGAACAAGTTTGCTTATTTTCTATAATTAATACTAGAGTAAACAAATATAAAGAAGTGTAATCTTCGCCAATCTCATGTTCTTCAGCTTCGACACAATCTTCGTCAATCTCAATTCATCTCTTTTAGGTTTTCAATTTTGTTTATTTAATTTTAATAAATGTATTAGTTTCCTATTTTTTAGGTTTATTAAATTTAAATTCCACATAAATTAAAATATTTATAAAATAATAAAATATCCAACTCAACATGCCACATCAACAGATTCACATGATCAAAATTAAATGAGGGACCAAAAGTGGAGAATCTAATATTACAAGGGTGAAATTTAAATTTTTTATTTTATAGGGATTAAGGTTGAATTCACCCGATATTACAGGGACTAAAAGAAGGATTAACCCAAAATATAAATAAAAATGTCCGCGTAAAATAAATGCAAATTTGGACATATTTTCAATTTTTGATATTTTTTTATTTTTTCTTTCTGACTAAGATATCTTCTTTTTAAATTCATTTTTATTAATATTTTAAAATATCATTTCCAGTATAAAAAAAAAAAAATGTAAGATTTTTTTTTCTTTTGATTATAATATTTTTTGAGTACGTAGATGATGAAGAAAACATAAAACTTACACATAATTTAACTATTAGGACTCATTAAATTATGAATATAAATTACGCTTGATAATGAGCAAATGACGTGTTCGAGGTGTGTGTGATTTAACGCAGTTACTGCACATGCATACAGTAACTGCTTTTGGCCGTCCGACCAAATCTCAAGGGTTGTGATCAAATACTATAATAAATTATTAAATTTATGTTGAATAAATCTTAACAACTTGATCATAAATTAATGATCTGATTGAGTACAACAGTCAAATCAGATCCCACTTTCTTTGATCCTGGCACAATAAGAAAGCTCATGGTGATGAGAATGATCGTCCAAGTCAACCTTTGAAACTTTATTTTGAGTTGGGTCTGTTAATACATGCAAGAAGATGTAAATACAATTGTTCATGCCAACCAGCTGTTTCAAGTTGAGGTGCCCATTAATTAAGTAGAAAGAAGCCTAGAAGAGAGAGTTGGATTGTTTGAATACAGATGGAGCTAGCCATGGGACGGTATATAGCTGGTTGTGGAGGTCTTCTTTGAAATTCTAACAGAAAATAGATTGGGGTTTCTCACATAATTTTGACAAGTGTAATACTTATTGCATAAGTTTTGAGAGTTTTTGAAGGTCTTCCGTTTCGTTTATGTGTGAGAGAGGTTTCTTAAAGGTGGAGCTATAGGTTGATTTTTAGAGTAATATACTACTTTTGTCCATAAATATATAAGATTTTCTTCGACTAAATCACGAGAATACTGAAAGTTGGTATAATAATATATTTATTAATAGTAGATGTAGGTTTTACAAGTTGTAGAAAAAGAGGTAAATTAATTAGGGTCAGGGATATGTTAATAAAAATAATAATTAATGTGGTTGAAAATATAAAGAGATTTTATAGACAACAATTTTTCTTAAGATAATACATATTTAAGAACAATGGTAGTAATATTAATATTTTTAATTGATAAAATTGTAACTTTTATTATTCTGAAAAATAATCAATTGAGTGATATTTGCTTGATCAATTGAGAGCACCAATCTCAATTTGACAAGTTAATTTGTTTAAAAGGAGACATATAGGGAACTATATGGGAACTTTTTGTTCTCTGCGCAATGATGGGGCATGTTTTTTCAATTTTACTAGTATTTTTATTTCCTTTGAAATGTCATTTGTAGTTGAAATTGATATTTCACCACTTAGTTGGGTGAAGGTTTTTAAAATTAAATAGGTGGATGAAGTAGATAATAACTATACTATATATGTCTTTGGGGTCACGGTTCCATGTTGTTAAGTATTCATAAATTTGAAATGTTGGTCATCATTTTTTTTTTAACAGCAAACAATTTATTTATTCAACAGCACTAATAAGCACAAGACGTACAAATTAGGCATTCAGTACAAATAGATTACAAACCAACAGCACCCAAAGGGCACCACCACCAAACAAACCAACGAAAAAGAAGAGAGACCAATACAAAGGAAATTGAAAAATTGCTTGCATTATATGAAATAAATTTAGGTTCTTTTGAATAATTATTTTAGGAGGAATTCATTAATAACCATCTGAGCAAAATTACGTGATTAATTAATTTTTTTATTCGAGTCATTTGTTTAAAATCAAATGGTGACCAATATTTTAAATGCATGGAAAAATTGACGACAAAGAATAAATTTAAAATAATGGGATAGTTGAACTAATAATAATATCTGGATTTCCTACAATTAGGTAACCATGCAGTCACACAATCAAAGTATTTTAGGCCTTACAATTAAGATCAAATGATGAAAATTATTATTAAATAAAAAAATAAATAAAATTTATATTATAAATCAAGCGGCCGAGACCATCCTACAATTATTATATAGGCTTAAATGCAGTTTTACCCCCTATTTTGATTGATTCAGAATTTTGCCCCCCCTATTTTAAAATCTGGAATTTTACCCCTCCTATTTTATATTATTTTGGATTTCGCTCCCTCTTTAATATTTGACTCATATTTGCTTATGTGGCGGTGCTGAGATGTTATGTTATTATCAAAGTGATTGATTAAATGAATATAAAATGAAGAATATAGTACTGGGCTTACCTCCTAACAATCTACATGAGAGATTTTAAAATGAATTACTTATGGATACTATGAATAATGGGATTTGGATTCTCTATAACAAAACACATCTAGTTATAATTTATTCATGCTATTCTCTAATTAAGGGAACAAGTTTAAGGCCATTATATATTTAACTCCTGAAGTTCTTGATGCAGTAGCTGATAGTTAGAATTATAATGCACAAAAAATTAAATTAGCAAACAAAAAGAAACCCATGTTTGAAATTCCATCAAATACTTATCACTTGCATGGCCAAGTATGGTGTTGCATTATGTATACTTTTGGTGATTAATTAAGGTGACAGAGCAAAGATGTGAAGAAGAGTTCATATGCTTGATCAACATTTTGATCATGACTCAGTCAATGTCTGGATGCTGCAGTCAATTCAATTCATTTGCCTTTGAATTTGATTTCATGCAAACAAGTTGGCATGACATTGATGGATGCTACTATATCAACTCAATTCTACAGACAATTAACTGGAGATACAAGCTGGAAGAAAAACTATTTGGAATAAATATTTCTAAGCATAAAAAACTGTTTTAATTTCTAACGTACATGATGAATTATTGTCCATGTATTTCCTTACAACCTGTTGAGATTGTGTACAACATCATCAATTTCTGTCCATTAAAGGGGGGCGAAATCCAAAAAAATATAAAATAGGGGGGGTAAAATTCCAGATTTTAAAATAGGGGGGGCAAAATTACGAATCAATCAAAATAGGGGGGGGTAAAACTGCATTTAAGCCTATTATATATTTTATGATAAGAAATCTATTTCCCTAATAATCAATGTCAATGGTATACATGGTTAGAAAAATATATTGGGAACTGCTATAATATTAACATTTTTTAAAGTGAAATGAACCGCGATAGTTTTTTCTCTTAGCCTTATTATATACAAAAACTAAAATCAATTGTATTTGCACATATAAAAACACTATAATAAAAGGAAATATTTATTTTTAACAAAATAATAACGAGCAAAAAAGTAGTTAAAATTTAAAAGAGTTAGCGGCGAATCTTGTTGTCCTTTTGTCTTACATAATATTCATAAATGATTATCCTATATTTATTAAATATGCAAAAGTAACTTAAGCTAATTAATTAATTAATTAATAACAGTGCCAAAATGTAAAAATTAAAATAATAATTAGGTTTAATAGATGTTTGGTCCTTGTATGTTCGTGAATTTTTGGTTTTAGTCCCCGTATCTTGTTTTGTTGCAAATAACTCTGAATGTATAAAAAAATATTCGGTTTTAGTCCATAAATCCGTAGAAAAATCAGAAGAAAAATTTCCACGAAAACTGCAGATTTTTCTGCGGATTTTGACTTTAGGAACTAAAACAAAAAAGTTTATACATTCAGGGATTTATTTGCAACAAAACAAAATACAAAGACTAAAACAAAAATTCACGAACATACAGAAATCTAAATATCTATTAAGCCTAATATTTAAAATGATTCGGTCAAACAAACGAAAAAGGAAAGAGAAAATATGAAAGAAAATAAAACCATTTTTTTTTTGTCATTATAAAAAAAATCATATCTTTATGAAGATAAAATGATTAGATTTGTTTTTGCTCCTCGTAAAAAAAATTGCATGTTTTGATCCCTATAAAAATTTTAGGCATACAATTTTAATTCCCTATAAAAATATACTTACATTGGTTTATATTGTAGGGAGCAAAACATGCACTTTTTTATAGGTGTCAAAACCAAAATTTGGTAATTAATTTTATAGGTAAAAAAACATACACCAACCCAAAATCATTAAGGCCCTGTTTGGATTAGCTTATTTTTTAAGCTTATGCAAACAACTTATGCAATTTTTATGTATTATTATAAGTTTGTCAAGGTAGTTTAAGGCCCCGTTTGGCCCGGCTTATTTTCTCCTTTTTTTCGTCTCTTTAAAAATAGTAAAGAAGGAAAAAATTGTGTTTGACTTCACTTTTATTTATTTTTTACTTCTTTACTTTATTTCTTTGATACTTTTAAGGAGAAATATTGTCAAATATAATTTTATACTTCTCTATTTCGTTTAAGCTAAATAGAAAAGTAAAAAATAAGTCGGGCCAAATGGGGCCTAAGATAAAATAGCTTATAAAAATACAATTTTCACTAGTTTGAACTTATAAAATAGCATAAAACATAATTTATATTGCATAAGTTGTTTGCATAAGCTCTCCAAACAGGGCCTAAAAAGAATATGAGAAATACAGAAGTGAAGAGATGGATGGGAGACAAAATTTGTTTCTAAAATAATCTTCCATAATGACATTTGGTAAACACAAGCAGCAACATTAAGCCCCGTATTATCCTTCGCGATAAATATGGGAAACTATAAAATTCATGCTCCTCCTAGCTAGTGATGCCTAGGCAATTGCTCCATCTATATCTTAAGGACCAAGGAACTAAGGACTGTGATTAGAAAACTAACATAACCGGTTTTGACAGTCAGTCTTTACTCTATTGATTATTGAGACTTTGAGAGGGTGAATGTAAATCTTAAAAGCTTCGAGAATAAAGAATCCACTAATTGTGCTGACAAATATAACTTCTTAGTTTTTTTAGACAAAGATATTGTAGAAAGGGTTAATAGGTCTTTACCCCCTGCAAAGTAGGCGAGTTTTGCTTTACCTCTCTGTAATTTATTTTTTTTAGATTATCTCCTGCAAAATTTATTTTTTTGATTTATCCCCTTCAATGCACTTTTTAAATCGGTTATTTTGTTCAACCGATTTAAAAGTGTTGTTTTTAAATCGGTTATTCTGTTTTTTTGCCTGCCACGTCAGCAATAGGGGGGTAAGTCAAAAAAAAAAATTTGCAGGGGGTAATCTAAAAAAAAAAATATTACAGGGGGGTAACGCAAAAATCGTCTACTTTGCAGGGGGTAAAAGCCTATTAACCCTTGTAGAAATAATGAGAGTTTTAGTAGAGATCCAATTGATAAGTTTATTTTGAAATGTGACTTGATTTCTTACCTACCAAATGACATTGATTAAATGAAAAATGTAACTGGTATCATCATCTATATCATATAACAATCTAATATAACCAAAGATCATATTACAAGAATAAATATTAAGTAATATAACTGTTTATGCATGACTAAGATTAAAAGTGAAGTATGATAAATTAAAGTTACCAATAGTCGAATAAAAGGGTAATTAATATAAAGGTTGACTTGTACCACATGAAGTATCTAAATTGAAAATTGAAATATCTAAAATTATTAGCATCTTCCAGTTTCACTACATTAATCACCAACATTTGGTTGCTGGAAAATTACAACTCAATTGAAAATAACTAATAACAAAGCAAAGAATCAGAGGGGAAATGGAATACTATACTATACTATACTATACTATACTATACCCTAGTAGCAGTAACAAGTTGCTCCTGATGCAAAATACTTGCATTCTTTACAAATCCTTCACCAGTGAATTAACCCATGTTTCTTGGCTTGACAATACATCTGGATTATCAAGATTTGGTGCAGCCATTGTTGAAAAGTTATCTGTGTTTCGAAGAATATGATTTCCTCATTTTGTTGAGTTCATCTCCGCGAATGGACCAGTCTAATTTTCCATCTGGAGAGCCCCAACCAGAGAAGTTTGAAGGCACCGCAGCGATTGACGTAGTAGAAGGAAGCTCATAATTAAAACTCGTCGTGCTGCTGCGCTCAATAAAGTTATGGATCCGCTTCAAGAAGGCATCATATCTTGAACTCATAGATGGATCAGCCCTGAATTGTGATAATCCAATTACATTTGAATTGGTAATGTCAGAAGGATAGGCCCACAGTTGCTGGTTTACATTCTGATGCACCTGCATTGATGATGGAGATTGTCTCGAAGACCTGAAAATGTCTTCATGGTTAGTAAGATTCACTCCTGAAAACCTATTAGAGGGTGATGAAAGACATGTCATCTCTTCAATCATTAGCAAGGTTTTAAAAAACGGTTGCGGTCGCGTCTCGGTTACGTAAAGGTTTTCGCGATTTCGGTCGGTACAGGTTTTACGACGCTAATTGCGGTCGTCGCGGTGTGAATTAATCACAATTTGTTCTTTAATAAAAAATATTGTGATAACGGTAACGTTATCGGCACCAGCCAAAACTGTTTTGTCGCGGCCGTTTTTGCGGTCGCGAACCGTTTTTTAAAACCTTGATCATTAGTTTCTGCCTAAGGCAGTTTTCAAGTTCGAGCAATTTAATATTATCTCTAGCATTATGTCCATTATTCATTCTGCTTCTTAGCATCTGAATTGTAGGGATTGCAACATGAGATTGAGTCGGCCACATGGTTCCGCATGAAGAAGACGCTGCAGATGGAGTCAGAGGTGGCATTGCCGCAGATGGAGAGTTCAGTGTGTAAGAATCCATTGAAGAAGCACTAGGTGAAGGTAAAGCAGAACCATTAGAAGCGTACACCAGACGAAGCTCTTCGGGTTTGTGAGCAAAGAAACAAACCCTTCTTGTGCATTCAGTTCCGTCTTTGCAATGCCGCGTTCTATATTGAGCAGGATGAAGCAAGCTCTCAAAAGTACCATGTGCATATTCACAGGCATCCCCTATAATGCATGATCCCTTCCGAAATTCGGGACAAGGGACACAGCTGTAATGATACTTCCTTGGATCACGGCGCCTTGCATTTTCCCTAGGATGAAGATAGGGGCACTCAGTCCAATCATGAGAATAAGCCCTTGAACAATGCTCGACTTTAAATGTGAACATCATGAATTCATCTGTACTATACATCGGATTCTTTATGTCCGGTAGGGATGGATCAACTGGATAATTTTTCTTCTTGATTCGAGGTAAACCTGAATATTGTTGCAGCTTCCCCATTTGGAAACCTGCTTCCTTAAGGCAATAATCGGCATCATAATCAACGCCATCTTTACCTTCTAGTATGGCCAGTATCCTCTTCCTTGAACCAAAGATACTATTAGAAGCCGAAACAATCAAATCACTACACCGGTTACCGTTCACATCAACAGAACTAACATCTGCAGATGCATCAACCAAAAGTTTGATAACCTCCGCAGAAGCAGCAGAACAACCAAAAACAGCACAATGAAGAGCAGTAGCACCATCCGAACCACTCGTTCGGTTAACATCAACACAGCCGGTTTTAAGAATATAACACAACACACCCTTGCTTCCAAATAAGGCAGCAATCATAAGAGGAGTCCTTTCTTCATAACCCATTTCCTTTGAGCCAACCCTCCTCCCATACCATAACCCTACCTCATCGACATCACAACCGTCTTTTTAAACAGCACCTTTGAAAGCTATTACATCATCATTGGCTGAAAACTCGAGCAATGCAGAAATCTTATGATGAAGTTCTGCTTCTCTTCCATATTCATGTTCTCTAATCAAACCAGTTTGAGAAGGCTTTCTATTTGAATTGTTGCACATTTTATCTGCAAAATCATCAAAAGAGAAAATGTTGAATATCCAATGATTGATATGATACTAAATCATTGAAATTTTTACATATTTAATGCATAGAATAGAAAACTTCCCTTAAAAGATTTCAGTTTAATCAACAAAAGAGAGAGATTCTGCTAAATTTGTTATTAAAATCATCAATAACCAGGAAATTTGCAACAAGTATTGGTTTAATAGTTTCAATCTTAACAAGTTTAATATCTTTTTTTTTGAACAAACAAGTTTAATATCTTAGTTTATGCACTACAATATTTCTAAAAATTCTGAAAATAAACACAAACAATAACAAAAATAACGGGAAAGTGTTGCAAAATCTTATTAACCAAATAGCAAAACAACCGGTATATATTTCTTTCTTTCTTCTAATAAAGATAAAACATATTCTTCTATACACATTGAGACTCTTAAGAAGCTAATACAAAGTTACAACCAAATCAAAACACACCCTTTTAAGGATATTTCTTAGCAACCAAGTAAAAACATTGTAATATCAAAATACTTTAAAAAAGATTGAATTTTTCGGTGAAATTCAATGACCCATCAAGAAAAATAAGAGAAATACATAAAGGGGAATAAAAAAAAGAGGAACTTACATGAACAGGGAAAGAGCACAAAAACTTGAAGGTTTAAGAAACTTGAACGAGAGAGGGAAAAACAAGACAAAATGCTAAGGAAGAAGTGGAAGACTAGTATTTATATCAGCGTGTTTTTGTCGTTTTATGATTTTCTGGATAAAAGGCAAAGCCCACAAAAGCTGAGTCACTAGTCACAGGCTCCTCTTCTATTTTTTCTAATTCACCTTAAATATTTTTATTCCTTATTTATCAAATTTTAATCCCTTAATTCTAATTTTGATCTTGATAGTTAATACATTCTGAGTCACACCAGCCCCCTCTTCTATTTTTTCTAATTCACCTTAAATATATATATTTTTTTTGACAAAATCTTAAATATATTTATTCATTAAAAAATTACATAATCAACTCACAAATTGTTTTTTGGAATTTCTTATTTTATCAAATTTTAATCCCTTAATTCTAATTTTAATCTGGATAACTAATCACCAACTCCCTCTTCTATTTTTTCTAATTCACCTTAAATATACTTTATTTTTACAAAATCTTAAATATATTTATTCATTAAAAAATTACATATCAACTCACAAAAAATTATTTTGGAATTTCTTATTTATCAAATTTTAATCCCTTAATTCTAATTTTGATCTTGATGATTAATACATGTTGAGGATCAGTATAGTCACCAGCTCTCTCTTCTATTTTTTCTAATTCACCTTAAATATATTTTTTTTTTGACAAAATCTTTAATATATTTATTCATTAAAAAATTACATAATCAACTCACAAAAAATTATTTTGGAATTTCTTATTTTATCAAAGTTTAATTCCTTAATTCTAATTTTAATCTGGATAACTAATACATGTCGAGTCACTAGTCAGTAGTTATCAGCTTCCTCTTCTATTTTTTCTAATTCACTCTGTTTGATCTACAAAATAAAAGAACTGGACATAACAGAACAAGACAGTATAATACAGAACAGCACAGGACAAACATTTATCGCATTGAACAAATTTTGTTTTGTATATTGTTTGATGGAGAAAATGTTATTTTGGCGATTTAAACAACTTGTGCTGAGGACAAAAAGTTGTCCAACGGTTCAGTGGGAGACAAAAATATCTGCTTTTGTCCTGTCCTTTAACCCTCAATTTGTCCAGTCCTACTGACAGTTTTAACATCAAACACAGTACAACTTAAGTTGTCCTGTCCAGTCCCTTATTTTTTAGCAGATCAAACGCACACTAAGGGCCCGTTTGATGCGCAGGATAGTGAGACATAATAGGACAAAATTATCATATCCTACTTCAATCCATTATTTGGTGCACTAATAGGTAAGGATAAATTAAAACTACTCCTATCATATCCTATTGTTCCTTTGTTATTTTAATCCTTAATTTTTGGTGGGTTAGCAACAGGATAGTGAGGCACCTTCTTCAATTCCCGCTGCCAGCAACTTCATACATTTATATGTGGAATTTGTTTTTTATGATATACACATTATTTTCGTAACATTTTAAAACCTTTTTTATTTTTAATATTCCTGTAAGTTATTTTACACTCATTTTAAAACCTTTTATGCTATACACATTATCGATGTAAGTTATTTTACACTCTTTCTGATAAGTTATTCCTGTAATTTTTTTTTGTTGATATTTTTTTTTTTATTTCCGAACTTCAACCTCTCTGTATGTTATTTTACACTCCGTTTTTTTTTTTGGAAAAATTTTTTTTTTTTCTAGTTTGATTTTGGTTGGAAATTGTCTAATACTTTCATTACATATTTTATTTAATGCTAATTAAAAAAATAAAAACTAATTTTATTATAAAAAAATGCATTTATTTTACTAGAATAATTTTTGTATTTAAATATAACATGTGTCTTATTATCATGTTAATATAAAATGCATTTATTTCTTCATGATAAATTAATAATATCACGTGTCTTATCATATGTGCACCAAACACATGACATGATATATGTTTATCTTGTCACTATCATATCCTATCATTATCCAGCTTTTTATCCTGTTCTACTCCTATCATATTTTGCGCATCAAACGTGCCCTAAATATATTTTTTTATTGACAAAATCTTAAATATATTTGTTCAATAAAAAAATACATAATCAACTAACAAATTTATTTTTTTTGGAATTCCTTATTTTATCAAAATTTAATCCCTTAATTCTAATGTTAATCTGGATAACTAATACATGTTGAGTCACTAGTCAGTAGTCACCGGCTCCCTCTTCTATTTTTTCTAATTCACCTTAAATATATTTATTCATTAAAAAATTCACAAAAAGTTATTTTGAAATTCCTTATTTTATCAAATTTTAATCACTTAATTCTAATTTTAATCTTGATGATTAATAGATGCTAAGTCACTAGTCAGTACTCAGTAGTCACAAGCTCCCTCTTCTATTTTTTCTAATTCACCTTAAATATATTTATTCATTAGAAACTTACATAATCAACTAACAAAAAATTATTTTGAAATTCCTTATTTATCAAATTTTAACCCCTTCTAATTTTAATCTGGATAACTAATACGTGTTGTGTCACTAGTCAGTAGCTACTAACTCCCTCTTCTATTTTTTTCTAATTCACCTTTTATATATATATATATATATATATATATATATATATATATATATTGACAACACCTTAAATGTATTTATTCATTAAAAACTTTACGTAATCAACTCACAAAAAAATATTTTGAAATTTCTTATTTATCAAATTGTAATCCCTTAATTCTAATTTTAATCTTGATGATTAAAACATTTCTAAAAACTTGTCAACTTAATTATGAGATATTTTTGTTGATTTTCGTTGACTAATTAGTATTGCCAAATTTGGGTTGAAAAAGAAGTTAATTACTGTTAAAAGTAATTGCCAAATTGTCAATTTTACATTAATTCGTAACAATTTGTATTTATAGTATGTGTTATTTTCTTCCATATTTGTTATATTTAAAATTTGAAAGGTTGATCCGCAGTGATTTATGAAGCTCCGGTATTTTAAAAATATATGCGAAGAATTGTGTTCGATGCGTATCCGATACTGATATTCTATGATAGGTGAAGTATTGGTTGATTTTTATTATTTAAAAAAAAAAAAAAAACAATTGATACATATTTGATACGGCTAGAATTTTATTTCGATACGGCTGACAAAGCCGATACAGCGTCGCAATAGCTGTCATGGATTTTCTTTTTGTTTTTTTTTTTTCACCTTTTATTACTTTGTCAAAAAAATAATAATAAGAAAAGAAATACAAAATAATGCATAAAGCGGAAAGAGAAGAGGAACCACTCTTATAATGTTCTTTGATAATGAAAACATAAGAGAGGAGACAGATACAATTCATGTTTCCTATCAATTTGTTAGAAGTCCCACATTTGCTAGATATATGGCGTAGATAGCCTTTATAAATGTAGTGCAAACCTCAACTCTCAAGCTAGTTTTTGTGGTTGAGTATATGCATCATAAATTCTAATATGGTATCAGAGCCTATTCTAGATCCGTTTCTTGTGGAGACCTCCCATCATTTGAGTAATTCGAATGTTAATTTGTTAACATTATTTTTTATTTATTTTTTAATCAATTTGTTAACATTATTGATTTTAATTATGTCTATATATTGTACATTTATATATTTAATTAAAATTTAATTTTTATATAACGTATCACGGTTGAATCGTATTGGAAATTTTGAAATATTTTCCATATCACCGTATTGATATCGTATCGCGTATCTGGACTTCATAGGCAGTGATAGGGGCGGTTCCCTTTACAAGTGAGGGTGTGTTGCACACCCTGGATTTTTGCTATTTGCACCTAAATATTTATATTATATCTACTTTGAACCCTATGGAATTTTTAGTTTGCACTAAACCTAAAGTTTCGAAAAATTCTCATCCCACCCCCCATAACTCTTTTTCACTCCACAATATTTCGATTTTGCCCTTGTTAAAAAAGTTCAGAAAATGTTTTCCGAACTTTTTTTTGCCTTGAAAATGAACTTCGGAATGTGTTTTTCCAAAATTTTTGCTGAATTTACACTAGAAAAATCTCGAAAATCGCGTTCCGAACTTTGAATCAAGGGTAAAACTGGAAACCCGAGGGGGAAAAAGACTTGTGGGGGGTGGGATGAGAATTTTTCTAAAGTTTCAGCCTCCGTTTTTTGTCTAGCCTTTTTTCAGCAACTTCTTTTATGCGGCCCAACATTTTATTGTGACTTTCATCTTCTCAAAGTAATATTAAACTTGACCAATTAGATATTTACGTCATTTGATTGCCACTTGCCAATAATAATATAGAGCACCAGTAATCCAATAAAATAACAAATAATATGTAACACCAAATCTTTTAATTTATTTGTCTTATCTTTTATTTCTCCAATTCTTTTTTTTGCTTATCATATATTTTGTCATTCTCATTTTTATTTTATTCTTTCTACATTTTAAGTTTATCCTTCTCGTTTTTTTACATGTTGTTTGTGAAATTTGCCTGAATGCCTCATGGTTTTTTCTCTCTTTCTAAGCTTATCACGAACTTTCTATGTTTACTGTTTCTATTTAACATTATGTAGGTCTTGTTCTCTTCTTAATTTGAGACAGGTTAACTAGCAATATAATACTTAAAAATAAGTTAACTTATAATAATTTAAAACAAGTTTTTGGGATGAATGGTTGAACGATTGTCTCGTGATCTATATTGAAAGAGATATGTTAATGTTGATAATGAATTGATTATTAAACGATTTTAAAATATGAATTCACGTACGGGCACTTGTAAAACATATATCTTTTTTTAGTACAATGTATTTTTGAATATATTATATATGAACGTGTATTTACGGATATTTATATTATAATTATTAAAATATCGATTAAAAACAAGTTCTTGGGGATGAATGGTTGAACGATTGTCCCGTGATCTATATGTTGAAAGAGACATGTTAATGTTGATAATGAATTGGTTATTCAACGATTTTAAAATATGAATCCGCATAGCAGGCCGTTGTAAAACATATATATGTAAATTTTTTAGTATAATGTGATTTTTGAATATATTATATATGAACGTGTATCTATGGATGGTTCGTTTGGCCTAGCTTATTTTAGAGCTTATGCAAACGGCTTATGCAATATAAATTAGGTTTTATGCTATTTTTTAAGTTTAAATTATAAAAATTGAATTTTTAGAAGCTATTTTATCATAAATTGAAAAACTTATAATAATACATAAAAATTGCATAAGTCGTTTGTATAAGCTCAAAAATAAGTTTGGCCAAACGGGCCCAAATATTATAATTATTAAAATATCGATTAAAAATGCACCCCCTGGTCCAGGGTCCGAGCACCGCCACTGTGCAATGATGCTTTTGGGAAGATTTGTATTTTTTTCATTAATTCTCTAGTTCATAGTGAAAGATCATAATGTTCAAAATTCGACCGCGAAATAAATAAAATTTGAATAAAAATTGTTCCCACTATAGTCAAATTCAAAATTTCCCCAAATAATTTGTCCTAAGAAAATTCATAAACACTTGAGTTTAATTAAGAATAGAGGCTTCATTAGTTCATTTATACAAGTTAAAGATCTTAACCCTTTGACCAACTTCGGTAAATGGTTTGCAAAATATTAAACCAAGAGAGTAACTAGTTTCTGATATCACCACTCCAAATAATATTCTTAATCCATTGTCCTTAATAAGGAACATAGGTCGACGGTAGATAGAGATGCAGGCAACTTATCTGCAAAAGGTTGAAAGTAAGAGGTCTTTGGTCTACCAGACTCTACCTCTAAAGATTGACACTCCAAGATACAAAAAGGAAGATAACAAAGCTTGAAACCCATTAAATTCATAATGTGAAATAGCTTTAGCATAAACTATTCACTTATTAGCATTGACTCTCTGACCTGAAGCTAAGGCATATATTGTGAATAGCTTTTTGAGAGCCTCTATACTAGAAAGAGACATTGTGTTGACAGTCATTGTGAAGAGTCCACATCTTCATAAAATTGAATTAAGAAGCAAATCTACTATCACTATTATGAAATTCAAGCAAGATTGGAAAATGATCATACCTGTTCCTAACAAGAGTTGAGATAGAAACCGAAGAACACTTATCGAGCCAAATATTACTAATTGCTCCATCTCTCAGCGTGGCTATCACTCACACCTTCTATCATTTGACTAAGTGAAGTCTACACATCTAGTATGAAGATGAATTAAGTCATTATTGTAAGTCCAAGTGTGGAAAACTTATGTAGGTTACCTTGATGGAGATGAGCACCACTTACAGTGTTAAAATCTCCATAAATATTGAACTGGTACACGAATTTGCAGGTACCAATTCGGAAAGAAAAATAGTGAATTGGTACAGTATTTGCACGTACCAATTCGTAAAAGAATTGTGAACCGGTACGGATGAATTGGTACGCGGTTCATGGCCTTGGCAGCGAATTATGTGATTATGCCATAAACATCCATGGAATATATTTTGAGAAATCAAATCCTCCAGTTTGTTCCAAAGAAGTCTTCTTTAATATAACACGTCAAGACATGAATGGAAGACTTGTAGTACACAAAGCTTAAGAGTAGTTGCTTGAATGGTTGCAGTGTTTAGAACTGATCACTAATCAAAGATAACATTGATTAACAGAGCAATTTAACATTAATAGAGCATACAAATTTTGTTTATGTTTCTTTGCTTGAATGGTTGCAGAGTTGCATAATTGATCACTAAGACAACCAAAGAAACAAAAACAAAATTTATTCACTAATCACATCCTAGATTTTTTGTGGATCAAATTTATTCACCAATTTGGAACCAATTCGGATCACAGCTTCCAAACCTATTTTGATTTCCAACAAATAATACAAACCAACCTGGGTCCAAAAATAGGAGTATTTTTGAATTTTTAAGGGGCTTGAAAGAACTACAGAGGGCTTAAAATGCGAAGCTTTCTCATCCCACCTTCCACATCTCTTTTTTACCATCCAATATTCTAATTTTGCCTTTGGTAAAAAAGTTCGGAACAGGTTTTTCGAACAAAAACGCGTTTCGAACTTTTGAATCAAAGGTAAAATTGAAAACCCACAGGGAAAAAGAGTTGTTGGGGGGGGGGGGGGGGGGGATGAGAAATTTTCTTAAAAAGCAGTTTTCAAGTCTGTAAGCTCCAAGCCCAAACAACACTAATATGGCTAAAGATAAAAGTCCAGCACCAAGCCATGCCAACATATAAGAAAACTCATTTTGCACGCTATCCCAATTTCTCGCGCTTTACAATTTTATCAAAATATCCTTGTCCGCTATTTAAGTAGCGGATACACTCAAAAACACCAACCCAAACAACACTAATATGGCTAAAGATAAAAGTCCAGCACCAAGCCATGCCAACATATAAGAAAACTCATTTTGCACGCTATCCCAATTTCTCGCGCTTTACAATGTTATCAAAATATCTTTGTCCGCTACTTAAGTAGCGGATACACTCAAAAACACCAACCCATTATAACGTCCGCTATTTAAGTAGCGGATGAAATTTTTCAAAAATTTTCATTTTTATAACGTCCGTTACTTAAGTGGTGGAAGAATAAAATTGGAAACGCGTAGAGCGCGTGAGTAACCGGCAGGGCAGCAAAAGTAAATTTCAATGTATAAAACACATTCGCATGTTTGGGAAATTTTTTTGTTGCACCTTTTTTAAATATTTTTTTTTGGTGTACATAAAAATTCTGTTTAGAAAAAAATAAATAAATGGTTGATAAGTTAGTTTACAATGGATGAGTTTATAGCAGATAAATAAACTAGTTAATATATTTGTAACGCTAGATAAAATTAGAGGTTAAACTATCTTATAAATATGAAAAAATATTAATATTTAATTTCTTTTAACTAAGATGACAAAAGCAAAACTGTTAGAGAAAATATTAAGCTATAAATTTTTAATTATAAGCTAATTAAATTAGCTTATTAAAATAAACTATAAGGTAGAAAATATAAACTATAGACTATAATCTCAATATTTGGCATTTTCAAGCAAGGCCAAAATTAAAATTAAAGCGATTGAAAGACATCGTGGTGTGTGTTTGATTTTTACAAGTGGGAGCTCTCTTATTGTATTGTACAAATATTTATTTAATATTTTGTTTGATTCTGCATTGATAAATATTATTTTTTGTAAAAATAATTTTAATTACAAGTGAATGTAAAATAGTTTAGATTTGATATTAATTTGTAAAAGTGAGTTGAATATTAGATTTAAATGTAAAAATCATGCTTTAAGTTAAAAGTTATAATTAGTAGGTTCAAATAAAAAATGATACTACACTTACTTGTAAAAATCTTTTTAAAATTATACAACCTGAATATAAATTTGCATATTTTATTTTAATATTGTTAAGCACGTACAATATCTTCACATGAGTTGGAATCTTCACATGAGTTGGAATGAATGCTTTAAAAATCGGACCGGACATCGAACCAATAAGGATATTGGGTTATTGGTTTATTTGTCGGATCATCGGGTCATTGGTTCATGAGTAAACCGGATTAAACCAGATAATCGGTAGAATGAACCGATCTTTATAATAAAACTATATATAAGTATTAAACTAGTCGAAAATTTCATAATGTCATAAGTTTTTAAATTCAAATCATAAGCATTTCATACATAATAAAATTGTACAAAATACAAACCCAAATAAGTTTTAAACAAAGTCTAATTGCAAAATAAACGGAATAACAAAGTGTCTAATAAATTTAAATCCAAGAAGGCTTAGTTGTTTCAATGTTGGGCATTTCTTTTGTTTTTTTATTTATAAAAAAAACAACGTCGTTTTGGAATTTTTGGCTGAAAAATAAAATAAAAAAAGTGCGTGTAGCCAAACTGACAGTTTGGACAAACCGCCGGTTCACCGGTTTTTTCAATTTTTAGCGGTTTCTACCGATCTAACTGCATAATCAATCCAACATTCAAACCAAGCCGACCATTCCTCCAATTCGCGGTCTGACCGGTCCAACCGGTCGATTTGGTTTTTTAAAACACTGGTTGGAATCAAGAACCTCACAATAATGTGAGTTTCATGTGGGTTTTGTCGCTTCATCTACAAATTAATAATATTGATTTTTAATAACGTTTTCTTTCTTATTTTTTTATTAATTAATAAACCTTTTTCTTATGCTTAGATTATTCAATTTGATCTTCAAATTTTGCTACTTGTTAAAGATAAAAGAAAAACTATTCAAGCTTTTGACAATATTGTATGCTTAAATATTATAGGGTAGATCCAAACATCGAGAGTCTCATCTCTATTTCAGTATTTCGACGTATAAGAAAAAATCACAACATAATACTTAATTTCACTTTTTTTTTTGTTATTGTTTTTAATTTTATATTTTGTTTACTTTTGCATAAAGAAATGAGACATGTTAGCTTTATTCATATATTTACTTTCAGAAGTACTTGCAACTCTTCAATAATTTGTTCTTGTTCATGGGTTCATCATTCAAGTATACATAATACTCCCTCCGTCCTATATTATAATAAAAATAAATTTTATGAGAAATGTATAAAAAAAATTATTGGTTATTGAATATGAGGAAATAAAAAGAGAGAATAAATTACATGCAATTTACATTAAATTTTATGAGAATAAGTAAAAATATATCCTGAAAATGATAAAAGTTAGTTGTTTTTCTTACTACTTTCGTCCCTTATTATAAAACCCTGTTTGACCACTGTATGTACGCCAATGCACAATTTTAATCACTAGTATTTTTAATTATCTATTAGTAAAAAATATAAAAACTTAATATTTCGAAAATACTCATCAAAACAAATTGAACAATATCTTATACGTTTATATTTATATTTATATATTATTAAAAAAAATACGGTCAAAACAAGATAAATGAATAGTGTCTTTTTGTCAAACAAGGTTTAATAATTAGGGATGAAGATAGAATAATTCAAGACAAATGGAGTATCTCTAATAAATCAACATCTCATATATTTTAGTTTTGCAATTCACGCTAGATACTACATCACTTTCAGAGTTTTCGACTCACCTAAAGCTCATCCAAAATAGGATGGGATGGGTCAACTTAGACATCCGAACTCAAAATTGAAGTTTGCCCCGTATACTAACAAGTTGGTGTCTGTAATGCCTCAAACTGCTTTCAGGATGACCGACTGACCCCACAAACCAACACGAGTTCTTTCAGCGAGCTTTGTCTTCACTTGCAAGCTTTCCGGGAAACTTCACAGAAGGTCACCCATCCAAAGACTACTCCAAGTCAAACACGCTTAACTATGGAGTTCTTATGGAATGAGCTCCAGAAAAAAAGATGCATCTTGTTGGTATAGGTAGTTCAAATCAATCCTTATAACCTCATTTCAACCATGCAGTCCCATATGCACATTGTCATGCCTCGTGCACCGGCGACCACTCCCCGCCCTCGTCAGCCTCGGGTATTACATGCCCACCAGCTTTCGCTTGGTTCGTCCCCGAACTACATCGTACTGGGAGAGGTCTGCTCTTATACCATTTGTAACGCCCCAAACTGCTTTCAGGATGACCGACTGACCCCACAAACCAACACGAGTCCTTTTAGCGAGCTTTGTCCTCACTTGCAAGCTTTCCGGGAAACTTCCCAGAAGGTCACCCATCCAAAGACTACTCCAAGTCAAGCACGCTTAACTATGGAGTTCTTATGGAATGAGCTCCAGAAAAGAAGATGCATCTTGTTGGTATAGGTAGTTCAAATCAATCCTTATAAGCCTCCCTTCAACCATGCAGTCCCATACCTGCAGACCCTCAGGATCCTTCTCATTACGATGTGAATTCGGTTTTTTCCTAGAAGATGTCAGGAGCCGCACATTGTCATGCCTCGTGCACCGGCGACCACTCCCCGCCCTCGTCAGCCTCGGGTATTACATGCCCACCAGCTTCCGCTTGGTTCGTCCCCGAACCACATCGTACTAGGAGATGTCTGCTCTTATACCATTTGAAACGCCCCAAACTGCTTTCAGGATGACCGACTGACCCCACAAACCAACACGAGTCCTTTCAGCGAGCTTTGTCCTCACTTGCAAGCTTTCCGGGAAACTTCCCAAAAGGTCACCAATCCAAAGACTACTCCAAGTCAAGCACGCTTAACTATGAAGTTCTTATGGAATGAGCTCCAGAAAAGAAGATGCATCTTGTTGGTATAGGTAGTTCAAATCAATCCTTATAAGCCTCCCTTCAACCATGCAGTCCCATACATGCACACCCTCAGGATCCCTCTCATTACGATGTGAATTCGGTTTTTGCCTAGAAGATGCCAGGAGCCGCACATTGTCATGCCTCGTGCACCGGCGACCACTCCCCGCCCTCGTCAGCCTCGGGTATTACATGCCCATCAGCTCTCGCTTGGTTCGTCCCCGAACCACATCGTACTGGGAGAGGTCTACTCTTATACCATTTGTAACGCCCTAAACTGCTTTCAGGATGACCGACTGACCCCACAAACCAACACGAGTCCTTTCAGCGAGCTTTGTCCTCACTTGCAAGCTTTCCGGGAAACTTCCCAGAAGGTCACCCATCCAAAGACTACTACAAGTCAAGCACGCTTAACTAAGGAGTTCTTATAGAATGAGCTCCAGAAAAGAAGATGCATCTTGTTGGTATAGGTAGTTCAAATCAATCCTTATAAGCCTTCCTTCAACCATGCAGTCTCATACCTGCACACCCTCAGGATCCCTCTCATTCCGATGTAAATTCGGTTTTTGCCTAGAAGCTGCCAGGAGCCGCACATTGTCATGCCTTGTGCACCGGCGACCACTCCCCGTCCTCGTCAGCCTCGGGTATTACAGTGTGGGTTGGTAGGCCGGCCCGCCAAATAATTTTTTTCTTATTGTTTTTTTTGGCTTAATTGCATATTTGTAGTTTTTTATGTTTATTTTAGGTTTTAATTTGATCTCTTATGTTTAAAAAGTTTTAAGTTAGTTCTTTTGGTTAAATTTATGTTTAAATTGTCCAGGTGGCTAACACATTTGCATACACAGACAACTTAGGAGAATATTATGTGAAAATTTTAGACAAAATTAACTCTAAATTTCATAAAAATTTGAAAAAAATTAACTCAAAATTTAACAAAAAGGATGAACATAAGGGACCAACTTGAAACTTTTTAAACATAAGGGATCAAATTGAAACCTTAAAATAAACATAAAGAACTACAATAGCAATTAAGTCTTTTTTATTTTATTTTCTACTTATAGATTTACTATTTTTTATGAAAAAAAAAATAGAAAACAAATTTTAGAAAAAAAAACACGAACCATATAGTAAATAGTAATAATTAATATATAGAACAAAATTGTTTCATGTATATTATTAATAGTTAATTTAATTTTAATTTCCACAGCAAGAAAATATCATATTAGCTACCAAAACTTTGCTACTATTAATAGGAATTTCTACATCCTCGTAATATCGATGTCATTCTTTGAAATAAAAATGTCTTAATAAAATAAAGCACCAAACAAGCCTCAAAGTAAATTATATCACCTAAATCAGTGTCAAAATCAAAATAAATTGTTTAGGAATGAAAACGAATGTTAAAAAAAATTTGATTAACCTCATCCATGAAATTAACTCTTTCCTCCATTTTCATCTCAAGTAATAGAAAAAAAAATAAAAATAAAAAACCTAAAGTGAACTCGTCCGTCCCACTTTTTTAGTGGATTAGACAAGACATGCTAATTTAAAACACCGAGCCAAAAATTTAGACTCAATCATTCAGGCCCGCCCATACCTAACCCGACCTATTTTGTCACTTCTATTTTATCCCACACTCATTTTTTTTAGGTACAATTTTATTTTTACCCCACACTCTATCGTTAATGAACTTGAAATAATATTTAAGGCCCGTTTGGTCTATTTTTTTTAGTTTTTTATTCTTTTTAGAATAAGAAGTTGGGTCAAACACATTTTTAATAAAGCTCTTAGCCATAAAAAACAACTTTTTTTCAATGTACAAAATTGAATAAAGAGCTTCTAAGAGAAGAGGTTGAAACCTACTTTTAGGGAAAAAATAGTTTTTATTATCTTTTTTTAAGTTTATTTTTATTTCATTATTATCCGTTGTTATTATTTTTTTAAAATTTGTTTTAATTTCAATATTATTAGATGTTATTATCATTTTTTAAATTTTGTTATTATCTTTAGTAAATTTAGTTTAATCTAATTTGAAGCTAAAAAAAACATCAATTACCAAATAACTTTAGATTTTTTTCGAAAACTCTTATTTTCAATTTTAATTTTCAAGTAGTATCTAAAATCTAAAACAGTTAGGTCAAACGAACTTTTATATCTACATAGATGAAAGCCACTTTTATAATAATAAAAAAAATACTTATATTTACTGATTATAGAAGAGAAGTCCAAATATTTGCAAGTCCCGAAGACAACTCTCGAATCAAGAACCAACATCATGTTCTTGATTCTCATTTACATTTGTGCTAAAAGAAACATTACAAATTTTTTGTAATTTACTCAATTGTTAAAAAAATAAAAAATATCTCAAAAAGGTTCAAGTCCATAAAAGTGAATTATAGTGCTGAATGAATATCTTTTATTTAGTTAAAAAAAAAAAGTTGAATTAAAGTGTAAAACAAATACATATAACACATAAAAATGCACCATGTTATCATTTGCTGGTGAATGAATATGAAACAATTGTGTTTCATCCAAAAATAATGCTGGGTATCGGGGAACCTCAACAAGATGCAGTGTCGGTTGGTAGTAATTGATCTTGCAACTTTTTCATTAGGATTCTTTCTGTTCATTTTCAACTGTATGTTTAGAATAGTAACATTAAATTAAAAAGTATATTTTTTCACCTTATTTTTATATCATATCCTAATTTCTATCTCTCACCTTATTTTCACCTTATTTTCTATCTCTCAGCCGCGTCGGTTTGGAGGTCTGGGGGTTCGTATTGCCCGCTTTCAGAATGTGTCACTTCTCGGAAAGCTTATTTGGGAGGTTCTTAATGCGCCAGATAAATTATGGGTTAAGCTCATAACAGATAAATATCTTAAAGGTAAGTCTGTCTTTAATGTCACAGTTTCCGGTGGTTCTACAGTTTGGAATTCTATTATCAAAGCTATGCACATGCTGAAGGACGGATTTACGGTTAAGATAGGAGATGGTAACTCAAAATTTTGGTATGACTTGTGGGCGACTAAAGAGAAGCTTTGCTCAACCGTTCCGTTTGTGGCTATTCAAGACACGGAGTTACGGATTAAAGATGTTTGGCAAGATGAAAGATGGCACTTGGATAGGCTGTATACCATTATTCCCGACGGTGTGAAAAATGCTATCCTCACACTAAAGCCTTATATTGTCAATGATGTTCCTGATGTGTGGGTATGGCAGAATTCTAGCTTGGGTATTTATACTGCGAAGGATGCTTACGAATGGCTCTTAAAACCTTTTCCGATTAATAATCATATCAATTGGAGTTGGATTTGGAAACTTAAAGTCCCGGCGAGTATCCAGTTTTTTGTTTGGCAGGTCGTTCATGGTGCTATTCCTACTAAAGAGTTTTTGAATCATCGTCGGGTTTGTGTGTCCAACCTTTGTCCTAGATGCTTACGAATGCCGGAGACAATTGAACATTGCTTGTTCAGTTGTGTTGAAGCTGTTGGGACTTGGAGAAGGTGTGGGTTAGAACACATTCTCCCCTCCCCATCTGGAGTTGATCTTTTTCAATGGTGTAGGCAGCTTGATATGTCTTATGGTAACATCATATTCATTACTATGTGGGTAATCTGGTGCTCAAGGAATGACCACATCTTTAACAACTCTAGAACCACTGTGAATGATAATGTGTCGAAAATTCTGTCCATGGTTAATGTTTGTTCAGCTGCCTTTGCTTCTGCTACAATTGATTCTACTCAATCTTTACATCAACGACTGGTTTCATGGTCTTGCCCGGAGGAGGGAACAGTTTGCCTTAATGTAGATGGGAGCATGATTGGTTCGACCCAAGATACAGGGTTCAGGGGTCTTATTCGAAATAACTTTGGAGCTTTCTTGAAGGGTTTTTATGGTAAGGCATCTCACTCTAGTGTTCTTTTTGCTGAGATCACGGCAATTCTTCATGGCCTAGAAATTTGTTGGGTGAACGGATTCAGGAACCTAGCATGCTACTCTGATTCGTTACTGGCAGTTACGCTGATTAGTGATGGTGTTTCGCCTCATCACAAATATGCAAATGAAATTCAAAGTATCCGTCATTTGTTGCATCGAGACTGGAATGTTGTGTTGAACCACACCCTTAGAGAAGGAAATGCTTGTGCAGATGTCCTGGCTAAAATGGGAGCGTCTTCTAACTCCCCTTTGGTGATCTTGGAAGAACCACCCGCTCAGTTGTTCAGCGCGCTCAACGCAGATGCGCGGGGAGTAGTTTTTGTTAGGGAGTAGTCCCGTTTGTTGTTTGTCTTTTTGTTTTGTTTTTTCTCTTGTAACCCAAAATAAAATATCCTAATTTTAATTCATCAATAAATTATTTTTTTTGCACACACTTTCACTTTTCAATAAATTTAATATATTATCTAAAAAAAAACTAATATGTTATGTACCAAATAAAAGTTAAAAAAAATATTTAGTTTTTCAAATATATAACATTAATTTGTCAAAAAAAAGATAAGAGTGATTGATAAAGAGAACAATTGACAAATTATACGCTAAAAACACCAAATGAACAGTTAGGTAAGAACTTTAAATCCGATGTTTTTGGACGGATAAAAAGAAACGGATTAGGGGAGTATTTTATTTTAAAACATGTATAAGATTTTTTTTACAATCTATATAAGTTGAGAGTTACTTTTCGCACCCTAAAAATTCTCACGCACCCTCTGAAATTACCAAAATAACCGCTCGCATTCTAGAATGCGAGCGCTTTTCGTAACCTACTTTGCAAATGACAATTTTACTTTACTCAAGTTCAACGTATGCATCCCTCGTAAATAAAAATATGATGGAAAAAAGAGTCATTTACTATTACTATTCTCCAAAAGCGTGATGAAGTTCCTATATATTACGAATGTGATCATAAATGAATTTACTTAGTTTTGATTTTGTCAAAAAAGAAAAAAAAATATTCTATTATCAACATGTGACACAATGATAGATATTTGAGTCTCTTTTAATTTACATCTCTCGCTATTTAGAACGCGAGTGTGTAAATAGCAAAAAATTGAGAAAAAAAGAGTTCGCATTCTAAAATGCAAACTGAGTTCACATTCTAGAATGCGAATCTTATAAAAATCAATTTATTTTTTTGTCATCTTCACCCTTCTTTCATCACCCATTAAACAACTTCAAATGAAACACATTTTGCAAGTTAAAGTGTTAACCCTTCATTCACCTAGCAAATTTTATATTTTCTATCAAACTTATCAACTCTTGTAGTATTGTGATGTATGTATATTGTAATTTGTAAGTATGCATGTAAAATATGATATTAGACATGGCCACATTTTTATAACGTTCCTTAGTTAAATAGCAAATTGTGTTTCAGTTCGCTCATAATTGAATAGTGAATTATGTTTCAGTTCACACTCTAAATAACGGATGATAATATTTTAGACTCAAACATAACATCTGCGCCCTCCATAAATGAAAATAGTATGAAAAAAAAAAAATTCCCATTGTAAAATGCGATATAGTCACAATACTAGAGTGTGAGCCACTATATAGATATTTCTCCTTAAAATTTACCGAAGAGTTGAGAAAATAAGATGATATTATAAGATACTCTTAAAATTTAATTGAATGGACCAAATAGAACTACATTTTTTATTGACAAATAAATTGAAGAATATTTTGTTCAACGAAGTTTTTGTGTTTTTTGCTCAAAAAAAAAAATTTGTATGTTTTTTTGGATACAAGTTTTTGTGTTTTTTTTAACTATCAGTTTAATCTGATTTGGAGGTCAGTTTTGGCATCAGGTGATTTCAACCCCGTTTCGATCGCAATTGCGGAGGATCGAACCGTAGTCTTCCCTATCAAGTTCAGCATTAATCACCATTGAACCAACTAACTATTGATTTTGTGTTTTTATGGATACATTGACTTTGGTGGACGACTAATCCAGCACGTGCGTAGAGACATGCGCACTGGCCAAACGTTGAATTGATTTTGTGTTTTTGATAATACTATTTTTAATATTTGACTTTAATGTGTAATTTGTCCTTGCACATATATATGTACTAAATAGAGAATGGATTCTCTCAATTTATTTTTCCTCAATTTTCCTCAATTTTCACATCTCAACCATCAATCACATTTTCCTCATTTCTTTTCAATTTAAATATTACTCTACATTTATAATCCAATGGTCTAAAAGCACACTTTATTTCCTCAATTTGTTTTTCAAATTGAGAGAACCCTTTCTCGTACTAAATAACAACACATCAATGTAATTTAATGCAGAGGTAAACGCGCCCTTGATGTTTTATGCTATCAACAATATATGACTTTGACTTTCTTTATTAAAAAATATTATACTCTTTCGTCTCAAAATATAAACAAAAGTTGGTCAACAAAAATGAATCTATTTAGTTCAAATTTTGAATTAAATACATTAAATTTCTTTGACTCACTTTTGCTTATATTTTGGGACGGATAAAATAAATTAATATGACAAAATTTTCAAATACTACTCTACTTTAGTACATTTGCTTTTAGTATACCCAATCAAGCCAACAAAAAAAAAATCAAGATAACTTATTTGTTTGTTTAGTTTTTATTTTCACCATAGTATTTAGTTAATTGAACCGTCTAATTTAGTTTATGCGTCAGTTTTGATATTAAGTAGTTTTATTTACTTTCAATCGTAATTGCAAGAATTGAACTATGATCTTTCCCTATTAAATTCAACGATAATCACCACTAAATCAACTAACAATTGGTAAAAATACATTCAACCAAAATTGAACACATGATCGGGAGGTTGTTGAAGTGCACCTTGACCACCGAACCACGAGACTATCTTGTAAAGATGTATAAATCCAAGTCAAACTATAACTTATTGGTTGAGTCGGACAACAGACTCGTCCAAAATCGAACCAAATCAGCCCTCAAACACCCAAGTAAAAATCTAATATTTTTAATATTAATATGACAAAATTTTCAAATACTCTTGTACGTTTATCAATTATTACTTATTAGTATACTGGAATCAATCCAACCCAAACTAACTTGTTATTTATCATCTCGGTTCAGTTAGGGCACATATTAGAATCCAAAAGTAGAAACATTTTCTTATAAATTGTATAATTAATTTGTGAAAAAAGTTAAAAAATTGAATTTGATACATTAATTATAATAAAATATTTCTAATTTTTTATTGAACAACAATTCACTCAAAATTGAACTAAACCATTGCCGAATATCCTAATATAATAAGTCAACTTTGAATTCAATTATTAACTAATAGTATAATTGTAACTACAAAGTACAAACCGTTAAAACTGCAAAGTGCAAACGGAGCTTTGTGGCTCAATCTCAGTTTGATACACTGAACCTAAAGATTGCAATCTAACTTTTCAATACTTAGCTTCGCTGTGTGTGTACATACGTACACACGTTAATTGTTCACAAACCATCCAATGATTAATAAATAATGGATTAAAAAAAAGTTTCATATTGTTCTTTCATTCTTTCGCTTGTTTGATTTATTTGTCCTCTTCTTTATTTTTCTTACTTCCTTCGATTAATTTTTAAAAAAAATAAATTAATCCACTTAAATTGATACTGATAAAAATCGAACATGAAATCTTAAAATGAATATATTTTCAGATCTCAAGTCAATATCATCAGATCAACTCAAATGAATTTACTTCCTTCAATTATTAATTTTGACTAATTTGCAAAAACCGTTATGTACATAATTTACAAAAACTCTTGCTTGCGTATATAATTTAATTTACTGTCTATTTCTTTTGCACTTCTCTTAATTGGGCTTTGCGGGCACCATGCCTTATCTCAGGGGACAAGTAACAATGAAGTATCATGTTATGCTGTTAGGATAGAAATTAAAAATTAAAGAATAAATATTACACATATGCATGTTTCTTTACCTTTTGTCCTTTTCAACTTGACACCAGTTCCCAAGTTAGAAAGCTTTTTTATATAATTTTTTGCATCAAGTTTAGGTATAATTATCGAAAACTGTCATATTCATCCAATCTACCGGTTTTTTTCTTAACAATCAATATTTTATGGAAATACTAACATGTGTCAAAATGAAATACATTAAGATATCTAAATATCAAAACTTTATATTTAATGACAAATATTAATGTTTAACAAATTAAATCTATGAATTTTAAGAGAATATTTTTACATTTATCTCCGAACACATGTATGTTAATGTAATCCATTTATAAACAAATTTACAAAAAAGTTCGTCCTTTAAGAAAATGTTGAAATCCATTTAAGTCATATACTTTTTTTAACTTTACTCCTATTTTTTGCTTTGGAAATCGTTAAAATCATGGGAATGTGAAAAAAATAGGGGTATATTTGGAATAATGACATTGAATGTAATGATTATAAAGAACTTTTGCTTATATTTGAGACTTTCAATTTTTTTGTTTTGTTGCTTATATATGAGAGCGGAGGGAGTAAGTTATTGGCATAAGAGGAAAACTAATATAAAAATTCATGCATTTGAAGAGACGGCACAAACCATAAAGTCAGCCACCCAATTCTTTGGAGTACAAGAAGCAATAGAAAAATATCTCTCATTATTTAAATTAACCCTAATTAATTAATTATTAATAATAATAATAAATATTCATGTTTTAATTTGTTTAACATATCCTTGAACATGTGCGTGAAAAAACTGATAGAGCTTATTTCTTGTTGAATTGATAAAATATGTTGTAGTGAGTGTCCAGGTGCTTGCACTTAGAGATGCTCAGAAAAAGCATACAAGAAACCTTCCATGTTATTTTGTCAGAGCTGTTTCTTGATGCGTATAGATGGATGATTTAACGCCACAAACAAGTCCTCACAAAAGATGACCCTCAATGCCCTCTATCAAATGTTGTTAAAATTGGAGTATAATAATAATAATCAACATGTAAATTTAAGGGATCAATAAAATATTATAATGAGAATGAAAGAAAATAGGGATTAGTAAACTTATCTATGATCACAATAATTTGATGTTGACAATGTATAGTAAACAACCATATATATAGTAATAAATATGGATGATCTGTAAATCATGAAACAATATATGAGGCATGCTGATCGTATTATCTTTAAAGATTTATCTTTCTCATAAGTTAAAATTTCTTAAGATTCAACATGTCATTCCCAAGTATAAATTCATACTCAAGGTGCTCGAAATTATTAAATATAGGAGATATAAGCTAGGAAGATAAAAACTTGATTTTATAAGCAAGAGTAAAATAATTTCTCAATTTTAGCACTGGGGTTATAGAAAAGTCCTTTGGTGGAAACGTAAATACAACTTATTTAATAGTTTGCCGATTTATAAAATTATATTTCACACTTCCATGTATTATTCGGCACATATCCTTATTTTTTGTATTGCAAAACCATAAGAGTGTGTTTAGATGGATGATTCTAGAAATTCAAGAGATTTTAAATACTATGGAATCCTTTGATTTTCAAATTTCATTGTTTGGATAAAGTGATGAAGTTCCTTCAACTATAAAACTCTTTGTTTTATTAATGTAATTGAATTTCTTTTATTTAATTTTTTATCTTAATATAATAATTTTTTTTTTTTAATCTTAATTAATATTATTTGAATAATTATAATAAAAAACTCAACCCGAACCCTAATAATGGCAGGAAAACCTAAACTTGGACAAAAACCCTTAATTGGACCCTAAAACCGACCTGAATCCAATAATCGACCCTAAACCTAACTTGAACTATAAAATCAACCCTAAAGCCGACTGATGACAGGAATTTCTAAGGTATTTTAGGTAGTAATACTAGTAATAAATTGACCAACACAGACCCAAATACGAAGGAAAACCTACAGAATGGAGGAAAAGCATCAAGACAAAACAAGAATACAAAAAATACAAGAAAAAACAAAAAAAAAAGTGAAAAAATTTGCCTTTCATCGTAGCACGATGGATCACATCGTGCCACGATGGGAGCTGCTTGCTGGCCAAGAAAAACAGAAGAATAAATCTGAAGAAAATCTGTTCATCATGCTACGATGGCTTATATCGTAGTACGATGACCTTACTTGGCTAACAAGCTGATGAAACACACGAGATCAGTTATAATTTTGAACTGAATCTCCCCATCGTAGCACGATGAGCCCATCGTAGCACGATGGCTTGCTGAGGCCCGTTAGGAAAAATATAAATACTCCCAAAACCTCATATTATTCATTCAGAAATAGTAGAACACTCTCTAGTACTCCTAGAGTTGTTCAGAGGAGCTCTACGGGCATAGCTTTCTCCCCTTGCGGGAAAGTTATACTCAGCAAGGTTTGTTTTCTTTAAGCTTTTATGTTTAGATTATTTTCTTGTAATTTAAATATGTAGTCCTTTGTAATAGATGCCTTAGGTTGTGGTGGAGAAGATGAACTCCCCTATGAATATTTGGGTCATGTGATTGAGTTAAAGTTATAATAAATGTTTATTCAGTATTTTGTTTGTTATTTACTTTCTTGCACTTTAATAACGCATTCTCGTAATTTGGCCGGATAAGCGGGAGCGCCCATAGAATAAATGTTAGGGTTAGCTTTAGTATTTATATTAAGGTTGTTTTAATATTTGTCCGGAACTAGTAGTAAATATGCTAGATGAATAGAGACGGTAACGTCCTGAACTATTTGTGAATTGAGCAATTAGAGGAAGAATCAGACACTAGTTGTGAACTGAGCAATTAGAAGTTGAATAGCCCGAAACTAGGATCTAGAGGCATTGGATGGTTGATGAGCATAAAGCATATATGTTGAATAACTCACCTAGTAATTAGGGTATGTGACACATCGAGGTTAGACTCTCGTAGGTACCTTAGTTATTAATGTAGGGAAACCTCACATATATTAGGGTAGTAGTAAGGTGCTACCACAAAAAGGATAAAATCAACACCGAATATTAACCTGAATAACTATGTTATACACCGATCATGCAAAGTATGGGTAAGGGAGGGTGTTCAACCACCATACATATCTTCTATGTTTCTGAATCACTATCTTTACATTTTCTGCAACGCATTACGCTATTTTTATAAACAAAAAACGTTTTCAAAAAATCCAAAGCGAATGCAAAACCACGATTCACGAACTTAAATAACGCTAATAATGTTTTGGCACGATTCCTGTGGATACGAACTCATTCTAGACACCTAGAGTGTGAATTATTACTCGACGACAAACTGGTGCACTTGCAAGAATGCAGTCACTGACACAAAAGCCTAAAATCGATCCAAATTCTAAAGTTGATAGTAAACCTGACATGAACCCTAAAGTCGAGAAAAAACCTAAAATTGGCCATAAACTCTAAAATTGGCGCCAAAACCGAATATAGGGTCCGAGTTGGGTTTAGGATCAATTTTAGGTTTTTCTACCGATTTTATGTTTTAAATTGATTTTAAGGATCAGGTTCGATTTAGGGTCGATTTTTGGGTTTTTAGCCGATTTTAGGTTTTCAATCAATTTTAGAGTTCAGGTAAGGTTTAGGGTTGATTTTATATTTTTTTGCCAAATTTTGGGTTTAGATCGGGTTTAAGGTCGATTTTAGGTTTTTCGGATGATTTTAGGGTTTTGGTCAGGGTTAGGGTTGATTATTTGTTTTTAATCGATTTTAGGGTTTTAGACTTTCAGCTCAATTTTAGATTTTTCTACTGATTTAGGGATATGGTCGGGTTTTCGGGCGATTTAGGGTTTATAACCAATTTTAGGTTATTTTGACCGATTTTAGATTTTTTTTGTTGATTCTAGTGTTGAAGGTCGATTTTAGGGTTTTCAGCTGATTAAGAGTTTTTGGCCTATTTTAGGGTTCGAGTCCGATTTAATGTCGATTTTAGGCTTTTTGCCTAATTTTAATTTTTTTAACCAATTTGTAATTTTCAATAGTTTTTAGAGAGGAAGAAATTTTAAATTTCTAGCTTTTACTTTACAATTCTTTGGATTTTACCTCCTATACACTACAAGAAAATTTAAAATTAACTACGACAACGTTTGCAGCTAATTGGTAGCTATTCTATCAAAGTCCAAGTAACAGAGTTAGCCAACCTGCCCTCAAAGTCCAAGTAACAACACTATTCTCACGCATTCTATCAAACGCCTTACGTGCAGACACCAAATCACCACCACCACCACTTTTAACAAACATGTCAATCAGTTCATAACCAACACAAACATGAGAATCAAAATACCCACTCTTCAAAACAAATCCAAACAAACTCAACCCAACATAAAAAAAAAATCTCGAATCCAAACATGCCCTAATCAACCCAGTAAAACAATACTGATTAGGGAAAAATCCATCTTAGTTGAGCAATTCGACAATCATCTTATGTGCTTTTACAGAAAACCCATTGTGTAACGACCCAAATTTGATTAATAGGAAATAATTGATTAATGGGTTAATAGGTGTTTACCCCCCTGCAAAGTAGGCGAGTTTTGTTTTACCCCCCTGTAATTTTTTTTTTTGAGAACACCCCCCTGTAATGTTTTTTTTTTTTTTCATAGTTCATTTTACCCCCCCGGGGGGTAAAGCAAAACAACATTACAAGGGGGTAAATTACACCACGAACAAAAAAATAAAACATTACAGGGGGGTGTTCTCAAAAAAATAAATTACAGGGTGGTAAAACAAAACTCGCCTACTTTGCAGGGGGTAAACACCTATTAACCCTTGATTAATTAGTGTTAATTTGCTATTAATTAATTATGTAATGTTGTCCCAAAATAGAAAGAGTAGAGATTATGAGTCTTTTAGTAAGTGAGACGACTAGTGTTGTGAGTGAGCTTTTGATATTGGGCTTGGATTTAACTAGTGAGGGTACCTTGGTCTTTTGCTAGAGATTAGGTTTATGACTTAGGGAGAATGAGAGGTAGAGTAGTCATAACTCATTTTTGAATAAAGGAGGTAGAAAGATAAAGTAGGGAAAGAAGAGAAGAGAAGAATAAAGAGAGCTAGAGATTGAAGGACTAGAGAATCCAACCATAACAAGGTATGAGAGTAGTTATAGATTCATTGAGGTGGTTCAAAACAAGGGAGAAGGACTCTTCTCCATTCTCAAACTCTTTCACCTCTAGGGTTGGGATTGAAAATTTGAGAATGTGTTTTATTTGTTAAATTTATGTTAATTGATGATTCCTTATGCTTCTATATGAGTATTGAATGAATTTGGCATGATCAAAAATCATGTATTTATGCTTTAATTGATGTGTTGTTGGAAATGGGTTTTTTATGAAAATATGTATGAAATCCTTATTTAAGTTGTCTTTGAGTTGTTTTAAGTTGTTTATGAGTTAGAATAAGTGTTTTTATCCATGAACATGTTTGTGAACTGTTTTATAAAAGTTGTTAAGTTCAAATAAGTGATTTTTGGGTCTAAAAAGGTTACTCTGAGCTTAAAAACGCGAAAAACTCAATTTTGGGTCAGTATCGAGCGTCGTGCGCAACCCCCTGGCGCCACCACGATGCTTTTGAGTGCAAAATCTGCCAGTTTCTGGCGCCGTGCGCACCCTCCTATCAGCAAAAACTGGTTTGCTTGTTTTGATGATTTCAGAGTCGTTTTTAAGGCGTTTTCGACGTCGTTTGTTCCCGTGGTTAGCTCTCGAAGAGTACTTGATGTAGGAAGACTAATTTCAAGTGTTTATGATTTAGATCAATTATGTTCATGTCCGTTAATAGATAATGAATTAAGGTGTATATTCATGTATGAATAAGTGATAATAATTATTAATAATGTTATTTATGAGATTGAGATACCATGTTGATTGAGGAGTAACTAGTTTTTGTAATAATTAGTTTGGATTGATGAGTTGATTTGTGGATTGGATTATGTATATGTTATGTGCTTGAATGTATAACCTTAATGATGATAGGATGATGTGATTTGATGAGAACTTGAAAAGGAATATTAGAGTGACCTAGTATTCATGAGTAGATATTTAGATGTATCATCATAAATGGTATATTTACATTCATGCATTCATGAGTCAACTTGATGCGAGGTCCCCCATGACTTAAAACTGACTTGAGACGAATTGCATATAATTCTATCCTAAATTTGATGCGAGGTCCCCCATGACTTAAAACCGATTTGAGACGAATTGGATATAATTCTATCCTAAATTTGATGCGGGTACCACATGCATTTAGTTGTGTCTAGGGTGACATAACATTGATGTTATCATTAGTTGCATTAGGAACTTGTGTATTCCTAATTGATACTTGGTAATTGATGTTGTGTGCAATCGTGATTAATTGAAATTGTTTAAGTGTGATACATGATTGAGTGTTTACCTATATGGCGATGAGTATGATTGTAAATTTATTATGCTTATAGAGACGTATGAAACTAAACATGATATTTGTTTAGTTATGTCATGTTATTTATATAATGTAAGTATACTTTATTCTTGCATTATGATTTGAATTTATATAACTAACTCTCTATTTTGTGTATTTGAATGGTTTGGGACTATGTTCTCAAGTTTGTGTTTCGGTGAAGCTCCGCTCTGATCATGACACGGGAAAAGGGTTCTCAATGCATCTAGAGTCTTTATTTCTTATTTCAATTTATTTAAATATGTAACATTTTAGAAATACTTTTGTATTAAATGGTATTTTTACTAATTAAGTTATGGAGAATGTTAATTTGTGCCCTTAAGGCACATTATAACAAGACAAATATAGAAATTATGTTTTGAAATTTTGTGTGTTTTTGCTTTTGATGCATTAAATTTTTTAGTTTATTAAATACAAAATTTCCATATAAAGATATCTTATCATGTGCCCTTAGGGTACAAGTTAACATAACCCTTAAGTTATTAGTAAATATTTTCATGAAGAATGTAATACTCGAACCATTAATTTTATATAATAAATTTTATTTCCGTTACGTATTTTGAAGCATATTCTATAAAATTAATATTTTATTAAATACGGATTTGAGTGTTACACATTGTTTTCATAACAATAAATCATTGAACTATATGAAACAGTGTTTCTTTTGGATTTGTCCATAGTTTGGAAAATGGAAAGAGCTTTATGTGGGTCGTTGGATTTTGAGTAGAGGCTGATGAGTGAGTTGAGGAGGATTGAGTAGAGACATTTTTTTTCAATTCATATCGGGACATCTTGGATTTGTCCTTGTTGTCAACTCTGTTTTATTAGAAAATAACTATTAATTAGCTACAAATTTCATCGTAGCTAATCTTAGATTTCTTTTATATAATGTATAGGTAGGACAAAATCCAAAAGAATTATAAAATAGGAGGGGTAAAACTCCGGATTTTAAAATTGGAAGTAAAATTACGGATTTTAAAATACGGGGATAAAATTTTGATTCTTTCAAAATAAAATGGTAAAACTGCATTTAAGCCTAGTAAAATATAGTAAAAAGATAAAAAAAAAAAAAAAAATCAAAATATATATTAAAATGATTGGTTTAACTTTAAATGTCTAGTAATATAATTTTGTAACAGTTTTCTTTTACTGATTCTTTTTATTTCTTTTTTTGTAATTTTAAAAAAACATTTTTCATTATAATTTTTTAATTATTTTTCATTTTTTTTAAAAGTTTTCTTCACCTCTAATTGTTAATTTCTCTGCTTCTTTTATGACCATTTCTCTTCACCAACTCAAATTGCAAAAATAATTCACAAACAAAGCTTTAACAATGTGTAGAAGACCCCTTTTCATTTGTGCAGAAGATCTCTACTTCTTGTTATTTTGTTGTTTTTGTGTAGATCAAGATTAAATTCTGTGATATTTTGCGGTGGCCATGTCCGCCTGTAAATGACTTCCTTCTTTCAAAAAGAATATTTTTTAAATTTTTTGGCCGATTTTTAACTTTGTGCCAAGGCGGCCGGTAACTTAATGGCTGCCTGAGCGGCCAGTAAATTTATATTAAATCTGTAAAAAAATTGTTGTTTTCTTGTAGTGATGGGTATGATTGTCTTTTCATACAAAATTTTCATAAAATAATATTATTATAATTATATTACTCTATTATACAATGTTTTTATATTTTATTGTTACTATTTATATGAGACATATATTTTTACTCATATATTAATAAAATTGTCTATTTTTTATAATTTTTACGTGACCTACATTTATATTCATATATTAATACGAAGACTTGATTAATATTATGACCTAATTTTATTTTATTTTGTGATTTCTCCGAGACATACACTATATATTTGTAAAGTTGATTTTTTTATTTTTTTTAGTTTTTGTGGGACCTATATTTCTACTCATATGTTAATGGGTTAAATTTATTTTGGGTAAATAGATCTTTACCCCCTGCAAAATAGGCGAGTTTTGCGTTTGCCCCCTGTAAAAAAAATTTGTAGGAATACCCCCTTGCATTGTTCAATATTTTTTTGGTAGTGTATTTTATCCCCCTATGTTGGGAAAAAAAATCGGCAGGGGGGTAAAATACACTACCAAAAAATGTTTTTAACATTGCAAGTGGGTATTCCTACAAAAAAAATTTACAGGGGCAAACGCAAAACTCGCCTATTTTACAGGGGGTAAAGACCTATTTACCCATTTATTTTCGGTCCCTAAAAAATTACCAAATTTTATTTAGTTCTTATAACAAAATGACATATTTTGTTCAATACAAAATTATTATGCACATAGTTTTAGTCTTTGTTGTTGAATCCAGTGGCGGAGCCAGAAATAATATTAAGTCTGCGCACAATTTTAACCGCAAATGTACATATATTTATTGGTATAAGGTTTTCGGATCAGGGTTCGTCCATATCCGACCGTTTTTAACTAATAATATATATATTATTTATACACTAAAATAATAATAAAAGTAATTAGTTTTAAGGATTTAATCTAAATATTTGAGATTAACACAAAAGCAAGCAAACATTTGTTTTTGGTATTTTGGGTTATAAGCATGAGGTAAAAAATTAAAATCAAAGAAAAACAATAATAATACATGTTTTTACTATTTTTACCATATATAAAAAGGAAACAAAGTTGATATTTTTAGTATTTTTGATGAAGAAAACAGAAATATATTTTTGGAATTTTTACATATTTTCAATAATGTATATAAACAAATAAAAGAAAATTAAGGGAAAAAAAAAAACAAAAGGGAGAAAGTGGAAGTTGAACCCAGGACCTCTATATGCACAACAAAAACCAAACCACTAGACCAACACACATTCCACTAATATAAAACAGCTTAAATAATATATATTAAAAAACATTTCATCATCTTCATTCTTCAACTTCTCATCAAAACCTCAAAATTCGTTTTTTCCATTCTTGCACCAAATTGGACATGTAAATATACCATTTGGCTCATAATTTCATCAGGATTATGAATATACACTTAAATTTTACTAATCCTTACTCAAACTTCAAAATTTTAGATTAAAATAAAAACCCTAAATATAAAAAAACAAAAATTGGATTTGGGGGAGTCTGGGCACCTACCCAACCTTGCTGGGCGCTGGATTCGCCCCTGGTTGAATCAATATGTATTATAAAATGATTTTCTTAGAGACATGTTTAGAACACTATAAAAAGTTTCCTCCATAATAAAAACTCAAAATTCGTTTTACAAGTCGAGATTTTTGTTACTTTTGTCTTTATCTTTGAAAATTTGAAAAATTCATATTTAATTATTCTTATTAAAAATAATTCATTTAAAAGTGAACTTTTAACCATATATTAATATAAGTGTCTATCTTTTATAATTTCTACGCAGATCTATATTCTTACTTATATATTAATAATGTTGACTATTTTTATATAATTTCTATGTGACCAATATTTATACTCATATATTAATATGAGTACTTGATTAACAGTATGATCTAATTTTATTTGGGGCTAAATTGCAGTTTTGACACCCCAAAATTTTTTAATTGTGCGATTTTTGCCTCTTAATTTTAAATGAGAAAATTTAGCCCCTTACATTGTCCCCTTTTGCATTTCATATATAGTCTCTATTCACTATTTTGACCACAAATTTGCTGAATTGGAAAGTTTTAACACATGTCATAATGATACTGGACAATATAAAAAGTGTTTTAATTTTCTTAAATAAAAAAAATAAAGGTTTAATTGCAATTTTGATCCCCCTATTTTTATCATTTTTCAAACTTGGTCCCTCTATTTTAAAATTGACAGTTTTGGTCCCCTATCATAATTTTTAACTATAAACTGATAATGTGATATGTTTTAAATGACGTGGTATATGATCCGACGATGAGAAAATACCAACATCAAAGAAATTTTAAGAATTAAAAATCTTTCATAAAGTTAATTTAAAAAAAAAATCCATTGTTGTCTTCTCCAAAGCTCCATTTTTTTTTGACATGCAAAGCTCCAAAGATTAGAAATATTAATTTCTCTCAATTTATTCTCATTGTTCTTCCCATCTCAAATTTGAAATTTTAAACTTTGGCTTCCTCCATCCTTTTGTATCTCAACACCTACATCTTTGTCTCATAACCCTAAATCCATTTTCTTCTTTGTGTCAGATCCTTTGTTGTCAACAAGTTGAAGGTTTGGAGTAAGAATGGCGAACAAATGTATCAATAAAGAAACCCATTTAGTATCAATTAGTGTTCCACATAATTTTTTATTGTTGCTTCTATTTTGAGTTATGCATATTGTTGCCTTCAATATGTGTATGTATAGTATAGAAACTGTGGTAATTATGGTCTTTGTGTTATGCATAATGTTTATGCATATGCAAGTATTTAAATTTTTTCAAAGTCAGCAATTTTTTTTTTTCAAAATAGTCAAGAGGAATATGAAATGCAAAATGGAGTAAACATGAAGGATTAAATTTGCTCATTTGAAATTAAGGAGGCAAAAATTACACAATTAAAAAACTTGGGAGGCTAAAACTGTAATTTAGCCTTTTTTGGTGATTTCTTCGAAAGCTGCACTATATATTTGTAATGTTGACTATTTTTTTTATAATTTTTGTGGGACCTATATTTCTAATCATATATTTACGTGTTAAATATGTTTTAGATCTCTATAAATTACAAAAATTTGTTTATAGTCCTTATATAAAAAAAAGTGACTTATTTTGGTTTCTTACATTTATTTTAGATTTCAATTTAGTCTCTTATGTTTAAAAAGTTTCATTTTGGTTCCTTACGTTTATTTTATGTTTCAATTTGGTCATTTCCGTTAGTTTTGTCACATGTGGCAAACGGTTTGCATATGTGGATAGACACATGGACACTTTGACACGTGTCCAATTGAAAGACAAAACTGACAGAAAGGACCAACTTATGCAAACGGTGGAAACATAAGGGATCAAATTGAAACTTTTTAAACGTAAAGGATCAAATTGAAACCTAAAATAAACGTAAGAGACCAAATGTGTAGTTTAGCGATTATTATATACATAGTTTAGTCCCTATTAGTTCCTAAAAGGGAAGACAAAAGCTATTCATCTGCAGCCTATTGCAGATAAAATCAAGCTCAAGTTCTCAGCTTGGAAAGCTTCTTTATTGTCCATAGTTGGAAGAGTTCAATTGGTAAGGTCAGTAATTCAAAGCATGTTAACCTATAGCATTACTATCTATTCTTGGCCTGTTTCATTATTAAAGGATTTGGAGAAAAGTATTAAGAATTTCATCTGAAGTGGAGATATTGAGAAGAGAAAGCTAGTTACAACTTCCTGGAAGAAGATTTGCAGGCCATTGGCTCAAGGTGGCCTAAATCTTAGATCTCTAATCAGTTTGAATAATGCTTCCAATCTCAACCTTTGTTGGTCCCTGATGAATAAGGATGCTTCTTGGGCATTGCTTCTGAGAGATAGAGTGATAAAGAACAGAAAAGCTATTCAGTACCATGTTTTTTCTTCCATTTGGAGCAGCATAAAAGATGAATTTGATGTTATTTGGGACAACTCTTGTTGGTTACTTGGTGATGGCAAAAGCATTAACTTTTGGAAGGATAGCTGGTGTGGTACTCCATTAGTTATTCATTTCAATATTTCTCCTCAGATTGGCCAGAATCTCTCTTCTACTGTCAGTGATTACATCTTAAATGGCCAATGGAACTTGCCCCCTCAGTTGTCTTTAATGTTTAACAACATTAGCTCAATTGTTCACAATGTCACTATTCCTTTAGTTCAATCTGTTGACAAACTCCTCTGGAAGCACCCAGACACATGTGACTTGGACCTCAAGCAAGCCTATTCTTTCAAGTTGCAGCAATATCAAGAGTTAAAATGGGCAAAGCTGATCTGGAACAAGGATATTCCTCCTTCAAAATCCTTAATGGTCTGGAGGTTGATGCACCAAAAGATGCCTACTGATGAGAACCTTATTGTTAGAGGTTGTGCTATTGTTTCTATGTGCAACTTTTGCAATTGTCAGGTGGAATCTTCCTTTCACATTTTCTTTGAGTGTGACTTTGCCATCAGGCTTTGGTCTTGGTTGGCTGGTTGCTTAAACATCACTATACAATTCACTTGCATGGAAGATATTTGGGATTTATGTGATACTAATTTCTCTCCTCAGAGCAAAGTTACTTTAATAGCAGCCATCATCAACCTTTTGAATTCTATTTGGATGGTTAAAAATCAAGCAAGGTTTAATGACAAGGAACCTTCTTGGAGAAATGCCATTGCCTGGATTATTTCTAGTACTACTCTGACAGGTAACTTTACCTGTAAGTTATCTTCTAATGCCATTAGGGATTTTTCATTTCTCAAACTGTTCAGCATATCAATTCATCATCCTAAAGCTCTCATTACTAAGGAGGTGTGCTGGCAACCTCCCTTATTGAATTGGTATAAGTGTAATATTAATGGAGCATCAAATGGTAATCCTGGCCTATCTTCCTGTGGGGGTATTTTCAGAGATAGTATGGCTAACTGTATCTTAGCTTTTGCTAAGCCTCTTGGTATTTCTACTGCTTATGTTGCTGAACTTTGTGGAGCAATGAAAGCCATTGAAATAGCTTTTCATAACAATTGGTGGCAGATCTGGTTAGAGTCTGACTTTACATTGGTTGTCAATGCTTTCAACAAGACTGAGAAAGTGGTTCCTTGGTCTTTAAGGAATCAATGGAGGAATGTAAGATTCATGATGGAGCAAATGCAATGTATTATAACTCATATATATAGAGAAGGAAATCAAGCTGCAGATTTACTTGCAAACCATGGCTTAGGTCTTGATAAGTTTACTTTTTGGAATGAATCCCCTTTGTTTCTTAGTGATTGTTTGCATAGAAACAAAGTTGGGATTCCCAGTTTTAGAGTTGGTTTATCTTAGGGAGTCTTGGCCTAGTCCCCTCCCTTGTATTATATATCTATGTTGCTTTATATATATATATATATATATATTGGGTGGATAGCACTTAGCTACCACCTTCTTTTGGTTTAAAAAAAAATATTAGTTCCTAAAAAAAACTCAAAATTTGATTTATAAGTAAACAAAAATTGTTACTTTTATCTTTATCTTTTAAAATTTGAAAAATTCATATTAACTTCTTATTTTAAAAACAAAACTAAAAAGTTGATTTGTTTTATTAGGACTAAAAGCAATTTTGGTAATTTTATAGGGATTACAAATACATTTAACTTTATATTAATACAAGTGTTTATCTTTTATAATTTCTTCCGGAATGTATATGTCTACATAAGCCTTTTTGATAATTTTTACATGGAAGTATATTTCGACTCATATAAATACAAGTGTCTATTTCTTTATAATTTCTACGCAAACACATATTACTACTCATATACTTCTACGCAAACATATACGCATGCCTACATTTTTATAATTTTTACGACCTATATTTCTAAACATATATTAATAGACATGTCTGTTTTTTTTATAATTTTTACGCAGACCTATATTTTCACTCGCATATTACCTATTTTTTTTCATAAACTCAAATATTTCCCGTCACAACTTTTATCCATGCTTTTAAATTAACTCATGTATATCATTTGAAATTTTGATTTTTTTCCCACGATCAGGTTTAGTACATTATAGAAATTTCTCTGGCAAAACGTTAACTTATATTAAAAAGGGATAAATTAAATATGAACTTTTAAAAATGTTACGCTCTAAAATTTTGATTTTTTTTTCTATGGTCATGTTTAATACATTATAGAAATCTCTCTTACAAAAGGTTAATTCTTTTTTTTTTTTTTTTGTAAAAGAATGAACTAAATATGATTTTTTTTTTATTTTTTTTATGAATAACTAAAATACACTAAGAAAAATAGTGTTCATAAATTATTTTTCAATATATATATGTGTGTGTGAGGTGTGTTTCAAAATTTTGCGATTTTGGCCCTCTATATTTTAAAATAGCAATTTTGACCTCCTATCTTTATCTCTTTTTGCAAAATGTCAATTTATAATAAGCAATTGATGGTATTGGTGGTGTGTTTGAAAAGGAATTATTTTCTTTTTTGATACAAATGGGAGGGAATAATTGTCTCAATATATACAATATCCAACCTATTTTTAATTACTCTATTAGTATTTTTTTCATTATCTTAATAGAAAAAGTATGAATTGAAATTAAACAACCTTTTACAAAAAAATTCGCAATATATACAATATACTACTATATATTGCTGGGACAATTTTTTGTGATGGACTAATTTCGCAATATATACAATATTCAACCTATTTTTAAGAGTAAACATGCAATTTAGTCCCCGAACTATCACTCTTTCACCAACTTAGTTCCTAAACTATTAAAATTAACTAAAAAGTCCCTAAACTTTTTTCATCCATCTATTTAGCCCCTACCATTAAGTGGTCATTAGTGGTCCCTAAATTATTAAAATAGTTCAATTTAGTCCCCAAGTTATCTTAAAAAAAACAAAAAATAGTCTCTAAACTATCATAAAAAACTACAAAATCATCCTTTAAAACTTATGTAGTAAAAGATCAAATAAATTTTCATCCCCAACAACAACTAGTATCCCATTAAAATCACAAACTTGAGTCTCTCTAGTCCATTGAACTTTAAACCTCGTCATCCCAATCATTCTAGCAATGGTACGTTTTAAAGCTACTGCACCAGTGACAAAGCAAGCTGCTGCAAAGGTGAATCAGAGTGTTGTTGCACCTGCCGCAAAACCTACACTAGGTAAACCTATAAATATTAATGGTGCATGATTGTTGTGGAGACCGAAGAATCCAGTTTTTAAACCAGTCGTTGCTGTCAAAAATAGCATTGTCGGTCCGGAACTTGTAGATCCGATGAAAGCATACAACAACACAAATGAGACAATGTCAATGAGATTCATGCCGACTCCAAGATTAAGCCGAGGAACACGCAATGAAGAACCTTTTACTTAGTGCTTTTGTTTGATATTTGCTTATGATATTTGGTTTTTTTTTTTATGCAATGAAGGACCTTCTACTTAGTGCTTTTGTTTGATACTTGCTAATGATATTTGGTTTTTTTGCAATGAAGGACCTTCTACTTAGTGCTTTTGTTTGGTCTTTTGTTTGAACCTTCTATTTAGTTCTTTTGATGGATTATGGTTTAGTTGACTTTTATGTAATGAATTTGATGAATTACGGTTTAGTTGGCTTATGTAATGAATCAATGGATTATGGTTTAATTTATGGTTAAGCAAGATCAATGTATTGATCAAAAGAATGAGTTTTATGTTAAACGTATCATTGCTAGAATGATAGGGATGACGAGGTTTAAAAGTTCAATGGACTAGAGAGACTCAAGTTTGTGATTTTAATGGGATACTAGGTGTTGTTGGGGATGCAAATTTATTTGATCTTTTACTACATAAGTTTTAAAGGATGATTTTGTAGTTTTTTTATGATAGTTTAGAGACCATTTTTTGTTGTTTTTTAAGATAGCTTGGGGACTCAAGTTTAAGATAGTTTAGGGACCACTAACGGCCACTTAATGATGGGGACTAAATTGATGGATGGAAAATAGTCTAGGGATTTTTTAGTTACTTTTAATAGTTTAAGGACTAAGTTGGTGAGAAAGTGATAGTTCGAGGATTAAATTGCATGTTTACTCTATTTTTAATTACTCTATTAGTATTCTTTTGCATTATTTTAATAGAAAAAGTATGAATTGAAATTAAACAACCTATTACATACAATTTACTCTAAGAATATTTTTATGAATTTTCTTAAAATAAAAAGTGTAAATTAAAATTAAATTATATAATATAACATTAATTAGACTTTACTTACGACAATATCACTCACCATAAAAAAATCACGATAATATTGCGACCCGTGCGTAAATACTGTTGTTTTTTTTTTTTTTGAAGCAAAATACCGTTGTTGTTATATATAGGTCCTGTTTGGATTAACTTATTTTTTAGCTTATGGAAACAACTTATGCAATTTTTATGTATTATTATAAGTTTGTCAAGGTAGTTTATGATAAAATTGCTTATAAAAATACAATTTTCACAAGTTTGAACTTATAAAATGACATAAAACCTAATTTATATTGCATAAGCTGTTTGCATAAACTAAAAAATAAGCTAATCCAAACAGGGTCATACTAGTAGTTGTTTAGTTAAATAAAATGAACAAAAAAATGACATAATAAAAATCTAACTGCATGAATTTATTTATTTTTTATAAGTTAAATTATTATTTTTTGACTTGTGCGAATATTATTATTACTATTATTATTCACAAAAAGCACAGAAACGACAAATCATAACAAACAAAATACTCACAAAGCCAACCAAAACACCGACACAGTGAATAAACATAAACAACCTAACTGCAACCTTTTTATAGTGTTGCTATGAAACAAATCACAAAGACAAATCATAGACAATAATCATCAACAGTATTCTAATTGTTAACATTACAATCAGCTCTTCTACTGCTCTCTTCTATTGTATTCAATTTTTTAAGCAACAAATATTTCATTTTTTTTTGGTGCATCAAATATTTCATATTATTAAATGAAAAATTTATATATTTAGATATTTTCCCTTAGAATATAATATATTCACATGACCATTTATAAAAAAATTGGGCATATAAAGTGTTTCTCTACTCTCAACCAAATTTTCTTCAAAGACAAAACAAATATTCCTTCATAGACAAAATTTAGAGATCAAATCTTTAATCATTTATTTAAGAGATACATTTTTTTTCTTCATACTTTTTTTTTTCTTTTGATCCAAATTAAATTAGAACTTCAAAGATTTTTACTTAGAATATATAATATTGACTTATATATTGATTGATGTGATCTAAAATTGCATTTTTACGAATAAAAGACATTATTGAACTTATAAACAATTTGTTGGACTATCTAATATTGATCCGATGATTAGTAGTCGGTTTTAAGTTAAATAAAGATCCATCTAAATTGTCTTAATTTTTAACTTATGTAAAATAAATTTATGAAAATAAATAAATTTTTAAATATTTTTATAAGCTTATCAAAATACTAGTATATAAGAAAAAAAATTATGACGATACAATTTTTATTAGTAAAAATTTATAAATTAACATAACAATTTATTTATTTGCGTATACTATTTTTCAACACTAAAAAATATGTCAATCTAAACACCTTGAATCTCTATTCTAATTTTAAGAGTTATTGGAGTCAAGTCAACCAGATGTCCAGATTTGAATGACTTTGAATGTTATTATTTTTAAGCAAAATGACTTAAATTTTTAACACGTGCTATTTAATCCACAATATATTTTAGTAGTAAAATACTACTAGATCCAATTTTCCACTAATTTTAGATTGGTTGGAAGGAAAGAAAAAGAAAGAAAAAAGAATTGCGAAAATCAATGCATGAACATAAACGAGAATTAGTCCAAATTCATGCATTGATTTCCACAATTTTCTTTCCTACTTTTTTCTTTCCTTCGAACCAAACGGGAAAGTACCTCAAGTATCAAAAATAAGCATGTAAAATAGATAGCATAAAGTTGGAAAGTTGAAAGGTTAAACTAAGCACCTAAAAAGATAAATACTAGGTGTATATTATCTATAAAACCTTGATCAGTCACAAGATATGATGACCTTCTCAATTGTCCCAATGAACAGGCACTTTGAATGAATGGTGATGAAGTGATGAAAAATGAAAATTCCATTTTTGTTTAAAATTGACTCAATAAAGATGTTAACAAATCATGTGTCCTTCAAAAAAGAAAGACCCCACCACACACAAGCATACAAACTCATCACGCAATCCAAAAGCCATTCAACTTAGCAGCATTTGCCAAACTAAGGGTCCCATTTCACATGGGAATAGGATAAGCATTAGAGAAATATTCAAAAAAAGACAAACTCTTTCATCTATCAAACAGATTAGTTTCACTCACAAATAGTGCCATACATTATGGTGTAACCAAATTTCAGAAATCTTTATTTATATTACAAAGTCTTACATAACATGGATTAATAATCTAAAGGAAAACAAAACCATACATTATTATTGGAACACACATAATCCCATATCATGCACCTAAAATAACAAAGCATAAAAATAAAATCTAGTTTTTCCTAAGACCTAGAGAATTACATGTGAAGAAAATTGCAGTAACACCTTTTTGGCCAAAAGGGAAACTTCACATGAATGATATGGGTGGCCAAACCTTTGAAAAAGAAAATAATAAAGAGTTGATGAATGGAGATATAGTTGTCAAATTCAAGGGTACCATATTGAAATATCTTGCTGTTTCTGAATAGGATCAATGCCTACTCCGTGGCCCTGATGCATATCCTCCTTAAAATCAAAGGGTGTTAAATCACAATGAGGGGTCCCAAACATTAAATGGAAATTAGCATTATTATTATTGTTGTTGTTGTGATGGTGACTGTGATTGTGATTGTTCTCAAAGGGAGAGTTCAAAGCTTTGAACCGGTCAAATTCACCTTCATGATCTCTTGCAAACATGTGGTGATGATGGTTATTATTGGACATGTTGGTTTCTTCAAACAAGTTTCCCTCCATCACCATTCCTTGACCGCCGAAGAAATTCTGAGGTTGCTGCTGCTGCTGCTGAATCCTGCTAGGTTGCGGTATGTTCTGATTTAACACCGGAGCTATGTCATTACCGGAACTTAGATTCCTGTTGTCTTGATGAACATTTAACACCGGAGCTATGTGATTACCAGAACTTAAATTCCTGCTGTCTTGATGAACATCAGTATCATACACTGTCATAAGGTCACCAATATTTTTCTCACCATCTTCTGAAACTCCGAGTCCAGTTAGATCAATGGATGGTGGAACAACCATATTAACCGAATGAGCAGTAGGTTTCGGTTGAACAAAGGACTGAGGGAATATTACTGGTTTGACCTCATTAGCATGAAAACTTGGACCACCATAATCTGATGAAGTGCCTCTATATGGACAATTCAATTGATGATTGTCCCTAGAAGTTCTGTCTTGAAAACCAACACGAGCTTCGCTGTACGGACACATAGAGTGTTCGCAAGTAAAAACTTTCTGATCCATCATCATGTTAAATTCATCAGAAATCTTCCTCTTCCGCATGAAATCCATGTTTGTTACAGCTTCTCCATTCATTGCAAAAGAAGGCTGCTGAATTGGCAGTCTTACGCCCCTCATTCTCTCCATCATCCCGATGTTGGATGCATGAAGAAGATTCTCGGGTTTCCGTTCCTCCACATCAAAATTTGCTCCATCGTCTCCCCCATAAACATCATACTCGCTGCGGTCATTGGTGGCATAAGATCCACCTACTCCAACTGATGTAAATGGGGGGATATAATCAGGATAAAGCTCTCGCGCTATCGCCTCCTCTTGATTGACTATTGCAAGCCAGGTTGCACTTTCCTTAGCCGTCATTTTGTCTTGAAGGCATTTGGACTGCCTCACAAGCTTGCGAATTTTCGCAATGTCAGGAGACATGTGCTTGATAACTGCAGTCAGAACTCCAACCTTCCACGCCTTCTTCAGGTCATGAGGTTTCTTGTAAGGCGGGCGACCTTGATCATTCGGTAAACCGATTTGGGGCCACCACTCCTCATTACCTGTCGGCCACCATGGAGGAGGAACACCCTTCTCCAATGGAAACCGCCTCTGAGGGGGATCACAGTGTTGCATCAGTGCTGATAAGAGAGAACCCAAGGTTGTGTCCTGCAGCTCTTGCAAGGTGTGAGGGGTTGGACCGATCGGATTACTTCCATCATTCTTCCCCGGAATCGCATTATCTGCTTGGTACTTGGATATGGCAGCAGGACCGTTGCGATCAAACCTGACCTTATCCTTCCACCATTCACGAAGATTATCCGATGCCCCGGTCACTGGCTTTCCTTTCTCGGGAATTATCCCATAAACAAATCCTTGAGCCTTACAAACCTCCATCATTTTCAGCATATACTTCAAGATTCCGTCTTGAGCCCTCGACATCTTTTTCCTCCTTGCCTGTTCTTGGGATTGCCTCTGCTTGGCAGCGTCAAGTCCATCTTTGGGCTTGACTTGCTCCTTTAATCGCTTGAGACGCATTTTGTCCTTCCACATCCTCTTCTCGAGCTCTTCAACATCAATTTCTTCATCACTGAAGTCTTCGTCGACAATCGCCTCAGGTTCAGTTTGCCGGGCGGTAATATCCTCCTCAACTACAGGAGCCGAAAACACATCCAAATTACCAGATAGAGCCATACCATCATACATCATCATCATTTCCCTGGGAAAAATAGGCCCCAAAGATACCCTAAATAGCAATAAAAAAAAAACTATGGATTCAATCTACAAACTTCACTATTCACCAATTCAAATCAACAAATTCTGTAATTCTGATGACATTTATAAACCTGCACACACCAATGAAACAGGAAAAAATTATTTATCAAACAAAAGAGAAAAATTTACAAAGTACAAAAATCAAATGATTTCCAGAGAATAAAGAATTTCTAGATCACAAAACATACATTAATAATATCTTAAAAGACATATTAACCAAAAACTCAAATTTTGAAATTAGAAATTTTTTGCTTCGCATCCATCAAAGCTAAAAACATTAATACAAAAGAAAAAATATCTCATATTCACCATAATAAAAAATTTACAACTTCTCAATTGATAAAATTTCTAGCTTATAACCAAAAACAGAGATCAGGGCAATCCACATATCATAGACAAAACTCACCCACGAACCAAAATATCAAAGTACAAGCAAACAGACATAATCTCAGTGATCATAAAATTATTCATCTTTTTAAAGAAGAAAAAAAAACACAGACAAAACAGAAACTAAAATTATGACGAAAATTATCAATCCAATAACTTGAACAAGTTCAGCAAGCTATGAACAAAAACAAAAAAGCATAAACAAATAAAAACTGAAACTTCAACAGATCAATATAGTAATGAAAATGAAAACAACACTAACAAAAACAACAAGAAAACAACCTCATGAAGACAAACAGTCAAAAGGGTAAGCAAAAAAATGAAAAAGATAGTATCTTACCAAATGATTCAGAACTGGGTCTTCTTCTATATTGTAAGAGCAGCAGCACAAGTCAAATGAAGAAGAAGAAGAAGGAACAGAAGAAAATGGAAACGAAGAGAGAAGAGAGAATAGAGAGAGAAAGTGAAAAGGGAATTTAGAGTTTGAACATTATCCCGATTTTATTGCATTAAGAAAGTGGGGGCAGTCCTAGGTGAATGTGAAGGTGGTGGGTTATTGGTGGGGCAAACCCAATTTTGAGGAGAGAAAAAGCAAGTGGACAGATATTTTATCAATATATTTTGCTTATGAATTTTTGTGAAATTCTACAATAGTAATTTATAGACCTTTTTAGCATAATAAAATATTATGGTAATTACCCATTTTTTTTAAAAAATTAAATTTGTCTAAATTTAGTTTTTCACATTTATAGTATAAGTTATAATTACTAATTTTGTTCAACAGAAAATGGTAATTATTATCTATTAATAAATAAATCAACAGTTGCAACTCTTCGGAAATATTTTCTAAAAAAATGCGTCGAATTTTCAAATTTTATTATGATTTTACTATTTTTCATTTATTTTCTTTTCTTTAATAGAGTTAAACTTTTCGTAATTGATAAGAATGTAAAAATATTTTACAAATTTTTTTTAGGCAACTTTGTCTTCTAAAACTTTATTGAATATAGACGTTATTTAGTAAAAATAGTGAATATAAAATTTACATAAAAAATATATTCAACAAAATTACTAGATTTATCTTAATATACAAGTTTTTTTGTTGTTTCATATTATAAGATCTTTTTCAAAATTCAAGATATATTAATTAAAATTTCACAAAAATAACACTAATTAAATGAAGAAAAATAAAAGATTAATGTCTCCGTGAGCTTGGCTTAATTGGTAGAGACATTGCACTATATATGCAGGAGCCCGGGTTCGAACCCGGGACACTCCACTTATTCATCTTTAAGGTGAATTTTCTAGTCACTAGGCTACTTGACCAAAAAATAAAAGATTAATATTTTTTTCACTTAATAATTAAAAAGTAATTTTAGAATAAAAATATATATTATTGGCTGAACTGTGGGGTGTTCTTGAAGGATTGAAATATGCAAAGGTGTTGGGTTTTCACGCGGTTGAACTAAATATCGATTCATTAGCAGTTGTTCATGTGATTAAAACAGGAATGACAAGGAGTAGCATTAGTTTTCCTTTGGTGAAGCGTATTCATAGATTGTTGGCGCTGGATTGGGAGGTGCACATTTCTCACTCATACAGAGAAGCTAATCGGTGTGCGGATGCTTTGGCTAATATAGGTTGTGAGTTGAATTGCAGTATTGTTTATTTTGATGTTTGTCCGAGTCGAATCAGACATTTGTTTGTGTCTGATAGTTTGGGGTATAGCACTCCTTGTTTGATTTCTTTGTAATCTTTTCTTTTCGGGCGATAAGCCCTCATTGATAAATAAAAAAAAAAAAAAAAAAAAAAAAAAAAATATTATAATTGTCAGTTTCTTTTCACATTCTTTATTACCCATATCTCCATTGTCAGGGGACATGTCCTCTCTTGTTTAAATTGGAAGACAATTATACAAATACTACTATTTCTTTCGGTTTTACATTAAGGAGAAAATATCTTTCTTAGTTTATTGAAAAAGTTAATGTATCTATTTAGTCTATATTATAGTCTAAATACATTAATTTTTTCATGAATTTCAAAAATCATTTTTTGTTTATTATAGGAAGGAAGTATTTCTTCCAATTATATATATAAACAAAATTTGACATTTTAGATTCGTTAAAAAGATAATATATCTATAGTTTATATTATTGACTAGATACATTACTTTTTTAATAAATCTAAAAATTAAATTATATATATATATATATATATATATATATATATATATATATATTATTAAAAATATTTTCCTATGATCTTATCTTCAAATATATTTTAAAGTATCTTCTAGATTGGTTTGTAAAAAAATCCACAAGAAACATTATATGTTTTGTATTAAAATGGTTTCTTATGGATTATTTCGAATGTAAATTCGTAAGAAAAACACCATAAATATGTAGGAAATAAAAAATATATTTTAAAATTTCCTATGAATTATTTCGATGGTAAATTCTTAAGAAAGACAGCGTAAATTTGTAGAAAATAAAATATATATTTTAAAGTTTTCTACGATTTTTTTTAATAAAGTGGTGCAACTAAGGTGTTGCAGCCACAAAATCTGATATAAAATCAAAAAAAGAGTACAGGACGGGGGGGGGGGGGGGGGGGGGGGACGTCAAACTATGAACCTGAAGCTTGGTAAACCAAGCTTATCCCTATTCATGCTATGAGAAATACTAGATGGAGGTTCAAAAGTATACAAAAAGTCAACAAGAGTTAATCCTAGATTTGTTAAACTGGCTGCAACCACAATACCTTCTCTAAAGATGTGAGAAACTAAGAAATTCATGGACGAGGTCCGATATCTACAATTAAACCACCGGTTTCTTAAGTACCAAGGAATGATGGATGAATTCTTGAAAGCTTTCACCACCAAAGCGGGATCAATTTCAATCCACAAATTTTGCCAATTGTTTTGATGAGCAATAATTCCTAAAAACACCTGATAATTTAGTAACTAAGGAAGAGCTAATTCCTAAGTTCTCAGCAAACAAACAATCATTTCAGCAGAATGGTTCCTAAAAACACCACCACAAGCTGATGAAGAGTTGGTAGAGGCTCCATCAGTATTGCATTTAAGCCAATTGATCAGAGAGGGATGCCAAATTACTTCAAAAATAGAGGGAGCCTTTGGCGGGTGAATAGAGATCTTGAATTTCTTTAGGATAGTGAAGTCAGTCATGGAAGATCTAAAAACCTGCTTGGTCTTGTTACCAGATAGACAAACATTGCTGCAAATAGATGAGACCGCATTTTTCCAATGAACTTGTTTGTTGTTTTTATCTAATTTGGTTTCTAGCCAACCAAATTATAGTCACAATATTCACCAAGGCAACTTGTATCACAACCTCACACTGTGGTTTCCAATTTCTATCACAAAGCAACCATATTTCCTCAATTGAATTGAAATGCAGATTCAAGCCAATAATCTCACCAAACCAAGTCCAAATATTCACAACAAAGGGACATTCAAAGAACAAGTGAAAAGAAGTTTCAGAATGTTTGAAACATAAATTGCAGACATAAGGCAAAGAGCAACCTCTAAGAGTTAAATTCTCATCTATGGTTGATACAATTCTCCCCTCTCAAGGTTCTACTTCTCATCAGAATTGCACACTACTCTTAAGAATTAAACAATCCCCAACATAGTTTTAGATTAGTAGCTTCATTGAGCGTAATTAATGATCTAATTCCCAATCCACCTTGATCAAAAGGCCTGCATACTTTCTTCCAAGCTACGGTTACTATCTTCCTTTTATTGATGTCCCCGGACCAAATGAAATATTTTATCCATTTTTCCGAGTTTTTTAGCAAAGAAATTGGTCGGGCATAGATAGAAATTGAATAAATAAGCATACTGTGTATAACAGACTTAACCACTTGTATTCTACCAGCAATTTACAGCAGGGAGGCCTTCCAAGCAGCTAATTTTGCCTTAATTTTGTCTGCAATAGGCTGGAGATAAGCAACCTTGGGTTTCCCTTTGAAAATTGGAACCCCCAAATAAATGAAAGCAAATGACCCAATATTGAAGCCAATAATGAGAGATTTGCAATAACCTTTGTTAAGAGACACCACCAGAGAAAATGGTGGATTTTCTAGCATTTACCACTTGATCTGAAGCATTTGCATATCCTTAGAACAACTTCTTAAGAGCTACTAGGTTTGATTGTCTAACATTACAATAAACCATGATATCATCTGTATATAGGCAATGCGATGGGACACTAACATATCTAGTGCCTTTAATGAGATTTAACCTGCCATCCTGAACCAGCTTTGAGATATGTCTACTGAGAACATCTTCCGCTATAAAAAATAATAGAGAGAATGGATCACCCTGTCTAACTCGTCTTTTGCAATTAAAATAACCATGTAATTTACCATTAATGGATATAGAGAGAGTAGCAGGCTTGAGGATTGCCTCAATCCAATTGCAAAAAGTACTACAAAAGCCAAAAGATTTTAACACTTTGAGCAAAAAGGCCACTCAAGAGTGTCAAAAGCTTTGGTGACATCAATCTTAAGCGACAGGTTTCCACCAAATGACTTTGAGTGCAAGAGATTTGCTGCTTCTGAAGCCGGACAAAGACAATCTTTAATATTTCTACCATGAATGAAAACCCCTTTGTTCCTTAGAAATGAAAGTTGACATAATTTGGGCTAGTCTGTCAGCAATGACTTTTGATATAACTTTAAATTTGACATTGGCCATTGCAATGGGCCTATACTGATCAATAGTGTGGTGCATTAGGATTTTTTGGAATTAAAATCAAGGTGTTGGCATTGTAATTAGGCAATAACCACCATGTGTTGAAAAACTCAGTGACTGCATTGACTACATCAAGATGAACAATATCCCAATAGGTTTGAAAAAAGAAGGCACCAAAACCATAAGGACCCGAGGCACCATCTTTATTAAGGTCAAAAACAACATTTTTGATTTCAAGAGGAGTAGGAATCATTGTGAGTAACTCATTAACTCTATCATCTATAATTGAAGGGATCACTTCCTCCACTAGTAAATCATCCTGCAACACATCAGAGTTAGTACAAAATAAGTTTTTATAATAATGGACCACATGGTCAGCAAGTTGATGGGGATCAGTGATTGTATTGTCTCCATCTTTGATGACAGTCATTAGCTTAGTAGTGTTTTTTATCTTGGCTATTCGGTGGAAGTAGCTAGTGTTCCTATCTCCATCAGTGTGCCACTTGACATTAGCTTTTTTCTTGCTTAAACCAGTTTTGTCTCTGAAGAGCATTATCTAGCTTCTGCTGAGCTCTTTTCTCAATATCACTTAATGCATCATTATGACCAAATACCTGGATTTGATTCTGAACATCAGATAGCTCAACTTCAACTTCTTTAACATATGAATGAACATTACCAACACTACAAGAAAAATGTGTTTTAGCTTCAGAATTTTAGCGTCTGTCCCGACACGGACACTAATGTTTTTATCCATTTAATTTTTATTTTAAAAGACGCATTAATTATAGTGTCTGCCTAGGCAGACGTTAAAACGAAACTAAATAAAAAAAAATTTACAATATCTATTAGCTTCCGCCCTTGTTAACTCAAATGTTTTTTGATATTTTATTTTATTTACTATTATTATATGAACAGTGCAGCGTTTGTTTTATCAGACTCTAAATTAACATTAAATTAAATTTAAAAAAAAAAAAAAAGACAAAAATTTCTCCAAATTTTCCCACCTTTTTTTCATTACCAAATTTCAAAAGACAAATTGTTTTTCTTTTCTTAACAATATTTTATTCTTATTATTTTCCCTTTCTTTCCCAAATTTCACAAAGAAAACCGTATGTTGGAACAATCCCTACTTCCTTCATCGCCGCCGTCCTCCTTCATCGTTGCCGTTCTTCATCGTCGTCCTTCGACCTTCATCCCTTCATCCTTCAGTTCTCTTGTTTCCATAATCACTGTTTAAATCATCGAACTATGTAGTTCCAAATCCCTAGCACAGTTCCAAATCCCTAAATACTTACAAATCAAATCTCTTTGACGAAGCTTCTCTTTCTCTTGTTGATTTCGTTTACATCTCAGGTGTGTTGTTCTATGTTTAATTTTTGCTTGTTTTCATTTCATTTGATATTTGATATTATTGAAGGGGTTACTGGAAATCATAGCTTTGTTTTGGTTCCTGTGTTTTGGGATATAATATAGCTTTGTTTTGAGAGCAGGATTTGGTAAATTTGTTTGGTATTCTGGAAGCCGCACCCCCTGTGACATGTATCCTTAGTTCTAAAATAATTAAATCAATAGTTGTGTCATAGAAACATAATAAAGAAATATCTTTATTATGAATTGATATTTCTGGAGAGTGGATATGAATTTATACCATAGCTCACAAATAATATAGAAATATCTTTAGTCTTTCTATCCTATTTTTTTTATCTATGGTTTCATGTTAGCTTAAGTATCATGTATTATTTTGATTATAATTTCATTTTGTGTATATATTTGATGATATGTGTGTGTAGTTTAGAAGACCTTTCAACACTTAACTGATAATTTTCAAATGTATATTTAGAGAAAGCTCTTGAAGATATAGCTAACTCACTAGGTAAGAAGGATTGGAACTTCGTAACAAACCAAACTGGGTTACAAATTTAGAGAACAATATCACCTATAACTGCTCTGTAGTTTTGTTCATCTCAATCCAAGTTCACTTTATAATTTCGTTAAACTTTTTAGTTATTTGTCCAATGTTCCCTATAAATTGGTAATTAGGTAATTGGAAATTAGTTTAGTAGCTTCTATTTTGCTTTTTGAAATTTAATCATTGATTCGTTGATTGGTTTATGTGGTTGTTATAGTATGGTTCGTATGAAGCATTATAAGTATGGTTTGTGTGAAGCATTATAAGCAATATAGCATAAAATATTTTCTAAGAGAGCAGAAACATATAAATTTTTTTCTAAGAGAGCAAAACTTGGAGGAAGTTTTACAGGTGGAGATTTTAGTTCTTATTTATCTAACAATTTTGTGGAGCAGACAAAGACCACATACAATTTATTAACTTAGAGGATACTTAATTACTATATCATGATTGCAGTCACAAACAATGATAAACCATGATACTTAATTACTATATCACATTTTAATCGATGGTTATTCGTTTGTATGTCTAATACATGACTGGATATTTAATTTTCTTTTGATTATTTTGGTTCAGTTTGTTAGAGTGTTAGACTGTAACATATTTAACTGAGAGGGAGTCTTACTGTGTTAGACTGTAGCATATTGGAAGATAGCGACATGCCATTTGAGGCACTAGCAATTGAACCGCCACCGCTCTTGCTATGCCGCTCGTTATTGTGGCGTTTCAAAAAAGAATGATTACATGCCTAATTCAACTTTGTTCTGGCGTCTTCATGGTATAATTACTACTACTATACTCTACTATTATGTCATTTTTTTTTTATCTATGTTGTTTTGTATTACTAATTTTGAGTTACAATATCATAATCATTCTTTGTTTTTTGCAGCTAAGAAATCAGGTTATGGATATTAGATAAGATATGTTGAAAAAGAAAAATCTCAGTGTAAGCTAATGTTTGAGTGGTGTTAGTGTGTGTTGTTTTGTTGGATTGGTTTGTGTTAAGAGCCTTGTGTTAGCATTGTTCATTTCTTTCTTTGGTGTTAGTGGTGTGGTGTTGTAGTATGGGTGTGGGTGTTGGTTGTAGTGTGATAGAGATGTGAACCTTCCTAGTAATATGGGGCCAAAAGAATGGAAAGTTTATGCAAGGAAACGTGGGAGTAAGCACTAGCAGGTGCTTATCATGTGACAGTTGCACTATATAAGGAAATAATGAGTAGTAGATCATTTTAGCCTAGTTTTCTGTACTAAGTCAGTGGGACCACTCTTGGTTTAGTGGTATTGGGGAGTCTGCGTACTCTTTGGGGAATGATAGTGATTCTATCATTCTGTTAGCATCCTTCTCTATATTCCATAGTACTCTTACAGTTACATCACCTTATTACTTTATCATCAATAAAATACTATATCCATTGTTATCCATTTTCAGTTATACACACATTATACTTCATTATTACACATTACAGACCCATAACTCCATCAATTGGTCCGACCTGCTGGATCAAAACCATACACCTTACCCTTTTTGTTTGCTGATTGAGTTGCACGATGGAGAATCGAATTGTTGCGATAGAAGATCAGTTGGGAGATGTGAAAGATATGCTGAAAACCTTGATCGAAAAAATGCACACACAAGGTGTCGCAATTGCTGAGTTGAGTAAGCAAGCTGGGAAGAAACACACTGAGGGATCCAGTTTGAGTATCACAGAGGAGTCAAGTCAAGGCGAGTCTCGTCTTGCCGGCAAGAAGGTGAAGCTACCACTATTTGACGGCGACGATCTTGTTGCTTGGATCACACGAGCTGAGATCTATTTCGACGTCCAGAACACGGTGGATGATATGCGAGTGAAGCTCGCGCGTTTGAGCATGGAAGGAGCAACCATTCATTGGTTTAATCTTCTTCTGGAAACAGAGGATGATCTATCATGGGAGAAGCTGAAGAAGGCACTTATTGCGCGTTATGGAGGAAGGAGGTTAGAAAACCCTTTTGAGGAATTGTCCACGCTTCGTCAAACGGGTAGTGTCGAAGAGTTTGTTGAGGCCTTTGAATTGCTATCATCACAGGTAGGACGGTTACCTGAAGAGCAATACTTAGGGTATTTCATGAGTGGTTTGAAGCCAGTGATTCGTCGAAGAGTGCGAACGCTAAACCCTCAGACTCGTATGCAGATGATGCGTATGGCGAAGGATGTAGAGGACGAACTCAAGGAGGAAGATGATGACGGAGATAGAAGTGTGGGGAAGAAGCTGTTGGGCCGAAGTGAAGGAATTGGGCCTGGATTTAAAATTCGAAATGGGTTTAATCCGACCCAAAGGGATTTAACCCGGTCCAGCTATTCGGGTTGGAATAACCCGCCCAAAAAAACGGGCTCCTCAAACACAAACGCGAGTTCTAGCTCTAATTCGAACTCGTCTCTTCATTCTTCTGGACGGAAACCTGACGGCGAACGCCAGCGGTGGAGGGGGATGCGAATTGAAGAGATGGAGGAACGCAGGGCAAAGGGGTTGTGTTACAAGTGTGGTTTGAAGTTTCATCCAACGTTGCATAAGTGCCCTGAATCCTCGCTGCGAATCTTAATTCTGGGAGCAGGGGAGGCGATAAATGACGACGGCGAAATTGTGTCTTTGGAGGTGGGTGATGAGGAAGAGGAAGAGGAAGACCCTGGGGCGGAGTGTCAGGCGATTGGAGTGTTAGGAAGTATGGGGGAATATCGTACGATGAAGATTGGAGGTAAATTGGAGAATGTTGACGTGGTGGTATTGATAGACAGTGGGGCTAGTCACAACTTCATTTCTCCCAAGTTAGCCACTGCTCTAGGCTTGAAGGTGAAACAAGTTGCAGAAAGAAAAATCAAGCTTGGTGATGGTCATAAAATCGTTAGTAAGGGGGTGTGTGAAAATATTTCTCTTTGGCTGGGCAACATGGAGGTAATGGTTGATGCTTTAGTGCTGGATTTGGGTGGTTTGGATGTTGTGCTGGGGGTATCGTGGTTGTGTACGTTGGGAAAAGTTCTGATGGATTGGAAGGCTCTTACCATGCAATTCTGGCATCAGGGCAAATCAGTGACTCTACAGGGCCAAAGTGAGAATAAAGAGCAGCAGTGTTACTTGAATTCCTTTCTTGAAAATAGACAAGGGGACATCAATTGGTGGTTTCAATCTTTACACCAAGATGTTAGCAAGGGAGTTTGTGTTAAGGAGGAGCTGCAACCATTATTGAAGAAATTTGCTAAAGTGTTTCAAGACACTATTCAGCTACCACCCATGAGGTCCAAGGCACATCAGATTAAGCTTGTTCCTAACCATGGGGCTGTTAATGTGCGACCCTATAGGTACCCACACCATCAGAAAGAAGAAATTGAGAGGCAAATTGATGAATTGCTGAAGGTTGGAGTTATTAGACCAAGCATGAGTGATTTTTCTAGTCCTGTGATTTTGGTTAAAAAGAAAGATAGTAGCTGGCGGATGTGTGTAGACTACAGAGCTCTCAACAAAGCTACAGTACCTGATAAGTATCCTATTCCCATTGTTGATGAATTGTTGGATGAACTATTTGGCGCCACAATTTTTTCTAAGATTGATCTCAAGTCTGGGTACCATCAGATACGTGTACAAGAAGAAGACATCCACAAAACGGCTTTTCGGACACATAATGGTCATTTTGAATATTTGGTGATGCCGTTTGGGTTGATGAACGCGCCTGCAACGTTTCAAGCTATTATGAATGACTTATTTCGACCATTTTTGAGGAAGTTTGTCTTAGTGTTTTTTGACGATATATTGATCTACAGTAAATCAGTATCTGAACATGTGAATCACTTGGAGCAGGTTTTGACAATGCTGCTGAACCACTGTTTTGTAGCCAATCAAAAGAAGTGCAAGTTTGGGTGTGATCATGTGGATTATTTGGGTCATATTATCTCAGAACAAGGCGTGGCAGTAGATCCAGATAAGGTAAAGTGTGTTAGTGAATGGCCAGTGCCCAGAAATGTTAAGGGCGTGAGAGGATTTTTGGGACTCACCGGTTACTACCGGAAATTCATTAAGGACTATGGAAAGATAGCCAAGCCTTTGACAGAGTTGACAAAGAAAGATAACTTCAAATGGGGGCCAGAGGCAGCAGCTGCGTTCAATCAATTGAAGCAAATCATGACAACGACTCCTGTTCTTACACTACCTAATTTTGATATTCCTTTCGAAGTGGAATGTGAGGCTGCAGGAAGAGGAATTGGGGCTGTTCTAATGCAGCAAAAACAGCCAGTGGCTTATTTTAGCAAGGCTTTATCCGACGGTAACTTGGCAAAATCTGTTTATGAAAAGGAGTTGATGGCACTTGTTTTGTCAATTCAACATTGGCGCCATTATTTACTGGGCAAACCCTTTGTGGTATACACAGACCACAAAAGTTTGAAACATTTTTTATCTCAAAGAATTACTTCCCCGGATCAGCAGTGTTGGCTTGCCAAGTTATTGGGCTATCAGTTTGAGGTGGTGTACAAGCCTGGACCTGAGAACAAGGCTGCTGATGCTTTATCCAGGTACCATGGTGATGCGGATTTGACTGTTTTGTTGACATCTTCTCCTAGGCTGGTAGGGCAGAAGCCATGGGACAAGATTCAACAAGATGCTGATTTGGATTTGAACATCATGGTGTCTTCTCCTCAATGGCTGGAAGGGCAGAAGCTATTGCAGGAGGCGTCACAAGATGAACAAATTCAAAGGTTGATCTCTGAGTTGACTGACAAACCTGATAGCAAACCAGGATTTGCAGTCCAGCAGGGAATTTTGTTTTATCAGGGCAGGTTGGTTATCCCTGCTACTTCTCCTTCCATTCCTATGTTATTAGCCGAATTCCACAACACTCCTATGGGAGGCCATTCTGGTTTTCTGCGCACATACAGACGGATTGCTGCTAATCTTTATTGGATAGGAATGCAAAAGACCATTAGGGATTACATTCAGGCTTGTGATACTTGTCAGCGTCACAAGTATGCTGCTACCACACCCGGTGGTTTACTCCAACCTCTTCCCATCCCTAATGCAATCTGGGAGGACTTATCTATTGATTTTATCACCGGATTGCCTAAGTCCAAAGGATTTGAAGCCGTGCTGGTAGTGGTGGATCGTTTATCCAAGTATAGTCACTTTATTTTATTGAAACATCCTTATACGGCAAAGTCGGTGGCCGAATTATTTGTTAGAGAGGTGGTTAGGCTGCATGGTGTTCCTTCAACCATTGTCAGTGACAGGGATCCTCTGTTTATAAGTCACTTTTGGCGAGAACTGTTTAAACTGCAGGGTACACATTTGAAAATGAGTTCGGCGTATCATCCGGAGACGGATGGTCAAACGGAAGTGATCAATCGTTGCTTGGAGGGTTATTTAAGATGCTTTGCTTCGGATCAACCCAAGTCTTGGGCTTGTTGGATTCCTTGGGCTGAATATTGGTATAACACAACTTATCATGTGTCCATTGATAAATCTCCTTTTGAGGTGGTGTATGGTAGGTCTCCTCCTACAATGTTGAAGTTTTTGAGCAATGAAACCAAGGTGGCTGCTGTAGCATTGGAATTGGCAGAGCGCGATGAAGCTATTAATCAACTCAAGGCTCATTTGTTGAAGGCCCAGCAACAAATGAAACAGTATGCAGATAAGAAGCGTAAAGATACTCAGTTTGCTGTCGGAGAATGGGTGTTTTTAAAGCTGAGACCTCATAGACAGCAATCAGTCATCAAAAGAATTCATCAAAAGTTGGCTGCTCGTTTCTATGGCCGGTTTCAAATCATCGAAAGGATTGGGGCAGTGGCTTATAAGCTCCAATTACCTGCTGATTCAAAAATTCATCCGGTGTTCCATGTTTCTTTATTAAAGAAGGCTGTTGGCAATTATCCTATTCATGGGGACCTTCCTAAAGAATTACAACTTTCTGTGGATGAGGATGTTTATCCTGAGAAGATTTTAGGCTCTAGAATTACTTGGCAGGGTGGTAATGCTGTTCCACAGAGCTTGATTAAGTGGAAGCATAAATCCATAGATGATGTGACATGGGAAGATGATGCTTTTATAGCTGGCCAATTTCCAGATTTCAGCCTTGAGGACAAGGCTCTTTTTGAGACAGGTGGTATTGATAGAGATGTGAACCTTCCTAGTAATGTGGGGCCAAAAGAATGGAAAGTTTATGCAAGGAAACGTGGGAGTAAGCACTAGCAGGTGCTTATCATGTGACAGTTGCACTATATAAGGAAATAATGAGTAGTAGATCATTTTAGCCTAGTTTTCTGTACTAAGTCAGTGGGACCACTCTTGGTTTAGTGGTATTGGGGAGTCTGCGTACTCTTTGGGGAATGATAGTGATTCTATCATTCTGTTAGCATCCTTCTCTATATTCCATAGTACTCTTACAGTTACATCACCTTATTACTTTATCATCAATAAAATACTATATCCATTGTTATCCATTTTCAGTTATACACACATTATACTTCATTATTACACATTACAGACCCATAACTCCATCATAGTGTGGTGTGTATGATCTTCGTGATTTTTCATTGGTTAACATGCTGTGACGCTTCATTAGTTTCATTATTTTTTAGTGCTTTGGAAGTGGCTTTTCCATGTGATTAGCGCATAATTCAAAAGCCTATCACTTTGTAGTTAGCAATAGACACAAATTTCTGATTTCATTTTATCAACTGAGTTTCCAGCTTGAGAGAGTTGAATTTGTTTCATACTTGCAATTCGTATCTTACATAAACCACCTTAATATGTATGCATAAAGTTGAATTCTTTGCCAAATACTGGCCATTGACTGGACTTGGTATCTCACCCTGCTATTAATGTTATACCTTTATAGCAGATACATCTCTATAGTTTTGAGTCAAATGCAATAAAAGAGTCTCTATAGAGATGCAAGTAACGAATGTCATGTGCATTAGAAAGTCTTTAACCATTGATCAATGCCATGATGCTCTCTATAACAAGATGGTAAATTTAGTTGCAAGTCTGTGTTTTGCGACTTTGAAAACCTGTAGATAGCTAGCTTGTGCCTTACTGGAAGATGTAATTGTATCTAATCTTATAGTATAGTAGGCTCCTGGCCAATATGATATTAGGTTCCTTGCCAGCACTTGCAGAAAAGAAGTGGTGTGTGCATCTCATATGAATATGTTAAGTTTAGTGGGAATCGTAAGGGATTTGGGCTCCTTAAGCACCTTAAGCAAGTGGTTTGGGGTTTATTTTGTATGGTGTTTGTATTTATGGGTTCTTGGTTTGGTGTGCTGGTTGTTGAGATTATATTTAAATGATAATTGATATTGCTATGTCACATTCCCAGGCAAGGCATGGAACTCGTTCTCCAACAAAGAAAAGGATGAGGTAGTTGGATAATTTGTCAGCTCATTTGGAAGTTCTTATAAGGGATGTGAAAGATCGGCAGTTATCTTTGGAGAAAGTTCCTTCTTGGCTAAATGGTTGGAAGTCTCCTTGGCAGGGAAGGCTCAAGGGTGGTGAGCAAATTGGAAGAGGGGAGGAAGAATTATATGAACTTGGAATCAGGATCAGAGAAAGATTTCCATGTTTGTTTGATGAGGATTATCACCCAAACATATATCCTATAAAGGAAACTCAGGTGAATCTACAATTTTTTTCCTTGTATGTATTTGCTCTTTTGAAATTTCCTTTGTCTTCATACTAGTTTATTATTTTGGTTGTGCTGAAGTATGTATTGATTTTTCTTTTGCCTTTTATTTTTCGTTGTTCACTCTGTCTTAATTATGGATGGAATTTGTGCTAATTTAGTCTTGCTTCTCATTTGTATTTTTGGTTTGAAATGTACTGACTATTGTACTCTTTTTTTGCTTGATTGTTTGAAGTTCTAAGATGGGCGTGGCTCATAACACCGACGGCATGGACGATGATACCTTGGAGATAGGATTGGGTATGCATCTCTTTGGTTTACCTGTCGTTTTAATTTTCTATCGGGATTAGATTCTTCGATGTTGTTTAGACACCAGTCATTGCTGTTATGCATGAAAGAAACATTTTGCTAGCAAGACAGCTTGATTTGTCAATCAATATATATAATTAACAGTATTCATTCTGTTTTGTCTAGTTTCACCATAATTTATTTGTGTGTTCATTGATGTTGCAGAATACAAAACTGTATCTGGAGTTGTTGGTACATTGGTCATTCTTGAGAAAGTTAAGGTAACATTGACAGTATGCTTACTGATATTCCTATGGAATATTCTGATATTTTTATCTTCTCAATGCGAATGATTTCTTAATGGTGTGACTAAATGTTACTTTGGTCAATGGCATTAGGGACCCAAATATCAAGAGATTGTCAATATTTGTTTGGGCGATGGAACTACCCGGCGTGGACAAGTTCTTGAGGTTGATGGTGAAAAGGCTGTTGTTCAGGTGAGAGCCTTCACCATACATAACCATCGTTCTTTTAGTTAATCAAGATTTTTATGTTTATTTTTAATTTAACAATAACCACCATAATGTTCTTAGCTTCCTAGTAGTATTTTTAGTCAACGCACCTTCATGATCATTGTTTGATTTATTCATGTAGCATCACATTAGGGTAGAGAACCAGAAAATTGAAGCTGCTCGAGCTGAGGCTGCTAGAGCAAGTGCAGAAGAGGAAGATGATGAACTTTGATGGTTGTAGATTGAGTTATTTTGATGGTTGTAGACTTTGTGGATTATTTGGATGGATTGATATTGATGGTATAAGTTAGGACTATTTTGATGGGTTATATATATTTTGTGGGATATTTAGGTGGGTTATGTATTATGTGGGATATTTTGGCGGGTTATATATTAGTGGGTTATATTTTGATTGATGGTTAGTTAGGACTATTTTGATAGGTTATATATTTTGATGGATGTAGCCCTTTTTTGTTGACATTATATATGATTATATATTAAAAATATTAGGTCCAGTAAAGAACTATTTAATTTATATTTTAGATGCACTAATACTAATTGTTTGTTGATTTTCCATCAGCTACAATGCTATATTAAAAAAAAGAAAAACATTAGCGTCTACTTTTAGTTGACATTATATTATTAAAAAACTAATTTATAGCATCTAACAAAAGCAAACGCTAAGATTAGCGTCTGCTTTTAGTTGACACTATATTATTTAGAAACTAATTTATAACATCTAATAAAAGCAGACGCTAATAGTAGCTAAAGTAGCGTCTATTAGACGTAACTGTTAGCTTCAGGCAATTAAGCGTCCACCATGATACAGACTCTAAGTAGACGCTAAATGCTCGTAGCGTCCGTTTTTTGGTGTTTAGCGTCTGTTTTAGGCGGACACTCCAAAGCAGTTTTCTTGTAGTGCAAAGACCTCCCTATTTCAAACTTTTAACTTCTTCTTGAGTAACTTTAACTTGCTAGAAAGGATAAACATTGGGCTGGCAACAATGTTTGTTTGCCAAGAAGTAGCTACAATATCTCTACAAGTGCTATCAAGGGACCACATTTTCATAAATTTAAATTCTGAAACAAAAGTAGAATTACTGAAGTGAAAATCAATCAAAATAGGGAAGTGGTCGGATTTGTTTGTAAGAAAATCTACAAGAAACATTATATTTAGCTGCGGATTTTTCCAAAGGTAAATTTGTAGGACATAATTACGATTTTCGTAGGAAACAAGGTTAATCATTAAAAATAGTTTTCCAATTTTCCTACATATTTATCTTTGAAAATCAGGGAATTTTTTTAATAGAAAACATGTATATATTTGGTTGCAAATTTTATTTTGAAAAATCCGGATGAAACTATTTTTCATTGACTATTAAATTTATAAAAGCTTTTTTAGCTGACAATTTATTTGAGTGACCATAGAGATTATTATTGAGAGGTTTAGGGGTGGTCTCTTGTGGCATTTGCATTGGATTGTCTTTGTACATAATTGTATTAGAATTAATTAAAAATTAATAGTAGCATGTGTCTATGAAATATTTACTAAAATTAAGGAAACATGTTTTAAATATTTTATTTTTAAAAATAAAATGAAATGTCATTTACAAATTTATCCTTTGTTCAAATTGATTTATATAAATATTTAACGGGAGCTGGCTTGCTAACATACTCTCACATGTTTTTAGGTAAGAGTATCTTAGTAACTTTATATATATAAATAGAAAGTACCAATTATGAATTTCAGACACCAATTCACATATTACACATGTACGGTCCATAAATCACCTTTTTTTTTTTAAATTAAAAAAAAAAATGGAAAAGCATTTAAGAGAGAGGAAACACATTACTCCTTTTTAATACAATATAAGTCATTTTGATCATATTACACACATTAAAAAATGTAATTAATGTTGTATAGAAAAAAATTATGAGTTATTTTACAAAATTGTCCTTCTTTAATGGTGTGAAAATGATAAATTGAAGAATTGAAAGAATAGAGAGTAATAAATAGTAAAAAATATAATAGGAATTAAATGCTACATTGGTAATGTAAAACAACTTATATTTTGGTAAAATTTGTTTTCTCAAAGTAAATTATATTTTGCCACCAAGGGAGTAAAAGCCAATAAAAGTAAAAAAAAATAAAAAAAATAGGCTTAAATGTGGTTTTGGCACCCCAAGTTGCATAATTGTGCGATTTTGGCGGCTCAAGTTTCAATTGTTTGATTTAAATCTCCTAAATTTCACAATTGCTCGATTTTAGACCCCAAATTTCAATTGCTCGAATTTGACCCCTTAAATTTATCCGCTTTTGCTTTTGCTAGTTTCTCTTTGATATTTTTGAATAAAAAAGGTTTATGTGGCCTTTTAAAAAAAATATTTTAAAATAAATAAAAAAAGTTATTGGTATGCATTATTTTAATTCTTGTAATTTAATTATTTCTATTCAGTTTTATTTATTCTATTGTTTATGCTATAATTACATAACCTGATGGATGTACACAATTAGGGAACGTTAGTGATACCTAGTATTGTGCCTCAAAACCGACAGCTAACACTCTTAGGGTTAGTGATACCTAGTATTGTGCCTCAAAACCGGCAGCTAATCCCGATCGATTAGACAATAGCTTACTCACAATAGTGGTTAAGGGTCAATGAACTAATGCAACCAAGCTTAATTGACTACATATTTAGAGTCTAATCATTAGTATAGGAATGTGACAATGTGTCTAACACAAGGTTCCTGTCTATTAATTAAGGTTCTTTATACTCGTAATTAGGGTAATTACCGTACGCGATTATTACTAATTATAATAGTTCACCAATAATAAAAAGGAATAGTCAACGATATAGCACCACTTACCCAGCAGGAATAAGGGAGGGATTCCAACTACTTAACCTATCCTCTTAAATTGTCTTTTTTTTAGTTTATGTTCTCTGTTTCTTGAATCTAAAAATATCCCAACTTATAAAGCGGAGGTAATCTCAACAAATCCTAGAATAAGCTTTGTAACCTAGGCGTTGTCCCTGTGTATACGAACTCATTCTACTCAGTAGAGTGTGAATTATTACTCGACGACAGAATGGTACACTTCCCAGACCGTATTCACTTAGCCACCAAGTTGCCTTCCATAGTACTACGATGAACCAATCGTACTGCGATGCTTGGATTTGCTTCAAAAATAAAACTGAAGATTTTGTTCTTTTCTTGTGCGCTAAGTTTTCCTCCCATCATGCTACAATGGATGCCATCGTGCTACGATGGGAAAATCAGATTTTTTCTCCAACACAAAAGTTGTATTTCTTTGTCTTAGCTTTCCAACGCAACTGACCGTGACTCAATCCGATACTCGTAGCTCAAGTTATTGTCCGCAGACTGAGACTTGCGTATTTTCTTCCTTTTAGCCGCTTTTCATGCATTTTCTTCAATTCTTGACTTATTGGACAAGTAGCATCACTTCTTTAGGTTTTTGCCTTGTAATTGGTCTAAAATTAGTACTAAACTAATAATAAATATTACTAAAAACATCGTATAAATTACTGTCATCAGTACTCAAACTCCAAAAAAAAAAAAAAACTAATGTAGTTCAAAGATTCAAAAACTAAAACATAATCATTAGTAGAGCGGCTAAACATACAAAATATTACGTCAAAATAAAAAGTTCACAATTTCTAAATATTCCCTAGTAGGTGATGTTGCTTCATGATCCTTAGTTAGTGCTAACTAGACTCACTTAAGAAGGAAGACCTAACATCTCTTGGCGATTCTATGTTTGTTGCCAGAAAAAACATATAAGACAATGATTAGCAATATCCAAGTTATTTTTTTGCAACAACAAAAGAAAGAGATTTTGATTAATTCTATGGCATAAGAAATGCCTAATCTATACAACAAAAGTCTCTCCCTATAAGAACTAAAAAACCAGTCCCAATAATAACCATATAACAATAAAAATTGGAACTGGTTTAAAACAACTAGGCAGCAGCCACAACAGTTAAACTAATTGCACTAAACAAGTCAAAAAATGGAGGCCTTCAGAATTGCAAAGAACCCAAATGAAACTCCTAGGCTCTAAACATCAAACAGAAGCTAAATATACTCCTAAGCAAAAGATAATGGCCAGCTTCAAAGAGTCATTCAAACCAAGGATTAGTAATCACTCGCGAACACCACATGATCTGGTCCTTGCCACAAGAGATACCAACAGAACGCAGACGAGGAAACTGCATATCCGCATAAACTGAGCAAGGAGTTTGGAATACAACCGAAGAAATTTGCGAATAAAGTAATTCACTCCTCTGACATGAACCTTCATTTACACTAAACAGCAAACCAAAACTGAATATCCACAAACAAAAGCCAAAACCAAATGAAACTAGTCATGAATTAAACCTCTCATTCTCATACAAATTAACGGATTTGAATTCCATTCATAAAGGTTACATGAGAAACTCTTGTCACGAGCTTTTAATATTTTCCAACTAGAAACCTTAATCTCTTCCACCACTTTTTCCCAATTAAAAATATCATTGAATGAATACAATAAATTGCATAAAATTTGAGTCAAATGAGCCAAATATATATATTATCAAATAAAGTACACATAATAATCAAAACAAGATTGAATTAAGAAAAGAATACAATTATAACTTAAACAAAACAAGAGGGGAAAAAGTTAATTAGTTCATTCTACTTCATCAAACAATTTTTAAAACCGTAAAATAATCATCTAATGATGTTCAAATCATATAATGGAATCTATCAATGTTTCTTCAAAAAACACTCAATGTTGCAAAATCAAAACAAGAACCAACTTCAGATGATTGCAGAGATGTGTCCAAAAAAAGGAACTTTTGTCTAAATTATTAGAAAATTATATTTAATTGCCATATAGTACATCTATTGTTGTACCATTTTTCATACATTATAGTTTGTTTTTATCTGAATTGGTAATTAAAAAAAGATCAATAGTATAAACTATTTGTGAATATAAAGAATGGCATAAACTAGTTGCAATTTATATATTTTTACTTGTAACAAAGGCATAAGTGGGGTAACAATCAACTTTGAGGCTTTAGTTTTATTTTTATGCATGGCTTGATCTGCATCAACTTGTCTCCCTTGTTGAAGCTGATGGAGTTGGTGAGTTGAAGTTGATGAAACTTCACTTTTCTCTTTTTAGGAACATAAACAACAAGCGCAATCTCTTTAATTTGTGGATAGGGTATGTTTTCTTAGGTGAATGGTCTTTTCTATTGCAATATGCAACTGATACATACAGTTGCATTGTATTTTTAATGCTAATCATGGTCAAGAGATGAAATCTTATTTTCTGTTTTAATGACTCTATGCAGATGGCTAACTTTCACAAATAGTAAGTAAAACTACAATTTGTTTGTTTAGTAATATTTTTTTAAAATAAAATTGAAGAAAATAGATAAATTATGGTATTAATGGCATTGTGTGTTTAGTAAATATTTGTTTGCTTCAAGAGGTATTAATGGTATTGGCAAGAAGTTTATTTGTTTGCTGAGAAGCTTTGTTATGTTGTGAATTAGGGGTCAGAATAGTGAGTTCTATTATAATGTTGTGCTGATTGATGGGTAGAAGGTGCCATGATATTTTGTACCGGTGTTTGATTCTTTTATCTCAAATTGTACTGGTGTAAATCGTAGTTGTAGCACTTACAACTTGTATATCTATGAAGTAAAGTTGTTTTGATTATGTTAATTTGTCGAGTATAGGTTCTGAACAAATGGTAGAGGTTGAAGAGTTGACAGGAGACTCTAATGAACACGGAGTTTGGCTTTTAGCTAAGACTGTAAGTGATACTACATCGCGATGTCTATTGTTGGTTGTTTGCAGAGTCTTGGATTTCTAACCTAGATGGCTATCTTCTGAAAAAGGTATTCATTAATTTGTAAACATGTTTTGTTCACTTTCACGCAATTTGCAAGAATCTAATCTGTTTTTAAGTAGGTATATTTCCTGATGTCTTAGAGTGCAAAGTGAGGCGGCATTTTGATGAAGGAGATCAGGCATTATAAGATTATTTTTAATTTAATTTGTTCCTCAAGCATTAGTCCTAAGTCAATTGATACATATTGGCTATGTCTGTGTGTGTAAGGTTTCAGCTTTAGTAATAGGAGAATTTTATACAAAGAATGAGCATTTTCCGGGATTTGCACGACCTTTTGTGTTCAATTCCATATTGGCTCTTATGTGTTACTATAGGATTTTGAATGAAACAAACATTGAAAAGGTTAGCATAATCATTTCTTACTGTCTTATTTTCAATTCCATTATTTTCCTTGTGGCGCTTAGGTACTGATAAGTTGACACTTTATTCACAACTTAGCTTTATGAATTTAATTATTTATGTTGCTGGTTTTTGTAGGTACATTGTCTTTGAAACTTGATTGACGCTCTTGAGGAAGCAACAACTGTTGATACAAAAGCCGAGCAAATTATTGATCAGATTCATCTATGATAAGTTTTTGAAAATGCGTTGTCCGTTAGTTTTTGAAAATGGTTGATTAGCAACAGGATATGGAATGGGAGTTTTAGTATTTGAACAAAATTTAGCCTAAGTTTAAAGATGTAAATTTCTTACATGTTCTTAGTATTTGATGAACTTATGTAAGACCTACTTATTATTGATTATTGAGTTTTTGTATTTAGACACTAACTTTTTATTATAGAATTGTGTTTTGGTTTATTAAAGTAGATCATATTTAATTATTTTTTTTAATCTTGGATCTCAGAAAACTAATCTAGGTGAATATCCCTATAATTTGAACAAGAAAAGTGATCTTGAGGCACTAATAATTTGTATATTTTACTGCGGATTTAATCTGGGATTTTACTTGCGGATTTACCTTAGGGTTTTCCTACGGATTTTATCCGAGGAATTTCCTATGGATTTTATCTGAGGAATTACCTGCAGATTTACCTTATAAACAATTATCTATGATGGTATTAGCTGAGAACCAAAATTCGCAGGAAATTTTATAGGAAATATGTTTTTTGCAAATTTTTGGTCCGAATCCGCAAAAAATTCCGCAGGAAATAGGCAGATTTCTAATAGTGTAATGCATTAAAACAAACATGTACAATCAACATAAACATATATGAACATGAACAATAAGAAACAATTGCATTAATAAAACTTTAGACTAACGGTGAACATTAATCATGAACGCATATTTTTCTACAAAACAAAACAAGTTAATCAAATGTCAAAATCAAAGAGATCTATCTACCTATAACAAACAGAACTAAAATCAATAAATAAAAAAGGAAGAAAAGGGTACTATTTCACCATGTTGGCTTCTTCCTCACTTGAACTTTTAGAGTTATTGGAATTTGTTCCTTCACTTGAAGTATCCCAAGAAATATAAGTTCTTCTCTTCTTTTGGATTTGGAACCTCTCCTTTTTTTTCTCTTTAATATCCTCTCCTTTTTTTCTCTCCAATTTTTTTATGTGTCTTTCTCTCTCATCATCACTTATTTATTTTTTATTTTTCTCTCTTCACACTCACAAAATAAGAAATTTGAGAGGAAATTAGAAAAAAAAAAAAAGGAGAGGATCCAAATCCTCTTCTTGTTTACCATCTTTGGAGGATTTGAACTTTCTTTGCCCTTGTTGAGAAGTGGGCAATCCGATTTATAGTGATTGGATTTGTCTCATTCATAGCATACACCTCCCTTCTTATTTCCTTCGTCATCATCAATCTTGGATGATTTCTTATGATACCTAGCTACATTCTTGTCCGAAAATTTTATTCCATTTTTCTTTACATATTTGTGATATCACTTCACAAAAGATTCATCTCTTCACTATCTGCATCATCATCATTGTCACTTCCATTTTCTTGATCTTTACTCATGGACTTTATGGAAGTAGTCTTAAAAGCTTTTGACTTTATCTTGTCCTTTTCCATGTTGTTTTTTCTTTCTTTTTACTTTTCTCATATTCAGCTAATGCCATGAGCTCTTAATGATGCTCGTCAAGTTTTCCCAAAAAATGTTATGAGGTTGAGTGTTGTCAAATCATCAACTTCTTTAATAGCCGTCACTTTAGGGGCGGCTTCTACGGTGGGCGAATGCCTCATGTCTCTCACGCGTGCACCATTCAAATAATAAATCTGGCTCATTCAATATTAAAAGTTCAACATACTTATGTAACACCTGATCATTTCATTTTATTAATTGAGCATTTAAATTTTTAACAACATAAATTCATTCATCATCAAAATATAAAAAGTTTCCGTTCTTTTTCCAAAAAAAAAATTGGATCTTTTTTCCCGAATAAAGATTGAAACTTTTTTTCAGAAAAAACTCTGGAATTGTATTTATCTAATATGAAACTTTTTTTCCAAAAAAATCGGGAATTTTTTCCAAAAAAAAAAAATCAAAAATTTTTTTCCGGAAAAAGAATGGAAACTCTTTTCCAGAAAAAATAAAAAACTTCTTTTCTGAAAAAAATATCGAAACATTTTTCGCAAAAAAAGATCGGAAACTTTTTTCAGAAAAAACTCTGAAATTGTATTTATATGAATTTGAAACTTTTTTTCCGAAAAAAAAAATAAAAAATCTTTTCCCTAAAAAGATCGGAAAGTTTTTTCTCAAAAATAATCAGGAACTTTCGCGAAAAAAGATTGAAACTTTTCTTTCGGAAAAAACTCCGGAATTGTTTTAATCTAAAATTGAAACTTTTTTCGTGAAAAAATCAGGAACTTCTTTTCCGAATAAAATAACGGAACTTTTTTCGCGAAAAAAGATCGAAATCTTTTTTTTGGAAAAACTCCGGAAGTGTATTTATCTGAAATAGAAACATTTTTTCCGAAAAAAAAAAATCGAAATTTTTTTACCGAAAAAGACCGAAAAGTTTTTTCTCGAAAAAAATCAGGATATTTCGCGAAAAAAGACCGGAAACTTTTTTCCGAAAAAACTCTGAATTTGTTTTCATCTGAAATCAAAACTTTTTTTCATGAAAAAATCAAAAACTACTTTTTCGAATAAAATTATGATATAGTCAACTCACAATAAAATCTATAGACATTCATAATCTAATGGTCTTTAGCACTTGCTCACGGGTGAGACACATGATAACCTCTCTCACCCTAGCCTGAGCCCACTTTAGGCTGCCACTCTTTACTCAAACACCACAAGATTTTATTAGAAGTCACTTTTTTGGCCACCAATTTACCAAGCCTGGGTGGCAATGAATCGAACCAACTCGAATAAGGTTCAAGACTTGATTTAATAATTGATTCGTTGAACTTGGTTCATGAACATAATGAGCCAAACTTGAACTTCATATTAAATTTTGTTATTTAAATGAGCTGAACTTGGATTATATGTAGTTCGGCTCGTTTGGTTCACGAGCTAACTCTATTATATATATAACACTTAAAAATATATTTTTAAGATTTAAATATCATTTTTGTCTTTGCATGTTCGCGAATTTTTTTTTAGTCCTTGTATATTTTTTTGTTGCAAATATATCCCTAAATGTGCAAATCTTCTTGGCTTTAGTCCCTATCGTTAAAAAACAACTGTGTTTGTGGCTAATTAGCTATCAATTAGCTACAAATACAGTTGGGAGGGACTAAAACCAATAAAAAAGTAGTGTTTATCACCATCTTTAAGCAATTATGTATTGCATCAGTTGCTTGGATATGGTGATAAACACTACTTTTTATTGATTTTAGTCCCTCTCGACTGCGTTTGTAGCTAATTGGAGGGACTAAAACCAACAAGATTTGCACATCTGGGGATGTATTTGCTACAAAAAAATATATAGGGACTAAAACAAAAAATTCGCGAACATATAGGGACGAAAATGACATTTAAACCTATTTTTAAATAACACTTCAAAAGTAATTTTAAATTTATATATATTTGATTTTATACATTTATATTTATGTAATTAATTTTTTTTTACAAATATATAATTGATTTTTTTAAAGATATATAATACTTTAAAGTAACTAAGGCAAACACTTCACAATAATAGGATAAAAATGAGTAACATTAAAATTGATACACAACCACATGCATAACGGTGTGTTTTTACGGATTTGAATAATAAATAGTTTTCACATCGGAGTGTATATAAAAATAAAGAGTAAATAAAAAAAAATTCATGTCAAACTCTTGAGTTGAGTTTCGAGTTGAAAACGAACTAAACCTAACCAGTCGAACCGAATTGTGAGTGAACTCTAAACGAGTCGAACTCGAGCTGAAAAAAGAGTTCATATTGAACTTGAACCGAGTTTCAAGTCGAACCAATTCTTATTGAATCGAGTCGAGTTCAAACAGGTTCGATTCGACCGGACTCATTTCCGGCCTTAACCAAGCCCATGCGAAACAATTCAAACTCTTGAGTCAAAGTATTAATCTTAGATTGTTTCACATCATTTGGTACCCTTGTGGGCTACCTCCAATGTGTCCTAATCTCTTTAGCCGAATTTGATGAGCGTCGAACTCACCAAAATTAATAAAGACGAGCGTCGAATTTGACCAACTTTGATATTCAATCAAATTTAGAAACAAAATTGAAAGATGGGGTTTTAGTTTGAAGATAAAGTAAACATAAACAAAATCAAATAAAATTGAAAACAATGATCTAAAAACAATCCATCCAAGGGGTTTTACAGTATTGAGTTTAATTTAATCCTTAACCACAAATATATATTCATATGTTAATCTCATTCTTGGTTGTGAATACAATAATAAGCTCAGCAGAATTCACAAATTTAATATTAGAAAAGCTTCTAGAATGAAGATTAATCAAGAAAAATGAAATAAACAAACATATATATACATATATACACTGAGCATGAAAAAGAGAAAAAAAAACATAAACCAAATTGTGAAAAGAAAGAGGAGATTCAATGCAAAGTGAAAAAGAACACAAAATGTTTTGAATAAAAGAACATGAAGGTTTCAATAGAAAAAAAAACTGGGAAGATAGAGAAATAGAGATGCGGCTGACTTTTAGTTTGTTGGCTGCTTCACTATTTGAGACTTTAGAAAAATGCTCTTTAGCCCTTTTTATTTGCTATCCAGGTATTCCGTGTTGACGAAAATATTCTGAAGACAAATTTTAGAATTTAAATTTCAAAATTAATTATTTTTGGAACCTATATTTCAAAATACACTTATATGTATTATTTTCGATCAAATTAGCTATACAAGTTGAACTTGGAACTTACAAACTGAATTGTGTTTTATTTTTGAAATTTTTTAACGCTTCAGAACTTACTATCCAAAGTATTTTTTTTTTTAAAATTATTTTTACTTCGGAATTTAACATCCGAATTGTGTTTTTTTTTTTGAAAAAAATAATTATACTTCGGAAATTATGAACCGAAAACGGGCACTGACATTTCCTCGTTGTTGTGTTTTCTTTCTTTAACTTGGTTTTCCTTTCTTTGTACTCACCGACTCTTTCATAACCCAATACAAAATATTTTTTCCTTCGGCCAGAACCGTTATTTGAGCAATGCCGAATTCATCAATGTTTGGTTTCAATTCAACCGGAGGTTTCACCATCCTAACACATACCTATATAAACCAATACAATAACTACATATCAGAAACGTGCTTTACAAAGTTGAAAAACCAAAATTCTGTCAAGTTTTGATTTTATCTTCCAAAATAATTTTGGAATGCACGTTCCAAAATTTACGTTTACAGATAACGCTTGAAAACTCAAAGATAAACCGATTAAAGTATACATTACATATTGGATGGCACCAAATAAGTGTAGGAACCCTCTATGAGTGAATAAACGTTGATTTCAATACTTCAAAACGTGAAGGAAAAAAAAATCAACTTGTATAGTCATTGATCGAAAATAATACATATTAGTGTATTTTGGAACATAGGTTCCAAAACTAATTAGTTTTGGAATTTAAGTTCCAAATTCTATCTTAAGGATAATTTCGTCAACACGGGAGCCTAAGTAGTAAATAAGGGGGCCTAAAGAGCATTTTTCGAGACTTTATTATCAGGTAATTAGGTTTATCAATTGGGCCCTTAAATAACTGATTTCTTTGTTTGGGTTTATTGGGCGCCTTAGTTCAAGTTCACTTCAGATTGTTTTTATTTTATAAGTTTTATTTCTCTTTTACTTTTTTTTTTTTGAAAAACTTCTTTTATTTATTCTAGATAATAAAAGTATAGTACTACTAACTTTCATAATAATCAAATATGGAAAATAATTTTATTTGGATTTATATTTTAATAGTTGACTACGTTCTGGCAAGTGGACCAGTTTGTCATCGAGTAATAATTCACACTCTAGGTGTCTAGAATGAGTTCGTATCCACAGGGATCGTATCAAACTTTCGCTAGTGCTATTCTAGTTCGTGTGTTTTTGCATTCGCTTTGGTTTTTAGGAAAAAGGTTTTAATTTATAAAAATAGCGATATGCATTGCAATAAAAATAAAGGTTTTGATTCAGAGACATAGAGGATAAATATGGTGGTTGAACTTACTCCATCCTTCATACTTGGCATAATCGGTTTATAACATAGTCATTCGTATTATTATCGGGTGTCGATTCTATCCTTATTTTAGTAGTACCTTACTGCTACCCTATGTAGGCAAAGTCTCCCTACTTTTGCAACTAAGGCACCTACGAGAGCCTAACCTCGCTTTGTCACATACCCTCATTACTAGATAGAGTTATTTACATACATGCATTATGATCATCGACCATCCAATAGCCCTAGATCTTAGTTACGGTTATTCAGTTTCTAATTGTTATGTTACAACTAGTTCCTGATTCTTCCTCTAATTATTAAGTCATAACTAGTTCAAGATTGTTTTGCCGTTTCTTTAATCTAGTGTTATTTATTACTAGTTCCGGACAAATAATAGTGAGAAACATAATATGCTAATATTAAAGTAAACCCTAATTATTTATTCTAAGGCGTTGTCGTTTATCTGGCCAGATTCCGACTAACGATATTAAAGTAAGAAAACAAATAACAAATACTAATTTATAAATGGGATTTATTATAACTTTGACTCAATTACATGACCCAAATATTCATCGAGGAGTTCATCTTCTCCACCACAACCTAAGGAATTATTACAAAAGACTACATAATTAAATTACAAGAATCTAACTATAAAAAGCCTAAAGAAATCATACCTTGCTGAGTTAGTTTTCCCGTAAGGGGAGAAAACTATGCCCTTAGAGCTCTTCCGAACTTCTCTCCAAAAGGAATAGAAAGTTCTTCTATTTCTGAATGAAAAATAATGAATTATGGAGGCTCTATTTATACTTTTCGTAATGGGCCTCAACAAGCCATCGTGACACGCTAGGTCCATCGTGTCACGATGAGAAGATTCAGTTTAAAATTATAACTGATCCTGTGCATTTGATCAGCGTGGTCACCAAGCAAAGCCATCGTACTGCGTTGAGCTTCATCGTGGTACGATGCTAAGATTCTCTTCAAAAATATAATTGATTCTGTCTTGGCAAGCAAGTAGCTTCCATCGTGTCACGTTGAGTGCCATCATGACACGATGTGCTGTTTTTCTTCATTTTTGGGTTTTTTCTTGTCTTTTGCGTATCTTCACTTTGTCTTGAAGTTTTTTCTCGATTCTTCAGGTTTTTATCGATATTTGGGCCTGTCTTGGTCATTTTACTACTGATAATACTACCTAAAATACTGCAGAAATTTCTGTCATCAATAGTGTAAAAATATTTAATATTGTGTAATTTTTTATTATTATATATAGGGTTAATAGGTCTTTACCTCCTGCAAAGTAGCCGTGTTTTGCTTTACCCCATATAATTTTTTTTTAAGTTTCCCCGCTTGCAAAATATATTTTTTTGGTTTTGCCCCTTGGGTGCAAGGTTTTGCACTTTTTAAATCGGTTGAACAGAAAAACTGATTTAAAAAACATAACTTTTTAAATCGGTTGAACAAAATAACTGATTTAAAAAGTACATCCAAGGGAGAAAATCAAAAAATAAAATTTTGCAAGGGGGGAAACTTAAAGAAATTTTTTACAGGGGGTAAAGCAAAACACGGCTACTTTACAGGGGGTAAAAACCTATTAACCCTTATATATACGATTTAAAATATAAAATATATATTTAATGAAAAAACGATTCGACACCGGTTTAACTGGTTAACCCTTGAAATAATACGCATTTCAGTTTAATTATCGGTCCGATTCTGATTACCTTGCTTTTGAAAACTTGTCTTCCTCTTCTTTTTTGTACAATTTTTTTAAGTTCAGTCCTTAGTAAATTTTAATGGTAATTTTAGTCCTCTATAATATTGTAATTTACAAAAATAGTCTTTATTTTGATTATTTCTTTTATAAAAAATAGATATTTTTAGTCCTCGAAATAGTCCTCAACTATAATTTAAGCAATATTATTTCTTATTTTAACTATAATTTAGTTAATATTTTTTTAATTGTCTGGCCACACCAATCTGAAATGTCCCCTGTCAAACACCTTGAATGCAATATCCAATTCTTGTTTCTTATATCAAACCTAATAATTTCTACACCACACCCAAGGATCGATTAAGAAAAGGGTAATAGGTCTTTCCTCCTGCAATATAGGCGACATTTGTAATACTCCATAGAAAAAAAAAAAATTTAGGATTCCCACCTTGCAAATTTTTTTTAATTTGCCTTACCCCCTTGCCCAACACATGACAGCTTAGTTTGCTGGAATCTCCACGTGACACCACCCGTGAAAATTAATAAAATAAAAAAAATTTAATTCAACATAATATAAATCCACATCATTTTTAGTTTTTTTAAAAAACAGAATTATATTTTTAATTTTTTCTGATTATATATCCAAAATTATTATTATTATTATTATTATTATTATTATTATTATTATATATCCATTTTGCTGAGAACAATCAGATCCCTTATTTCCCAAAAATTTTCTCTCTCTTCTCACCGGGTTTCTCTCCTCTTCTCTCTCTCTCTCTTTCTCTAACTTTGCTCAAGAACATTCATATGTTCTTCAACCAACCCAGAAAGCGATGCGTTTTCCGGTGGTGGTGCGGCGGCCGTCACGGCGGCGCCACCACCGGCAAACTAAAAAAATTTCCTTTTTCTAAAAAAACAATTGTTCTTAAATCCTGTTCTCTTTTGATTTCAAAAATCAAATTTGGTTTTTTGAAAAAATGTTTTGAAACTCCTAGATCTAAACCACAAATTTTCGGAGACAAAAATATAAATTTCTACCTTTTCTCTTTCGGATTTGAGGTCTGTTTGGATTGTGAGTGGATTTTTGGTTTGTGAAAGTTGTTGGATTTGAAATCGTTTCTTGTTTCTGGGCTTGGTTGAATTTTGAGTTGTTTTGGTCGAGATTGGCCGTAAAAATTCCCATAAATTGTTATTACATGTTCGTAAAAAGTTGTTGATATGGCCGTAAAAATTCCAAGAAATCCCAGAAATTTCCAAAATTCCCAGAAATTGTAGGCCGAAATTAATATATTGTTAAAAGAAGTATAAAAATGGTGTTATTTTTTTAGATCTGTGATTGTGGCGGTCGGAACAACACCGACAAGGTTGATGGGCATGGCCCTGGCCCATGGGTTTCATGAAAGGGGGGTGTTGATCTGCTGCCATCACGTGTGTGTAAAAAAGGAAAAAAATGATTTTTGTTTTGTTTTCCTTGATTCATAAGAGGTGCTTATGTGTGTGAGAGAAGAAAATGAGAAACTTTTTAAGAAAGTGATTTGCTTAAACAATGGTACTATAATTTCAGAATATTTTGTTGAGAGGAATTATCAGAGTTTTTGGGTTTTGAGGATGTAAATGAATTTTATGGGTTTGCGGTTGTTAGTTTTAAGAAATAATAAGAATTTAATTGTGTGTGGATAAATGTACATGTTCTTTTTTTAATTTTAATTGATCTAAACCATTGAATATATCTAATGGTAAAAATCTTAATGGTTCACGGGTGAAGGACTTAACAGCTCCCTCACCCTAGAAGCCACCATACATTAACAGTCTATTATTCAGTTTATTTTAAATGAATATATTTTAATTTATAATAATAATAATAAATTTTTTGGATATATAATCAGAAAAAATTAAAAATATAATTCTATTTTTTAAAAAACTAAAAATGATGTGGATTTATATTATGTGGAATTAATTTTTTTTATTTTATTAATTTCCACGTGGCACCATCTGGTGGTGCAACGTGGAGATTCCAACCAACTAAGCTGCCATGTGTTGGGCAAGGGGGGTAAGGCAAATTAAAAAAAATTTGCAAGGTGTGAATCCTAAATTTTTTTTCTTTCTAGGGGGTATTGCAAATGTCGCTTATATTGCAGGGGGGAAAGACCTATTTACCCTTAAGAAAATTAGTCTTCCATTAAGATGATGAAATTTATAGAATACAAAACTACAAAAGAAAAAGATAGTAAAAAAACATAAAATTGAAGTAAGCAAAGTGAGAAAGCTCCCATCAAAATTCTATATCTCTTTCCTTGTTGCTCAGCCTGCTCTGTATTTATATGCATCTATTTCTATCCTTGCACAGTGGCCCCGCCTTGTTGTTGAAGCTTGAAGCCCTCAATTTCTTGGGCCTTAAGTAATTTGTGAGAAAGGAAAATATCATTTGGATTCCTCATTTGTAAAACCTAACCGCCTGCCTCTTGTTTTTAGATGGTATCAATTTAGGGAGCCTAATAAAATTGGGCTCAACCCCAATATGAAGGGGCCTAAACATGCTAAGGATAAATAGGCCCCTATTATATAGGCCTCATTTAGAAAATTGCTATTGAGGTCCCCCATGTTTGCTCCCAGGCCCCCCAAACTGACAAAAATACCCCAGGATAGAATTTTCATTGCACAACCAACGAAAAAAAAGTTGCTACATTGAAAAAGTGATGAACATGAATGATAATGGTGGCCAAGCGCGCGCCCTCCAGAACATGCCCATATTTTTGTTACGTTGGCAGCGAAACCATATTTCGTTATCTATAATACGAACACGCTGTGTTTCGTTGCATAGGCAACGAAATATGACAAATATAGTATGCAGAGCAGCTGGATCATACGAGCTGTACTGTTACAGATTTCAAAACCAAAAGTAGATCTAGGGCGATTTGTTGCTGAGGAGGCATGGAATCAACTTGGAAAGATTAAATACAAGGTGCGCAATGTTGATTGGAAGTCTACAACAGGTAATGAATGTTAATTTCGTTTGATTTTGTGTTTTTGTTAAAGTTCTCTGTCGCACCTAATTTCGTCAGTTTGACAACGAAAATAGGCTTTTCGTCACTTAGGCAACGAAATGTAGATTAGTTTGCTTCCCACGCCCCCTGTTTGTTATGTATTAGTGTGTGTGCATGATTTTTTGTGTTTTGATAGCATAGTCATTGATTGTTTTGCAAATTTCGTTTTAAAGGTGTTGAAATGGAAGAACCGAGTGTTGGTAACGATGTGGATGTCGCACCCGTCGGTTCACAAGCTTTGGTGGTTTACGACGCCGCCATTGCCGAGGCTAACATTGCCGATGGAGCTGGTCCATCCGCAATCCGTGTTAACACCGGCGATTTTTTTTATCATGCCGCAAAGTATAAGGTTCGTGATGAATTAATCCAATGGTGTAAAGATGAGGCGTTAAAAGCCGGGTTTACAATGGTAATTGAAAAATCAGACAACGGGTCAAATAGAAGGAAAGCTTATTTTATATTGGGATGTGAAAGAGGCGGAGAGTACAAAGAGTCAAAAAGGAAAGGCAAGAGAGATGACACGGAGACTAGAAAGTGTCACTGTCCGTTCAGGCTGCGAGGTTACTTTTTGGCATCTCAGGAATGAAAGCTAAGTGTTGTGTGTGGTGAGCATAACCACGAGATGGCCAAGAATTTGGAAGGTCATATTCTTGCGGGACGTTTAAAACCCGAGGAAAAGGAGCATGTGCAGGAGCTTACTAGGAATTTGGTGCAGCCAAAGAACATTCTGAACAACTTGAAGGAGAAGAATAAAGAGCAAGACCAATATGAAGCAAATTTACAACATCCGGCAAAAATACAAAAGTGACAGGGGTCAATTTTCTGAACTTCAACAACTTCTGAAGTGTCTTGAAGAGCACAGATACTTCCACAAAGTTAGAATTGTTGGTGAGTCGTCGACCGTACAAGATATTTTCTGGGCAAATCCTGATAGTGTCAAATTGCTCAACACTAGAAAGTGTCAGTGTCCGTTCAGACTGCGAGGTTACTTTTTGGCATCTCAGGAATGGAAGCTAAGTGTTGTGTGTGGTGAGCATAACCACGAGATGGCCAAGAATTTGGAAGGTCATATTCTTGCGGGACGTTTAAAACCCGAGGAAAAGGAGCATGTGCAACTTACTAGGAATTTGGTGCAGCCAAAGAACATTCTGAACAACTTGAAGGAGAGGAATAAAGAGAGCAAGACCAATATGAAGCAAATTTACAACATTCGGCAAAAATACAAAAGTGACAGGGGTCAATTTTCTGAACTTCAACAACTTCTGAAGTGTCTTGAAGAGCATAGATACTTCCACAAAGTTAGAATTGTTGGTGAGTCGTCGACCGTACAAGATATTTTCTGGGCACATCCTGATAGTGTCAAATTGCTCAACACTTTTCCTACCGTACTGATTATGGATTCAACATACAAGACCAACAAGTATAAAATGCCACTGTTTGAGATAGTCGGTGTGACTTCTACTGAGAAGAATTTCAATGTTGGTTTTGCTTTTCTGACAAATGAAAAAGAAGACAATTTCATTTGGGCCCTTGAGACTTGTAAGAGTCTTTTCAAGGATAAGGATGTGATGCCGAAGGTTATTGTAACTGACAGAGATAAGTCACTGATGAATGCAGTTGAAACTGTTTTCCTAAATTCAACTGCAATGGTGTGTCGTTATCACGTCTACAAGAATGTAAGGGCTAAGTTCAAGGCACTTTGCCAAGCAAAGGATCAGAAGATGGAGGAGTTGCTGAATACTTTGAAATATCAATGGGAGGCAGTTGTCGACTTTACTTCGGAAGAGGCATTTACAAATGCAGTTATGGAGTTTAGAAGAGTCTTTGCTGGATTTCCTAATATTTTAAAATATTTTCAAGAAACGGTCTTAGATCCGGTGAAGGAAAAACTTGTCAGAGCTTGGACCGATCGTGTTATGCATATTGGAAACACCACATCCAACTGAGTTGAGTCTCAACATGGTGTTTTGAAGCAATATATCCTCTATTGCAAGGGTGATTTTGTGAAGTGTTGGGACGCGATGAATCAAATGTTGTCCATTCAATTTACCGAGATAAAGACATCATTTGGTTAGAGTACTTCACAAGTTGAGCATCATTTCAAAGATCATTTTTTGTATTCGAAGTTGGTGTATAACGTCTCAAGAGATGCATTACTCTTTATTCGTGGTGAAGAAGAAAGATCAAGAGAATGTGGTAGGAATCAGAAGATGTGTGGGTGTGTCATAAAGATGAATTATGGTTTGCCATGTGCTTGTCTCATTGCTTTGAAATGTGAAAAAAAACTACCAATTAGGCTCGACGAGATCAATGCTCATTGGAAGAGGTTACACTATGAAGAAGAAGATGGCAAGGTCGCGGATGTTTCTATATTGGAAGAACTTAATGCAATTCAGGTATAATAAACTTAAATTTGTTATCGATTCAATTTAAATTCGTCAATCAAAACATATCATTAGATTAGTAGCTTGATGCATTTAATATTTTTTTTTATATTTTAGGAACGCTTCAAAGTAGCGGATCATGATATGAAGTTGCAAATCAAAGAAACATTGCGCTTGATCGCATATCCACAAACAACTTCATTGACTCCTCCGGTTAAGAAATGCGACACAAAGGGTGCACCGAAGCGAAAAAAGGCTTCCGTAAGTGACAACTCTACCACTAGAGAGCCATATCATTGGGAGCATATGGATTCCCAATTTCCCGACTCACAGGCGTCAAAGTCAAAACCGTCGAGGCCTCGAAGGAAAAGTGCTCGCATCGAAAAGCTTTCGTCGCCTTCATCATCAATGAAGAGGATTCCGTTTATGCGGAATATGCCACATTTCATACATCCATATATTGAAGATATTGTTGATGTTAAGTCGGACGGGCATTGTGGATTTCGGGTTGTTGCTCAACATCTTGGTAAGGGTGAAGACAGTCAAGGGTTGATACGTTTGGCTATGGTTAGGGAGTTAACCATGTTTAGAAGTGTCTACATGGGTGTTTATGAATCTGAGGAGCGTCTGCAGTACATACTTGATGGGTTGTACCCTCCGAAGATAATACCTAAGAGTGGGGTTGCATCGAAAGATAAATGGTTTACATTTCCTGATATGGGCCATATCGTTGCAACCACATACAACCGGGTCGTGGTTGAGTTGACATCCCCCACTATTGGTCACTCTGAGACTTTCTTACCATTGCGTGGTCGTCCACCAAACGATCCTGCTACACGCATTTTGTGTATGGGTTTAGTGCCAAATCATTTTGTGGAGGTCAAGCTAAAGCCAGGGTGTCCACTACCTCCTACAAACAAGCAATGGAAAAAACATCGTGCCGGAGATGCTGAGGGGTGGGAGGAAAAGTTTATGGATCGGATTGTTGAGTTTGAATAGTTGCTCGAGAATGAGAAAGCTAGCTTGCCAAAGATGAAGTCAAATGTAGATGAGCCCATCATTATAGGATGAGTAGCGACATATGTGCTTTACTTTTTTATTTTTGCTTGTAATGTGTCACACACTTTTTGTGGGTGTAACTTGAATGACATTTTGGGTATGTAAATCGAATGTCACTTTTGTGTGACACATTTTGTGATTGATATATATATTTTCAATGATCGAGTTATATATATATATATATATATATTATTGATGTTTTGAATGATAAGGTTATATATGTATTGTTGAAATCATAAATCTTATGGTGTACTTTTGAATTATTTATTATCGTAGGTATGGAAAAAATAAGTGAAGCGGAAAAAAAAAAGTGCTACGGATCGTTATGTGTCGAATCATACTTCAAAAAGTTTTGATTTTGCTATAATGTTGACTGGTATTCCAGAGTTTCATCTTCATCTGAAAAACAACATTACGACTTTGGAAGAGTTGAAAAATAGGATTGAATTCATGTATGCCTTCATGAACGGGAAGGAAATTCAAATTAATAGAATTAAGTATTATGATTCGTACATCGATATTACGGGTCACAGTATTGGATTTGATGATGCTGAGACAAAATATCATTGGAAAGAGTTAATATCTGACAACTGTGTTCAAATGATGTTTGACAGTGTTGAAGGTGACCCAGCTCCACATCGTTTGGCCGCTCGTTTATTATAATTAATTAGTTATTAATATGTAATAGTTATGTAATGAAGAAACATGAATTATTAGTATGTAATGACAACACATCAATTATTATGGTGTATTACGTTTTAATGAATCAAAGGCCAAGATTGCACCGACAGTTTGAACGGTCATTATTTTCATATGAAATTGGTCTATAAATAGAGTGGTGTAGTTTGTTTAGGTTGTCACACATTACCTAAAAAAATGGATATCGGTTACAAAGTTAACACACACTTCGCCGCCGTTTACTTCAACAAAGAAACCCCAAATCTGTTTCGGATCCATATCCATGTCACTCTAAGCGAGCTTAAGCAACAGTTGGATGAATTGAATGGTCGGCTTACCGGCCATCGTGACAATAGAAGGGTAGCCACAATTGAGTATCGACGTCCGTCAGTCCTATGTGACGGTCGTGTCGTTAGATTCACAAATATGGTTCTTGACACGGATGACGATGTCAAAAGCATGTTTGAGATTTTTTCGGAACACAGCACAAAGGGTCCGATAGAACTAGATGCAAAGTTGCTAAGATCTGTACCGGAGATTTTATCAAGTTTGCGTCGCCCAAGGACCTATGAAGAAATCGAACCATTGTGCTACGCACATGAGGAAGAAGAAATTGTTAATTTAGCCGATCCGTAAATTTGCAAGTTGTATTTTGCAAATGTACTTTATGTATGTTTTCGATGTTATGTTTGTTGTTCTTTAATGCTAGTTATGTTGTTTAAATTAAAGCAGTCTACGAACTAAATTTGTGTTTGTCGTTGTTATTTTCAAAAAAATGCAGGTTATGTCAACTAGTTTTTTAAAACTTCTGCAGAACCTGTGTTCGTTGACAATGTCACAAAATCTGGAACCAAAACAAGATTTCGTTGACAAACCAACGAAACCTGAAATTTTTTTCCAGATTTCGTTAGCTTTTCAACGAAACTATGTTTATCAGACCCAATCTGCATTGTTTACGCAATATCCAATGGTTTTCAAAACCACGCAAACCTGTCCAGACAAGTTCATTTATTAAGTGTTTAGGCAAAATATAATGTCCAAATATAATGTCCAAATTAAATTTAGTGTCCAAAATCACTAAATCATTTTCCCCAAATCCAAAATCCCTAAATCCCCAAATATATTTATAGCATGCAATAGACTTTGTAAACCAACATATAATCAGTAAATATCCTACTTCCACGAATCCTAAAACTAAATCGCCCACAAAACCCTTCATAATCGTTTCTATGTAGTGAGCTTCCAATGCTTTTTTCGTATCTGATATAACATGATTTCGTTGTCTATTCAACGAAACTACGCGCGTTCGTGAAATAGACAACGAAAACATGCTTTTCGTTACTTAAGTGACAATCAGGTCTGTTTCGGTAAAATGACAACGAAACTGAAGTAAATTTGGCCAGGAACGCGCCTTCGTCCTGTAATCGACAATATATATGGATTTCGTTGCGTAGACAACGAATTTTTTGATGATGTCCTCAGAAGTATTTTCGGATTTTAGGGGGGCTTGGGAGCAAGTAGGGGGGCCTCAATAGCAAATTTCCCTCATTTATGCTAAGTCCCCCAAATTAAATATTGGAACTTAGGCTCAAAATGGGCCCTAAAGTCTCAAATTTTTCTTCATTCAAGAAAATCTGAGAATTAATTTTTTATGGAGAATTTCGAGAATTCTCGAAATCGAGAATTTTGAAAATTCTTGGAATCGAGATTTTTGAGAATTTTCAGAATCGGGAATTTCAAGAATTCCTGAAATCGAGAATTTAAAAAAAAAATTGAAAACTTTCAGAGTGCTAGAATATCTTATTATCTTTGAATACAATCAACGTTGATATTTCAAGAATTCTCAGAATCGGGAATTTTGAGAATTCCCAAAATCGAGAATTACAATTTTTTTTGAGAACTTTCAGAATGCAGTGATATCTTATTATCTTTAAATACAATCGGTGTCGATATTTCAAGAATTCTTAGAATCGAGAATTTCGAGAATTCTTGGAATCGAGAGTTCCAAAAAATTTCGAAAAGTTTCTGATTGCAATGATATCTTATTATCTTTGAATAAAATTAGTGTCGAAATTTCAAGAATTCTCGGAATCGAGAATTTCAATAAATTTCAAAAAAGTTATGAAGTTTTTTCACGGAAAAAAAGTTCTAAGATTTTTGATAAAAAAACGTGTCAAATATTTTCTCGAAATTTGTTTAAAAAACTTTTTTGTAAAATAAACCTGAAAAAAATTAAGAAAAAAGTTATAGTACTTTCCACGAAAAATAATTTATACTTTGTTTTTGTTTTTGTGGGCCAATAATAAGCCCCATAAGAGGGCCAAGATTAAAACTAAATATTATGGGGCTGGAATTCAAAACAAATGAAAACATATCTACGAGAATGGATCCTCTCAATTTTTCCTAAATTTTCACATATTAACCATCAATCACCTTTTATCCATTTCTTTTAAAATTAAATATTATGTTATCTTTATAATATAATGGTCAATTATCCACATTATTTGCTCAATTTGTTTTTTCACTTGAGAGAATCCACTATCCATATCTACTTAAAGGGGGACAAGTGTTTTGAGACTTAACATGGGGCCAAAAAATAGGGCATTTGAATTTGGGGCTCTTTTAACGGCTCTACTTGTTTGTCATGGAGGCAACTATACTATACTTATGAATTAGAAAATTACTTTTGTCGCTCGACCGTTTTTGAGGCGCACCCTACGAAATTACAAAATACCCACGTCCGTTACTTTTTTTTTTTGAAATGGCTAAATTTTATTAAAAGACAACTCCTCCACAAGAAGTGAAAGGAATTGTCGTGGAAACATACAAACAAAAGGTAACGTGATATAACACAATTACCAACACCAAATCAAACACCCCAAATCACCCATACACCAATACGGATTCGCTAAACCCTCAGAGAAAACTCCTACCCGACCCTAAGAGACACCACTTGGCTCTAACTTCCGAACTCGAATTAAAATTACTCGGCCCATCAGATCCAGAGAGTTGCCCCAGAAGTCAGAGGTTGAGGGACTCCGGTAGTCAGAGAATCGACAGTCAACACCTAATGCAGGAGAATTCGCCCAGATACCAGAGACCTGCAAGTCTCATCAGACTTGAACACCCCTCAGCGACTCCAAGAGTCCTGCAAATCTCACCAGATTTGAAATTGGTCAGAGCCTCTTGTATCAGAGAGAATCCACTCACACTCGACCTTAACCATCCAACACCACTTCCACACCAATTCGTCCTGGAGGTACGAAAAAGCAACATCATCCGTCAACACGGAGAGTCTACGTACCTCGCCCTTTCGGGCGTGACAGGACAAGAAAACCACCACCTCACCACCACCTCACCAAGGCCAAAACTCCCTGACCACCTCCAACAGCACCGCCACAGCCGCCACCACAGCTTCACCACACCACCACCACCTGAACAGAAACACACCACCACCACTGACAGCCACCACTCACCTCCACCACCGCCACTAAGGTTTCATGGAATAACGTCAAAACATCACCACCACAGAGCACCTTGAGAACGCAGCAACACTGCGCCACCACCAAGACAGAGAACAACCACTTGCAGAGCCAACAAAACGCCAAAAAACAATAGAGCAGCGGCGGCGGGATGAGGAAAACATCGGAGAAACACGGAACAAAACACACTCGGCAAAGCAGAGCACACCACCACCACATTCAGCCACCACGCACCAACCACCACCACCAAATGGAGAAGCCCACGAAACCACCTCCATAGCAGAACCAATCTACAGAACAGCAAAAACACAAAGCAGCGGCGGCAGGAGATGAGACAGAAGCCAACTCCATGACACAGAGCCACCACAACGCACACCCAGAACGAACTACGAAACGGACCGGAGTTGAAACAGACGCAGCAAAGAGCGGATGGAAAAAACGAATCCCCACCGTAACCAACAACAAAAACGAATCCCCAGACGCAGCAAAATCCCCTCAGCAAAACGAATCCCTCCCGAAAAAACGAACATGGTGATACGGAGCCAGCCAGCTCGTCGCACCTCTTAAAATACCCTACCAAATTTTATTATTATAGCGTCTGCTATTTAAGCAGCGGATAAAATTTTTCAAAATTTTTCATTTTTCCTACATTCGTTACTTAAGTAACGAAAAGGTAAAATAGTCATTTTGTAAGACGCGCGAGTAACACATAGAATGGCAAAAGTTCTTGTCGAATTAAGACTCTTCATTTATCACTAGCATAATACCCGTGCGCGTACGCACGGATCGCGGCGTTGCCGCGATAATATTTTATTGTAGGACGAATATTGTATAGTATGAAATTAGTTCTGTTATAAAATTGGTCAACATTGCAAATATTATTGTCCGGTTTATGATAGTTGTAGAGTAAAGTAAAGATTACTTATGATAATATATTCAAAAACTATTTCTCTATCATTTTGAAATGGATGGAGTAGTGACATGTTCGTTCTGATTTGAAATTATTTTAGGCATCTTTGACAAATATACATCCTATATAATTTTATTGTGCATTTATTTGAGTTATAAATATTACTAAATATTAAAGTTGGCAATATATATATGTAATAGTTATTTGAAAAAAATTATTACCGATATTTTGCTTAGTTAGTTATTCATAAAACTTCATATTTAGTTCATTTTTCCATAAAACAAAAAATAAAAATTAACCTTATATTTCTACAATGTATCAAACATGACACGGGAAAAAAATCAAAATTTTTAAGCACAAAAATTTTAAAAGTTCATTTTTAATTCATCCCTTTTTAAAATAAGTTAACCTTTTGCTAGAGAGATTTCTATAATGTACTAAACCTGATCACGAAAAAATTCAAAATTCCGAATGATATACATGAGTTAAAATGGGTATTTATTTTATTTCATAAGCATTGGAAGTAAAATGTTAAAAAAAATGGAAGCAAAGGAATAACGTTTTTTATTTTATTTTATATTATTTTATATTATAATAAATTAAAAAGGTTAAAAATGGATTTTAAATAAAATGATAAGGGTAAATATGGAAGAAAATATGATAAGTTATAAGTTATAAGCTCATAAGCTAATTGAAATAGCTTCTGGAAAATAAGCTATAAGTCAGTAAAATAAGCTATAAGTCAGTATTAAAAAGACTGTTACCAAACAGATTTTTTAGCTTATAAGCTATAAAATATAAGCTATAAGTCAGTTTTATGGTGTTGCCAAATAGACCCTTATATTGTGTCAAAAAAAAATCTCGACTTATAAACCGAATTTTGAATTTTTTTGGAGGAACTTTTTATAATATCCTAAACATGTCTCTAAAAAAATTATTTAATATTAAACATTGGTTAAACAATAGGGACTATAAAAACTAAAAATAAAATTTCGCAATTTTATAGGGACCAAAAACATATTTATCCCATTAATATATAAGTAGAAATATTTGTCAAAAAATCAAGTCATCGTATTAATATATGAGTATAAATGTAGGTCACTTGAAAATTATAGAAAAAATAGACAACATTATGAATAGAGTTTAACGGAGATGCACCAACGGTGTAAACGAGTTTTACACTATCATCCAATAAAAAGCGAGGTGAAGTGGCGGAAAACATGGTTGATATTGGTTGATTGTGTAAAATTATTTTACAGTGTCAGTGCATAATTCCTTTTCTCTTATTAATATATGAGTAAGAGTATAGGTCTAATATAAATTGTGTAATAGAGTATAATGATTATAATGATATTATTTTATTAAATTTTGTATAAAAAGACTATCATACCCCTAGTTTTATTATGTGTCAAAAAAGGAAAAAGGGATAGATAAGTAAATTTATTAGTATCTTATTTTCTTAAATATTTCTTTTATATATATATGATATGATTTGCCAGCAACTATGTGTCTTAATTAACTTGGGCCAAATAATTTTGTACAGTTTGGATCATTTATGAGAGTTATGACCCAATTAGTGATGGAAGCGATTTGGCAACTTGACAGCAACGACCAGAAACTTTGGAGCCCTATTTCATCTAGATTTAACTCAAATTTGACGAAACTTGTGAAACATTAAATTGTAGTAATTTCTTAGTTTTCCAGGGGCGCAAAGATTGTAAAAATATGATATTTGTAGCTCCAGATATACACTGCTGACGTAATAAAGGTCGAGATAATTAAAAACTCAAAATTTAATAATGTTTGGCAATTAAGTCCTAATTAAATCCATAATTATAAAACACATCTAAGACCTATCAATTAGACAAAAATGATGATTATCAAACTAAATATGAGAGTTAATTAAGGTATACACTAGCCTCGGAATTTATATCACTTAACTATGAACGGGCTCAAACGTTTCACGCACTGGTTCATGAGTTATGGAAAACATACATTGGTGCATCCTCTGTTTGCACCGGTTCAAAATGCCTAAAATTGAAATTTTTCATAAGTTCATCGTAAACCTAAAATTTTCTTAACCAAATCAATTTATTTTAACACTATTATTAACATCATTCAAAACAAGCAAGAATGCATGTGCACTTAAGAATCCACCTTGTGTGCCCCATAGGTTTTCGGACGGAAATTAATCATCATTAACCGTGGTGGAAACTTCATACCAATATCATGATAGCAAAAAAAAAAGAAAAAGAATAAGATATCCATGTAGGAGATATGAGCCATACTTCCATTGAACATTATGGAAGTAAATTGTTTATAACATATAATTACCCAACTAGGCATACTGGACCAAAAAAAAATTATTACCTGATGTCCCTAAAAAAACAAGAACATGTTACATAAAGCTTCTAAGACATATTTTTATCGTTATTGTTACGTTAACCACCTTCATCTAAATTTGAACTAAAACTTTACAGTATGTAAATTTAATTATATGTTTTTCTCCTTTTTTATAAGCATGTAAATTTCTATGTTGATTTTCACTATGTCTAGAATAAAAAATAAAAAGAAGAAAAGTAGGAAATATTTCATTAAATAATAAAAAACTTATACCATAAAAGCAATTAAAGGCTGCTGATAGGGCCCAAATACTTTTTAGAAAACAAACAATTAAGTTGGGCCTATAAGGATAATTCGATGAAATATTTCCTTTCATACCTCTAAATTGGTCTTTATACCCATATTTTTTTGTAAGAACCTAAAAATTGCAACAACAAAAAAATTCATTATTGCATTTATTTATTTTTATGTTTTGAAAGGTTATGTTTATTAGTTTTTTAAATAACAATTATGTTTTCTGAGTTCTTTGAAAGAATAAAAGTTGGTATTTTCGAAGGAGAAATATTGGGGTGGAATGACACATTAGGTTAAGAACAATGATACAAATAAATTTGTACATTATATCTTTATTCAAAATTTTAAAATATATTATGTGTACTCCCGCTTATATATTGTCCAACATCAACTCTTTGATCTAATATTTTCATCCCTAAATATAAGAACATTTTGAAATTTTTCTTTATCCCTTTTTATAAGATATCTTTTAATTGTGATTCTTATGAGTTGAAGACGAATCTATTGGTGGTGAATTGTTCGATGTATCATGAGAAAATGCTTCAACTGATTGGGATGTAGCATTGGTGAGGAATGAGCCATATATCTTGTGTTGCAGGATATGTGGCACATTGTGGTGGAGGTGCTGACTTTTATGGAATTTGGAAGCACTTGACTGTTACCATGTTCGTACGTTCATGAAAAATTGAAAAATATTAGAGGTAAATTATCTTTACATTAGTAGATATATAAATATGATTTTCAAATCGCCTATAGAAATAACAACAATTTTAACAATTCTAAAACCAATTTTGGAAACACAGTCAACCTTTCTAATAATATAGAAGCGCATGTACTAGGCTAGGGGTGTAAAAAAAATTGGTTATTATTATCCAAATTAATACAATTTTTAAAATACAATCCAAAGTAAAAAAATAAATAAACTGGTGGTACAATTGGTATCCATTCCTTTCAAAAAATATATTAATTTTTGTTTTAAAAAAAGTATATTTATTAATTAAATAATAACATAGATTTATAAATCATTTCAAAACATGTTCTGACTAGGTGCGGGGTAGGGAAAACCCGAATTTTAAATACAGGTGGGAGGGTTGGGACGAGGTGTGCTTGCACCCGCCACCACACTGTACTACTAAAACTATCTTATTATCATTATATTTAACTACATATATATATATTTATTAGTATATCCTTCTTAAGATAGTAACTCTATAAATAAAAAGAAATTGAACCTTGAAAATTTGTGTTGATGTTTTTTTTTTTTTTTAAAATGAGTGAGAAAGAGCAAACTAGGGTTTCAAAACTTCACATTTGATCATTTATAATTGGGTCAAAATTTGATTCTGGGCCAAGGTTAGTAAAGCTTTTTCATTATACTACTACTACTACTACTACTACTACTACTAATAATAATAATAATAATAATAATAAATAATTATTATCATTAGTAAAGTCTTTCCATTTGTAAATTTTCATGCTTTGTTTTCATATAGATTAAGGTAGAGAAGTGACGTCTTACGATGAGCGCCATCAAATAGGTTAATTGATTGATTCGATTGGTTTTCTCGACGTTTTGGAGCCATTGTGATTGAATTTATCAGCCTAATAGAACAACAGATCGATCATACAATCTTTGAGTCTTCTTCAGTAGTTGATTTAAACTGTAGAAATTATAAATGCAGATGCAGAAAAGAAATGTAGTTGACATGCTTTAGAGTTAGTGCCATGAAGAAAAGATTGACAAGAGTTCAAAAAGTGTTAAATTTTATGCAAATTCATATACGTGTAAAAATGACAAAGTGACTTACATTTTGGAACGGAAGGAGTATATTTCTTTTGCGTATTTGCGTTTATAATCCCATAAATACTCTTCTCTCTCTCTCTCATACACGCATATGAATTTACACAGAATTTAAGACTTTTTGAACTCTTGTCAATCCTTTCATCATGACACTAAATCCAAAGCTTGTTAACTGCATTTCTTTTCTACATCTGCATTTATAATTTCTATAGTCTAAATTAACAACCGAAGAAGACTCAAAGATTGTATGATCGATTTGTTGTTCTATTAGGCTGATAAATTCAATCCAATATTAATGGCTCCAAACCGTCAAGTAAACTAATCGAATCAATCAATTAACCTATTTGATATTGCTCATCGTAAGAGCTCACTTCTCCACGTTAATCTATATGAAAACAAAACATGGAAATTTACAAATGGAAAAACTTTACTAATAATAATAAGGGTAAATAGGCTTATACCCCCTTGTAATGTAGGCGTGTTTTGTTTTTCCCCCTGTAATTTTTTTTTTGTGACTCGCTCACTGTAATGTTGAATTTTTTGGACTCGCCCCTTGGATGCACTTTTTAAATTTGTTATTTTGTTCTTTTGCCGAGAATATTATCCCCGTAAGATCTCATTTGACTCACTAATTCTTTTATCTTGGCATAGTAGCCTTTTACAGTATCAGGGTCTTTCATCTTTAACGAACTCACGCCTTAAAGTTTGAAGTTTAATGTTATGTACCTTGTCACTTCCTTGAAACTCCTCCTTTAATGTACCCCATGCATCTTTGGCACTTGTAGCTCCCATTTTTCCTGAAAAGATACTATCTTCTACTGCTTTTTGTAGAACGAATAGAGCTTTTGAATTTTTTGTTTATTTTCCTTCAACTCTTTTTTCTGATTAGCATTGAGAGTTGAAGTGTCTTCGAGAATAGTAAATCCTTCATCTACAACGTCCCATAAATCTTGAGAGCAAAAAAAAGTCTTCATTTAATGCTCCAAAAGTCATAATTTTCACCATTGAAAATAGGAATATTCATAGATGATGGTTGAATGGTATTAGCCATGTCTTAGGGGAAATTTTAAAAACAATGTAGGATATAACAAGGGTTGGTTGGAAATATATAACAGAAATTTCTTCACCCAATGTATGATTGAACGTAGCTCTGATGCCACTGTTTGTAGTTGAGGTAGGAGTTGAAAGATAATTATATATAGTGCAATGATCACTTAGAGCAAGTAGAGATTGTATTGCACTTCACTTGGATACATTACAAATTGAAATTATGTGCTATGGCAGGACAGATGTCGTACACAATGTCTAAGACAATGTGTCTGTAGTTTAGATGTCTTAGACAACTGGTTATGAGGATCACGATTTATTGCAGTACTGAAGTAAATAAAAGCAATAAAGAATACCAGTTATTTGTTAACCCAGTTCGATGCAAAACAAACATACTCTGGGGGATACCAATCCAGGAAGTGAACACTACTACTCCAAATCAATACTTAGTCTTAAAACCACACCAAACACCTTTTGGCATGTACGCCTTTTCTTAATCCTAGTAATCTTCTACCCAAGGGCTAACTCCCCCTGAATATGAGATCCTACCCAACTCCCTCTAATCACTAATCCCAAGTGACGAAACTTAAACTTCTCAGTTTAAAGACTTGTTGAACGACAACATTCAACGACTCAAGGCTACAAAGTATCAAGAAAAATACTAAGAGCTACTAATGCTTTGCACAGTGGACACAAAGTTTTGGACTCACAATCTTCAGTTATTGTGGGTTGAGTTTTAAGCTCTATGTTGAGAACTTTATATAGGCGTGCACGTCTTCAGATAATCTTCAATCTTTCAGATGCACTCCAATAAGAATTAGTTTTAAAACAAACTCCATAAGATAAAGAATTAATCTTTATCCACAAATTAAATACGAATCCAATCGTATCTAACACTTAGAATTAATAACAAACTTAATCATTAATCCTAATCTCAGACTGTTACTTAAAGATTCGCGCCTTATCCAAATTTGAACAAACACGCGTGCTTAATGGATAAGCATTATCTTTTAAGCTGAACTGGGTCAAGATGTCCTACCCACATGTCTTGGGACATCTTGTTCGACATGTTGCCTTAACATGCTCTGAACTCAGTGACAAGATGTCTAGGACATCTTGTTCAACATGTTGCATCTGTACATCTTCAATATGCATCAGTGGTTTAGACTTAATTCCTTTAGCTTTGGTGCTTCAGTTAAGTCACTAAAACACACAGTTTCATATAAAATAAAAAATAAAACAATTAAAAAAAAAAGAAACAAGGGGAAAAAAAAAGACACGGAACCCCACCCTTATGTCCTTCACATTTCCATCTCTTTCTTTCACTTTCTACTAGAAACTTCACTATTCTTCATCACCCCCACTGTCAATTTTCTTCTTATTCTTCCAAATAACCAAATGTCTTCCATAAACCAAATACTCTTCAAGACAAATTGCACATTTAAGCAAGGCTATCTCACATTTAAGTACTAGTGGGTATTATTTTGGAGTTAGGGTTAATGTTCAAAGAAAGGAGAAGAATACCCATCTTTTGAAAGTTGTTCATTGATACTCCTTTCATGAAATTTAGAGATGATATCTATCTTAAATGAGTAGTGGAACTAGTATAGATAGTAAACCTTTAGAATTTCATGAGTGCTTTTCAAACTCCAACTCTAACAAATTATGGATTTTGTCTAATTCTCCTATCTATTGGTAGTGTAATCTTAAATAAGTTTTCACTAGAGCTGAAATTATTGTATGATGCTCAAATTCGGTGGAAATTGCTCCGGTGGTCCTTCCGAAAGGCATTGCTGTAACACCCCACATTAAATACCTATAATATAATGCGAAATGTTATAAATGGTACTGAGTTCATTAAAGTTACATTATTCAAATTCATGCACACGCAGGTGCAGAGATACAAGACGATAAAAATAACACAGCGGAATATTAATACAACACGATCAGATAATGAGAAAGCAAGAAACTAATAATGCAATCCTCGAACAGCAGCAGCTACTCCAAAGCATGAGGTGAGACTACTAAGTCTCAATGGGTCCTACTACCCTCCTAATGGCGACTATGCCGGGGCACCTAATCAGTCATATCATAATCATTATCATAACATAATTTCATAAAGCATAATAAATAAATGTGTAACACAGAATTAGTCTTATTGATTTTAACCGCAAGACACTCTGAGGTGAGCATATCTTAGAGGCTTGCCTTGTCCGCGAACAGAAAGCGTTCCGGCATACAACTCACAAAGTTTTTTGATGGAGGCTTCAGAAATGAAGTCCACAAAGCGATATTAATAATCGCGCATAACTGACTGATGCTAAGTTAATCCATACTACCATAATTATCCCAAAGCCCGGGGAATATACATCATTTCTAAATTTCCTAGGTTAAGCCCTAAGAGTCCAATTGTAATTGACCTCCTGTTTAACATTACATTATTTATACTGCAAAACAACTATCTCTGATGAGGATATAAAACGAATGTTTTCAATTATTTTGAAAAGGGAAAAGATGAGCAAATTCTGGGTTAGCTCGCTATGGCGAGTTACCAAGCTCGCCATGGCGAACTTACAGGTTCTGACCTAAACAACTCGCTAGGCGAGCTAGAGCTCGCCATGGCGAAGTTCTTCAGCCCAGCACCTTCAGCTCGCCATGAAGACTCGCTAGCAACTCGCTATGGCGAGTTCATGCAGAAGCTACCCTGTTTTACGAAAATCATCAATTTTGAAAGTTACACCTACAATCCTCATACAAGAAAGTACAAAAACATAAATTAAGTAATATAGAACAAAATAGAGTGAAATTTGGGGATTAATTTCACTCACACAGTTATACCTATTAATTTCCTAAATTTGCATGCAATTTCATAAATTGGGGAATCTAGCTAAACTAGCCTAAGAACCCACCTGGATTGAAGTTTTGACCTTGCTTCTGGGCTCTCTAAATAGCAATTGCAACCCCAGCTACACCCACAAACTGTCTTGGACAGAATTTGAAACTTGACACTTGAAACCCTCTAACTTTGCTCTAAGAATTTGGAATGTGTTTGGATGCTTGATTCAGCTGCTGATAGGAGGAATTTATAGTGGATTTTCTGAGTAGGAACAGTACATGGTTTGGCTTTGGTTTAGACAGGCTTGCATTGTGGTTGGTTGGCAAAGAGGTGAAGAGATGTGTGTTGTTGTTGTTTAGCTTCATGTGAATTCTTGCATGAGGAATCAAATGCTCAGAGATTCTCTGGTGAGAGAGTTGCAGATGAGGAATCTTTGTAATGAAACTATTTTTGGTGTAGAGTTGTGTAGTAAAGATAACATGTGAATGGGAAGGAAGTTGAAGACTTTGGATGTTTGTTGTTATTGTTACTTTGGGCGTGGGAGAGAGAAGAGAGAATGAGCCTAATGATTTCAGTTTTTGCTGAAGCAATGAATGAGGAGTTTGGCTTGGCTTGCATGTAGTGTAAGTGGTTAAGAGCTTAGTGGATGTGTGAGTCATGAGGGTGAGTCACAAGAGGGAGGCAAAAATTGAATCTTGGTTTAATTAATTTAAACTCATGAGATTAGTATTTTAGTGTATAACTTAGGTTTAGTTAAATTCCTAATTAGTACACATAATACTCTTAATTCCCATGAACCAATTAATTAATCACCTCTAATTAATTCTAATTTTATTAGATAATCTCTAATTAAAATTAATTAGGTAATTTTAGAATTCGGGATATTACAATTGCAAGGAATGAAGTTGATTCGTCATAGTTGTGAGTTGACGATGATCATTATCACATATTTTAATTATTATTATTATTGCTATTTTGCTTATTTTCTATCTTAAAGTATTTATGGAAATCGGGAAACACAACCTTTGAACATATATTTTTTCTCGTCATCGTTATTTGAATTTTTAAAGTTATCGATATTAATATAGTCTCTATTTGGATTTACTTATGATTTGTTGAACATACGATTTAAAATTCAGGTTTGATTTATATACTTTGGGTATAGGTTTGATATATTGAGAAGTATGGATTTTGAGATATATGTTTTTTGGAAAAATATTGATATTCTCCGTTTGGATTGATTTTACTTATGGTTTATAAAGTGGGCTATTTTCAATTCCGTTTGGACTGTATGTATTTCGACAAAAGCTTTCGAAAGGCATTGAAACATGGTTTTAAGCGATGGATTTTAAGAATTACGATTATAATTATGACGACCTAGGTGTACCTAGTAATGCGATTTCGGTTAGGGAGAATTACCCGTTAGATGGAACTGCCCCTATGGAAAGGCCGCCATTAGGAGGAGAGGGCTATCAAAGAGATGTAAACTTCCTAATCGATAGATTTGATATTTTCTTGAGTCGAGAGAAAAGAGCTATCCGTTAGATGGAGCTACCACTAAGGGAGGCCACTCTTAGGAGGAAAGAGCTATCAACGAGATGGAGCTAGCTCTCAGTTTTAGCATTTAATGATCGATATAATTTGATGACGTGTTTTCCGAATCGATGAGAAAAGGGCTATCCGTTAGATGGAGCCGCCGCTAAGTGATAGGCCACGCTTAGGAGGAAAGGGCTATCAACGAGATGGAGCCATCTCTCGATTCTCTCGCAAGATTTTACTTATTTTATTTTACTAGACTCTATATTTTATTTAAAATTGATGATTTTGATTATACTTGATTATTTTACTAGACTCTATATTTTACTTATTTTATTTTACTAGACTCTATATTTTATGTTGAGTCGATGTATCTGCAGCTATTGTGTCTAGGAATATTTTATTTTGGAATGTATGAATATTAAATATTTAAACCTTGAACTGTTGACTGATAATGTATGCAGTAGAAATATTAAACAGGATTCATTTTGATTTTGGAAACGTTGAAAATACAGACGATACTTTGTCGAAATTTCAGTAAATATTATTTTATGAAGTAAAAGTCATATTTTAAAATATTTTATATATTGTTTGATAGGTTTGGTCATAAGGCTTGCCGGACTAGTGTGTTAGTTCGTGCGACGATCACGATTCAGATTCGGGTCGGGACAAAGTTGATATCAGAGCTCGGTTGTAGGTCCTAATAGCTGCAGACATAGAATGATAATAGGTTTTTGTTAGTAAATTGTGAACCGCGACACCATTTACTTGCAAGAAGCTATTAGCATTCTATGGTAGTCTAACTTGCTGTCCAACCCTATGATCTCTTTTGGTCTTTGCTTTGTCTCCCTCTTATTTTCGTCTAGTCCAATACTCGGACAATTTTCTTTCATTTGGTGAGGATGCCACCCAACACTAGAAGGGAAGTTTGTTCCTTATGGGTTTACTTCCCAACCTTAAGACTCTAGTCAAAGAGATTGTGGTTCGGTCGTACTCGTTGTTGACTTGAAGAAAATGATGGAGGATGTGGCGTTCATGTCGCCAGGCGTGACTTGGTTGCAAGAGTAGTTGGTGTTGAGAAGCCTAGAGGAAAATAAATATTACAGCGAGTATTGCAACAACTTGTTGCGGCTGTTGTTGGGCAGTAGTAGGGTAATCTAAGACAAACAAATCTTGACGGGTCACAAGAAGTTAGCCAACGTATGTACTAGGCGATAACCCCTTATTGAGAGATTGATGTTGATATAGAGAAATTCATGAAAGTTAAACACTTGCTTTTTTTTACATCTAGTGTGTGTTGTTAAAGTACAAAAGTAAGTTTAAATTATCGTATCCACAGGGACTGGTGCGATATCGATGCCGTTCAACAATTAATATAATTTTAAGTATTTGAAAAGAAGTTTGGTCATAAACATTCAAACTTACAACACAGATAAAGTTACTGGGATTAGATATCGTTAGCTACTCTTCTAATGCAAACTCTTAATCGATTATATACTTTCTAAATTTCAGTTATGCTTTCACCTATCGCTCACATACGTGTTCGTGTCCAGAGCACGACGAGAATCTCGTTATATCTATTAACCCTTGATGTCTCGAGCGATCAATCAATATAACGGCTATATTGTATTGCTTAAACTCCGATGTCTCAGACAATTTAACCAACACAATAGCATTAAATTTCGATAGTTTATGTGAATGTGAACCTAGCACTATCCCTAGCAATTAGGGATCCACATATGAATTTATTCCAGTTCCTTTAAGTAAAAAGTCTATGTCTAGAACTTTCTAAATCAAAATATCAATTTCGGAGTTTTACGTCGGAAAAGCATTAAACACGGAAATAAACCATAAACATAACGAAATAGAGATTATATATAAACAGCTAGACTAAAAAGATTACATCAAAGTTATAACTAACTAAACCTGATCCCAATAATAGAGAGAATTAATTACACATAGTAACCTTACAATACATCACGAGAAGAGATGGAAATAATATTGCAGTTGAATCCACAACTCTTCTTTGATCGCTCTCTGTCTCCACTGATTTCTCCTCCACCGTTTCTTCCCTCTGTTTCTATGTTTCTGTGTAAGAATGAATTTCTTTGGTTCTTCAAAATATATCCCCTTTTATACTGTTGTGATGCCGCCTCAGTTGAGGGATTTTGCTTCACTGTGAGGGTTTGTTCCATGTGTACCGTCTGCTTTAATTAGTTTCTATTTCATCCAATCAAATGCAAAATAGTGTAGTGCCACTTGACCACTTGTGCCTCTGCTCCTAATTTGGTTACTTGCTTTTCATTCTCTTTTTACTAATAATTTACAGTCAAGAGTCATTACTAATAATAACAATACCAATAATACAAACAATACTAATAATAATAATAATAATAATAATAATAATAATATATAATTTAGATGTGAAAATAATTAAAATACTAATTTACTAGTAAAGACTAATATTTATAAATAGTTGAGATTTTTACTTCAAATAACTTAATAAAATAAGTCAATAAGTGCTTAAAATGTATAAGGTAAAATCACTATTTTTTATCACTTATCATGTGTGAGGATCCACTGAAATTTATTTACCATCTAAGGAGGTTATAAAAGGCATTAGGAAGCTTAGGTATAAGGGCGGTAAAATTGACATCATTTAAGTTGGAGAGTTTGATATATGACTTGTTTGATACACTTACAGGTTGAAAACAAAAAGGATCACTGACGTTGGCATGGAGTGAGATCTCTTGATTGTTTGTGGTTCAAGAAAGTGTTAGTGATGGATTAGTTCACGACTATGAGAGTGAAGGTTGAAAAACACAAGAAGGGGGGGGGGGGGGGGGGGGGTTGAATTGTGTTAAGATTTTTGCTAAGTTTTAAAACTATTTGCAGCGGATAAAAGCAAACACACACAATATAAGAGGATAGAGAGAAAGAGACACACAAGTTTTATACTGGTTCCTCCCACTAACAGGAGTAGTCCAGTTCTCTTATTCTTCACAAGAGATTTCACTATAATCACTAAGATTACAGATGCTCAGACACTAAGCAAGAGACTTCCAATGCTCAAGCACAAAGCAAGGGACTTCCAATGCTCAAGCACAAAGCAAGAGACTTCTCACAAGTTTAATGATAATAAAATTATGAGTGAGACACTTGATATACAATCAGAGGTGTTTACAAAATACAACACAATTACAAGACTTCCTAGAAATGTTTCACAAAATTTCTAAGTGTTTGAATAGCTTCAGAATTTTGACAGAGTGTATGCACGTTCAGAAGCATAAGTCTTGATGATAATTCTTCAAAAATCTTCTTCCTTTTATAGGTGAAAATATAGACGTTGAAGATTATAGTCGTTTGAAGAATTCTTGAGACGCTCCATTGTATTGATCAGAGTGCTAATAGCTGTTATGATATGCAGTGTTTAGGAGCTTTGACGTTTACTACAAAATGAGAGATTCCTTTTGGCTTTAGATATTTGAACCTCAGTTTAAGCCAAATAAGGAAATACTCGTTCTTGAAGCCTGACTTGAAAAGGACCTTTCCATGGTCAACCCTTTTTCTTTCTTGATACCTTCGCTGAGACCAAGACAAAAAGACACAGTCTTAAAGAATTATGTTCTGATATAGCTTCAGAAATATTAGCTTCAGAATCTGGTGAAGCTCAGAATTACTTGCTTCAGAATTTGGTGAGCTCAGATTGACACGCTCAGAAGTAATTCCTTCAGAATTCTAATGTGCTTATAAACGCAAATTTTAACTTTTAATCCTACACACTAGAGTAAATTATTAGTACTTCCAATTTAACTTTAAATACATTGTTATCATCAAAATCAAATTAAGAGATACAAAACCAATTTTGTTCCAACAGAGAGATTTGAACAAACTGAGGATATGTCAATTTCAGAGTATAAAACCCGTTTTATAGAGCTTTCAAAGCACTCTCCTCACCCTATCATAGAAGATATTTGTAAAGTCGTTCGTCAGAGAATTAAGGGAATAGTTAATTTCATATGTGGTATGACCTATTTGTTAAACTTTGCGGAGCTTTCTAGTTTGACACTTCAGATTGAGCAACAAAAGTTTAAGGGTGGTAGTAAACAAGATTCTCGCAAGGAATGAGTTGAACAATCATATTGTAATTATTCTTATCGTGGTGCTGAAGTTATATTTGGCCATTAGGGAAAGTAAACAGTATCACAAGAGAGATAGTTCTAGTGGACAAACTTTTGAACATATTGCATAGTTGTAGATTAGATCACGGGGCATATAGATAATCCACTCTTACTTAGAGTAATTTTAATTTTATAGTAGTTAAGTACGTCATATTAGGAGAGATTATCCTTGGTAGCTACGACACAACCATTATACAATCATTTATTAACACAAGTAGCTTTAGTATATATTTTGACAGGACTTGAGTATAGATTCTTTATCCTTCCATCATGCCACGTAACCTTATTATAACTAGGAAGTGAAAGTTGAGATATTGGGTAATAGCTTTTATCCTTTTCGAGTGCACGAGATTTTGTACCATATAATTTAACCTCCATTTTAGGATCTAACAAGTTATTGAAAAAGAAGTTGTTATGTATAATTTGTCTTGATTATGGACATACAAGTAATTTCAAAAGTATTATAACGAGTTTCAAAAGCATGAGTTTCTTGATGTTTTTCCTAAAGAATTTCCTGGAATGCCACCTGATAAGGATATTGAATTCTTTATAGACTTGGTTCCTAACCTTCAACTCACCTTTGTACCTCTTCATAGAATAGCCTGGCCGAAGTTTAGTTGTTAAGAAAACAACAACAAGGTTTTCCCAATAAGAGTTTTACTCGCCCAACTTCTTTTCCTTCAAAAGATATAGTATTGTTTGAAAAGAAAAGAGATGAACCCATGCGCGTATGTGTAGTATAGAAACTCAAATAGGATGATAGTAATGAAATGATTATTGTTTACTCTAAATTGACGAGTTGTCTGATCAAATTCAAGGAGCTAAGTGTTTTTGTCTAAGATTAATTTGCGGTCTAGACATTACCAGCTGAAGGTTAAGAGGGTTCTTATTTCAATGAAATCTATTTGCACATGCTACAAGCATTTGGAAATTTTAGTTATGTCTTTTGGGTTACTAGTGTTCCGACATTTTTGTGGATTTGACGAATTGGGTTTTAAATCATTCGTAGATCAATTGCTGATTGTTCCACCATAGTTCACAATATCATGGAGGCTCGGTCAAGAGTTAGACTTGTAAAGTTGGTAGATAGTGTCATGAACGACAAAGTTATAAACTTTTTAGTTGATTTTGATGATGCGGTGTGGTTGAAGTCTCGATTGCGTGTCCCATATGTTGGTGATAAAAGAATATATTTATATATTAGAGGAGGCTCGTCATATTTGTTGATTGTTATACCCTTAACCTAAGTTCTAATAAGGTGTACTGATACTTGAGAAAATTGTGTCGCTGTGAAGTGATGAAGAAGGCTGTAATACAAGAATGAAAGTTGAAAGATATTGTTATGAATTTCATTACAGGCTTACCGGTAAACAAAAATAAAATGCCATGACTCGATGTGGGTAATTATAAATCGATTGATCAAGTTTGCACAATTCTGACCCGTGGAGATTACTTATATTACTTACCGTTTTGGAATTCTATCTGAATTGGAAACCCGTTTGAATCTTAGTACAATCATTATCCTATGATTGATGGTCAATCTATCAAAACTATACAAAACATATAATGGATATGTTTCGTGCTCGTATTCTTAATTATTGGAAGAAGGTAACCAATATTTTTCTATGATGATGAAATTTTCATATAAATAGTTACCAATCTAGTATTAAAGTGGCACCTTTTGAGGTATGGTATATAGACAAGGTATGTCTTCGATATGATGGATTGAAGTTGGTTAGTCTAAACTAGCGAGCCCATAGTTGATTCAAGATATCGTTGAAAAGGTTAAGATCGAGGTGTCGCCCTTATAGTTCACAGTGGGGAACCATGTATTTTTATGTGTTTCACCAATAAAAAGAGTTTTGCGGTTTGGCAAGAAGGACAAGCTAATTCCAAGGTTCATTGGGCCGTTTGAGATCTTGCAGAGTCGGACATGTAGATCATCGCTTAGCACTTCCATCGGATCTGTCAGGAGTTCATTCGGTCTTTCATATTTCAATGCTTCAAAAGTACCTTTATGATCCTTCTCATGTTGTTAGTTCTGAAGATGTTCAATTTTAGATGAGAAATTGTCATACATTAAACACCCGGTAGAAATAGTAGATAAGAGAGTTAGACGATTACGTGCAAAGGATATTATTTTAGTGAAGGTTCTTAAAAAGACTGTCGGGTGAAGAGGCAATTTTGGAGTCGGAAGAGATCATACGAGTAAAGTATCCACACTTATCTGAAAATCACAGTTAGTAGTATAAATTCGAGGGCGAATTTTTTTTAAGGGGGGAAGAATGTAACACACCGTTTCATATAAAATAAAACAATTAAAAAAAAAGAAACAAGGGGAAAAAAAAAGACATGGAACCTGTAACACCCCCTTTTCAGATACTGAAAAGAAGAGCGTCACAGTTCTCTATCCAATTTCAAATGCTTAAATAGAAGTAAATATATATAATTTTGCTGATTTATTTTTATTGTGAAATGAAAGTAATAAGTGAGAAATGTACTCGAATACGTACTAGTTTTTTTTCTTTTTAAGTTTTTCAAAATTCTCTTTATATAAATTTAGAGTAAGTCCATAAATAATATACATCAATTATATCAATTACTTATGCTCAAAGGATTTGCGAAACATAAAATATTTTCATTGTTCGTAAGTATCTTACAATCTTTCAATTGAGAATAATTAAAAGATAATTTTCTATAAAAGACTCAAACCCACAATTGATCACGAGCTGGTCAAAACACTAAAGATGTCATCGAGAGAGTACTCCAATGACGTCATCAATACCCCTCAGACTCCGAGATAAAAACTAGGTTACTAGTCAACGCTAACAATCTTTGTATTTGAACTTCAACTTGAGGTCTATGATATCCTGCACTAACTGTTGTAAGGGGTGAATTACTCGTACACAAGTTACCATCATGATGATGTCACAAGGCTACACATAATATTATACAATTATACGTGCATTTTTTATTTTACTAGTATATAGACATACCTGAGTATAAATCAAGTAGAACCAAGTAGTCAAATAGTCACATATAATCAATATCGATCTCAAAAATATTAATTACAGAAAACATTATCTCAACATCGCATATCAAACACTAGTCAAAGAGAAATATAATACACTTTATCAAATATATCAATTAGCAAATAGATTAATCATCAAAATTTAGTCATTTATACTTTATATAAAATCCAATCATAATTCTTCACTCGAAGTTGGTCTTCTAACTTAAAGTTAGTCTTCTATCTTATTTAATGACATCTTTCTCAAACCTACTCCATGGAGACCACTATTATGAGCATAAGGCCGTTTCTACTGCCATATCATGGTCGTTTGCAACGAACATATATCAAATATGTCTCAACCATTCTGGCCCGAGCGCTGCACCTTATTATAGATAGTCCTGCACAGTCAGGTTTCACCACGTCGGGTTTTATGATTTCCTCCAGTCAGAGGGGCTACCACTGACTATTGGTAGGAGTTCAAAACGCCGGTGAACCCCAGTAGGTCTGTAGGCGACCCAGCCGAACCTATCCTCTGTCTTACATACTTTATAATACTGTAAGAAACATCCTGTTTTGCTCCTCACCACCTAGGGTGATTAGTTATGTAATTCTTCATCTTAAATTGTTTTTGTCACATATAGTTTGACATATTAATCCTCAAGACTCATAATGCAATTTATGAGAGATCACCTTAAACTTAAACCATAAGATCTCAAGCACATAGATATCATGATAAATAAACAAATTTAGGACATAAATAATTTATTTATTTTATCTCATAAAATATTGATAGTAACAATTTCAATAGCCAAATCAATTGACAACATTTTTGAATTATATAATGAAGAAACTTTATTCAGACGTATAATCAATTAAGTCAATCACTCAACATTTTGCATATACCTTGACGAATTTGAAACTAGTAACATTAAGTACACAACTTCCCCTAATTATAACTAATAATATATATACAAGTAACACATTTCTTGTGCTCATCGAAACTTATTATTAGTAATTCTCCTTACCTCAAAGCTTTCCAACATAAATTTGAGTAATCACCTTATTCGAGAACACCTATTCACTCATCAAAACAACTATCTTTTAACTAACTATAATTATATTAAATAAATCCTAACACTACTAATGTATTACGGGAAATCATTCAAAAACTGGAACCTAACATAATTAAGAAAAGTGCATGACATTTTGCTTCTTATGCATATATATTTTTAATCGTGTATGTGTATAACTTAAGATCATGAAACAAAAAGACTTTCAACTCATCATGATAATCTAAATGTTTAGAAGGATATGGTTCTGTTACCATGTTTTCGTTTTTCTTTCTTTCTTTCTTTCTTTTTATTTCTTCTTTTCTAAACAAATAAATAAATGAATCTTGCTTAGCTAAAACTTAGGAAATTAATATAGAATAGTGACCGAGTCAAATATCAAAACAAAATCAAATAAAAGTAAGGGTGACTAACAAAATTTGAATAAGCACCCTGTATTGAAAGAAAATGACTTTTAACTTGACATGAGTTAATTGGTTAAGCTAATTAATATAGAGAACTATTGACATAATTAACATTCGAACAATAAACAGGACTGTTTTAGAAGTTTAGAAACAAAGGAACAAAAGAACCTAAACTTAAAAGCTTATTGGAAATGAAGAGTTTCTAGAGGAAATTAATGAATGAAAGGCACCAGCTTTTTAACATAACAAAAACTGCTAAATAAGGGAATATAAGACTATTAAAAGACTGAAAAAGAAAGAAGAGATTTAGTACCTTTTAATTCTCTACATGAGAGTGATAGTTGTGTGCAATCTAGTGAACATTAGGCTTCTATTTATATAATTTCACATAAGCTTCTACATGGTAAAATTGAAGCCCACGTTTTCCACTTCATTTGTGAAAGAAAATAAGGCCACGTTTTTACTTTGTGAAGAAAGCTTAACCACGTTGATACATGCACATGGGTAATTCTTATCTTACTAATTCATTCTTATCTCTTAATTTTCATTAATTTTTAATTTATTCTTTTATAACATAAATGATAAAATTAATAACACCCTCTTAATCTTCATATTTTTGTGATTTTAAAAATATTTTTCTTTTCTTTTTCTGTGATAATAATTTATATTGTCTAGTAAATAACTGTCCAAAATTCGATAGAATTTTAAGTCAAGAATTTTATCACAAGCTACGAAGATATTTCATGATTGAATTCTAGACTTACTTTTCTTAAATTTATTCAAAATAATAAATTACTTATCAGTCTATACAAAGGAATAAAACTATCAAGACATACACAATAATGTTTCCCATATAAGTGTAACTTTACTTTTGAAATGCTAGACTAGATGAAAAGTTAAACCATATTTGGTAAGATTAAATTTCCCAAACCTAATCATCTCTCACATTAAATTAATAGGTTAGATCTATAATTTTTCTATATCTATTGTTTACTTTCAAGAAAATAATTACTTACACATTCTCACACTTTAGACATAATATTCTATACACACTGATAATATTTTTTCAAGCTATTATGAAAGATATAATTAAATAATAAATTCATTTTATAAAAATACTTCAATTAATAATATAAAGAAAATACTAGTTTATAAAATTTGGGGGGTTACATTACTACCCCACTTAAAAAAAATTTCGTCCTCGAAATTCGTAAGTAAAAACATTTAATATACATTTGTCCTATATTTAGAGAAATTTGTAACCTCAAATTATATACTTAGAAAAATATATACATAATCTTCTTAATATACTAAAAAAATATATATACTTCTTTGACAAATCTTTTTATAAGGTTAATGGACTCAACTTATGAGATATCATGTTCCTATAATTCTATAACCATGCATGCTAAAAGTACAATTAAAGTTCACCATTTTATTATACCAGCTCAAAATCTAAACATACTCGAAAATATGTAACTAATTTTATTCATGTAAAGAAATGCCTACCCAATGAACAAATCATTAACAATAATTGACCTCACTATTTCAGTTATTTATAATCTTTCAAAAATTATCATTCATCTTAATACTAAAATCATATTACCATTACCTTTCTTGTTATTGGATATTAGAAACTATAATACTATTTATTATACTCAAAATCATATATAAGTCTTTCAAGCATCATATAATGTAATCAAAAGTTAACTATCACTATTCTCTATACTACTTATAAAATTCATTCCTATAAGTTCAACTATCCATAACTAATTTTGAGTTCATGTTTATCTCCAAAAAGATAAAATATGTATTCATATCATAACCACAGTTCTAAGTCTTTCTCAAATCAAAATTTCTATCCAACCAATATACTTTCAACTTTCTTATTTTTTTTAATATATATAAAGCCAAATTTTCAAACTTACATGTCACACAAGTTCACTCTACCCATTCAAAATAAATCAAAATATTATTCTTGTTTTAAACTATAATTCTATCTTTATAGAAACTAAAATTTCACCTAAAAACTCCATAAAATAAAGGCACTCCTTCTAAGAGAATTAATATACCTACTATATCGATCATCTCCACCGTTCCAATTTGAATCACTCATCTTAAAACCACAACACTATTTTTTATATTAAGACTTCCACTTATTCTATTTTTCATACTCTCCTCAAGACTTATTATTCTACTATATTATTATTTAAAGTTCAAGTCTTCAAACTTACTTACCATGAACATTCCAAACTTAGATACTTCTCTTATCTATACTATCCAATACAAATACTTTTGTCGTTCTTACAACTAACTCCAAATCTACTCATATTGTTTTTTTTTTATTATTATCTACTAATACTTGCAGCAAGTGTTCTCTTTTCTAATTGTTAATGAGATGCATATTTCTTGAAGTTTCTAGAATATTTGAACAACTACTAGAATAGCCTATAACTAGATTTCTATTAGGAAATATATATCTAGAAAGAATTATCTATATTACCTTGTACATCTATAAATATGTAACCATGACTCGTTTATATGTATATTCAAGTTGAGAAACATTGTAAGATGGCTATGGTGGTTTGGTATGAGATCTTCAAATGGTTGGGGATTGTAATTGTAATGCCGCCAAATCTTTTTATCCTTTCTGATTGTTGTTGGGAGGTGGCGAAGACTATAAAATTTAGAAAAGGCTTTTTGTTAGTTTGACACACCGTGTTTTGGTCGATGTGAAAAGCTAAGAACAATCGCATTTTCAATAATGTGGAGGCTGAACCTTTGGAGATTGTAGACTCAGTCTAGATCCTCTCGTGAAGGTGGAGTGGAGATAGACTGAAAATTCTTCTATGTCTTTTCTATGAGTGGTTATGGGATCCCGAAGATTGTTTCAGTCGTTAGTGGCTTGGTTGTCTCAAGGTTCTTATTTGGGTTGCTGGAGTTTTTTTTTTTTTTTTTGTTTGGTTCTGTTGTCTTTTCCTTTGGCTAGGGAGTTTTTTTTTCTTTTTTTTTTTTGTTGGATTTGTATTTATGCTCATCTATTTTGGGTGATGGCTATAGCATTTAGCCTTTGCCGCTGTAGCTGCTTAGTTGCTAGGCTTTGTTGCTTATTTTCCCTGTTTGTGTGGAGGTGTTTTCATTGGCTTCTTTCCCTTGTATTTCTTGCCCCCTTGGTATGGCTTATGCCTTGGGTTGTGGTAATAATATTTTGATATTCAAAAAAAAATTATATTCTTACTCTAAGACATCATACTATTTGCTACTATATATAAACTATGAACAAAATTCATGCTACACTATCCAACTAGATTCTAATTTATCACTACTACCTCAACTACTATATATAACACTACCTAAAAGAAATTATTCAATCATAATCTTATAGTAAGTATAATTAAACTCTCCACTATATATACACCACAATAAGATATCTCAAACACATGGTAAAATAATCATATTAAATATCAAAATCATGTAACTCATCAATTCAATTTTATTTTATTTTTTTCCTAATAGTCTTGTATAGGTTCATCCTAGAACTAGTTTGTTTCACATAACTTACTCCTAAGTTTAAAATTGGTCATAGACACTCTCTTCAAAATTTAACATAATGAACCTTAACTACAAGTCTTGATTTATTTATTTATTTTAAACAACACAATTTTATTTAAAATAATTTCTACTTAAATACAAGAGGTTCCTAGTTAAATAGGAGAAACACAACAAGAAATATAAATTGTTTAAGCATATAGCTGGAAAACAAAACAAGACAAAACTAATACACCATACTAGAAGCCAACCAATCAACTTGTACTTACCTAAGCACAAAAATGCAGCAACACGCCAGCATACCTAACAAGTAACAACTAGAAGAAAAACATGAAACAAAAATAGCATGCTAGCAACAAACACAAAGCCTAGTAAAACAAAATCTCATGCCCTAAAGCAAAAAAAAAAAATAATTGAAGCAAAAACAACGTACTAGCACCTAAAACAAAGACTAGCAAAACAAAATCTCATGTCCCTTAAATTCTACCATAACAAAATATTATTAAAATATCTTTAAGATTCACTATTATTATTAGTTTTGTTTTTCTTTTCTTACTATCTTACTACTAACTCTAAAAATTGACATCCGTTAGTTAAAATCATCTAAACTTCATGCTCACATTCAATTATCATAAGCTTTAACACAATGTTGTGCTTTTTAAATTTCCAATACTAATAGCTAATTACAAAATCACTTAAACATACGAAAATTGATGCTTTTAGTGAAGTAAAATTTCAATTCATAAAACTCTCAAACAAGCAAGACCTTTCCATACTCTAAATATGTCATCATAACACTATCATATTTTCTTTTGTTTTAACTAAAGAATTTTTTTTAGTTATTAATCGTATAAGAAAAACATTTTCCGGAACTTACGGTTCTTTGATTCTCTATTATACCTCATTATCTATAAACTAGTTATACATATAGAAAAATCAACAACTCTTAATAGTATCTATACTAGTCAACCAAACTATTCTCAATAATTTAAAGGTATTAACATCTTTCAATAGTTCCTTAGCTATTCCACGTAAAAAGAATAATTGACTAACCATCAAGAGTTCTACTCATTCTCGACATATATCCATGTTTGTTACTTACATGACTTACAAAATTACAATTATGATTAGATCTTCCTCACGTCCCATATGCTAATAAACAATTTTAGAAAGAAAACACATAGAAAACAATCCAAAAAAATTAAACAGAGATCACACAACACAAGCCTAATGGACCTATTTCCCAAAGACTCCTGAAAGACTCGACCAGCTCTGATACCACTAATGTAACACCCTCTTTTCAGATACTGAAAAGAAGAGCGTCACAGTTCTCTATCCAATTTCAAATGCTTAAATAGAAGTAAATATATATAATTTTGCTGATTTATTTTTATTGTGAAATGAAAGTAATAAGTGAGAAATGTACTCGAATACGTACTAGTTTTTTTTCTTTTTAAGTTTTTCAAAATTCTCGTTATATAAATTTAGAGTAAGTCCATAAATAATATACATCAATTATATCAATTACTTATGCTCAAAGGATTTGCGAAACATAAAATATTTTCATTGTTCGTAAGTATCTTACAATCTTTCAGTTGAGAATAATTAAAAGATAATTTTCTACAAAAGACTCAAACCCACAATTGATCACGAGCTGGTCAAAACACTAAAGATGTCATCGAGAGAGTACTCCAATGACGTCATCAATACCCCTCAGACTCCGAGATAAAAACTAGGTTACTAGTCAACGCTAACAATCTTTGTATTTGAACTTCAACTTGAGGTCTATGATATCCTGCACTAACTGTTGTAAGGGGTGAATTACTCGTACACAAGTTACCATCATGATGATGTCACAAGGCTACACATAATATTATACAATTATACGTGCATTTTTTATTTTACTAGTATATAGACATACCTGAGTATAAATCAAGTAGAACCAAGTAGTCAAATAGTCACATATAATCAATATCGATCTCAAAAATATTAATTACAGAAAACATTATCTCAACATCGCATATCAAACACTAGTCAAAGAGAAATATAATACACTTTATCAAATATATCAATTAGCAAATAGATTAATCATCAAAATTTAGTCATTTATACTTTATATAAAATCCAATCATAATTCTTCACTCGAAGTTGGTCTTCTAACTTAAAGTTAGTCTTCTATCTTATTTAATGACATCTTTCTCAAACCTACTCCATGGAGACCACTATTATGAGCATAAGGCCGTTTCTACTGCCATATCATGGTCGTTTGCAACGAACATATATCAAATATGTCTCAACCATTCTGGCCCGAGCGCTGCACCTTATTATAGATAGTCCTGCACAGTCAGGTTTCACCACGTCGGGTTTTATGATTTCCTCCAGTCAGAGGGGCTACCACTGACTATTGGTAGGAGTTCAAAACGCCGGTGAACCCCAGTAGGTCTGTAGGCGACCCAGCCGAACCTATCCTCAGTCTTACATACTTTATAATACTGTAAGAAACATCCTGTTTTACTCCTCACCACCTAGGGTGATTAGTTATGTAATTCTTCATCTTAAATTGTTTTTGTCACATATAGTTTGACATATTAATTCTCAAGACTCATAATGCAATTTATGAGAGATCACCTTAAACTTAAACCATAAGCACTCAAGCACATATATATCATGATAAATAAACAAATTTAGAACATAAATAATTTATTTATTTTATCTCATAAAATATTGATAATAACAATTTCAATAGTCAAATCAATTGACAACATTTTTGAATTATATAATGAAGAAACTTTATTCAGACGTATAATCAATTAAGTCAATCACTCAACATTTTGCATATACCTTGACGAATTTGAAACTAGTAACATTAAGTACACAACTTCCCCTAATTATAACTAATAATATATATACAAGTAACACATTTCTTGTGCTCATCGAAACTTATTATTAGTAATTCCCCTTACCTCAAAGCTTTCCAACATAAATTTGAGTAATCACCTTCTTCGAGAACACCTATTCACTCATCAAAACAACTATCTTTTAACTAACTATAATTATATTAAATAAATCCTAACACTACTAATGTATTACGGGAAATCATTCAAAAACTGGAACCTAACATAATTAAGAAAAGTGCATGACATTTTGCTTCTTATGCATATATATATTTTTAATCGTGTATGTGTATAACTTAAGATCATGAAACAAAAAGACTTTCAACTCATCATGATAATCTAAATGTTTAGAAGGATATGGTTCTGTTACCATGTTTTCATTTTTCTTTCTTTCTTTCTTTCTTTCTTTCTTTTTATTTCTTCTTTTCTAAACAAATAAATAAATGAATCTTGCTTAGCTAAAACTTAGGAAATTAATATAGAATAGTGACCGAGTCAAATATCAAAACAAAACCAAATAAAAGTAAGGGAGACTAACAAAATTTGAATAAGCACCCTGTATTGAAAGAAAATGACTTTTAACTTGACATGAGTTAATTGGTTAAGCTAATTAATATAGAGAACTATTGACATAATTAACATTCGAACAATAAACAGGACTGTTTTAGAAGTTTAGAAACAAAGGAACAAAAGAACCTAAACTTAAAAGCTTATTGGAAATGAAGAGTTTCTAGAGGAAATTAATGAATGAAAGGCACCAGCTTTTTAACATAACAAAAACTGCTAAATAAGGGAATATAAGACTGTTAAAAAAATGAAAAAGAAAGAAGAGATTTGGTACCTTTTAATTCTCTGCATGAGAGTGATAGTTGTGTGCAATCTAGTGAACATTAGGCTCCTATTTATATAATTTCACATAAGCTTCTACATGGTAAAATTGAAGCCCACGTTTTCCACTTCATTTGTGAAAGAAAATAAGGCCACGTTTTTACTTTGTGAAGAAAGCTTAACCACGTTGATACATGCACATGGGTAATTCTTATCTTACTAATTCATTCTTATCTCTTAATTTTCATTAATTTTTAATTTATTCTTTTATAACATAAATGATAAAATTAATAACACCCTCTTAATCTTCATATTTTTGTGATTTTAAAAATATTTTTCTTTTCTTTTTCTGTGATAATAATTTATACTGTCTAGTAAATAACTGTCCGAAATTCTATAGAATTTTAAGTCAAGAATTTCATCACAAGCTACGAAGATATTTCATGATTGAATTCTAGACTTACTTTTCTTAAATTTATTCAAAATAATAAATTACTTATCAGTCTATACAAAGGAATAAAACTATCAAGACATACACAATAATGTTTCCCATATAAGTGTAACTTTACTTTTGAAATGCTAGACTAGATGAAAAGTTAAACCATATTTGGTAAGATTAAATTTCCCAAACCTAATCATCTCTCACATTAAATTAATAGGTTAGATCTATAATTTTTCTATATCTATTGTTTACTTTCAAGAAAATAATTACTTACACATTCTCACACTTTAGACATAATATTCTATACACACTGATAATATTTTTTCAAGCTATTATGAAAGATATAATTAAATAATAAATTCATTTTATAAAAATACTTCAATTAATAATATAAAGAAAATACTAGTTTATAAAATTTGGGGCGTTACAGAACCCCACCCTTATGTCCTTCACGTTTCCATCTCTTTCTTTCACTTTCTACTAGAAGCTTCACTATTCTTCATCACCCCCACTGTCAATTTTCTTCTTATTCTTCCAAATAACCAAATGTCTTCCGTAAACCAAATACTCTTCAAGACAAATTGCACATTTAAGCAAGGCTATCTCACATTTAAGTACTAGTGGGTATTATTTTGGAGTTAGGGTTAATGTTCAAAGAAAGGAGAAGAATACCCATCTTTTGAAAGTTGTTCATTGATACTCCTTTCATGAAATTTAGAGATGATATCTATCTTAAATGAGTAGTGGAACTAGTATAGATAGTAAACCTTTAGAATTTCATGAGTGCTTTTCAAACTCCAACTCTAACAAATTATGGATTTTGTCTAATTCTCCTATCTATTGGTAGTGTAATCTTAAATAAGTTTTCACTAGAGCTGAAATTATTGTATGATGCTCAAATTCGGTGGAAATTGCTCCGGTGGTCCTTCCGAAAGGCATTGCTGTAACACCCCACATTAAATACCTATAATATAATGCGAAATGTTATAAATGGTACTGAGTTCATTAAAGTTACATTATTCAAATTCATGCACACGCAGGTGCAGAGATACAAGACGATAAAAATAACACAGCGGAATATTAATACAACACGATCAGATAATGAGAAAGCAAGAAACTAATAATGCAATCCTCGAACAGCAGCAGCTACTCCAAAGCATGAGGTGAGACTACTAAGTCTCAATGGGTCCTACTACCCTCCTAATGGCGACTATGCCGGGGCACCTAATCAGTCATATCATAATCATTATCATAACATAATTTCATAAAGCATAATAAATAAATGTGTAACACAGAATTAGTCTTATTGATTTTAACCGCAAGACACTCTGAGGTGAGCATATCTTAGAGGCTTGCCTTGTCCGCGAACAGAAAGCGTTCCGGCATACAACTCACAAAGTTTTTTGATGGAGGCTTCAGAAATGAAGTCCACAAAGCGATATTAATAATCGCGCATAACTGACTGATGCTAAGTTAATCCATACTACCATAATTATCCCAAAGCCCGGGGAATATACATCATTTCTAAATTTCCTAGGTTAAGCCCTAAGAGTCCAATTGTAATTGACCTCCTGTTTAACATTACATTATTTATACTGCAAAACAACTATCTCTGATGAGGATATAAAACGAATGTTTTCAATTATTTTGAAAAGGGAAAAGATGAGCAAATTCTGGGTTAGCTCGCTATGGCGAGTTACCAAGCTCGCCATGGCGAACTTACAGGTTCTGACCTAAACAACTCGCTAGGCGAGCTAGAGCTCGCCATGGCGAAGTTCTTCAGCCCAGCACCTTCAGCTCGCCATGAAGACTCGCTAGCAACTCGCTATGGCGAGTTCATGCAGAAGCTACCCTGTTTTACGAAAATCATCAATTTTGAAAGTTACACCTACAATCCTCATACAAGAAAGTACAAAAACATAAATTAAGTAATATAGAACAAAATAGAGTGAAATTTGGGGATTAATTTCACTCACACAGTTATACCTATTAATTTCCTAAATTTGCATGCAATTTCATAAATTGGGGAATCTAGCTAAACTAGCCTAAGAACCCACCTGGATTGAAGTTTTGACCTTGCTTCTGGGCTCTCTAAATAGCAATTGCAACCCCAGCTACACCCACAAACTGTCTTGGACAGAATTTGAAACTTGACACTTGAAACCCTCTAACTTTGCTCTAAGAATTTGGAATGTGTTTGGATGCTTGATTCAGCTGCTGATAGGAGGAATTTATAGTGGATTTTCTGAGTAGGAACAGTACATGGTTTGGCTTTGGTTTAGACAGGCTTGCATTGTGGTTGGTTGGCAAAGAGGTGAAGAGATGTGTGTTGTTGTTGTTTAGCTTCATGTGAATTCTTGCATGAGGAATCAAATGCTCAGAGATTCTCTGGTGAGAGAGTTGCAGATGAGGAATCTTTGTAATGAAACTATTTTTGGTGTAGAGTTGTGTAGTAAAGATAACATGTGAATGGGAAGGAAGTTGAAGACTTTGGATGTTTGTTGTTATTGTTACTTTGGGCGTGGGAGAGAGAAGAGAGAATGAGCCTAATGATTTCAGTTTTTGCTGAAGCAATGAATGAGGAGTTTGGCTTGGCTTGCATGTAGTGTAAGTGGTTAAGAGCTTAGTGGATGTGTGAGTCATGAGGGTGAGTCACAAGAGGGAGGCAAAAATTGAATCTTGGTTTAATTAATTTAAACTCATGAGATTAGTATTTTAGTGTATAACTTAGGTTTAGTTAAATTCCTAATTAGTACACATAATACTCTTAATTCCCATGAACCAATTAATTAATCACCTCTAATTAATTCTAATTTTATTAGATAATCTCTAATTAAAATTAATTAGGTAATTTTAGAATTCGGGATATTACAATTGCAAGGAATGAAGTTGATTCGTCATAGTTGTGAGTTGACGATGATCATTATCACATATTTTAATTATTATTATTATTGCTATTTTGCTTATTTTCTATCTTAAAGTATTTATGGAAATCGGGAAACACAACCTTTGAACATATATTTTTTCTCGTCATCGTTATTTGAATTTTTAAAGTTATCGATATTAATATAGTCTCTATTTGGATTTACTTATGATTTGTTGAACATACGATTTAAAATTCAGGTTTGATTTATATACTTTGGGTATAGGTTTGATATATTGAGAAGTATGGATTTTGAGATATATGTTTTTTGGAAAAATATTGATATTCTCCGTTTGGATTGATTTTACTTATGGTTTATAAAGTGGGCTATTTTCAATTCCGTTTGGACTGTATGTATTTCGACAAAAGCTTTCGAAAGGCATTGAAACATGGTTTTAAGCGATGGATTTTAAGAATTACGATTATAATTATGACGACCTAGGTGTACCTAGTAATGCGATTTCGGTTAGGGAGAATTACCCGTTAGATGGAACTGCCCCTATGGAAAGGCCGCCATTAGGAGGAGAGGGCTATCAAAGAGATGTAAACTTCCTAATCGATAGATTTGATATTTTCTTGAGTCGAGAGAAAAGAGCTATCCGTTAGATGGAGCTACCACTAAGGGAGGCCACTCTTAGGAGGAAAGAGCTATCAACGAGATGGAGCTAGCTCTCAGTTTTAGCATTTAATGATCGATATAATTTGATGACGTGTTTTCCGAATCGATGAGAAAAGGGCTATCCGTTAGATGGAGCCGCCGCTAAGTGATAGGCCACGCTTAGGAGGAAAGGGCTATCAACGAGATGGAGCCATCTCTCGATTCTCTCGCAAGATTTTACTTATTTTATTTTACTAGACTCTATATTTTATTTAAAATTGATGATTTTGATTATACTTGATTATTTTACTAGACTCTATATTTTACTTATTTTATTTTACTAGACTCTATATTTTATGTTGAGTCGATGTATCTGCAGCTATTGTGTCTAGGAATATTTTATTTTGGAATGTATGAATATTAAATATTTAAACCTTGAACTGTTGACTGATAATGTATGCAGTAGAAATATTAAACAGGATTCATTTTGATTTTGGAAACGTTGAAAATACAGACGATACTTTGTCGAAATTTCAGTAAATATTATTTTATGAAGTAAAAGTCATATTTTAAAATATTTTATATATTGTTTGATAGGTTTGGTCATAAGGCTTGCCGGACTAGTGTGTTAGTTCGTGCGACGATCACGATTCAGATTCGGGTCGGGACAAAGTTGGTATCAGAGCTCGGTTGTAGGTCCTAATAGCTGCAGACATAGAATGATAATAGGTTTTTGTTAGTAAATTGTGAACCGCGACACCATTTACTTGCAAGAAGCTATTAGCATTCTATGGTAGTCTAACTTGCTGTCCAACCCTATGATCTCTTTTGGTCTTTGCTTTGTCTCCCTCTTATTTTCGTCTAGTCCAATACTCGGACAATTTTCTTTCATTTGGTGAGGATGCCACCCAACACTAGAAGGGAAGTTTGTTCCTTATGGGTTTACTTCCCAACCTTAAGACTCTAGTCAAAGAGATTGTGGTTCGGTCGTACTCGTTGTTGACTTGAAGAAAATGATGGAGGATGTGGCGTTCATGTCGCCAGGCGTGACTTGGTTGCAAGAGTAGTTGGTGTTGAGAAGCCTAGAGGAAAATAAATATTACAGCGAGTATTGCAACAACTTGTTGCGGCTGTTGTTGGGCAGTAGTAGGGTAATCTAAGACAAACAAATCTTGACGGGTCACAAGAAGTTAGCCAACGTATGTACTAGGCGATAACCCCTTATTGAGAGATTGATGTTGATATAGAGAAATTCATGAAAGTTAAACACTTGCTTTTTTTTACATCTAGTGTGTGTTGTTAAAGTACAAAAGTAAGTTTAAATTATCGTATCCACAGGGACTGGTGCGATATCGATGCCGTTCAACAATTAATATAATTTTAAGTATTTGAAAAGAAGTTTGGTCATAAACATTCAAACTTACAACACAGATAAAGTTACTGGGATTAGATATCGTTAGCTACTCTTCTAATGCAAACTCTTAATCGATTATATACTTTCTAAATTTCAGTTATGCTTTCACCTATCGCTCACATACGTGTTCGTGTCCAGAGCACGACGAGAATCTCGTTATATCTATTAACCCTTGATGTCTCGAGCGATCAATCAATATAACGGCTATATTGTATTGCTTAAACTCCGATGTCTCAGACAATTTAACCAACACAATAGCATTAAATTTCGATAGTTTATGTGAATGTGAACCTAGCACTATCCCTAGCAATTAGGGATCCACATATGAATTTATTCCAGTTCCTTTAAGTAAAAAGTCTATGTCTAGAACTTTCTAAATCAAAATATCAATTTCGGAGTTTTACGTCGGAAAAGCATTAAACACGGAAATAAACCATAAACATAACGAAATAGAGATTATATATAAACAGCTAGACTAAAAAGATTACATCAAAGTTATAACTAACTAAACCTGATCCCAATAATAGAGAGAATTAATTACACATAGTAACCTTACAATACATCACGAGAAGAGATGGAAATAATATTGCAGTTGAATCCACAACTCTTCTTTGATCGCTCTCTGTCTCCACTGATTTCTCCTCCACCGTTTCTTCCCTCTGTTTCTATGTTTCTGTGTAAGAATGAATTTCTTTGGTTCTTCAAAATATATCCCCTTTTATACTGTTGTGATGCCGCCTCAGTTGAGGGATTTTGCTTCACTGTGAGGGTTTGTTCCATGTGTACCGTCTGCTTTAATTAGTTTCTATTTCATCCAATCAAATGCAAAATAGTGTAGTGCCACTTGACCACTTGTGCCTCTGCTCCTAATTTGGTTACTTGCTTTTCATTCTCTTTTTACTAATAATTTACAGTCAAGAGTCATTACTAATAATAACAATACCAATAATACAAACAATACTAATAATAATAATAATAATAATAATAATATATAATTTAGATGTGAAAATAATTAAAATACTAATTTACTAGTAAAGACTAATATTTATAAATAGTTGAGATTTTTACTTCAAATAACTTAATAAAATAAGTCAATAAGTGCTTAAAATGTATAAGGTAAAATCACTATTTTTTATCACTTATCATGTGTGAGGATCCACTGAAATTTATTTACCATCTAAGGAGGTTATAAAAGGCATTAGGAAGCTTAGGTATAAGGGCGGTAAAATTGACATCATTTAAGTTGGAGAGTTTGATATATGACTTGTTTGATACACTTACAGGTTGAAAACAAAAAGGATCACTGACGTTGGCATGGAGTGAGATCTCTTGATTGTTTGTGGTTCAAGAAAGTGTTAGTGATGGATTAGTTCACGACTATGAGAGTGAAGGTTGAAAAACACAAGAAGGGGGGGGGGGGGGGGGGGGGGTTGAATTGTGTTAAGATTTTTGCTAAGTTTTAAAACTATTTGCAGCGGATAAAAGCAAACACACACAATATAAGAGGATAGAGAGAAAGAGACACACAAGTTTTATACTGGTTCCTCCCACTAACAGGAGTAGTCCAGTTCTCTTATTCTTCACAAGAGATTTCACTATAATCACTAAGATTACAGATGCTCAGACACTAAGCAAGAGACTTCCAATGCTCAAGCACAAAGCAAGGGACTTCCAATGCTCAAGCACAAAGCAAGAGACTTCTCACAAGTTTAATGATAATAAAATTATGAGTGAGACACTTGATATACAATCAGAGGTGTTTACAAAATACAACACAATTACAAGACTTCCTAGAAATGTTTCACAAAATTTCTAAGTGTTTGAATAGCTTCAGAATTTTGACAGAGTGTATGCACGTTCAGAAGCATAAGTCTTGATGATAATTCTTCAAAAATCTTCTTCCTTTTATAGGTGAAAATATAGACGTTGAAGATTATAGTCGTTTGAAGAATTCTTGAGACGCTCCATTGTATTGATCAGAGTGCTAATAGCTGTTATGATATGCAGTGTTTAGGAGCTTTGACGTTTACTACAAAATGAGAGATTCCTTTTGGCTTTAGATATTTGAACCTCAGTTTAAGCCAAATAAGGAAATACTCGTTCTTGAAGCCTGACTTGAAAAGGACCTTTCCATGGTCAACCCTTTTTCTTTCTTGATACCTTCGCTGAGACCAAGACAAAAAGACACAGTCTTAAAGAATTATGTTCTGATATAGCTTCAGAAATATTAGCTTCAGAATCTGGTGAAGCTCAGAATTACTTGCTTCAGAATTTGGTGAGCTCAGATTGACACGCTCAGAAGTAATTCCTTCAGAATTCTAATGTGCTTATAAACGCAAATTTTAACTTTTAATCCTACACACTAGAGTAAATTATTAGTACTTCCAATTTAACTTTAAATACATTGTTATCATCAAAATCAAATTAAGAGATACAAAACCAATTTTGTTCCAACAGAGAGATTTGAACAAACTGAGGATATGTCAATTTCAGAGTATAAAACCCGTTTTATAGAGCTTTCAAAGCACTCTCCTCACCCTATCATAGAAGATATTTGTAAAGTCGTTCGTCAGAGAATTAAGGGAATAGTTAATTTCATATGTGGTATGACCTATTTGTTAAACTTTGCGGAGCTTTCTAGTTTGACACTTCAGATTGAGCAACAAAAGTTTAAGGGTGGTAGTAAACAAGATTCTCGCAAGGAATGAGTTGAACAATCATATTGTAATTATTCTTATCGTGGTGCTGAAGTTATATTTGGCCATTAGGGAAAGTAAACAGTATCACAAGAGAGATAGTTCTAGTGGACAAACTTTTGAACATATTGCATAGTTGTAGATTAGATCACGGGGCATATAGATAATCCACTCTTACTTAGAGTAATTTTAATTTTATAGTAGTTAAGTACGTCATATTAGGAGAGATTATCCTTGGTAGCTACGACACAACCATTATACAATCATTTATTAACACAAGTAGCTTTAGTATATATTTTGACAGGACTTGAGTATAGATTCTTTATCCTTCCATCATGCCACGTAACCCTATTATAACTAGGAAGTGAAAGTTGAGATATTGGGTAATAGCTTTTATCCTTTTCGAGTGCACGAGATTTTGTACCATATAATTTAACCTCCATTTTAGGATCTAACAAGTTATTGAAAAAGAAGTTGTTATGTATAATTTGTCTTGATTATGGACATACAAGTAATTTCAAAAGTATTATAACGAGTTTCAAAAGCATGAGTTTCTTGATGTTTTTCCTAAAGAATTTCCTGGAATGCCACCTGATAAGGATATTGAATTCTTTATAGACTTGGTTCCTAACCTTCAACTCACCTTTGTACCTCTTCATAGAATAGCCTGGCCGAAGTTTAGTTGTTAAGAAAACAACAACAAGGTTTTCCCAATAAGAGTTTTACTCGCCCAACTTCTTTTCCTTCAAAAGATATAGTATTGTTTGAAAAGAAAAGAGATGAACCCATGCGCGTATGTGTAGTATAGAAACTCAAATAGGATGATAGTAATGAAATGATTATTGTTTACTCTAAATTGACGAGTTGTCTGATCAAATTCAAGGAGCTAAGTGTTTTTGTCTAAGATTAATTTGCGGTCTAGACATTACCAGCTGAAGGTTAAGAGGGTTCTTATTTCAATGAAATCTATTTGCACATGCTACAAGCATTTGGAAATTTTAGTTATGTCTTTTGGGTTACTAGTGTTCCGACATTTTTGTGGATTTGACGAATTGGGTTTTAAATCATTCGTAGATCAATTGCTGATTGTTCCACCATAGTTCACAATATCATGGAGGCTCGGTCAAGAGTTAGACTTGTAAAGTTGGTAGATAGTGTCATGAACGACAAAGTTATAAACTTTTTAGTTGATTTTGATGATGCGGTGTGGTTGAAGTCTCGATTGCGTGTCCCATATGTTGGTGATAAAAGAATATATTTATATATTAGAGGAGGCTCGTCATATTTGTTGATTGTTATACCCTTAACCTAAGTTCTAATAAGGTGTACTGATACTTGAGAAAATTGTGTCGCTGTGAAGTGATGAAGAAGGCTGTAATACAAGAATGAAAGTTGAAAGATATTGTTATGAATTTCATTACAGGCTTACCGGTAAACAAAAATAAAATGCCATGACTCGATGTGGGTAATTATAAATCGATTGATCAAGTTTGCACAATTCTGACCCGTGGAGATTACTTATATTACTTACCGTTTTGGAATTCTATCTGAATTGGAAACCCGTTTGAATCTTAGTACAATCATTATCCTATGATTGATGGTCAATCTATCAAAACTATACAAAACATATAATGGATATGTTTCGTGCTCGTATTCTTAATTATTGGAAGAAGGTAACCAATATTTTTCTATGATGATGAAATTTTCATATAAATAGTTACCAATCTAGTATTAAAGTGGCACCTTTTGAGGTATGGTATATAGACAAGGTATGTCTTCGATATGATGGATTGAAGTTGGTTAGTCTAAACTAGCGAGCCCATAGTTGATTCAAGATATCGTTGAAAAGGTTAAGATCGAGGTGTCGCCCTTATAGTTCACAGTGGGGAACCATGTATTTTTATGTGTTTCACCAATAAAAAGAGTTTTGCGGTTTGGCAAGAAGGACAAGCTAATTCCAAGGTTCATTGGGCCGTTTGAGATCTTGCAGAGTCGGACATGTAGATCATCGCTTAGCACTTCCATCGGATCTGTCAGGAGTTCATTCGGTCTTTCATATTTCAATGCTTCAAAAGTACCTTTATGATCCTTCTCATGTTGTTAGTTCTGAAGATGTTCAATTTTAGATGAGAAATTGTCATACATTAAACACCCGGTAGAAATAGTAGATAAGAGAGTTAGACGATTACGTGCAAAGGATATTATTTTAGTGAAGGTTCTTAAAAAGACTGTCGGGTGAAGAGGCAATTTTGGAGTCGGAAGAGATCATACGAGTAAAGTATCCACACTTATCTGAAAATCACAGTTAGTAGTATAAATTCGAGGGCGAATTTTTTTTAAGGGGGGAAGAATGTAACACACCGTTTCATATAAAATAAAACAATTAAAAAAAAAAGAAACAAGGGGAAAAAAAAAGACATGGAACCTGTAACACCCCCTTTTCAGATACTGAAAAGAAGAGCGTCACAGTTCTCTATCCAATTTCAAATGCTTAAATAGAAGTAAATATATATAATTTTGCTGATTTATTTTTATTGTGAAATGAAAGTAATAAGTGAGAAATGTACTCGAATACGTACTAGTTTTTTTTCTTTTTAAGTTTTTCAAAATTCTCTTTATATAAATTTAGAGTAAGTCCATAAATAATATACATCAATTATATCAATTACTTATGCTCAAAGGATTTGCGAAACATAAAATATTTTCATTGTTCGTAAGTATCTTACAATCTTTCAATTGAGAATAATTAAAAGATAATTTTCTATAAAAGACTCAAACCCACAATTGATCACGAGCTGGTCAAAACACTAAAGATGTCATCGAGAGAGTACTCCAATGACGTCATCAATACCCCTCAGACTCCGAGATAAAAACTAGGTTACTAGTCAACGCTAACAATCTTTGTATTTGAACTTCAACTTGAGGTCTATGATATCCTGCACTAACTGTTGTAAGGGGTGAATTACTCGTACACAAGTTACCATCATGATGATGTCACAAGGCTACACATAATATTATACAATTATACGTGCATTTTTTATTTTACTAGTATATAGACATACCTGAGTATAAATCAAGTAGAACCAAGTAGTCAAATAGTCACATATAATCAATATCGATCTCAAAAATATTAATTACAGAAAACATTATCTCAACATCGCATATCAAACACTAGTCAAAGAGAAATATAATACACTTTATCAAATATATCAATTAGCAAATAGATTAATCATCAAAATTTAGTCATTTATACTTTATATAAAATCCAATCATAATTCTTCACTCGAAGTTGGTCTTCTAACTTAAAGTTAGTCTTCTATCTTATTTAATGACATCTTTCTCAAACCTACTCCATGGAGACCACTATTATGAGCATAAGGCCGTTTCTACTGCCATATCATGGTCGTTTGCAACGAACATATATCAAATATGTCTCAACCATTCTGGCCCGAGCGCTGCACCTTATTATAGATAGTCCTGCACAGTCAGGTTTCACCACGTCGGGTTTTATGATTTCCTCCAGTCAGAGGGGCTACCACTGACTATTGGTAGGAGTTCAAAACGCCGGTGAACCCCAGTAGGTCTGTAGGCGACCCAGCCGAACCTATCCTCTGTCTTACATACTTTATAATACTGTAAGAAACATCCTGTTTTGCTCCTCACCACCTAGGGTGATTAGTTATGTAATTCTTCATCTTAAATTGTTTTTGTCACATATAGTTTGACATATTAATCCTCAAGACTCATAATGCAATTTATGAGAGATCACCTTAAACTTAAACCATAAGATCTCAAGCACATAGATATCATGATAAATAAACAAATTTAGGACATAAATAATTTATTTATTTTATCTCATAAAATATTGATAGTAACAATTTCAATAGCCAAATCAATTGACAACATTTTTGAATTATATAATGAAGAAACTTTATTCAGACGTATAATCAATTAAGTCAATCACTCAACATTTTGCATATACCTTGACGAATTTGAAACTAGTAACATTAAGTACACAACTTCCCCTAATTATAACTAATAATATATATACAAGTAACACATTTCTTGTGCTCATCGAAACTTATTATTAGTAATTCTCCTTACCTCAAAGCTTTCCAACATAAATTTGAGTAATCACCTTATTCGAGAACACCTATTCACTCATCAAAACAACTATCTTTTAACTAACTATAATTATATTAAATAAATCCTAACACTACTAATGTATTACGGGAAATCATTCAAAAACTGGAACCTAACATAATTAAGAAAAGTGCATGACATTTTGCTTCTTATGCATATATATTTTTAATCGTGTATGTGTATAACTTAAGATCATGAAACAAAAAGACTTTCAACTCATCATGATAATCTAAATGTTTAGAAGGATATGGTTCTGTTACCATGTTTTCGTTTTTCTTTCTTTCTTTCTTTCTTTTTATTTCTTCTTTTCTAAACAAATAAATAAATGAATCTTGCTTAGCTAAAACTTAGGAAATTAATATAGAATAGTGACCGAGTCAAATATCAAAACAAAATCAAATAAAAGTAAGGGTGACTAACAAAATTTGAATAAGCACCCTGTATTGAAAGAAAATGACTTTTAACTTGACATGAGTTAATTGGTTAAGCTAATTAATATAGAGAACTATTGACATAATTAACATTCGAACAATAAACAGGACTGTTTTAGAAGTTTAGAAACAAAGGAACAAAAGAACCTAAACTTAAAAGCTTATTGGAAATGAAGAGTTTCTAGAGGAAATTAATGAATGAAAGGCACCAGCTTTTTAACATAACAAAAACTGCTAAATAAGGGAATATAAGACTATTAAAAGACTGAAAAAGAAAGAAGAGATTTAGTACCTTTTAATTCTCTACATGAGAGTGATAGTTGTGTGCAATCTAGTGAACATTAGGCTCCTATTTATATAATTTCACATAAGCTTCTACATGGTAAAATTGAAGCCCACGTTTTCCACTTCATTTGTGAAAGAAAATAAGGCCACGTTTTTACTTTGTGAAGAAAGCTTAACCACGTTGATACATGCACATGGGTAATTCTTATCTTACTAATTCATTCTTATCTCTTAATTTTCATTAATTTTTAATTTATTCTTTTATAACATAAATGATAAAATTAATAACACCCTCTTAATCTTCATATTTTTGTGATTTTAAAAATATTTTTCTTTTCTTTTTCTGTGATAATAATTTATATTGTCTAGTAAATAACTGTCCAAAATTCGATAGAATTTTAAGTCAAGAATTTTATCACAAGCTACGAAGATATTTCATGATTGAATTCTAGACTTACTTTTCTTAAATTTATTCAAAATAATAAATTACTTATCAGTCTATACAAAGGAATAAAACTATCAAGACATACACAATAATGTTTCCCATATAAGTGTAACTTTACTTTTGAAATGCTAGACTAGATGAAAAGTTAAACCATATTTGGTAAGATTAAATTTCCCAAACCTAATCATCTCTCACATTAAATTAATAGGTTAGATCTATAATTTTTCTATATCTATTGTTTACTTTCAAGAAAATAATTACTTACACATTCTCACACTTTAGACATAATATTCTATACACACTGATAATATTTTTTCAAGCTATTATGAAAGATATAATTAAATAATAAATTCATTTTATAAAAATACTTCAATTAATAATATAAAGAAAATACTAGTTTATAAAATTTGGGGGGTTACATTACTACCCCACTTAAAAAAAATTTCGTCCTCGAAATTCGTAAGTAAAAACATTTAATATACATTTGTCCTATATTTAGAGAAATTTGTAACCTCAAATTATATACTTAGAAAAATATATACATAATCTTCTTAATATACTAAAAAAATATATATACTTCTTTGACAAATCTTTTTATAAGGTTAATGGACTCAACTTATGAGATATCATGTTCCTATAATTCTATAACCATGCATGCTAAAAGTACAATTAAAGTTCACCATTTTATTATACCAGCTCAAAATCTAAACATACTCGAAAATATGTAACTAATTTTATTCATGTAAAGAAATGCCTACCCAATGAACAAATCATTAACAATAATTGACCTCACTATTTCAGTTATTTATAATCTTTCAAAAATTATCATTCATCTTAATACTAAAATCATATTACCATTACCTTTCTTGTTATTGGATATTAGAAACTATAATACTATTTATTATACTCAAAATCATATATAAGTCTTTCAAGCATCATATAATGTAATCAAAAGTTAACTATCACTATTCTCTATACTACTTATAAAATTCATTCCTATAAGTTCAACTATCCATAACTAATTTTGAGTTCATGTTTATCTCCAAAAAGATAAAATATGTATTCATATCATAACCACAGTTCTAAGTCTTTCTCAAATCAAAATTTCTATCCAACCAATATACTTTCAACTTTCTTATTTTTTTTAATATATATAAAGCCAAATTTTCAAACTTACATGTCACACAAGTTCACTCTACCCATTCAAAATAAATCAAAATATTATTCTTGTTTTAAACTATAATTCTATCTTTATAGAAACTAAAATTTCACCTAAAAACTCCATAAAATAAAGGCACTCCTTCTAAGAGAATTAATATACCTACTATATCGATCATCTCCACCGTTCCAATTTGAATCACTCATCTTAAAACCACAACACTATTTTTTATATTAAGACTTCCACTTATTCTATTTTTCATACTCTCCTCAAGACTTATTATTCTACTATATTATTATTTAAAGTTCAAGTCTTCAAACTTACTTACCATGAACATTCCAAACTTAGATACTTCTCTTATCTATACTATCCAATACAAATACTTTTGTCGTTCTTACAACTAACTCCAAATCTACTCATATTGTTTTTTTTTTTATTATTATCTACTAATACTTGCAGCAAGTGTTCTCTTTTCTAATTGTTAATGAGATGCATATTTCTTGAAGTTTCTAGAATATTTGAACAACTACTAGAATAGCCTATAACTAGATTTCTATTAGGAAATATATATCTAGAAAGAATTATCTATATTACCTTGTACATCTATAAATATGTAACCATGACTCGTTTATATGTATATTCAAGTTGAGAAACATTGTAAGATGGCTATGGTGGTTTGGTATGAGATCTTCAAATGGTCGGGGATTGTAATTGTAATGCCGCCAAATCTTTTTATCCTTTCTGATTGTTGTTGGGAGGTGGCGAAGACTATAAAATTTAGAAAAGGCTTTTTGTTAGTTTGACACACCGTGTTTTGGTCGATGTGAAAAGCTAAGAACAATCGCATTTTCAATAATGTGGAGGCTGAACCTTTGGAGATTGTAGACTCAGTCTAGATCCTCTCGTGAAGGTGGAGTGGAGATAGACTGAAAATTCTTCTATGTCTTTTCTATGAGTGGTTATGGGATCCCGAAGATTGTTTCAGTCGTTAGTGGCTTGGTTGTCTCAAGGTTCTTATTTGGGTTGCTGGAGTTTTTTTTTTTTTTTTTGTTTGGTTCTGTTGTCTTTTCCTTTGGCTAGGGAGTTTTTTTTTCTTTTTTTTTTTTGTTGGATTTGTATTTATGCTCATCTATTTTGGGTGATGGCTATAGCATTTAGCCTTTGCCGCTGTAGCTGCTTAGTTGCTAGGCTTTGTTGCTTATTTTCCCTGTTTGTGTGGAGGTGTTTTCATTGGCTTCTTTCCCTTGTATTTCTTGCCCCCTTGGTATGGCTTATGCCTTGGGTTGTGGTAATAATATTTTGATATTAAAAAAAAAATTATATTCTTACTCTAAGACATCATACTATTTGCTACTATATATAAACTATGAACAAAATTCATGCTACACTATCCAACTAGATTCTAATTTATCACTACTACCTCAACTACTATATATAACACTACCTAAAAGAAATTATTCAATCATAATCTTATAGTAAGTATAATTAAACTCTCCACTATATATACACCACAATAAGATATCTCAAACACATGGTAAAATAATCATATTAAATATCAAAATCATGTAACTCATCAATTCAATTTTATTTTATTTTTTTCCTAATAGTCTTGTATAGGTTCATCCTAGAACTAGTTTGTTTCACATAACTTACTCCTAAGTTTAAAATTGGTCATAGACACTCTCTTCAAAATTTAACATAATGAACCTTAACTACAAGTCTTGATTTATTTATTTATTTTAAACAACACAATTTTATTTAAAATAATTTCTACTTAAATACAAGAGGTTCCTAGTTAAATAGGAGAAACACAACAAGAAATATAAATTGTTTAAGCATATAGCTGGAAAACAAAACAAGACAAAACTAATACACCATACTAGAAGCCAACCAATCAACTTGTACTTACCTAAGCACAAAAATGCAGCAACACGCCAGCATACCTAACAAGTAACAACTAGAAGAAAAACATGAAACAAAAATAGCATGCTAGCAACAAACACAAAGCCTAGTAAAACAAAATCTCATGCCCTAAAGCAAAAAAAAAAAATAATTGAAGCAAAAACAACGTACTAGCACCTAAAACAAAGACTAGCAAAACAAAATCTCATGTCCCTTAAATTCTACCATAACAAAATATTATTAAAATATCTTTAAGATTCACTATTATTATTAGTTTTGTTTTTCTTTTCTTACTATCTTACTACTAACTCTAAAAATTGACATCCGTAAGTTAAAATCATCTAAACTTCATGCTCACATTCAATTATCATAAGCTTTAACACAATGTTGTGCTTTTTAAATTTCCAATACTAATAGCTAATTACAAAATCACTTAAACATACGAAAATTGATGCTTTTAGTGAAGTAAAATTTCAATTCATAAAACTCTCAAACAAGCAAGACCTTTCCATACTCTAAATATGTCATCATAACACTATCATATTTTCTTTTGTTTTAACTAAAGAATTTTTTTTAGTTATTAATCGTATAAGAAAAACATTTTCCGGAACTTACGGTTCTTTGATTCTCTATTATACCTCATTATCTATAAACTAGTTATACATATAGAAAAATCAACAACTCTTAATAGTATCTATACTAGTCAACCAAACTATTCTCAATAATTTAAAGGTATTAACATCTTTCAATAGTTCCTTAGCTATTCCACGTAAAAAGAATAATTGACTAACCATCAAGAGTTCTACTCATTCTCGACATATATCCATGTTTGTTACTTACATGACTTACAAAATTACAATTATGATTAGATCTTCCTCACGTCCCATATGCTAATAAACAATTTTAGAAAGAAAACACATAGAAAACAATCCAAAAAAATTAAACAGAGATCACACAACACAAGCCTAATGGACCTATTTCCCAAAGACTCCTGAAAGACTCGACCAGCTCTGATACCACTAATGTAACACCCTCTTTTCAGATACTGAAAAGAAGAGCGTCACAGTTCTCTATCCAATTTCAAATGCTTAAATAGAAGTAAATATATATAATTTTGCTGATTTATTTTTATTGTGAAATGAAAGTAATAAGTGAGAAATGTACTCGAATACGTACTAGTTTTTTTTCTTTTTAAGTTTTTCAAAATTCTCGTTATATAAATTTAGAGTAAGTCCATAAATAATATACATCAATTATATCAATTACTTATGCTCAAAGGATTTGCGAAACATAAAATATTTTCATTGTTCGTAAGTATCTTACAATCTTTCAGTTGAGAATAATTAAAAGATAATTTTCTACAAAAGACTCAAACCCACAATTGATCACGAGCTGGTCAAAACACTAAAGATGTCATCGAGAGAGTACTCCAATGACGTCATCAATACCCCTCAGACTCCGAGATAAAAACTAGGTTACTAGTCAACGCTAACAATCTTTGTATTTGAACTTCAACTTGAGGTCTATGATATCCTGCACTAACTGTTGTAAGGGGTGAATTACTCGTACACAAGTTACCATCATGATGATGTCACAAGGCTACACATAATATTATACAATTATACGTGCATTTTTTATTTTACTAGTATATAGACATACCTGAGTATAAATCAAGTAGAACCAAGTAGTCAAATAGTCACATATAATCAATATCGATCTCAAAAATATTAATTACAGAAAACATTATCTCAACATCGCATATCAAACACTAGTCAAAGAGAAATATAATACACTTTATCAAATATATCAATTAGCAAATAGATTAATCATCAAAATTTAGTCATTTATACTTTATATAAAATCCAATCATAATTCTTCACTCGAAGTTGGTCTTCTAACTTAAAGTTAGTCTTCTATCTTATTTAATGACATCTTTCTCAAACCTACTCCATGGAGACCACTATTATGAGCATAAGGCCGTTTCTACTGCCATATCATGGTCGTTTGCAACGAACATATATCAAATATGTCTCAACCATTCTGGCCCGAGCGCTGCACCTTATTATAGATAGTCCTGCACAGTCAGGTTTCACCACGTCGGGTTTTATGATTTCCTCCAGTCAGAGGGGCTACCACTGACTATTGGTAGGAGTTCAAAACGCCGGTGAACCCCAGTAGGTCTGTAGGCGACCCAGCCGAGCCTATCCTCAGTCTTACATACTTTATAATACTGTAAGAAACATCCTGTTTTACTCCTCACCACCTAGGGTGATTAGTTATGTAATTCTTCATCTTAAATTGTTTTTGTCACATATAGTTTGACATATTAATTCTCAAGACTCATAATGCAATTTATGAGAGATCACCTTAAACTTAAACCATAAGCACTCAAGCACATAGATATCATGATAAATAAACAAATTTAGAACATAAATAATTTATTTATTTTATCTCATAAAATATTGATAATAACAATTTCAATAGTCAAATCAATTGACAACATTTTTGAATTATATAATGAAGAAACTTTATTCAGACGTATAATCAATTAAGTCAATCACTCAACATTTTGCATATACCTTGACGAATTTGAAACTAGTAACATTAAGTACACAACTTCCCCTAATTATAACTAATAATATATATACAAGTAACACATTTCTTGTGCTCATCGAAACTTATTATTAGTAATTCCCCTTACCTCAAAGCTTTCCAACATAAATTTGAGTAATCACCTTCTTCGAGAACACCTATTCACTCATCAAAACAACTATCTTTTAACTAACTATAATTATATTAAATAAATCCTAACACTACTAATGTATTACGGGAAATCATTCAAAAACTGGAACCTAACATAATTAAGAAAAGTGCATGACATTTTGCTTCTTATGCATATATATATTTTTAATCGTGTATGTGTATAACTTAAGATCATGAAACAAAAAGACTTTCAACTCATCATGATAATCTAAATGTTTAGAAGGATATGGTTCTGTTACCATGTTTTCGTTTTTCTTTCTTTCTTTCTTTCTTTCTTTCTTTCTTTTTATTTCTTCTTTTCTAAACAAATAAATAAATGAATCTTGCTTAGCTAAAACTTAGGAAATTAATATAGAATAGTGACCGAGTCAAATATCAAAACAAAACCAAATAAAAGTAAGGGTGACTAACAAAATTTGAATAAGCACCCTGTATTGAAAGAAAATGACTTTTAACTTGACATGAGTTAATTGGTTAAGCTAATTAATATAGAGAACTATTGACATAATTAACATTCGAACAATAAACAGGACTGTTTTAGAAGTTTAGAAACAAAGGAACAAAAGAACCTAAACTTAAAAGCTTATTGGAAATGAAGAGTTTCTAGAGGAAATTAATGAATGAAAGGCACCAGCTTTTTAACATAACAAAAACTGCTAAATAAGGGAATATAAGACTGTTAAAAAAATGAAAAAGAAAGAAGAGATTTGGTACCTTTTAATTCTCTGCATGAGAGTGATAGTTGTGTGCAATCTAGTGAACATTAGGCTCCTATTTATATAATTTCACATAAGCTTCTACATGGTAAAATTGAAGCCCACGTTTTCCACTTCATTTGTGAAAGAAAATAAGGCCACGTTTTTACTTTGTGAAGAAAGCTTAACCACGTTGATACATGCACATGGGTAATTCTTATCTTACTAATTCATTCTTATCTCTTAATTTTCATTAATTTTTAATTTATTCTTTTATAACATAAATGATAAAATTAATAACACCCTCTTAATCTTCATATTTTTGTGATTTTAAAAATATTTTTCTTTTCTTTTTCTGTGATAATAATTTATACTGTCTAGTAAATAACTGTCCGAAATTCTATAGAATTTTAAGTCAAGAATTTCATCACAAGCTACGAAGATATTTCATGATTGAATTCTAGACTTACTTTTCTTAAATTTATTCAAAATAATAAATTACTTATCAGTCTATACAAAGGAATAAAACTATCAAGACATACACAATAATGTTTCCCATATAAGTGTAACTTTACTTTTGAAATGCTAGACTAGATGAAAAGTTAAACCATATTTGGTAAGATTAAATTTCCCAAACCTAATCATCTCTCACATTAAATTAATAGGTTAGATCTATAATTTTTCTATATCTATTGTTTACTTTCAAGAAAATAATTACTTACACATTCTCACACTTTAGACATAATATTCTATACACACTGATAATATTTTTTCAAGCTATTATGAAAGATATAATTAAATAATAAATTCATTTTATAAAAATACTTCAATTAATAATATAAAGAAAATACTAGTTTATAAAATTTGGGGCGTTACAGAACCCCACCCTTATGTCCTTCACGTTTCCATCTCTTTCTTTCACTTTCTACTAGAAGCTTCACTATTCTTCATCACCCCCACTGTCAATTTTCTTCTTATTCTTCCAAATAACCAAATGTCTTCCGTAAACCAAATACTCTTCAAGACAAATTGCACATTTAAGCAAGGCTATCTCACATTTAAGTACTAGTGGGTATTATTTTGGAGTTAGGGTTAATGTTCAAAGAAAGGAGAAGAATACCCATCTTTTGAAAGTTGTTCATTGATACTCCTTGAGGTAAACTTTTATGATTCATGAAATTTAGAGATGATATCTATCTTAAATGAGTAGTGGAACTAGTATAGATAATAAACCTTTAGAATTTCATGAGTGCTTTTCAAACTCCAACTCTAACAAATTATGGATTTTGTCTAATTCTCCTATCTATCGGTAGTCTAATCTTAAATAAGTTTTCACTAGAGCTGAAATTATTGTATGATGCTCAAATTCGGTGGAAATTGCTCCGGTGGTCCTTCCGAAAGGCATTGCAAGGAATGAAGTTAATTCGTCATAGTTGTGAGTTGACGATGATCATTATCACATATTTTAATTATTATTATTATTGCTATTTTGCTTATTTTCTATCTTAAAGTATTTATGGAAATGGGGAAACACAGCCTTTGAATATATATTTTTTCTCGTCATCGTTATTTGAATTTTTAAAGTTATCGATATTAATATAGTCTCTATTTTGATTTACTTATGATTTGTTGAAGATACGATTTGAAATTCAGGTTTGATTTATATACTTTGGGTATAAGTTTGATATATTGAGAAGTATGAATTTTGAGATATATGTTTTTTGGAAAAATATTGATATTCTGTAGCATCCCACAATTTTATCCATCTAATTAAATTTAATTAGAGCTTGCCCAACAATTCCAAGATTGATTAGAGGCAATCAATTAATTAAGTCTTGAGAAATTAGGTGTATGATGTGTAGAAATTAGAAATTCTAAACAAACTCAAACTACACATTAACACTTTAATCTCACACTTGAGAATTAATTAACACTAAGACTCAATCTCTCCTCCCTCAATTTCTCTTGCTAGTGAATCATTTCCCACTCAATCTAAAACTCCTTCTCCTTACAACATCTCACCTTATGACTCATTCTCATTTTAAATACCAAGCCAACACCTCATCTTAAGCTATGAGTCACCTTTCCACTTTAATCCTCATGCCTTACACTACAAGCAAATCATCTTATTTCTTTCTCATTCACACATTTCAGAAAATTAGAGCTCCTCACTCTTTCATTTACCTTCCTCTCACGCCTACACCAACAACAACAACAAAACTCCATTTAAATTCATAAACTTTCACATGCAAAATCTTGTTGTTTCCTTAGTAACCATGCACTACTCCATCTTTGTTTACAGAGATTGCTTACCTACCACCACAGCTTAGAGAATGCCTCAGAATCCCTCATCTTTCCTTATCCATTTTTTCAAGCAACAACTCCATTGTTTTAGCAAAACTCTAGCCAAATCCTTTTGCATGCAAACCAAAAGCAAATCAAATTCCTACTGCTATTGCCACATAAATTCCTCTGGATAAACCCCTAACTCAAGCTGAATCCATCATCAATCAAGCTTTCAATCTTAGAGCAAGCTATAAGTTTCTCATTTCTCCAAATCTTCAAAATCTGTCCAGTTGGTTGTGGGTTTGCTGGGAGGTGCTGTAGCTGTCATAAAGGACCCAGAAACAAGGATTAAAGCTTCATAAGAGGTGGGTTCTTAGGCTAGTTAGTTAGTTTATTCAAATTTTATGAAAATGCATGCAACTTTAGGAATTAATAGGTATAGCTGTGTGTATGGAATTAGCCCCCAAATTCCACTCTATTCTGTTCTATGTTGTTATTTTTATAATTCTGCACTATCTCAGACAAAGATTGTAGGTGAAACCTTTAAAATTTGATGATTTACGCAAAACAGAGGAAATTCTGCACCAACTCGCCATAGCGAGTTGCTAGCGAGCCTTCATGGCGAGCTGAAGGTTCTGAGGTGAGGAACTTTGCCATGGCGAGCTCTGGCTCGCCTAGCAAGTTGTTTAGGTCAGGACCTGTAAGTTCGCCATGGCGAGCATAGTAACTCGCCGTAGCGAGCAAGCCCATAAATTACTCACTTTTTCACTTTTCAAAATATTTGTTTCACTCGTTTTATATCCTCGACTGAGATAGTTATTTTGCAGTCTTATGAATTACATAATATAGACAGGAGGTCATCACAGTCGGACTATTAGGGATTAACTTAGGAAATTTAGATTATGTATGTTCCCCGGGTTATGGGATGAATATGGCAGTATAATACAATTTAGAATCAGTCAACTATGTATGTGATTATATTATCACGTGTGGACTTCGTTTTAGATGTTCCACTAGTAAAACATTGTGAGCTGCACGCCGGAACGCTTTCTGTTCGCGGAGAAGGCAGGCCTCTGAGATATGCTCACCTCAGAGTGCTTGCGGTTTAAAATCAACAAGACTAATCAGTGTTACACCTTTATTTATTTATGTTTTATGACTGTCTCACCCCACTCCCTTTTTGATATAGGTAAGACAGGTTATTTCGGAGCAGGGACCAGGTTGGACCTGACGATTGGAGCTGTGCTTGGATTGTCAGCTTAGAAGACTTAGTCTTCTTCCTTGTTTCTTTTTAGCTTGTTGTTTTGTTGTAGTTCTTTTCCGTTGTTTGTACTGAATATTCATTATTATCTTAATGATAATGCATTATTTAGTTATATTCCTTTTTAATTAATGTACTCAGATTCCAGTTTTAATGCTTCGACTAAATATTCTAGATATTTTTAGTTGGGGCGTTACATATTCTCCATTTGGATTGATTTTACTTATGGTTTATAAAGTGGACTATTTTCAATTTCGTTTGGACTGTATGTATTTCGACAAAAGCTTTCGAAAGGCATTGAAACATGGTTTTAAGTGATGGATTTTAAGAATTACGATTATAATGATGAAGACCTAGGTGCACCTAGTAATGCGATTTCGGTTAGGGAGAATTACCCGTTAGATGGAGCTGCCCCTATGGAAAGGCCGCCATTAGGAGGAGAGGGCTATCAACAAGATGTAAACTTCCTAATTGATAGATTTGATATTTTCTTGAGTCGAGAGAAAAGAGCTATCCGTTAGATGGAGCTACCACTAAGGGAGGCCACTCTTAGGAGGAAAGAGCTATCAACAAGATGGAGCTAGCTCTCGGTTTTAGCATTTAATGATCGATATAATTTGATGATGTGTTTTCTGAATCGATGAGAAAAGGGCTATTCGTTAGATGGAGCCGCCGCTAAGTGAGAGGCCGCGCTTAGGAGGAAATGGCTATCAACGAGATAGAGCCATCTCTCGATTCTCTCGCAAGATTTACTTATTTTATTTTACTAGACTCTATATTTTATTTAAAATTGATTATTTTGATTATACTCGATTTCTATATCTTTTATAAAGTTTTTGATTTGGCTTTTCACCTCTTTATGACATTGGATTTTTGAATAGTTTTCTTTTACAAATAAACCTATAAGTTTAGTGAATTTTCACGTGCACACTTTATGAATTAATTATATTTTTCATGGTTACTACCTTTGTAAATTGAAATTAAGTTTGAGAAAACTAATTATTCGTGCCCTTGTGTGTTTCCCTTCATGGTTGTTGTCTCTCACTAAGTCCTCGTGACTTACCCCTTCAAAATCTTTTTTTTTTTTTTTTTCAGATTCAGGAGAGTAGCAAGCTTCTGATAGATTCACGTTCCAGATCACAGCTCTTTGGTAGGTTCCCTTTGGTGGAAGTCTTTATTGTTTATGTTGAGTCGATGTATCTGCAGCTATTGTGTCTAGGAATATTTTATTTTGGAATGTATGAATATTAAATATCTAAACCTTGAACTGCTTACTGATAATGTATGCAGTAGAAATATTAAACAGGATTTATTTTGATTTTGGAAACGTTGAAAATACAGACGATACTTTGTCGAAATTTCAGTAAATATTATTTTATGAAGTAAAAGTCATATTTTAAAATATTTTATATATCGTTTGATAGGTTTGGTCATAAGGCTTGCCGGACTAGTGTGTTAGTTCGTGCGCCGGTCACAATTCAGATTCGGGTCGTGATAGTCACTCTAACCAAGTTGTTTTAGCTTTATGATGCAGCCAATCTCAGAAGAACTACAAACCACTTTGTTGAATGTGCATTCTTCAGTCTTCAATCTTCAAATTCTTCAATCTTCAAATTGATCTCTGTTGATGCAATCTTCTGTTCTGAGATCTTCAGGTCTTCAAGGTCTTTGATCTTCAGAAACTTGTGTGTCTTCAATTTTCAAGACTTCTTCAATTTTGAGTGTGTGATGAACCTTTTCTAGTATGAGACAGTCTTAGTCGTGTCATCATATGATCCATTACAATGATTTTTCTAAGTCCAGGGATGAGATACCTAGTGACTTAGTAAACCAAAGTCTTGAGTTGCAGCGGAAAGTACTTAATCAGAGTGATCAAGACTCACTTAGACTTTTTAGAGGTTCAATTAGCATTTTAATTATGCTCTGGACACACTTATTTAAGAATAGCTTCTAGTTTTTAATTTTTTAAAGCTTGCCATTATTCATCCGTAAAGCAAGAGAAAATTCTACTTGCCAAAGAGCTGTTCTTATCATCAATTATTTCTCCCCCTTTTTACCATAATTTGACAAAGGTTTAAAGGAAAATACTTCATTGATTAAAGAAAACAAACAGCTTACAAAAATTGCACACTTGGTGCCGGATGTCAAAGCCTCCAATATCTAGGACATTTGGTAGGCCACAGAACATTACATAAGATGAACAGAAATAAAGGAAAAATACACAAAGTACTTATTTTCCTACGTTTACCCAGGTTCTGTTCTTCAATCTTCTTCTTCTTCTTGCTCGGCCTCAGCTTGAGCAGCTCCAACTTCATCTTCATCTTCACCCTTTTCCATGATGGACTTGATCAGATTGTCCACATGGGTCTTCCTTGCTGTGCTGGTTTTGATAGTTTCTCCCAATGTCTTTCATATTTGCATCAGTTCAGCAAGAACATCCTCCTTGTTTGCTCTAGGCATAGAGCCTGATGCTTCAGCATCCTCCTTCATCTTTGGGAACACAATGTCTGGGACATGTGTACCAACAAAGAGTTTGTAGTCAAAACTCAGAACTGGGGGTTTCTTTGTTGGAGCTTCATCAGGGTATAGGATAGCTGGATATTGCCTCAAGATCATTCCAGTTATTAAGCAAGGAAAGGAAATTGGCAGCTTCACTGCATATGTGTCAGCATGCTTCATGGTTTGGCTAAAGATACTGCATATGTGTCGGCATGCTTCATGCTTCATGGTTCAGCTTCATCACCTTCAATAGTTGGATCCCTACCAAGATACTCATTGATGGTTGTTGGAGAAAACTTCACATCTTTACCTCTGACTCGAACCTTTCTGAATTCCTCACTTCCTTCACTGCAAGCACCTGGTGATGTTCACTATGAACTCCTTCACAAGCATCTCATAGCAATCACCAGGTCTTTGACAGTCTTCATTAACTCAGCCTTCTCTAGTAGCTCCATGATTTCCTTGTATTCAAGGGCTTCTTGGTTGAGCTCTATCTTTTGTGCTACTCTTCTTTGGTAGACGTACCTCCACCTTTGAGCACTTTCTTCAGAATGGAAAGAAACTCTGTCCATCGGTGCTGGAGAAATGTTAGCTGGAATTCTCCTTCCTCCGATTCTTTTCATCCCTTAGGTCGTGGTGTCTAGGACATCTGGTTCGACATCAGTTTCAGAGTCACTGATAGCAATGACTTGTTTCTTCTTCTTTAAACTCTTCTCTTTGGTAGGTTTCTTCTCAGCCTTTCTTTTCCCTTTCTTTGTAGTGACATGAGTCTCCATTTGCTTAGACCTATACGTCTTAGCTTTTCCTTTGACTGTTATACTAATGTGTATTCCTTCACTTTCATTAGAGCTCTCTTCTTCAACGCGTTGATGTGGATCACTTCCTTTCTTCATCCCTTGAAGAATCTTGGCCAGATGGACCTCATCTTCATCTTCTGGATCTTCTTGCATTTGATCTTGAACTTCTTGCTCAGGAGCTTGATCATGACCAGATGTTGGAACATGTGGTTCGACATCAGGTGTTGGAATCTCTTCTGAGGGCACAGTTTGATCCAAGTGTTGAGACCTATTAGGGTGTTGGCTTCATTTGGTAAAATAAGCCTGATTCCATGATGTGGAGCATGATGTGTGGCACATCAGGATTCACATCTGGACGCCCTACTGGACGCGCCTTTATTTATTTAAACGCGATCTTTTGAAAAAGATTTGTTTTTCAAGTATATCGTGCCAGCTTGCGCGCCAAGGAACAAGATAATCTTTCATGGTTCTGTTTTATTTTATTGGCCGACTTTGATCAAAAAGATTTGAAACAAACAATTAAAAGATTATGATCAAATAAATCTCAAGGAGAATTAACAAAGGCCAGCTGTCAACATTGAAGATCCAAGCCCATGAAACTTGTTCTATATAAAGGAAGACTGAAGACGTAAAGGAGAACGAAGCCAAGAGTTGAAGATATCGAGTCTTAGGTCTTAGTCTGTTCATTGTTATTTGTGAGCCTTCACTTGAATCATAATTTTGATACAAGTAAGGACTGAGTTTGATAGAGTTGTAATCTCTAGTGTTCTTTCTCCAAAGCTTTGAAGCAAGGAGTTAGAGTGTGCAACACTCAAAGCCTTTAGGTACGAGTGCATAGTTTTCTAGGAGTGTGTCTCCAAACTGAGTTTGTTATTAAATCCTTACTGGGTAAGGTTGAGGGGGAGTGAGCAGAGGTTCTCATATCTAGGAGTTCCTAGGTAGAATTAGCACGGGTAGTGATTAAGTGAGAAGTTGTAAACGGGGGAGTTTAGCTTTGAATTGATACTACCATAGTGGATTCATCCCTGGATTGGTATCCTCCAGAATAGGGCTTGTTATAAGTGCCGAACTGGGTTAACAAACTCACGTGTTCTTTTGTTTCCTGCACTTTATATTGTTTACTTGTTCATCAAGTTCAGTTGTTCACGATGTTGACACATTAGGCTACACATCGTACGATTCCTAAAGTGTACACATCGTGCTACACATCTGACACTTGCCACCAGAATTTCAATTGGCATCAGAGCAGGCACCCTGCCTGTTTGAGGGTGAGCTCCAGGGAAGTTACTTTCTGGAAACATGGACAAGGATGGAACAACGGTCAACAAACCACCCCTTCTGGATGGAACTAACTATGACTACTGGAAGCCAAGGATGATTGCCTTCCTAAAGTCACTTGACAGCAGAACTTGGAAAGCTGTGCTCAAAGGCTGGGAGCATCCCAAAATTTTGGATGCTAATGGTGTTGACACTGGTGTACTCAAGCCAGAGGAAGATTGGTCAGCTGCAGAGGACACTGCATCACTTGGAAACTCCAAAGCTTTGAATGCTTTATTCAATGGAGTGGACAAGAACATGTTCAGATTAATCAAGCAGTGTACTGTTGCAAAGAATGCTTGGGAGATACTCAGAACCACTCATGAAGGCAATGCCAAGGTAAAAAGCTCAAGAATCCAACTTCTCAACACTAAGTTTGAAAACCTCAGGATGAAAGAAGAAGAATCAATTCATGAATTTCACATGAATTTGCTTGAGGTGGAAAATTCCTTTGAGGCTCTAAGTGAGAAATTGTCTGAAGAAAAGCTTGTGAGAAAGATGCTTAGGTCCCTACCCAAGAGATTTAACATGAAAATCACAGCTATTGAAGAAGCTCAAGACATCCCAAATATGAAACTTGAAGAACTTGTGAGCTCTCTCCAAACTTTTGAGATGAACTTTGGTGAGCAAACTGAGAAGAAAGGAAAAGGTATAGCTTTTGTATCTTGTGCTGGTGAAGAGGAAGAAGCTGATGAATCAGATGATGACCTCTCAAATGACTTAGCCATGTTGGGAAGACAATTCAACAAGCTTCAAAGGAGGGTGGACAGAAGACCAAGGAGGAATGTGAGGAACATCCAGACTGACATCAGTAAACTAGGTAACACTTCAACAAAAACCAAAACTGATGATAAGTCAACTCAGAACAAGGGTGTTCAATGTCATGAATGTGAAGGCTTTGGTCATATAAGATCAGAATGTGGCACATATCTGAAGAAGCAGAAGAAAGGCCTAACTGTATCATGGTCTGATGAAGACTCTGACACTGACTCAGAGAATGTTGCTGCTAATCATGTTAGTGCCATGACTGGGGTGGATAATACTGATGTTGAATCTGATGATGAAGAACTCACCTTTGATGAACTAGCCTCAGTCCATAAAAAGCTATTTATCAAGAGTGAGGAACTGTACAAGGTCAATGAAGAGCAGAAGGAAATCATCAGTCAACTGGAGACAGAGAAGGGTCAACTACAGAGTCAAGTTGCTAGTCTTGAAAGTGAAGTCAAGTTACTGTCAACCAACTTGAAAAATATGACCAAGTCTGTAAAGATGCTCAATCCTGGAACCAACATGCTTGATGAAATTTTGAAAGTAGGAAAGCATGCTGGTGACTCATCTGGTGTAGGATTTAAGAACAAACATCACAGCAAGAAGACAAATACTAAGTTTGTTCCTGCTCAGAAGAAACCTGACCCTGGCAGAATGTGGACACATCACACTCCACATCAGAGACCTGCTGGCAAAGAGAAGTTTAATGCTTGGAGATGCCACTACTGTGGGAAGAATGGTCACATCAAGCCCTTCTGTTACAAACTCTATGGGTATCCCAAGAAAAGGCCTCAGGTGCAAGCCAAAACAGCAAGGGTCACTCCTAAGAAGATGTGGAAGCCTAAAGTTTCTGAAACTGCACATATTGCTCACACTTCTCTTAGAGCATCTTCTAGTAATGATTGGTATTTTGATAGTGGTTGTTCTAGGCATATGACTGGTGTTGAGAAATTTCTCACTAATATCAAGCCTCATACAACAAGCTTTGTAACCTTTGGTGATGGAGCAAAAGGTGAAATCAAGGGCAGTGGTAAACTCAGCAGCAAAAGCTTACCTGACCTAGATGATGTGTTACTTGTTAAAGGCTTGAAGGCTAATCTTATCAGCATAAGCCAATTGTGTGATCAAGGTCTCAAAGTCAACTTCACAAAGAATGAATGTCTTATTACTTCTGACAAAGGAGAATTGTTGATGAGAGGATCTAGGTCAAGAGACAACTGCTATCTATGGATTCCTGATGAAACTGCTCGCTCTACTACTTGTCTTATTAGTCAGGAAGAAGAAGTTAAGCTTTGGCACCAAAGACTTGGTCATTTGAATCTAAAAGGAATGAAGAAGATTATGTCCAAGGAAGCTATTAAAGGACTACCAAAGCTTAAGATTGTTGAAGGCAGTATCTGTGGTGAATGTCAAGTTGGAAAGCAGGTTCAGATGTCACACCCAATGTTGCAACATCAGGTGACATCCAGAGTTCTTGAACTGCTACATATGGACTTGATGGGACCAATGCAGGTAGAGAGTATTGGTGGCAAAAGATATGCCTTTGTGGTTGTAGATGATTTCTCAAGGTTCACTTGGGTTAGCTTCATCAGAGAGAAGTCTGACACTTTTGATGCATTCAAAGAATTATGCCTTAGACTACAAAGAGAGAAGGATAGTGGCATTGTTAGAATCAGAAGTGATCATGGGAAAGAGTTTGAAAATTCAAGATTCTCTGAGTTTTGTGCTGATGAAGGAATTGGGCATGAGTTCTCCTCACCAATCACACCCCAACAAAATGGTGTAGTTGAGAGGAAGAACAGAACCTTGCAAGAGGCTGCAAGAGTTATGCTACATACTAAGAAGCTACCTTACTATTTTTGGGCAGAGGCCATGAGTACTGCATGCTATGTACACAACAGGGTGACTCTGAGAAAAGGTATTTCAACCACACTGTATGAGATATGGAAAGGAAGAAAACCAACTGTCAAACACTTCCATGTCTTAGGTAGCAAGTGCTATATCTTAGCTGACAGAGAGCAAAGGAGGAAGATGGATCCCAAGAGTGATGAAGGAATCTTTCTAGGCTATTCCATAACCAGCAGAGCCTATAGAGTCTTCAACAACAGAACAAGAACTATGATGGAATCCATCAATGTTGTCATAGATGACTGTTCAGACAATGTACCTGATGTTGATCCTGATGTGGACACATCTCACCCCCTGCCTGAAGACTCTGAAGTTATAGAGATTCCTGAGAAGACTGATCAACAAGAAGATATGACTCCAGTGAACAAGGGTCCCTCTGTTAGAGTTCAAAAGAATCATCCAAAAGAACTCATAATAGGGAATCCTGAGTCAGGGGTTATGACAAGATCAAGAGAGGTTGTATCCAATGCTTGTTTTGTGTCAAAGGTAGAACCAAAGAATGTGAAAGAAGCCTTGACAGATGAGTTTTGGATTGAAGCTATGCAAGAGGAGCTGAACCAGTTCAAGAGGAATGAAGTGTGGGATTTAGTTCCTAGACCTGAAGGAGTCAACATCATTGGTACTAAATGGGTTTATAGGAATAAATCTGATGAAAGTGGTGTTGTGACTAGAAACAAGGCTAGGCTTGTGGCTCAAGGTTACTCTCAGATTGAAGGAGTAGACTTTGATGAAACATTTGCTCCTGTGGCACGTCTCGAGTCCATAAGGTTACTTTTGGGAGTAGCATGTATCTTGAAATTCAAGCTATTCCAGATGGATGTGAAGAGTGCTTTCCTCAATGGCTACTTGAATGAGGAAGTTTATGTGGAGCAGCCCAAGGGATTTGTTGATCCAAATTATCCAGATCATGTCTACAGATTGAAGAAGGCATTATATGGATTAAAGCAAGCTCCTAGGGCATGGTATGAGAGGCTAACCAAATTTCTTGTGCAGCAAGGTTATAGAAAAGGAGAAACAGACAAAACCTTGTTTGTCAGAGAAGAAAAGGGCAAGTTCATGATTGCACAAATCTATGTAGATGACATTGTGTTTGGAGGAATGTCTGATCCAATGGTCAAGATGTTTGTGAATCAGATGCAGTCTGAATTTGAGATGAGCCTTGTAGGTGAACTTACCTACTTTCTTGGTCTGCAAGTCAAACAGATGGAAGATACAATTTTCATCTCCCAAAGCAAGTATGCCAAGAACATTGTGAAGAAATTTGGAATGGAGAATGCAAATCACAAAAGAACTCCTGCAGCAACCCATCTCAAACTTTCTAAAGATGAGCATGGTGTCAGTGTTGATCAAAGTCTATACAGAAGCATGATTGGCAGTCTACTTTATCTCACTGCAAGTAGACCTGATATTAGCTTTGCTGTTGGTGTGTGTGCAAGGTACCAAGCTGAGCCTAAGATGAGTCATCTAAATCAAGTCAAAAGGATTCTCAAGTATGTCAGTGGTACAAGTGATTATGGAATTCTCTACTCTCATGGTGAAGACACAAGATTGTTAGGCTATTGTGATGCTGACTGGGCAGGAAGTGCAGATGATAGGAAGAGCACTTCTGGTGGATGTTTCTTTTTGGGAAGCAACCTTATATCATGGTTCAGCAAGAAACAAAATTGTGTTTCTCTTTCTACAGCTGAGGCTGAGTATATTGCAGCAGGAAGTAGTTGCTCTCAGCTACTTTGGATGAAGCAGATGTTGGGTGAGTACAATGTGCAGCAAGATGTGCTCACATTATACTGTGACAATCTAAGTGCTATAAATATTTCCAAAAATCCTATCCAACATAGTAGGACAAATCACATTGATATACGTCACCATTTTATTAGAGATCTTGTTGAAGACAATATTGTGACTCTAGAGCATGTTGCCACAGAAAATCAACTGGCAGATATTTTCACTAAGGCTTTAGATGCAAATAGGTTTGAGGTGTTAAGGGGCAAACTTGGTATTTGCCTCTTTGATGATCAATAGCCATAATAGCTATTTAGGCGTGCAACGGTTACCTGTTTTTTCCCTCCATCCATAGTTGCACGCAATCCAAAGGCAATCATTACAAAATATTTCCAACGGCTATTTCGCGATCAAAACTCCAAGAAATCCATTTACTCAAGATTTTTCTTATTGCCTACCACATTGATCACCACATTCGTTTCTCAACCACTCAAACGACCAAAAATTTTCTTGATCTCTCTCAAACCCTTTGTTCATCTCTCTGCTATTTTCTTTGAAAATCTTCATACCAAATCACCATCATCATCATCATCATGTCTACTGCAACCAAAACATCTCCTTCAACCAAATTCACGACTCCTCCATCATCACCAAAACCTAATTCCCCGCGTCCTGAAGAAGTTCAAAGTGACATGATTGTTAATGCCACTCCTGTTTCTATGATCAAGCCATCTGGATCAAAGAAGAAGAAGTCAAAACGATCAAGAAGGGAATCAACCCCCATTGCTGCAGAGGAAGATGTTGTTCCTTCTCCTTCCACAGAAAAATCCAAGAAGAAGAAGAAGAAAAGCAAGAAGCCAAAGATTGGCTCACCAAAGAGGGTTCACACCATGGAAAGTCTGCATGTTGAACCTCTTCCTGCAAAATCTGGTGATGCAAATGCTGAAGCATCTATGGGTGTAGGTTCTTCAAACCCTAACCCTGAGAAGGCTGCTGTGAAGATTCCTGAGAGTCAAAGACATCCCTTGACTCAGAAGATCATTGATTCTGTGCTCCAGGCCCTGCAAGAACCTAATGATGCGGCAGATGTTGGCACATCATTGCCACAAGGTGAAGAAGAGTCTCCTGCTGAAGAAGAGACTGCTGCTGTTGAAGAACCTGCTGTCATTCCTGATTCTCCTGAACAGGAATTTGTTGAAGAAGATCAACCTGCTGAGGTTGAGGAACCTGAAGATAATACCCAGTCTGACAAGGGTAAAGAAACTGTTGAAGGTTCAGATCATGAAAACTCCAATCCTTGTGACAAGGATGCTGATGGAGATACAGTTGTTGTGGATGTAGAAAGCTACAATTCTGACATCCTCTTGAAGAAGCTTGCTGAGGACAGTATTGCTAGAAGGACCAGAAGTGGAAAGGGTCCTGCTATAGTTGAAAGTTCTCCTGCTACCAAGGAGAAGAAGAAGCCTGTTAAGAGGCAAGTCATGTATGGTCCCAAGAAGGGATTTAGTAAAGCTGTGGTTCCACCTGCAAAGAAGAAGACTCAGAAAAGAAAAGAGCCACCTACAAGTGACTCAGAGTATGATGTGGAGCAGGATGTAGCTCACATCAGTGAGTCTGAGGAAGAATCTGCTGAGGAACGCAATGTGGAGCTTGATGTGATTCACATTGAGTCTGCTGTGAAGAAGAGCTATGGGAAGAAGAAAATTCCTCAGGGAATTCCTGACATCCCAGTTGATTTGATTTCCTTCCACAACCCTGCACATGCTGGTAAATGGAAGTACATTGCTCATAGAAGGTTAGCTCTGGAGAGGGAGCTCAGTGCTGAAGCCTTGCAGTGCAAGGAAGTTATGAGGTTGATCAAGCATGCTGGCTTGATGAAGACTGTTACTGGACTGAGTGACTGCTATGAGAAGGTAGTCAAAGAGTTTTTGGTAAACATCCCTGCTGGTTGTGACAATCCTTTGGACAAGGAATACCAAACTGTTTTTGTGAGAGGTAAAGAAATTCACTTCTCTCCCACTGTTATCAACAAGTATCTGGGCAGAAGTGAGGAGCCCTTTGCTGAGATGGAGGCAAATGACAACTACATAATCAAGGCCATCACAGCTGGAAAGGTCAAGACTTGGCCTAAGAAAGGGAAACTGCAAGCAAGCAAGCTCACACCAATCTACAACATCCTGAATAGGATTGCTGCTGCTAACTGGGTGCCTACCACACACAACTGTGATGTGGCTACAGGTTTGGCTAGGTTCATATATATTATTGGTAGCAAATCTAATTTTGATTTTGGTACCTATATTTTTGATCAGACTATCAAACATGCCAAAACCCTAGCTGTCAAACTACCCATTGCATTTCCTTCCCTACTGTGTGGAATCATATTGAGCCAGAGACCTGATGTTCTGGGCAAGGATGATTTGTCTTGCAGAAGAGAGTCTGCTATTTCTTTTAGTCTCAAGCAGTCTGATGTGACTCCTGATGTGGGCACATCCAGCTCAAACAATGCTATGTCTAGGACAGACATGATTGCTGCTTTAAAGGAGACTTGCAAGGCTCTGGATGAGAAGAAGGCCAAGCTGGAGGCAGTCATTACTGGACTGGAGCTTGAGGATGAGCAAACAATGGCTGAGGATGAGGAATTGGAGGAGGAGGAGCCCAATGACTCTGAAGCTGAGGAAACTGATGGGAGCCAGGATATTTGAATTATTGTAATTCATTAATATTTCCCTGTACTCAGTATTTCCTTGTTTTTGCTTGTATTTTGTGGGCTATGCCCTGGATTTCTGATGCACCTTTGCGTGCCTGTTCTGTACTTGCTGCACTATTAACGGCCTGAGTGCCTTTTTCTGTTCATGCACCATCATCTCTACATCTCATGCTATCTGCATTCTATGGTGTTTTACTTACTCTCTATGTGTTTGACTATATTTGTCAAAATTCTGGCTAAAAAGGGGGAGTAAAAATTACTGCAGCAAAAATTATGATGTGTGGCACATCTGACTACACATCTGGCATACATGCTTATTTTTCTTCAAATGTTTTCTCAACAACTTTTTGAAGAATTAGTTTTCTAAAGCATGTTTTTCTGAAGACTTAATCTGTACGTTTTCAACTGGGTGATGCATTCTTAAGAAGTCCAATTGAAGATGTTAATTTATGTAATGGTTGATCCATTTGTATGATTTCTACATGGTGATGCATTCTTAAGAAGCCTGTAGAAGTTGCTATTTTGTGTGATGTTTGACACATCTGTGAGTTTTAACTTGGTCATGCATTCTTAAGAAGCCAAGTTTAAAACTTCTCTATTTTCTCTAGGTCATGCATTCTGAAGAAGCCTATAGAGGATATGAGATTTAGGGGGAGTACATGGAAAGTGCTCTAGTTCAAGGGGAGTAAACTACTACTGGGTTTGCTACCCTCCCTTATGTGTGCATGGAATCTCATGCTTGTATGTGTCTGAGAATTTATTTTTCTCAGTCTTTGGGAATTTATTTTCCTATCTTGTGAGAGTTTATTTCTCTCTTTATTTGTGAGGCTCTGATCCGCTGCTGCATGCCTCTGATGTGCCTATACATCTCTCCAAGTTTAGTTGGGTGTCTCAAAGATTATTTTAGCCCAAAATTTGCCAAAGGGGGAGATTGTTGAGACCTATTAGGGTGTTGGCTTCATTTGGTAAAATAAGCCTGATTCCATGATGTGGAGCATGATGTGTGGCACATCAGGATTCACATCTGGACGCCCTACTGGACGCGCCTTTATTTATTTAAACGCGATCTTTTGAAAAAGATTTGTTTTTCAAGTATATCGTGCCAGCTTGCGCGCCAAGGAACAAGATAATCTTTCATGGTTCTGTTTTATTTTATTGGCCGACTTTGATCAAAAAGATTTGAAACAAACAATTAAAAGATTATGATCAAATAAATCTCAAGGAGAATTAACAAAGGCCAGCTGTCAACATTGAAGATCCAAGCCCATGAAACTTGTTCTATATAAAGGAAGACTGAAGACGTAAAGGAGAACGAAGCCAAGAGTTGAAGATATCGAGTCTTAGGTCTTAGTCTGTTCATTGTTATTTGTGAGCCTTCACTTGAATCATAATTTTGATACAAGTAAGGACTGAGTTTGATAGAGTTGTAATCTCTAGTGTTCTTTCTCCAAAGCTTTGAAGCAAGGAGTTAGAGTGTGCAACACTCAAAGCCTTTAGGTACGAGTGCATAGTTTTCTAGGAGTGTGTCTCCAAACTGAGTTTGTTATTAAATCCTTACTGGGTAAGGTTGAGGGGGAGTGAGCAGAGGTTCTCATATCTAGGAGTTCCTAGGTAGAATTAGCACGGGTAGTGATTAAGTGAGAAGTTGTAAACGGGGGAGTTTAGCTTTGAATTGATACTACCATAGTGGATTCATCCCTGGATTGGTATCCTCCAGAATAGGGCTTGTTATAAGTGCCGAACTGGGTTAACAAACTCACGTGTTCTTTTGTTTCCTGCACTTTATATTGTTTACTTGTTCATCAAGTTCAGTTGTTCACGATGTTGACACATTAGGCTACACATCGTACGATTCCTAAAGTGTACACATCGTGCTACACATCTGACACTTGCCACCAGAATTTCACCAAGTTTGGATCAACTCTTTCTTCTTAAGGTCTTGATGGAATGTTGAGGAAATCTTTTGTTGGTTAGGTTGCGTTGGAGGTTGGATCAGCTGACTCTGAGGTCTTGTTTTGATGTTCATCAGGTGATGTTGTTGTGGGTGCTTCACCAGATGTTTTGACATCTTGCTCAGGTTCCTCAGAAGACTTTGGTTCAGAGTTTTTGTTTTCTTGATCAATACCTGTTGGTTTTTCTTGATCATCTTCTTTATTCTGAACCGGAGATTTGCCTGAGGACCTACCCTTCTTCGTCTTCTTTGTTGATCTTTTGGACTTCTTCCTTTTCTTTGTTGGTCCTTCAGTTGGAGGAATCATGTTGAGTGGTACTGCATTGACAACGATCCCTTCTTGATCAACTTCAATTTCAAAAACCCTAGGCATTTGAGGGGGTGCCTCTTCTGTTGTTTTCTTTGAATCATCTTGGTTCGAGTTGTTGTTTTGAGATGATTGTTGAGACATTGTTGCTGAGAGTTCTTGAGAAGAATGAGTTTCTGATTCTTGAGATGGATGTCAGGCAAGATGTTGAGACGTTTGGTAGTGTCACATATGAGGTTCTAGTAGCCTTTTATAGATTGATTGAGAACTTAAGGCTACCTCTTTTTACATGCAGATGTTTAATGTTTCTTTACTCCGCATGTTACCTCTATAATGCCTAGGACACATTTTTTAGCGTGTGAATACCCAGAGACACTAACACTCCCAACCAAAATCTCTTCAGCTTCTTGTCCATTGTACAAATGTTGGGACATCTGGTGGGACATCGTGTCAATTTCTTCCTTGGCAGACAAGCAAGCTATTTCTGGACCATTGTTTTGAGGTGTCCAAGTATAGCACTTATCACTTGACTTTGTCCCTTTCATCACTACCTCTTGATAATTAGCTATGGTGCATTCATGGTTGTTGAAGTGCACTTTTAGTCCTTGTTCACATAGTTGACTAATGCTAATCAAGTTTGCAGTGAGACCTTCTACCAGTAGAACATCATCTAGGCATGGAGTGTTTGGACCAGCTAGTTTTCCAATGCCTATGACTCTACCTTTAACTCCATCACCAAAGGTAACACTTCCTTTTGAGTGAGACCTTGTTTCTCTAAGATATCTCTTATCTCCAGTCATGTGTTTAGAACACCCACTGTCAAAATACCAATTTTTAGATGGAGATATTCTTAGAGGAGTATGAGCCTTTTGAGGTGATGTTGGTTTGCATACTTTAGTTAGAACATCTTTGTGTTTCACCCTTTGAGATAGGATTTTCTTGTGTTCTGACTTGGTGATTTTGGCTTATGAGGGTATCCATAGAGGTGGAAGCATTCTGAGATTAGATGTCTAGTTTTTCCACAATGTTTACATCTTTTCAGTGGTCCCTTATATTCTTTGTATTGAGGGGACACATGTTGAACATGATGTCGGGACATGTGGTTTGGCATGTGCTTCCTCTGTTGAGCTGGAGGCTGAGACCTTTGTTCAAACCTTTTCTGCTTGTGTTGAGTCAGATGATGTGTCTTTGTCAACTGTTTCTTTTGTCTAGCAGGTTGTTGAGGTTTGGATCATGTCTTCTTATGCTTGTGCTGAGAAGGATGTTGTGACTTGTGGTTTGACATCCGGTCCTGAGAGCTATTCTTTGGGGGAATTTTCTTCTCAAGAGCCTTGCTGTAGTTGTCATACCCTAACCCCTTCTTGTCACTTGGGTTTCTACGAAGCTCAAGGACTTCTTCAAGCATGTCAGTTCCCTTGTTTAACATTCTCACAGATTTTGTCATCTTAGTGAGTTTTGAGTTTGATAAGGTGACTTGTTCTCTTAAAGCAACTGTTGATGCTTCTAGTGCCTCATTTTCTTGTGCAAGCAAGGTGACTTGTTCTCTCAAGCCAGCTGTAGATGCCTCTAGTGCTTCCTTTTCTTTAGCTAGTTTCTCCATCTCCTTATCTTGTCTTTTTATGAGTTCACAAGATTGTTCCCATTTAATGGTGAGATTGTTGTATTTCTCATCCAATTCTTCTTGTAGGAGATCTTCATTACTAGTACTGCTGCTAGTATCAAATGTTCCAGTGAAGGCTTTATTTTGTTGTTTCTTCTTCTTTCTCTTCCTCAGAATCAGATAAGGTAACTGCCATTCCCTTTTTCTGTTTCCTGAGAAAGTTTGGACATTCTGGTCTAATGTGTCCAAATCCTTCACATTCAAAACATCATACTTCTTTGTTTTGCTCAGAAGTATTCTCCTCCTTGGTCTTGCCCTGTGACTTGATGTTGGACCTCTTGTCTGGGACATTTGTCCTATACTTGACTTGTAGCTTATTCAAAGATCTGTTAAATTTCTTTGTAAGGTAAGCTAATGCCTCAGATAACTCATCATCATCTTGGCTTTCCTCAGATTTAAAAGCCAGGTTCTCCATCTTCTTCTCTGGTTTATCATCCAGAGACATCTCAAAAGTTTGTAATGAGTGATGACAGGAATTTCTGCAGTATTTTAGGTAGTATTATTAGTATTAAAATGACCAAGACAGGCCCAAATATCAACAAAAACCTGAAGAATCAAGAAAAAGCTTCAAGACAAGGTGAAGAAACGCAAAAGACAAGAAAAAGCCCAAAAATGAAGTAAATCAGCCCATCGTGTCACGATGGCACCCAACGTGACACGATGGAAGCTCCTTGCTCGCCAAGACATGATCAATTATATTTTTGGAAAGAATCGTAGCATCGTACCACGATGAAGCTCAACGCAGTACGATGGCATTGCGTGGTGATCACGTAGATCAAACGCATAGGATCAGTTATAATTTTGAAATGAATTTGCCCATCGTGACACGATGGACCTAGCGTGTCACGATGGCTTGTTGAGGCCCATTACGAAAAGTATAAATAGAGCGTCCAAAATTCATTATTATTCATTCAGAAATAGAAGAACTTTCTTTTGGAGAGAAGTTCGGAGGAGCTCTAAGGGCATAGTTTTCTCCCCTTACGGGAAAACTAACTCAGCAAGGTATGATTCTTTAGGCTTTTTATAGTTAGATACTTGTAATTTAATTATGTAGTCTTTTGTAATAATTCCTTAGGTTGTGGTGGAGAAGATGAACTCCCCAATGAATGATTGGGTCATGTAATTGAGTCAAAGTTATAATAAATCGTCTTTATAAATTCTTATTTGTTATTTGTTTTCTTGCTTTAATATCGTTTGTCGGAATCTTGGTCGGATAAACGGCAACATCTTAGAATAAATAATTAGGGTTTACTTTACTAGTAGCATATTAAGGTTCTCACTATTATTTGTACGGAACTAGTGATAAATAACACTAGGTTAAAGGAACGACACAATAATCTTGAACTAGTTATGACTTAATAATTAGAGGAAGAATCAGGAACTAGTTGTAATAACAATTGGAACTGAATAACCGTAACTAAGATCTAGGGGTATTGGATGGTCGATGGTCATAATGCATGTTTGTGAATAACTCTACATAGTAATTTAGGGTATGTGACAAAGCGAGGTTAGACTCTCGTAGGTACCTTAGTTGCAAAAGTAGTGGGACTTTGCCTACATAGGGTAGCAGTAAGGTGCTACTAATACAAGGATAGAATCGATGCCCGATAATGAAGGTGTGAAAAACACAAGAAGGGGGGTTGAATTGTGTTTTGGTTAGTTTTAAAAACTTCTTCAAAGTTTTGCAACTTATCAGATTTCGCAGCGGGCCAAAACTTAAACACAATCAACTTCTGGTATGGTGAAGGTAAACAGAGTACGAATGAATAAAAGCAGAGAGAAGAGAAAAGAGATAACACAAGAGATTTATACTGGTTCCTCTCACAAACCGAGAGTAGTCCAGTCCCCTTGCACTTCCAAGGGATTTCACTATAATCACACAAGATTACAAATGCTCAAGCTCACAGCAAGAGACTTCCAATGCTCAAGTAACTCCTTACAAGAGACTTCCAATGCTCAAGTAACTCCTTACAAGAGACTTCCAATGCTCAAGCTCACCAGCAAGAGACTTCTAACACAAAACAAAATACAAAGTTTTGAACAACTGATAAACAATATCAGAGTTCAAAGAACAAAGAAATACAACTTAAATAACAAGACTATTCTTAGAATCCTTAAAAAGAAAACTAAGGTTCAACTACTGACAAGCCAGAAGTTGAAGACTATTGTCTTGAATTTGAATATAAACTCAAGTTGTATCTAAGTTAAAAATGCTCTTTGAATTTTAGCAGAATAACAGCTCTTTTGTTCTTCGTAAGTGTGTTGTCACGTCTTCAAATTCTTCCTCCTTTTATAGGCGATGTTGTAGCGTCTTAAATTTGAGCGGACACTGATGAAAGCAGCTATGTAGTACTGTACCATTGTTTTCGTTTGAAATGTGCTTATTCAAATCAAGTAAAGATCAAAATCTGAGCCTTGATTTCGAATATTCGCCCAAATCAGGAAAATAAAGATAGTACAATAGTACAAACGTTATTATCATGAGGATAACGGTCTGAATGAAGTTCTTCTGCTCCTTCAGATCTTTTGCCAAATAGATGATAGTCGTTAAGAGAATGGAATGTTCTTTGACGTCTTCTGTTGTTTCATCATCATCAGAATTTGCAGATATTAAATGATCTTCTGATGACTTCATCTTCTGGTTGACTTTGACTTGCAACTTCTGATGACTTCAACTTCTGTGTTGACATCAGAACTTGCATTTTCCCATCTTCTGGGGATTCTAAAGCGTAGCAACCAGAACTTCAATCTTCTAGTGAATATAAAATTTTAACTTGTATATCTGCACACTAGAGTAAATTATCAGTATTCCCTATTGTATATTAATACTATTGTTATCATCAAAACTACTTGAGTTATATTAGAAACCAACTTTGTTCCAACAGATAATAGTACGAATGACTATGTTATACACCGATTATGCCAAGTATGAGGGAGGGAGTAAGTTCCACCACCATACCTATCCTCTATGTTTATGAATCAAACCTTTTATTTTCTTGCAAAACATATCGCTATTTTTATAAATTAAAAACCTTTTTTCTGAAAACCAAAGTGAATGCAAAAATTAAACGAACTAGAATAGCACTAGCGAAGGTTTGACACGATCCCTGTGGATACGAACTCATTCTAGACACCTAGAGTGTGAATTATTGCTCGACGACAAACTGGTCCACTTGACAGAACGTAGTCAAGCTTTTGGCGCCGCTGTCGGGGATTGTGTTGACAAAACTTTGTTAGAATTATTCTAAATTGTCAAAAAATTTAAAAATACAAAAAGATTAAAAAATCAAAAATCTTGTTAATGATTGTGAATTTTGATCAGTGAAATTTTGGCTAAGGCAAAGTCAAGGTATTTAAGCGATCCTAGTGATCCACCTCACTTACCTGGGAATTTTCATAGTGATAAACACACATGAAACAAACCAAAAATATTTAAAAATATCTCTACCAGTGCTACTAAGGTATTTGTTAAGTGCATGTAGACAGGTACCCCAAAGCAAGAGAGGCTGGAAGCAACCAACTAAAGACAGCATTCTAACTAAAGTTCCCATGGAGGGGAACCTGAGCAAAGTTGTAAAAAAGGAAAGCTGCAAAAGAACAGTTAAATGGTCAGGAGGATCATTTAACTAAGAGACTTCCGAAAAAATAATGAAGACTTCAGGAAGCAAATAAGGGGCTATAACAGAAAACGGCTTCGGTACCAGAGAAACCATTTAAGAATATGACATGAGAAGGAAAAACCATTAGGAATAAACGTTTGCAACCGGGAGAACCAACAACGAAGTCACCCAGATAACAACATGCAAGTTTGGGGTGAAGACACCACACTCTATGAGACTAACCTGAAAAATAAACCACCAACAAGGATAGTCGAGGGAGTGGTGAAGCTGAGCAGGTATTGCCGAAATTGCGAAAATCAAATATGGAAGATGGTAAGTGCTCAAAGACGGAACAAGGGAGCACGAAACGAGACATGCGAACCTATCCTCTGTAATGGAGGAAATGCGTCAAGCTAATGAGACGCTAAACAAGCGCTGCTTGGGAGGCAACCTAAGGTATGATTTATCGCTTTCTGTTATTTTTGTTTATTTACATTTTTATTAAAGACCAAAAATAAATTTAAATTAGATGTAAAAAGATTGAAAAATCCAATTAAAATATTTTTCAAAAATAGGTAGTCATCATAGCACGATACATCCCATCGTACTACGATGCCGCTCCCAGAAATTCGCCGCAAGAAACGGTTTACCATCGTAACACGATACATCCCATCCTGCTACGATGGCAACTGATAGATTTTTAAATGCTGGATAACGAATTTCCATCGTGGTACGATACATCCCATCGTACCACAATGGTGGAGCGTGCCTATAAATAAATGTACGGATTTTTCACTTTTCACTTCCAATTTTCACGCTGTTACTCTGCCAAAATTTACTCAGAGACTCCTAAACGTCCAAAACACTTTCCAAACTTCAAAAGCACCTTTCTTCTTCTTCTTCTACACTTTCTAAACCATCCAACACCCATAAAAATCCAAACTTTTCCATAAAAAAACCAACCTTTTCACCATGACACCAAAAAGACAAAAACCCACCACCGGAGCATCTACCTCTGAACCCCATCGCTTTCTCAGCAGTGCCGCTGGGAGGCATTTTGACACCATTCAGGGGAAGGGTGTCACGACCCAACTCAAATCGTGACCGGCGCACGAACTAGTACTAGTCCGGCAAGCCTAATAACCACACTTAAAAGAAAATTCAGTAAAATAAAATAAATAAAAACGTTGCGAGAGAATCGAGAGATGGCTCCATCTCGTTGATAGCCCTTTCCTTCTAAGAGTGGCCTCTCACTTAGTGGCAGCTCCATCTAACGGATAGCCCTTTTCTCCTCGATTTGGAAAACATGTTATCAAGTTATATCGATCATTTCAATGCTAAAACCGAGAGCTAGCTCCATCTAACGGATATCTCTTTTCTCTCGACTAATGAAACATCAAATCTATCGATTAAGGAGTTTACATCTCGTTGATAGCCCTCTCCTCCTAATGGCGGCCTTTCCATAGGGGTGGCTCCATCTAACGGGCACTTCTCCCTAACCGAAATCGGATAACTAGGTGCACCTAGGTCATCGTCATTATAACCGCGATTCTTAAAATATATCCCAAAATCATATTTTTTTTTCAACACATCAGACGTATGCCAAAGTATACAAATTAGAACTCAATATCAAATATTATGCTAAATAGCTCAAAGTAATCTAAATAGAAAATGAACTATAGCTCGACAGGGAAGATCCCTGGTCCTACGTATCCCCAAACGATTAGGGAATCAGAGCCACATAGTTCTCTCGATATTGATTAACTATCAACAAAGTACATAAAAGCTATCTCATTTCATTATGAGCACATAAATCACATTATCTCTTCTAAATTTTTAGAACAGTCAACCAAACTTTTAGAATCAAGCCAATTTTTATTTTATTAGAATTCGTACGCTAGGATTGATTTAAAACTTCCGCTATCAGTCTATTTCTTTTCTCACTAAAATTGGTCTACTAGTAAATAAACTTTGATAAATCAATAGATACAAATGTTTGAAGCATGGTTTCTCAAAACTACTAAAATATCATGTTACTAGAAATTTGGTACTCTAATTTACCATAAAATCCATATTTATTTCTTAGGGACTTGGGTAGAAATTCTAATTTTCCAACATTTATTCTAGAACTCTTATCTCTAAAAGAAACAAGATTTTCTAACAATTAAGCTTCACAATTTTATCTTTAACAAAAACTATGGCCACAACCAAGAAAAATAGAATGGAAAGGGTTAATTTTCTTACCAAATTTCTAGATAGAAAGCACTACCAAGATGAGAAGAATATCTTTGTTTCCAAGTATTTCCTTTAGTTCTCCTTCAATCTCAATAATGAAGTTAGTTTCATCGCAACACAAGAGAAAATGAGAAGCAAGGGAGAAGGAGGGAGTTCTCGTGGCTGAGAAGTGAGGGAGTTTTAGTGGCAAGGAAAAAAATCCTTTTGTTTGCAAAGTCATGCTTTGACTAGAAGGTTCCATTGATTTTTAGCCCTTAGATTGAATAGTGAAATGTTTCAAGACTAGATCTTAGCCATCCATTCCCTTTACTCACAAACATATAATAATAATAATAATAATAATAATAATAATAATAATAATAATAATAATAATAATAATAATAATAGTAGTAGTAGTAGTAGTAGTATCCTAAATAAATATATAGATGTCTATGACTTTATGTTACATCTACTCGCTCAGTCCCCTAGTTGTCTCTTAAACCACCACTGACAACATTTACAGACATAACTATTTATTTATTTTACCGTAAACCTTTTAATTGAAACAATTCAGAGACATAACCTTATAATTCTATCTATTTACTAATATGTCATGGGTAGACTCTAATAAATTAATAGAGAAGAATTACTAGTCTAAATGTGAAATATTGGGTTATTACAAAGGGGATGATTCAAGAGATTGGGATTGACTTCTCTGTGTTCGAGCCGATCCTGGGAGCGAGGGAGATTGCTATGGAGTATGGATGGGTGCCCTTAAACAGTATGTTGGGGGAATGCAACGTCACACAGGTAGAGGAGTTTTATGCGAACGCAATAGTGTTTGGAGCGAATGATTACATGTCCTATGTCCGAGGGGTTCAGGTCAGTTTCTCTCCAGAAACTATTGATAGAACTTTTGGATTCCGTCGGGAGGAGGTTTGCAATGTTCGTCAGGGACGGTCCAGTTTGAGGGACCGCACCATATCGGATGCGGAGTTTGATCAGATTCGAGGAGACCTAGCTATGCCAGGCAAGGATTGGCGTTACTCCACCCAGGGAGTACGCGGGAGTACGCCAGAGACTTCAGGCGACAGAGATGATTCCTCTAGCGAGGTTATGGGCCAGATGGTGGATTCATAACTTCGAGATGTGTTCGAACGTGTCAGAGATTATTACTGCGAGGTGTTTGGGGATCCATTCAATTCTGAGGAGGGAGCCTATCCAGGTGGGGGACCTGATTGCACGCAGCATCAGGCGTGTAGAGACCTCCACTAATTCTTATATAGGTCACCCATTTGTGATCTCCCATCTCTGCTGCATAGCCAGAGTCCCGGAGGAGGACAACGACGACATCATTGGGGCACAGCCACCGCTGGGAGCAAGGTTCCTAGCCAGGATTCAGAGGGACCTGGAGAGGGTACTGGCAGCCCAGCAGCCACCAGTATTCAGATAATGAGCTGGGGATGGTGGCCACACTTTATGATCAGGATGTCAGGATGGATTGGGGATTACCTAGGTATTCTCCACAGATGATGGCTGCGGTGCAGGACTACAGAGCACAGCAGCCCCTGCCTTCATATCGCCAGCAGTATCCGCAGCAACCGGATTTGACAGGGCACTTCAACAGGCAGACCCAGAACCTTCTGGATCATCATCATCGGGTTCAGGATATGTGGGATCAGGAGATAGCTGAGGCATTTGCAGCTGAGCTGGATGATGAGTTGGAGGATGATGATTAGAGCGGGATCTAGATCCGCATATTTTTAGTCTTTATTATTCTGTACGTTTTTTATTATTTCCTTATGTATTTTGTTTTTCAAATTTAATTATGTACTTTTGAAATTTCTATCATATATCACTCTCATCTATTTACCCCTGTCTTACGAAAAAATTAAATAATTTGAAATTTTGTTATCTGGCATGACAGATGTGAAGGTATGAAAACACAAGAAGGGGGGGTTGAATTGTGTTTTGGGAGTTTTAAAAACTTCTTCAAAGTTTTGCAACTTATCAGATTTCGCAGCGGGCCGAGTTTAAACACAAACAACTTCTGGGATGGTGAAAGCGAAAACAGAGCAGGAAAGAGTAAAACAGAGAAAAGAAAAGAGAACACAAGAGATTTATACTGGTTCCTCTTACAAACCGAGAGTAGTCCAGTCCCCTTGCACTTCCAAGGGATTTCACTATAATCACACAAGATTACAAATGCTCAAGCCAACAGCAAGAGACTTCCTTTGCTCAAGTAACACCTTACAAGAGACTTCCAAATGCTCAAGCTCACCAGCAAGAGACTTCTAACACAAAAAGAAAATACAATGTTTGAACAACTGATAAATAATATCAGAGTTTTGAAATACAACTTAAATAACAAGACTATTCTTAGAATTCTTGAAAAGAAAACTAAGGTTCAACAACTGATAAGTCAGAAGTTGAAAACTGTTTGTCTTGAATTTTGATATAATCTTAAGTTGTATCTAAGTTAAAAATGCTCTATGAATTTTAGCAGAATAACAGCTCTTTTGTTCTTCGCAAGTGTTTTTTTTCGTCTTCAAATTCTTCCTCCTTTTATAGATGATGTTGGAGCGTCTTGAATTTGAGCGGACAATGATGAATTCAGCTACGTAGTACTGTACTATTGTTTTCATTTGAAATGTGCTTATCCAAATCAAGTAAAGATCAAAATATGAGCCTTGATTTCGAATATTCGCCCAAATCAGGAAAACAAAGTTAGTACAATAGTACAAACGTCATTATCATGAGGATAACGGTCTGAAAGAAGTTCTTCTGCTCCTTCAGATCTTTGCCAAATAGATGATAGTCGTTAATGAGAATATAATGTTCTTCTGGCGTCCTCTGCTGTTTCATCGTCATCAGAATCTACAGATATTAAATTTGTTTATGATGAGTTCAACTTCTAGTTGACTTTGACTTGCAACTTCTGATGACTACAACTTCTGGTGTTGTCTTCAGAACTTGCATTTTCCCAATTTCTGGGAATACTTTAGCATAGTAACCAAAACTTCAATTTCTAGTGAATATAAATTTTAACTTGTATATCTGCACACTAGAGTAAATTATCAGTATTCCCTATTGTATATTAATATTATTGTTATCATCAAAACTACTTGGGTTATATTAGAACCAACTTTGTTCCAACAAGATGTCGACAGAATGTCTAGGACAATGTGTCTATAGTCCAGATGTCCTAGACAACGGGTTATGAGGATCACGATTTATTGCAGTACTAAAGTAAATAAAAGCAATAAATAACACCAGTAATTTGTTAACCCAGTTCGGCGCTAAACAACCATACTCTGGAGGATACCAATCCAGGAAGTGAACACTACTACTCCGAATCAATACTTAGTCTTACGACCACACCAAACACCTTTTGGCATGCATGCCTTTTCTTAATCCTAGTAATCTTCTACTCAAGGGCTAACTCCCCCTGAATATGAGAACCTATCCAACTCCCTCTAATCACTAATCCCAAGTGACGAAACTTTAAACTTCACAGTTTAAAAGACAAAGTTGAATGACAACATTCAACGACTCAAAGCTTCAAAGTATCAAGAACAATACTAAGAGCTACTAATGTTTTGCACAGTGGGCACAAAGCTTTGGACTCACAATCTTCAGTTATTGTGGTTCGAGTTTTAAGCTCTATGTTGAGTCCTTTATATAGGCGTGCAAGTCTTCAGATAATCTTCAATCTTTCAGATGCACTACACTAAGAATTAATTTTAAAACAAACTTGTTTTAGAACAAACTCCACAAGATAAAGAATTAATCTCTATCCACAAATTAAATACGAATCCAATCGTATCTAACACATAGGATTAATAACAAAATTTATCATTAATCATAATCTCAGCTTGTTACTAAAAGATTCGCGTTTTATTCAAATTAAAAAAAAAACACGCGTGCTTAATGGATAAGCATTATCTTTTAAGCTAAACTGGGTCAACAGTTTCTATCAATAGTTTCTATCCAGAAACTATTGATAGAACTTTTGGATTCCGTCGGGAGGAGGTTTGCAGTGTTCGTCAGAGACGATCCAGTTTGAGGGACCGCACCATATCAGATGCGGAGTTTGATCAGATTCGAGGAGACCTGGCTATGCTAGGCAAGGATTGGTGTTACTCCACCCAGGGAGTACGCCAAAGACTTCAGGCGACAGAGATGATGCCTCTAGCGAGGTTATGGGCCAGATGGTGGGTTCATAACTTCGAGATGTGTTCGAACGTGTCAGAGATTATTACTGCGTTGTGTTTGGGGATCCATTCAATTCTGAGGAGGGAGCCTATCCAGGTGGGGGACCTGATTGCACGCAGCATCAGGCGTGTAGCGACCTCCACTAATTCTTATATAGGTCACCCATTTGTGATCTCCCATCTCTGCTACTTGGCTAGAGTCCCGGAGGAGGACAACGACGACATCATTGGGGCACAGCCACCGCTGGGAGCAAGGTTCCTAGCTAGGATTCAGAGGGACCTGGAGAGGGTACTGGCAGCCCAACAGCCACCAGTATTCAGATAATGAGCTGGGGATGGCGGCCACACTTTATGATCAGCATATCAGGATGGATTAGGGATTAACTAGGTATTCTCCACAGATGATGGCTGCGGTGCAGGACTACAGAGCACAGCAGCCCCTGCCTTCATATCGCCAGCAGTATCCGCAGCAGCCGGATTTGACAGGGCACTTCAATAGGCAGACCCAGAACCTTCTGGATCATCAGCATCGGGTTCAGGATATGTGGGATCAGGAGACAGCTGAGGCATTTGCAGCTGAGCTGGATGATGAGTTGGAGGATGATGATTAGAGCGGGCTCTAGATCCGCATATTTTTAGTCTTTATTATTATGTACTTTTTTTATTATTTCCTTATGTATTTTGTTTTTCAATTTTAATTATGTACTTTTGAAATTCCTATCATATATCAGTTTCATCTATTTACCCCTGTCTTACGAAAAAATTAAATAATTTGAAATTCTGTTCTCTGGCAGGAAAGATGTCGTACATAATGTCTAGGACAATGTGTCTGTAGTCCAGATGTCCTAGACAATTGGTTATGAGGATCACGATTTATTGCAGTACTGAAGTAAATAAAAGCAATAAATAACACCAGTAATTTGTTAACCCAGTTTGGCGCTAAACAGCCCTACTCTGGAGGATACCAATCTAGGAAGTGAACACTACTACTCCGAATCAATACTTAGTCTTACAACCACACCAAACACCTTTTGGCATGGATGCCTTTTCTTAATCCTAGTAATCTTCTACTCAAGGGCTAACTCCCCCTGAATATGAGAACCTATCCAACTCCCTCTAATCACTAATCCCAAGTGACGAAACTTTAAACTTCACAGTTTAAAAGACAAAGTTGAATGACAACATTCAACGACTCAAAGCTTCAAAGTATCAAGAACAATACTAAGAGCTACTAATGCTTTGCACAGTGGGCACAAAGCTTTGGACTCACAATCTTCAGTTATTGTGGGTTCGAGTTTTAAGCTCTATGTTGAGTCCTTTATATAGGCGTGCAAGTCTTCAGATAATCTTCAATCTTTCAGATGCACTACACTAAGAATTAGTTTTAAAACAAACTTGTTTTAAAACAAACTCCACAAGATAAAGAATTCATCTCTATCCACAAATTAAATACGAATCCAATCGTATCTAACACATAGGATTAATAACAAAATTAGTCATTAATCCTAATCTCAGCTTGTTACTAAAAGATTCGCGTTTTATTCAAATTAAAACAAACACGCGTGCTTAATGGATAAGCATTATCTTTTAAGCTAAACTGGGTCAATAGTTTCTATCAATAGTTTCTATCCAGAAACTATTTATAGAACTTTTGGATTCCGTCGGGAGGAGGTTTGCAGTGTTCTTCAGAGACGGTCCAGTTTGAGGGACCGCACCATATCGGATGCGGAGTTTGATCAGATTCGAGGAGACCTGGCTATGCCAGGCAAGGATTGGCGTTACTCCACCCAGGGAGTACGCCAAAGACTTCAGGCGACAGAGATGATGCCTCTAGCGAGGTTATGGGCCAGATGGTGGGTTCATAACTTCGAGATGTGTTCGAACGTGTCAGAGATTATTACTGCGAGGTGTTTGGGGATTTATTCAATTCTGAGGAGGGAGCCTATCCAGGTGGGGGACCTGATTGCACGCAGCATCAGACGTGTAGCGACCTCCACTAATTCTTATATAGGTCACCCATTTGTGATCTCCCATCTCTGCTACTTGGCCAGAGTCCCAGAGGAGGACAACGACGACATCATTGGGGCACAGCCACCGCTGGGAGCAAGGTTCCTAGCCAGGATTCAGAGGGACCTGGAGAGGGTACTGGCAGCCCAGCAGCCACCAGTATTCAGATAATGAGCTGGGGATGGCGGCCACACTTTATGATCAGCATGTCAGGATGGATTGAGGATTAATTAGGTATTCTCCACAGATGATGGCTGCGGTGCAGGACTACAGAGCACAGCAGCCCCTGCCTTCATATCGCCAGCAGTATCCGCAGCAGCCGGATTTGACAGGGCACTTCAATAGGCAGACCCAGAACCTTCTGGATCATCAGCATCGGGTTCAGGATATGTGGGATCAGGAGACAGCTGAGGCATTTGCAGCTGAGCTGGATGATGAGTTGGAGGATGATGATTAGAGCGGGCTCTAGATCCGCATATTTTTAGTCTTTATTATTTCCTTATGTATTTTGTTTTTCAATTTTAATTATGTACTTTTGAAATTCCTATCATATATCAGTTTCATCTATTTACCCCTGTCTTACGAAAAAATTAAATAATTTGAAATTCTGTTCTCTGGCAGGACAGATGTCGTACATAATGTCTAGGACAATGTGTCTGTAGTCCAGATGTCCTAGACAATTGGTTATGAGGATCACGATTTATTGCAGTACTGAAGTAAATAAAAGCAATAAATAACACCAGTAATTTGTTAACCCAGTTTGGCGCTAAACAGCCCTACTCTGGAGGATACCAATCCAGGAAGTGAACACTACTACTACGAATCAATACTTAGTCTTACAACCACACCAAACACCTTTTGGCATGGATGCCTTTTCTTAATCATAGTAATCTTCTACTCAAGGGCTAACTCCCCCTGAATATGAGAACCTATCCAACTCCCTCTAATCACTAATCCCAAGTGACGAAACTTTAAACTTCACAGTTTAAAAGACAAAGTTGAATGACAACATTCAACGACTCAAAGCTTCAAAGTATCAAGAACAATACTAAGAGCTACTAATGCTTTGCACAGTGGGCACAAAGCTTTGGACTCACAATCTTCAGTTATTGTGGGTTCGAGTTTTAAGCTCTATGTTGAGTCCTTTATATAGGCGTGCAAGTCTTCAGATAATCTTCAATCTTTCAGATGCACTACACTAAGAATTAGTTTTAAAACAAACTTGTTTTAAAACAAACTCCACAAGATAAAGAATTCATCTCTATCCACAAATTAAATACGAATCCAATCGTATCTAACACATAGGATTAATAACAAAATTAATCATTAATCCTAATCTCAGCTTGTTACTAAAAGATTCGCGTTTTATTCAAATTAAAACAAACACGCGTGCTTAATGGATAAGCATTATCTTTTAAGCTAAACTGGGTCAATAGTTTCTATCAATAGTTTCTATCCAGAAACTATTGATAGAACTTTTGGATTCCGTCGGGAGGAGGTTTGCAGTGTTCGTCAGAGACGGTCCAGTTTGAGGGACCGCACCATATCGGATGCGGAGTTTGATCAGATTCGAGGAGACCTGGCTATGCCAGGCAAGGATTGGCGTTACTCCACCCAGGGAGTACGCCAAAGACTTCAGGCGACAGAGATGATGCCTCTAGCGAGGTTATGGGCCAGATGGTGGGTTCATAACTTCGAGATGTGTTCGAACGTGTCAGAGATTATTACTGCGAGGTGTTTGGGGATCCATTCAATTCTGAGGAGGGAGTCTATCCAGGTGGGGGACCTGATTGCACGCAGCATCAGGCGTGTAGCGACCTCCACTAATTCTTATATAGGTCACCCATTTGTGATCTCCCATCTCTGCTACTTGGCTAGTGTCCCGGAGGAGGACAACGACGACATCATTGGGGCACAGCCACCGCTGGGAGCAAGGTTCCTAGCTAGGATTCAGAGGGACCTGGAGAGGGTACTGGCAGCCCAGCAGCCACCAGTATTCAGATAATGAGCTGGGGATGGCGGCCACACTTTATGATCAGCATGCCAGGATGGATTGAGGATTAATTAGGTATTCTCCACAGATGATGGCTGCGGTGCAGGACTACAGAGCACAGCAGCCCCTGCCTTCATATCGCCAGCAGTATCCGCAGCAGCCGGATTTGACAGGGCACTTCAACAGGCAGACCCAGAACCTTCTGGATCATTAGCATCGGGTTCAGGATATGTGGGATCAGGAGACAGCTGAGGCATTTGCAGCTGAGCTGGATGATGAGTTGGAGGATGATGATTAGAGCGGGCTCTAGATCCGCATATTTTTAGTCTTTATTATTATGTACTTTTTTTATTATTTCTTTATGTATTTTGTTTTTCAATTTTAATTATGTACTTTTGAAATTCCTATCATATATCACTTTCATCTATTTACCCCTGTCTTACGAAAAAATTAAATAATTTGAAATTCTGTTCTCTGGCAGGACAGATGTTGTACATAATGTCTAGGACAATTTGTTTGTAGTCCAGATGTCCTAGACAACTGGTTATGAGGATCACGATTTACTGCAGTACTGAAGTAAATAAAAGCAATCAATAACACCAGTAATTTGTTAACCCAGTTTGGCGCTAAACAGCCCTACTCTGGAGGATACCAATCCAGGAAGTGAACACTACTACTCCGAATCAATACTTAGTCTTACAACCACACCAAACACCTTTTGGCATGTATGCCTTTTCTTAATCCTAGTAATCTTCTACTCAAGGTCTAACTCCCCCTGAATATGAGAACATATCCAACTCCCTCTAATCACTAATCCCAAGTGACGAAACTTTAAACTTCACAGTTTAAAAGACAAAGTTGAATGACAACATTCAACGATCCAAAGCTTCAAAGTATCAAGAACAATACTAAGAGCTACTAATGCTTTGCACAGTGGGCACAAAGCTTTGGACTCACAATCTTCAGTTATTGTGGGTTCGAGTTTTAACCACAGTAGGACATCTTTCAGATGCACTACACTAAGAATTAGTTTTAAAACAAACTTGTTTTAGAACAAACTCCACAAGATAAAGAATTAATCTCTATCCACAAATTAAATACGAATCCAATCGTATCTAACACATAGGATTAATAACAAAATTTATCATTAATCATAATCTCAACTTGTTACTAAAAGATTCGCGTTTTATTCAAATTAAAACAAACACGCGTGCTTAATGGATAAGCATTATCTTTTAAGCTAAACTGTGTCAAGATGTCTTCGGAAATCTTGTTCGACATGTTGCCTAAACATGCTCTGAACCCAGTGACAAGATGACTAGGACATCTTGTTCAACATGTTGCATCTGCACATCTTCAATATGCATAAGCGGTTTAGACTTAATTACTTTAGCATTGGTGCTTCAGTTAAGTCACTCTGATCAAGTTGTTTTAGCCTTATGATACAGTCAATCTCGGAAGAACTACAATCTCCCCCTTTGGCAAATTATGGCTAAAACAACCACAAACCACTTTGTTGAATGTGCATTCTTCAGTCTTGTAGTTCTTCTGAGATTGGCTGCATCATAAGGCTAAAACAACTTGGTCAAAGTGACTTAACTGAAGTACCAATGCTGAAGTAAAAAAGTCTAAACCACTTGTGCATGTTGAAGATGTACAGATGCAACATGTTGAACAAGATGTCATAGACATCTTGTCATTGGGTTCGGAGCATGCATAGGCAGCATGTTGAACAAGATGTCCCAAGACATGTGGGTAGGCCATCTTGACTCTGTTCAGCTTAAAAGATAATACTTATCCATTAAGCACGCGTGTTTGTTTTAATTTGGATAAAACGCGAATCTTTTAGTAACAAGCTGAGATTAGGATTACTGATAAAGTTTGTTATTAATCCTATGTGTTAGATACGATTGGATTCGTATTTAATTAGTGGATAGAGATTAATTCTTTATCTTTGTGGAGTTTGTTTTTGAAACAAGTTTGTTTTAAAACTAACTCTTATTTGAGTGCATCTGAAAGACTGAAGATTATCTGAAGAATTGCACGCCTATATAAAGGACTCAACATAGAGCTTAAAACGCAACCCACAATAACTGAAGATTGTGAGTCCAAAGTTTTGTACCCACTGTGTAAAACACTTAGTAGCTCTTAGTATCGTTCTTGGTACTTTCATGCTTGTGTCGTTGAATGTTGCCATTCAACTGTGTCTTTTAAACTGTTAAGTTTAAAGTTGTTTCGTCACTTGGGATTAGTGATTAGAGGGAGTTGGGTAGGTTCTCATATTCAGGGGGAGTTAGCCCTTTAGTAGAAGATTACTAGGATTAAGAAAAGGCGTACATGCCAAAAGGTATTTGGTAGTGTTGTAAGGCTAAGTATTGATTCGGATTAGTAGTGTTCACTTCCTGGATTGGTATCCTCCAGACTAGGGCTTGTTATAAGTGCCGAACTGGGTTAACAAATTACTGGTGTTGTTTATTGCTTTCGTTTATCTTCAGTACTGCAATAACGTGTGATCCTCATACCAATTGTCGAACCAGTTGTCTAGGACATCTGGACTACTGACACATTGTCCTAGACATTGTGTAAGACATCTGTCCTGCCAGAGAACATAATTTCAAGTCTTCAATCTTCAAATTGATCTATGTTGATGCAATCTTCTATTCAGAAATCTTTATGTCTTCAATGTCTTTGATCTTCAGAATCTTGTGTGTCTTCAATTTTCCAGACTTCTTCAATCTTGAATGTGTGATGAACCTTTTCTAGTATGTGACAGTCTTAGTCTTGTCTTCATAAGATCCATTACAATGAATTTTCTAAGTCTAGGGATGAGATACCTAGTAACTTAATGAACCAAAGTCTTGAGTTGCAGCGGAAAGTACTTAATCAGAGTGATCAAGACTCACTAGACTTCTTAGAGGTTCAATTTTAGCATTTAATTATTCTCTGGACACACTTATTTTAGCATAGCTTTTTAGTTTTTAATTTTTTTAAAGCTTGCTATATTCATCCGTAAAGCAAGAGAATGATTCTACTTGCCAAAGAGCTGTTCTTATCATCAATTATTTCTCCCCCTTTTTACCATAATTTGTCAAAGGTTTTAAAGGAAAATATTTCATTGATTAGAAAGAACGAACAGCATACAAAAGTGCACTATATAATTTTTGGGTTAAATAGTGGTTACCCCCCCTGCAAAGTAGGTCGGTTTTGGAATACCCCCTGTAAGTTTTTTTTTTTTTAATATCCCCCTTGCATACTAAAGATTCTTTGGAATATCCCCTTGGAGTAACAGCTGGACAGAGAATCTCCTACGTGGCACCTCCACGTGGATTTTTATTAATTTTTAATTATTTTTTTGCCACGTGGCATTAAAAATTAAAAAAAACAATTTTTTTTTTTTTTTCTGATTTCTTTGTTTTTCTTTATTTGTTTTTTAAAAATTAATAATACTTCTCATTACCACCATACAAAATTATTTTTTATTTAAAAAAAATAATAAAATTCATTTCTATTTTTTTTTTTTCATCTTCAATCAAAATCTATCTATCAATCTACTTTGTTTTGTGAACTTCTTCAGCAACCAAATCTTGAAGACAAATAATAGCACTAATCAAGAATATGATATAAATAATTAATAATGAAAGAAACTCACGCTTGAGCAAAAGCACGAAGAAAATGAACATCTTGCGCTATATAATGACGGAAGGAATCGATCTTCAAGTTATGGATATTTATAACAAAATTCAAAAGAAACAAATCATCACTTATTGTTATTAAAGGAACAAATCATCACAAACCGTAACTGTTAAAATCGATTCAAAAGAGAATAAGGACAACAAGAACAACAACAAAACGAAAAACAACAAGAACAACGCAGCAACAAAATTTCTGGATATTTATGAGTTTTCCGGCGAAATTCTCGCCGGAGAAGATGACCGGAGGCGGTGGAGGTGCGGCGGAGTCGACGAAAACGCATTGCAAATTGTTCCTCTCTTCACGAAGGTCACAAAGGTTGTTGTCTCGTGTAAAACGGAGCTCTAGACAAGGATAAAAACACCTTTGAAGTAGGAGAATCTCGCCGGAATCTGGAAATTCACGGTGGCCCTGACGAACACGAAGAACATGTTGAAGATTGAGCCCAGAAATAGCTCATATCAACTCAAAATCATGCCAAACTTTTCAGAATTGTTATTTAAGCTTCCAGAAACATGTTTATCAAATTTTTAGATGGATTTGAACAATTTTTTAGGGGAAATTTGAGCAATTGCAGCCCCTTTGTTTCATACTCATCAATTTTCATAACATATTTGTTTTAATGAAAGAAATATAGTTTCAATCAACTTGTGTATGAAAACTTGATTTGGGGCTTCTGTTTGGATTTTCTTTTGCAACTATGTTGTTCATTCCATTGGGTTGACACTCACATACATATTCAGGTTTTATAAAAAAAATTCAGTTTTTTTTTCTATATGTTCATTAAATGCATGAAAAATGAATAATGATTGCTTATTATGCTGAATAAATTTACACCTTCTTTAATTTAATTCTTAGAATTTTTTTTAGCTTCTTTGATTTTTTAACTTCTTTAATTTTTTCTCTTTTAATTTTTTTTTAAGTTCTTTGATTTTTAGAATTTTTTTAAAACAAATTAATTATGTTTTATTTTTTTTTCCTTTTATTTTTATAAATTTTTTTACTTTTTAATAAATACTAATAAGTTTTTTAAAATTTTATTTTATTTCATTATGTTTTTATTTTTTATATAATTTTTAATTAATAAATAATATAGGTGGATTAAAATAAAGAAAAACAAAGAAATCAGAAAGAAAAAAAAAATTGCTTTTTTTTTTAAATTTTTAATGCCACGTGGCAAAAAAATAATTAAAAATTAATAAAAATCCACGTTGAGGTGCCACGTAGGAGATTCTCTGCCCAGCTGTTACTCCAAGGGGGTATTCCAAAGAATCTTTAGTATGCAAGGGGGGGATCTTAAAAAAAAACTTACAGGAGGGTATTCCAAAATCGACCTACTTTGCAGGGGGGTAACCACTATTTAACCCATAATTTTTTAAGTGCCGGATGTCAAAGTCTCCAATGTCTAGGACATTTGGTAGACCACAAAACTTACAAGAAGATGAACAGAAATACAGGAAAAATACATAAGTACTTATTTTCCTATTACCTAGTTAGTGTTCTTCAATCTTCTTCTTCTTCTTGCTCAACCTCAGCATTAGCATCTCCTTCATTCTCAGCTGCTTGATCAGATGGTCTACACAGACTTTCCTTACTGTGCTTGTCTTGATTGTCTCCTCTAACTCCTTAGAAACTAGCATTAGCTTAGCCAGAACTTTGTTTTGTGAGCTTCTATCCAGTGGAGCAGAGGTCTCAGCTGCTTCTTTTTCTTTGAACACAATGTCTGGGACATGTGGTTCAACAAACAGCTTGCGGTTGAAGGATATTGGTGGAGGTCTTTTATTCTCAAATTCCTCAGGAAGTAGGATGCTTGGGTAGTGACTCAGTATAATTTCAGTAATCGAGCAGGGAAAGGCTATTGGTAGCTTCGTTGCGCTGGTTTCTACATGTTTCATTGTTTGTTCAAAAACATGTTTACCAAAATCTACTTTTTTCCCTTTTCCTATGAGGTAGATGAGTTTGGCCAAGGTTGGAGTTATACTTGAGCTGTGATTGGTTGGGGCCCAATTTGTTGTGTCAATCCTGTTGAGTATGGCATATTTGACTGTCAGCTTGGACGTTGGAAGTAGTCCTTTCTTGGGCCATTGCTCAGCTTGACCAGAGGTGATTTCTTCAGCAATCTTGTCCATTGTTAGGATTTTGTTGCTTTCAGCTTCAATACACCTTCCCAGGTAGTGGTTGATGACAGTTGGAGAGAAATCAATGATCTTTTCTCTTAACTGTACCTTGTGATAGTCAATGCTCCCTTCATCATTGCATTCTCCAATGAGATTGGTGATGAACTCTCTCACAAGCCTTTCATAGCATCTTGCAACCCCCATCACCGTCTTCATGACTTTTGCTTCTTCAAGAAGGGTGATAATCTTTTTGTAGGAGAGTGCTTCAGAGCTCAATTCTCTCTCTGTAGCAATTCTCCTCTGCATCACTATCCTCCATCTTTGTTCATTGTCTTCTGTATGGAGGGATGTCGAAGATGCAGCTTTCTTTTTCTTCAACATGATGTCTGGGAAATCGTCTTCGACATCTGGTTCGAATTCACTTGAGGACTCTAACTTTCTCTTTCTCTTCTGAGACTTCTCTTCTAAGAAGGACTTGGGAATCTCCACCTTCTTTCCCCTATTCCTTCTTACTCTATCAGCTATAGACTGAGATCGTCTAGGAGCAATCTCTTCGCTCTCTGTTTCTTCCCCAATCTCTATGACTTCTAGGGTCTCAGAGATTTCTTCTTCTTCCTCTTCAGAGAGAGTTGTTTCCTGTGCATCCTTTGGATCATCTTCCATTGGATGTTCTTTAGATGCCGTGCCTCTTGATGTTGGGGTCGGATGTCATGACATCTTCTTCACCATTCTTCTCAATCTCTGTTTGAGGCTCAAGATTCTGGTTTTGAGTAGCCTCTTTTGGAGATGATTCTTCAGAAATTTGGTCTTCATCTCTCCTTGGTGACGATTGAGGTTCCGGAGTGAATGATTCTTTGGGTTCTTCACCTTGCGTTGGATTGGTGAAAGGCCCGACCAATGTGCTGCTTCTCCTCTTCCTTGCTGTAGTTCTTCTTCCTCTGGGAATAACCAACTTGTCAAGATCAACCTCTTGTTGATTGATGGTTGAGTCTGAAACCCTAGCTGGATCACTAGGTCCTTCGCCTTTGTTGATTGCTTGGTTGTTTGAGCTCATTGTGATTTCTTGACTCATGTTTGTTTAGAGTTTCTTTGAAGAAGATTTCTTTTGAGAGGTTTTGAAAGGATGTCGTACCAGATGTTGAAGCGTGTGTGATAGCACAAGTGATGATCTAGGTGGCTTTTTATAGACGAAACTAGGTAGTATGTTACCTTGTTTATTATGCAGAAGTAATGATGATTAACGTTATAATCTTTCTGCACGCCACCCCGTCACTTACACGCTTTTGGACGTGTGGAACTCTAGAGTTCCTTTCCCACGTTCAGGTTGAAGTGATTCAACTTCCTGACGAGTGTACAAATGTGGGGACATCTGGTAGAACATCTGGTCATTCTCTTCCTTGACTGTCAAGCAAGCTATTTTTGGACTATTGTTGGGAGGAGTCCACTTATAGCATTTGTCCTTTGCCTTGACACCTTTCATCACTACCTTCTGATTATTAGCAATAATGCACTCAGAGTTGTTGAAGTACACATCTAGTCCTTGTTCACATAGTTGACTAATGCTTATCAAGTTTGTAGTGAGTCCTTCAACTAGTAGAACCTTATCAAGGTATGGTGAGTTGGGATCTCTTAGCTTGCCTACACCTTTGATTCTACCTTTAGCACCATCACCAAAAGTAACACATCCTTTAGAGTAAGGTCTTAATTCCTTAAGATATTTCATATCTCCAGTCATGTGTTTGGAGCATCCACTATCAAAGTACCAGTCTTCATATGAGGATAGCCTGATACAAGTATGAGCTTTTAGTTTTGAATCTTCTTTAGGCCTCCATACTTTCTTGACTTGAGTCTCCTGGCACTTTACATGTTGAGCAAGAATCTTCTTTTCATCCTTCCTTGGTGATCTTGATCTTTGAGGATAGCCATGAATTTTGAAGAATTCTTTCATAACATGTCCAGACCTACCACAGTGATCACATCTATTGAAAGCTCTTCTATTTTGGGAGTATAGCTTTTTAAGATGTGGTCTTGGTATGTGCTTCTTCTGCTGCTTGTGAAGCTAACCTATGTTCTCATTCTTTTTGTGTTGAACAGGATGGTGAGACATGTGGCTTGACATCTTCCTTTTTGTTTGGACAGACTGTTGAGGCTTGTAGTCTATGATCCTGTCTTTGTGCTTAACAGGATGTTGAGACTTTTGGCTTGGCATCTCCTTCTTGATCTGAACATAGTACTGAGATGTGTGGTCTATGATCCTGTCTGTGTGGTGAACAGGATGTTGAGACATTTGGCTTGACATCTCTTTCTTGGTCTGAACACAATGCTGAGATGTGTGGTCTATGATCCTGTCTGTATGTTGAGCAGGATGTTGAGACATTTGGTGTGACATCTCTTTCTTGGTCTGAACATAGTGCTGAGATATGTTGTCTATGACCCTGTCGTTGTGTTGAGCAGGATGTTGAGACATTTGGCTTGACATCTGGTCCTTAGGATTCTGTAGAGGAGGAGTTACCTTTTCTGGAGCAGATTCAGTTTTTCTGCAGGGATGATCGAATCCTAATCCAATAATATCTTCATCTATTTTCTCAGTTTCAAGGAGCTCATCTTCCGAGTCAGAATCATAGTCTAGACACCTCAAAGATTCAGTCATGCTTGTGAGTTTAGACTTCAAGGAATTGCATACTTTCCTCAGAGCTGCTCGTTCCTTATGCTCCCTGATAAGCCTCTCAATGATTTCATCTTGTTCTAATATTTTAGCAGTGTATCTTGAAGGGTGGAGAGGTTCTCCATTGTTATCATTGTCTTCAGTATCTATTAGGTTTTTGAAGCTATCATTGCTGCCTGTTTCACATATCCCCGAGAATGCATTGTTTATGTTTTCATCTTCACTTTCATCCTCAGAGTCAGAGAGAATTTCAGCCAGTCCCTTTTTCTATTTTCTAAGAAAGTTGGGACACTGTATTCTGATATGCCCAATGCCTTCACATTCGTAGCACCGTATCTCTGTTTCTTCTTCGGAGTTGGTCTCTTCTTTTGAGATGCCTTGTGTCTTGTTGTTGGACATCTTCTCTGGGACATTTGTCCTCCACTTAGCTCGGACCCTGTTCAAAGAATTGTAGAACTTCTTTATCAATAAAGCTACTGCTTCTGATAGACACTCTTCACTTTGGCTTTCCTCGGATTTGAATGCCAAATTCTATACATTCTTTTCAGGTCTATCTTCAAAGGTTATCTCAAAAGTTTGTAATGAGCCAATAAGTTCATCAACTTTCATTGTGCTCAAGTCTTGTGATTCTTCAATAGCAGTTACCTTCATAGAAAATCTCTTAGGAAGTGATCTAAGAATTTTTCTGGCTAGTTTCTCCTCAGGTATCTTCTCTCCTAGAGCAAAGCATGAGTTTGCTATGTCTCGAACTCTAGTGTTGAATTCTGATATTGTTTCATCATCCTCCATCTTTAGATTTTCGAATTTGGAGGTGAGGAATTGTAGCTTTGACATTCTAACCTTGGAAGTTCCTTCATGTGCCGTTTGTAGAATCTCCCAGGCTTGCTTGGCTTCTGTACATGTGTTGATTAGTTTGAATATGTTTTCATCAACACCATTGAAGATAGCATTGAGTGCCTTAGAGTTGCTATTGGACTCAGTCTCCTCTTGTGGGGTCCAATTTCCTTCACCTTTTAATATTGAAGAACCATCTTCTGCAGAGACTATTGGGTGATTCCAACCTGTAATAATTGCCCTCCATGCTTTTTGATCCATGGATTTGATGAAGGCAATCATTCTTGCTTTCCAATAGTCATAGTTTGATCCATTCAGAACTGGTGGTCTGTTTATTGATCCTCCATTCCAGTCCATCTTGAACAAGATTTTGTCTCCCTGGAGCTCACCAAGCAAGTTAGGGTGCATGCTCTGATGCCAATTGAAATTCTGTTCTCTGGCAGGACAGATGTCGTACACAATGTCTAGGGCAATGTGTCTGTAGTCCAGATGTCATATACAACTGGTTATGAGGATCACGATTTATTGCAGTACTGAAGTAAATAAAAGCAATAAATAACACCAGTAATTTGTTAACCCAGTTCGGCGCTAAACAGCCCTACTCTGGAGGATACCAATCCAGGAAGTGAACACTACTACTCCGAATCAATACTTAGTCTTACAACCACACCAAACACCTTTTGGCATCTATGTCTTTTCTTAATCCTAGTAATCTTCTACTCAAGGGCTAACTCCCCCTGAATATGAGAACCTACCCAACTCCCTCTAATCACTAATCCTAAGTGACGAAACTTTAAACTTCACAGTTTAAAAGACAAAGTTGAATGACAACATTCAACGACTCAAAGCTTCAAAGTATCAAGAACAATACTAAGAGCTACTAATGCTTTGCACAGTGGGCACAAAGCTTTGGATTCACAATCTTCAGTTATTGTGGGTTCGAGTTTTAAGCTCTATGTTGAGTCATTTATATAGGCGTGCAAGTCTTCAGATAATCTTCAATCTTTCAGATGCACTACACTAAGAATTAGTTTTAAAACAAACTTGTTTTAAAACAAACTCCACAAGATAAAGAATTAATCTCTATCCACAAATTAAATACGAATCCAATCGTATCTAACACATAGGATTAATAACAAACTTTATCATTAATCATAATCTCAACTTGTTACTAAAAGATTCGCATTTTATTCAAATTAAAACAAACACGCGTGCTTAATGGATAAGCATTATCTTTTAAGCTGAACTGGGTCAAGATGTCCTACCCACATGTATTGGGACATCTTGTTCGACATGTTGCCTAAACATGCTTTGAACTCAGTGACAAGATGTCTAGGACATCTTGTTCAACATGTTGCATCTGCACATCTTCAATATGCACAAGTGGTTTAAACTTAATTACTTTAGCATTGGTGCTTCAGTTAAGCCACTCTGACCAAGTTGTTTTAGCCTTATGATGCAGCCAATCTCAGAAGAACTACATAATTGTTGCTGTGTATTATCTTGTGCATGAGACACTGTTATAGGTAAGATTGCAGCGAAGTGATTTGTAAATTCTAATGATCCGAATTTTGCTCCTTAACACAAACACCAAAGGTGAATGCTCCGAAAAGCAGAAGTTCGGGGGACAATGAGACGAGTGATGAAGCGGTGTCTGCAGATAAGTGTTCACGCCTTCAGATACCTAAGACAAGTGAGAATTTGAGCCAAATATTTTCAATAGGTATTACCAATTTCTTTCGATCCATGAGAGTTCCACACTCTTGTTTATTTTTCAAAACTTGCTCCAATTCTCTGTAATTGGTTGATTTAGTAAATTATGCATTGAGGCAATTGTTTGTTATAACTCTGAGCCTTTTTCAAGCCACCCTAATAAATATTATTATCCTTTGCTAACCACTTTGAGCCGTAAAAAAAAATGTATATCCTTTTTTTTCGGTGACAAACCACGATATAAGTCTATAGACTAGAAAAATAATGAATTACCCTCTTTTGGAGTTAGGTAATAGTTCTCTGATCATAGCAACAATCAAAGTTTGGGGTTGCTCATGGAACTAGCAACAATCAAGTTTGGGGTGGGTATACAGAGAACTATCACTGCAAAAAAAATGAAAAAAAATAGAAAAAAAAGAGACGGGAAAAATTTCTAAAAAATAGTCTCTACAAAATAAATAATAAGAAAAGAGACGGGAGAACATCAAAATCCCTAAAAAAAGTCTCTACAAAAACAGTGATAGAAAAAGAACCACAAACGTCTCTCCGGTTCTATTCTCTGAAAATACCAAAAAAAATCAAAAGGCACCCTATGGAATAAGGTTGCGAACACAAAAAGGAAACAACATAGTACTTAACTCCAAGTTTAGCCTACTTATCCCAAAAATGTCCTACCTTGACCCTAGCCACGTTATAACCCTTAAAGACCTCCAAAAATGCATGTTTATTAAATTTTGACAGGTTACTTAGAATTCTTGCAAGCCTATGTTAAAATGGCAGGTTGTGCGATGATTGAAAGTGACCCTTTCAATTCAAGTGAAAATGTGAGAGAGAGAGAAAACGTTGAACATGGACTCTTGCAGACACTTGTCCGACTCACTACTATCAACGTCTCCTGAACCAAGCAGGATTGGGCATTGCACGCTACGGTAAGAATCAGCGGTATCATTGCTGAACAAGTAAGGGTGTGAAATTCTTATCATCTTTGTTTATTTCTTAACTCGCTAACGATCTTGTCTAACAGCATGTTACTTGAGGACAAGCAACAGTTTAAGTTTGGGGTTGTGATGACAGGAATTTCTGCAGTATTTTAGGTAGTATTATTAGTATTAAAATGACCAAGACAGGCCCAAATATCAACAAAAACCTGAAGAATCAAGAAAAGGCTTCAAGACAAGGTGAAGAAACGCAAAAGACAAAAAAAAGCCCAAAAATGAAGTAAATCAACCCATCGTGTCACGATGGCACGCAACGTGACACGATGGAAGCTCCTTGCTCGCCAAGACAAGATCAATTATATTTTTGGAAAGATCAAACGCAATATGATGGCATTGCGTGGTGATCACGCATATCAAATGCACAGGATCAGTTATAATTTTGAACTGAATCTGCCCATCGTGACATGATGGACCTAGCGTGTCATGATGGCTTGCTGAGGCCCATTACGAAAAGTATAAATAGAGCCTCCAAAATTCATTATTATTCATTCAAAAATAGAAGAACTTTTTATTCCTTTTGGAGAGAAGTTCGGAGGAGCTCTAAGGGCATAGTTTTCTCCCCTTACGGGAAAAATAACTCAGCAAGGTATGATTCTTTAGGCTTTTTATAGTTAGATTCTTGTAATTTAATTATGTAGTCTTTTGTAATAATTCCTTAGGTTGTGGTGGAAAAGATGAACTCCCCAATGAATGCTTGGGTCATGTAATTGAATCAAAGTTATAATAAATCGTCTTTATAAATTATTATTTGTTATTTGTTTTCTTGCTTTAATATCATTAGTCGGAATCTTGGTCGGATAAACGGCAACGTCTTAGAATAAATAATTAGGGTTTACTTTAATAGTAGCATATTAGGGTTCTCACTATTATTTGTCCGGAACTAGTGATAAATAACACTAGGTTAAAGGAACGGCACAACAATCTTGAACTAGTTATGACTTAATAATTAGAGGAAGAATCAGGAACTAGTTGTAATAACAATTGGAACTGAATAACCGTAACTAAGATCTAGGGGTATTGGATGGTCGATGGTCATAATGCATGATTGCGAATAACTCTACCTAGTAATTTAGGGTATGTGACAAAGCGAGGTTAGACTCTCGTAGGTACCTTAGTTGCAAAAGTAGTGGGACTTTGCCTACATAGGGTAGCAATAAGGTGCTACTAAAACAAGGATATAATCGACGCCCAATAATAGTACGAATGACTATGTTATACACCGATTATGCCAAGTATGAGGGAGGGAGTAAGTTCAACCACCATACCTACCCTCTATGTTTATGAATCAAACCTTTTATTTTCTTGCAAAGCATATCGCTATTTTTATAAATTAAAAACCTTTTTTTTGAAAACCAAAGCGAATGCAAAAATTAAACGAACTAGAATAGCACTAGCAAAGGTTTGACACGATCCCTGTGGATACGAACTCATTCTAGACACCTAGAGTGTGAATTATTGCTCGACGACAAACTGGTCCACTTGCCAGAACGTAGTCAATGAGCCAATAAGTTCATCAACTTTCATTGTGCTCAAGTCTTGAGATTCTTCTATTGCAGTCACGTTCATGTTAAATCTCTTAGGCAGTGATCTAAGGATTTTTCTGGCTAGCTTTTCTTCAGGTATCTTCTCACCTAGAGCAAAGGTTGAATTTGCTATATCACGTATTCTAGTGTTGAACTCAGATATAGTTTCTTCATCCTCCATCCTCAAGTTCTCAAATTTTGTGGTGAGAAGTTGCAACTTTGACATTCAAACTTTAGAGGTTCCTTCATGTGCAGTTTGAAGAATTTCTCAGGCTTGCTTGGCTTCAGTACATGTGTTGATTAATTTGAAAATGTTTTCATCAACACCATTGAATATGGCATTGAGTACTTTAGAGTTGCCACTGGCCTCAGTTTCTTCTTCTGGACTCCAATCTGCTACTCCATTTAGGCTAGGGGAGCCATCTGCTGCTGTGACTATTGGATGATTCCACCCAGTGATGATTGCCATCCATGCTTTTTGATCCATGGATTTGAGAAAGGCAACCATTCTTGCTTTCTAATAATTATAATTTGATCCATCCAAGACTAGTGGTCTGTTGATTGATCCTTTCTTGTCCATCTTGAACAAAATATATCTCCCTGGAGCTCACCCAATAGGTTAGAGTACCCGCTCTGATGCCAATTGAAATTCTATTCTCCGAAAGGACATATGTCGTACACAATGTCTAAGACAATGTGTCTGTAGTCCAGATGTCTTAGACAACTGGTTATGAGGATCACGATTTATTGCAGTACTGAAGTAAATAAAAGCAATAAAGAACACCAGTTATTTGTTAACCCAGTTTGATGCAAACCACACTTACTCTGGGGGATACCAATCCAGGAAGTGAACACTACTACTCCGAATCAATACTTAGTCTTACAACCACACCAAACACCTTTTGGCATGTACACCTTTTCTTAATTTTAGTAATCTTCTACCCAAGGGCTAACTCCCCCTGAATATGAAAACCTATCCAACTCCCTCTAATCACTAATCCCAAGTGACAAAACTTAAACTTCTCAGTTTAAAGACTTGTTGAACGACAACATTCAACGACTCAAGGCTACAAAGTATCAAGAACAATACTAAGAGCTACTAATGTTTTGCACAGTGGGCACAAAGCTTTGGACTCACAATCTCCAGTTATTGTGGGTTGAGTTCCAAGCTCTATGTTGAGTCCTTTCTATAGGCGTGCAGGTCTTCAGATAATCTTCAATCTTTCAGATGCACTCCAATAAGAATTAGTTTTAAAACAAACTTGTTTTAAAACAAACTCGATAAGATAAAGAATTAATCTTTATCTACAAATTAAATACGAATCCAATCGTATCTAACACATAGGATTAATAACAAACTTTATCATTAATCCTAATCTCAGCTTGTTACTTAAAGATTCGCGCCTTATCCAAATTTGAACAAACACGCATGCTTAATGGATAAGCATTATCTTTTAAGCTGAACTGGGGTCAAGATGTCTTACCCACATGTCTTGGGACATCTTGTTCGACATGTTGCCTTAACATGCTCTGAACCCAGTGACAACATGTTGCATCTGCACATCTTCAATATAGACAAGTGGTTTAGACTTAATTACTTTAGTATTGGTGCTTCAGTTAAGTCACTTTGACCAAGTTGTTTTAGCCTTATGATGCAGTCAATCTCAGAAGAACTACACAAATGAGACATGGTTACATATTTATAGGTTTTGATGACATATTCTAGATCCTTTATTCCAGATCCTTCATGATATGTCCTAGTACAATGCCAATACTTATTTATTCTACTAACTACTCAAGTAATCTAGAATGTTCTACATAACTTATTAGTAAGAGTGACTCTATAACTTACTAATGATTTCTAGAAAATTCTAGAAATGTGCATCATAATTTTAACACTCCTCCTTGATGCATATTTCAGCAACTCCACGCATAGTTTGTAGTTGCTCAAATTTTCTTATATCTGATTCCTCGATCGATCATTCTCACAATTATATCTGATGGCGGACATTATTTATGATATATAACAGCATTCTATGAAAGTGGAAAGAAACATGAACGAAGAACTGCAGGTCGTTGATTAACTACGGTCTGACAAGTGAATCAGTCTGTCGTCGAATAATAACATTTATCCACATGAATCGTGTCAAGATAACTAGTTTTGTTTAGAATTTAGGATAGTTTGCATTCGCTTTGTAGTTTGGATAGATGCGATAAAATAAATTGTAGAAAGTAAAAATAGTTAGAAAACAATAGAAGTTAGAGATCAACATCTAGTTGGATTAATAGTATTGCGTAAAAAAAAATGATAAATTTAGAGTATCTGATCTTGGGTCCGTTTGTTTTGAATTTTTTTTAAAAATAGATTTTATAGTGTTATATAATTTTTTTTTAAAAAAATTACAAAGAATTTTTTTATAAAAGCTTCAAATGAAAATTTGGTTTGAATAGTAGTTTTTAAAATGTCATTTTAGGCATTTTATCAATTCATTGAAAAAAAATTTAAATATCAAAATTTCAAAAAAAATCACTTAATTTGAAGCTATTTCAAATAGCTAGATTTTCATAAAAATCATTTTTGAAATACAACTTTTTGAAAAAATTGCGATTTTGACTATGTTTTAATCTTCAATAATGTATATTTATGTTATATGATGTCAAAATGAGTGTTTCAATTTAGAAAAAATGAATATAAAAAAACTTATAATATTTTAAAAAAAGATTTTACAAAATCTATTTTCAAAAATATAAAGAAAAAATCTATTTCTTTAAAGCTTAAACAAACGCACCCCTCATCTTCTGAGATTATCCTTTTTCTCTTTGCAATATCATCAAAACCTTGTATTTTTTTGTGCTTGGTTTTAATTTTAATAAAGTTTATTTGCCTTTCCAAAAAGAAAAAATAACTTAGGTTAATTTTTTTATGAGATAGCAAGTTATACGCAACAGATAGATTACTTTGTATTTTCCTATTATGGGCATTGAGTAGTTTTAAGAGCCCGTTTATTATAGCTATTTTTTAAAAAAAAAAAATCACTTATTTTATAAAAATAATCGCTTTTAAAAATATTGCATCTGTTTGTTATAGATTTTTAAAATAATCAGAAGCTAAAAATAATTAGAAAACAGCTAAAAATGAAAAACAGCTAAAAATGAGAAACTGATAAGAGTAGCTTCTCAAATAATATATTTTTTTAGTAGAGAGAAAAAATGTTAAAAGAAGAAAGTTATTTTGTAATTAAAAAAATCACTTTTACATGTTGTATCCAAACAAACTAAAAATTATTTTAGTTAATAAAGTGATTTTTATCACAACAAACAAACACAAAGTAAATTCTACTTTTCTATAAAATCTATAAAAATTAATCTCTAAATTATTAAACATCAAAATCACTTATTTTTTAATCCATAATAAACGGACCCTAAATTTTAATCTATGGATTTTTCTAAAGTATATATCTTTGTCTAATCTTTAGTGTTTCCAGCTAGTTGTGCTAGTTTGAAAGTGTAAAATCTCAACTATCCACTCTCAATTCGATTTTATTAAAATTTAATTTTTTACACCGAAAACACTACAAGAAAATCTGGGGTTTGCTACGCTAAGATTGGAAGCTAATTCGTAGCTAATTGCAAGTAAAACAGAGTTAGCTATGAATTTGTTGTGAATTAGCTGTCACATAGGTCCTAGCATGGATTGGGCGGCAGATTATCCTCCAAAATATTTCCTAGCTAATTTGCAACTAATATAATGAAAATCCAAGTTAGTTCCCAATTAATACCTAGGTAAATATTTGTCAAAATTTTATGTTTTCTAACTGAATCGCTAGGATATTGTCACAACAATTTCACAATAAATCTCTAGCTAATATTCCTAGCGATTTCGCAGCTAATTCCAAGTTTTTAGGAGTTTTTATAATTACATAAAGCTTTTCTAACCAAAAGGATTAGGCTAGCAAATAACAGTATAAAAAGTCTTTCTAATAAGAATTTATTAAGCTACCTAATTATATTATATATTTTGCTATAATAATAATAATACTCAACCAAAAATTAATAATAATAAATAATAACAATAATAAATGTTAGACTAAAGATTGCCAAATTTCAAATATAACAAAAAAAACATTAATTGAAAATCAAATAGGGTGCTTAAACTAAATCATTCATCCTAATTATATGACAATAAATATATGTTACATATAACATAAACATTTCAAGTTCATTTAGAATAACTCATCTTCTGAAACATAAAAACAACCACTAGAAATCAACAGCAAAACCTTATAAACAAAAATCTGACATGTAACTAAAGATCTAACCTCCAACAAAACTCTTTCATAACTTTTATTTATTCATAACTTTCATTACTCGTTAACTAGCATATCGTCCATCAATTCTTAATAGAGATCAATTCAAAGAATACTTAAGTATCAAATACTTCCAGTAGAAAGTAATCCTAAACAGATCAACAAGGTTCATAATGCTCAACTTTTGGAAAAGATAAGAAACAAATATTTCACACATTCCATCCCAAGCTAAAAGGAAAAGAAAGTACCAATTTGCAGAACCTGGCAAAGATCCAATTTGCCAAACTAATGCTTTACCATTCCTTGAGTGACCAAACTATCATTGCTTTACCATTCCCTGGTTATCCATTCATCCCAACCTAAAATTCCAATTAAACAGTCACAAGTAGTTGTAAGTACAAAAATCACCCCGACAAAAACAGAAAAACTGATTTTCCAAAACAGAGTTTAATTCCTCAATGTAAACTTGTCTTTTCTGTTGGTAATCCATAAACCTCGACATCATTAGCACCCTATACAGGACAATATTATGTGATAAGTAATTGAACTAGCTAACTAGTGAGGAGGATTAATCTTACTTCCTCCGGGATAAACCTCAACCACAGTCATCTGTCACAATTCATAAAAATCAAGAATCTGTGAGAACCTGTACAAACATAAATATATGCCAACCACACAGTAGGAGAGAATGAATCATGGCACTCAACTGTGAATTAAGTCATATATATATTGAAGTAGAAATTCCTTGAATATAAAACAGGTAATCAAACTCATTTGGATAGCACATGATAAATATAAAAGTACCTTTTCAGCATGATTAAACTCATTTGCCGAACTAATGCTTTCATTCCTTGAGTGACCAAACTTTCATAGATTGATCAGTTATGTCACAGGCGAGAAAAGGTACCCACTCAAAGTGCCATCTTAGCCTGCAAAGCTGCCAATTCATCTTCCTCAGTAGTCGGCTTTGTAGGAACAGGGAATGTAGGTAGCCGCCCAGTTGGGGCATGCACTGTGGCAGCAGGAGCTGTAGTTGCTGGCTGAAGAAGCTGTTTTTTGAACTCATTACTCTCCAGTTCTTCGAGTTCAACTTCCAGTTCGTCCTGAAAACGAGAATAAATTAAAAATGTCACATTGACAAGTATTAGAAACTATGTAGCACCGACATGCAGCGCGATACAAATATAAGTTGTTATTTCAATCACTTCCATAACAGTGTCTTTGTCTACAGTAAAAATAATAGGACCAAATAGAAAAAGACCGAATAAAAGAACATCAGCACATGTCAATTCAGCCTATAAACTCAATTACACACTTTTAAGAGTTGCTGAAAGTAAAGGCTCACAATATGTGTAAGACATCCTCTGAGGAGCTTGTGCACATGAAGTAGGAAATAACTTCAGTTAAATGTGACTCACACCAAATTTTAGCATACTTAATTAGCACAATTTAGTACCGAATCTACTAAAAAATACTAGATTTATTCAAACCTGAAATATTTATAATTAACCCGTTAAATACTTCTAAACACACACACAAACAAATACATGTGTTGAAAACACCATGGGTGCTTTTACAGCTGGATAAATGCTCAACTGCAAAATAAATGAATTATCAAACAGACAGCACAAGGAAAAGGACGATGACTCATTTCCCTTCAAGATATGCCTTTGAAGTAAAAATCTCGGAATAACAAGAACAAATTGTATGACTAATATGCTGCAGCAAATGGTGTTGGAACAACAAAGGACATGGAAACATAAGTTGATTATCCATTACACTGAAATAACATGTAATTGTGAATTTGTGATACTTTAAATTATATGGATCTTAATTCTTTAACTAAAATGTGTCAACCAAAAGTGAAAGAGAATCACAGATTTAGGATCAATCGAAATTCCAGATACTGAAGCCCCAACAATCTTGAATGATACCTGCAATGATAATCGATAATACTCTAAACATCAAGAAGTTTAAAGACTGACATAAACAGCCAACACATGAAAGTAATATTTTGACAGATTAAATCATAATACGAGAAAAAAAGAGTAAATCATTACATAAGAGAGTACTTTAATATATTGTATCATATATGTCAAACAGCTATCTTTCTTGCGATATAAGATCCCCGTCCACTGGTCATAATTTTTCATTCAACAGAGTGTGCTCTACCGTGTCAAACAGAAGGAGCTGCAGTTATGATCACTTTAGGTTCTACCGTGTCACCGGTAATTATGTCACCAATTGCATGTGCAACCATAAATGCCCTGTGAAATGAGAAGCAAATGTTGCATGAAAAGTATATACAATGAAGAAAGATTCCACTATCAGTCAGCAAACAACCTATCTTTGGACTACACATAAAAACCACACTGAAGATGCACTTCAAGTACATTTTAATTGTAACAAGGGTGGGGTTAGGTTATTTCTATTTAGCCAAAACATTCAACAAGCTCATAAACAAAATAAGTAAATATAAATTGTGATCTCACCCTCTACCCTCAATTTAAAGGAAATGAATCAGCACTGGAGAACTAGAGGGTTACAACAAAAATATAAAAACTACTAGCATGCTTTTCAAGACAACAGTGCTAAAACATGATATTTTCTTAACTCCAAATAACGCCTCAATAGTTAAGAATAAACAGTTATATGATCGGTTGATGCTTCAATTGCCTTGACTGGTGCCAAAACAAAGCTGACAAAACCGAATTTTGTAAGCACTCTTAGCAAAATGGTGTAATGTTCTCACACATTTTCGAAAATCGGTTCAAGATCAATCAAACAACACAGCAAAGAGTAATAGTCCAATTATAAAAAAAATACAATACTAATGAACACTGATCAATCTGAAACAACAATTCCTAAATGTTATAACCATTTGCACGTAAAGTAACTTAGCATACCATGTTATTGCGAGAAGATCAAGTAAGAGGGAAGACAAACTATCATTGAGACCAAGAGAACTACCGTAATTGGGTGTTTTACACAACTTTTCATAAGCCTTTACATGCCAAGTTAACCTATACTAGTATTATTATATTACATTTTATATGTTAAAAGTAGAAAGAAAATGATTTGTGTGAGTTAATGAGATGGAACTATCATGGTTGTATTGGACTTGGTTAATCAACTTGGTAAATTATCAACCACACCTTTTTGGAAGGAAATAAAGACACCAATATTGGAAGCAGCCTTTTTCATTTCATATTTTAATATTATTGCATTAACTCTTGAGGACATTACCACATACTTATGTTAGTAAGCATAGTAGTAGTATGCATCGCATCAACTAGATCCTATTCCATCTAAAGTATTTTTCAACATTTCAGCTCGAGTGAAATCTATACTTTCAGACTCTCTTAACAGAAAAGGATAAACAAAAAAAGGATGAGAACTAAAATATGAGCTATGCTTCGGCTATTGAGGTGCCATATAGACAAGTTAGGCACAAAGCCAACAAGTTATAGCTTTTACTTCAGCTATTCTATTTCCATAGACTACGGCATGAGCTTTGCTTAATCTTAAAACAACAGAATCACAAGAAAACTAAAATCAAAATACTAATGGGAGTTGTTAAGAATACTACACTATTATGAGACACACCAAAGTAAATAAATTAGCAAATTAAATTAGGTTAGAAGTTAAATCTGTAAAGTAGCAAAAGCAATTTAAGAACAAGCATAAAGGATGAGAACTTCCAACTTTAACTTGTTAAATATATGTGTACATGTAGAAGAGTACTAGCAGGCACATAAGTTCAAGTCATGGGAATGATAAGAGAATTTTCTAAACACCACACAAATGTAAGCATTTGTAGAAGGCATATACTACACGGCATGAACAAAGTCACCAAAACTATGAAAACAATGTATCAAGGAAATCCATGGAACCCCTATATCAGATGCAACCATTGAGTATATCAATGTTTCCATACTCATTTTCATTGTCAGCATGCATAAATTTAGTCTTAAAACAAGAACTCAGTAACAGTGGAACTAGAAGTTATATTATACCCAATTAAAACTCAAACAAACCAAAATACAATCACTAGCTACTGAAAATTTTGGGGGTTTGAACTTTGAAAGAGAATTTAAAGATGAATAAGAAGAATCTGATACCTTTGGAGATTGTAACCAGTTGGAGGATTAATCAGCCACTCGATGAACTGTGAAAGATTATAACAAGGGGATTGAAATTGAACAAAGGAAGAAGCGAATCGAACAAAGAAAGAGCAGAAATAGAAAAATAGCAATGAAAATGAACAAGCTAGGACTCACCTTGCGAATCGAACAAATTTTCTGACGATTTGAACAAGTTCCAACGGCGATGAGTTGAACGAATTTTGACGGCGACGAATTGAACGAATTTTGACGGCGACAGAGACGGAGGTTTAGGGAGACACCGAATACTTCCTCCACCGCTATCCTCCAATCTCGATTCATGGCGTCGATGAAGAAGACGGAACTGTGTTACCACCGCGAGAGCCATGACCACCACCGCCGCCTGTTCCGGAAGCATCGAGAGCAGATTCTTGAGACGGAGCCGGAGATGGTTGTGGTTGGTTACAACGGTTACCAGGATGGTTTCCTCCGCCGCGACGAGACATTGCGATTAAAAACGGTTAAGATTTGAGAGAGAGAGAGAGAGAGATATTTGGAGAAAAGAAAATTAATTTATTTTTTTCATTTTAATGTTTGTATATAAATGGTGCATTTTATTTTTTATTTACGTTTTTTTTTTTAAGAAATGTTATATTTTTATTAGAAAATTTTTGTCATTTCAGAAGAAAAAATGAATGGACGAACTAAAATTAATCATTAACCAGGGAAAATTTGTTTGAGTTTAAAGCACGGTTAAGCAACTACAAATTATCTAGGAAAAATATCTGTAGCAAAGTTTTGGTAGCAAATATGATATTTTCTTGTAGTGAAATCAAATACATACTTAATTTTTTTAAAACGAGAAGAGTTTAATAGTAACTACTAAATACTAACGAATTATCAATAAATAAATAAAAAAAGGAGTAATATCCATGCAAATTTATCTCCTTCCTTAGTTAATTAATCCTTCACTCCACATTTTTTTCTCATAAATTAATACAAGTTGCAAAAAATTGCAACAAAAATAAATAGCCCCTACATTTTATTCACGAGGGGAGTTGGATAATAAATGACCTAATCATACAATACAAGAGACACAATGCATAGCATAGCAATAACATTAACCCATAAAGTGATGGTGATAACTTAAAAGTAGAATATGGAAAAACACTTTTAGAAATTTAAGGCATGGCATGGGTAGCTAGTCTTAATTGTTCCCCGTTCTCTGAGAACCGAAGAGTTAAAACAAAAAAAACTAGTCTCATTAGTTTCCGTTGTTTGCGAAGTACTTCGCAGTAGCGCCACAAGCAAGAGCTTCACTAGGTATCATTCCAACTTTATGAACACCTTGAGCAAAAATAACACCCATTCCCATATGCAAATGTGGTTCAATGTGACAATGAAATGCCCAAACACCAGGATTATCAGCCTTAAATCTTAATGCAGTCCAACCATATGGAAAAATAACCGCGGTGTTCCTCAAAGGCGCCCGCGTCAAATTGAAACTTTTCTCGTCAACACCTGGTCTGAATTTCCCTTCTCCATAACCCAAAATCCAAAAATCATGTCCATGTAAATGCCAGGGATGAATTTCACTACCAACTCCGGTTAACTGGTTTGCATTTTGTAATATCACATCAACAATTTGATTCAAATGAAACGTGTAAACACCGTTACCAGTTGTTGTATTAGGATTAACCGGACTCTTAAAGATGTCGTAATCCATTGGAAATGTCTCTGGTGGTGGAGTTCTATCAAATGTATTGTTTAGTTTAAACTTAATTGATCCTAAGTAAGGTGTTGCTGGCAATGTTAATGAAACATTGTTAATAGACCATTTAGTGGAACCGCCGAGTCTGTTTTGTGTGTTGAGGAGGAGAATTCTACGGTCTGCGGTTTTTGGTGGCTGGGGTGTTCCCATTTTGGAAATGATTTTTTTTGTGAACGCTTTACTTCGTTCGAAATCGTCCCATAATGGTGTGGTTGGTGGTGGTGAAATTGGGAGAACTGAGGCGGAGATTTTTTTGTAATTAAGGATTGTTAGGCCTTGTGGTGTGTTTGGTTTTCTTCCTCGGACTCCGATTGAAAGCCAGTAGTTTTTGTTTGGGTCTTGGTCTGTTGTGAGGAGGACTGAGTAGGTTTCACCTGAGTAGATGTCTATGTCGTCCACCGCGAATGGATGTACGTAGTTTCCGTCTGCTTCTACTACAATAAGTTTGTGATTCTGTAACAAATAGAAAAATTGTGTTGCAATGTTAATTGATGAAATAGTGAATTGATTTATAGTGCAATTCATGATGAATTGCATAATAATGATGATAAACAAAGTGGATAACTGAATATACTACATGCATGAAAGCTTATTCAGAAGACTATAGTAAGAATGCAAAATGGTTAATACAAAGTTAAGAAGCTTTATAAACCAAATTAGCAGTGGTTTTAAGTTTTTATGTGAAAATTTAACAAAATTAGACATATTGTGTGCCATATTATTGATTGGATTGGCTACATTCAGTCCAAATTTGTGTGACATAAAGATGAATTAATTCAGGTTTTGGTATTTTTATATTATTGGTGTACTATTTTGTCTTTTAACGTTCGACTCGTTGAAGGGGTATGAGATTTTCATATGAAAGTAATCATTATTTATTTCAAAAATTCAAAATTAGTTCTTTATACTAACCACTTGATTAAGATCAAACGATTCAAATTTTAATTTTTTTTTTTTTTGTAACTGTACTTAGTAACATCAACACATAGTAATCTAAACTTGGCAAAATACTATCCTAGTGGATGTACGAATAAACAAAGTGTAAATTTTATGTTAAAAAAATTTAGAGTTTGAACATATATGTTCTTAATAATTAACATGTTAAAGATTCTCCATAAAGAAAACAATGGGTCTCCTGTCTCAATAAACAAAATAGAGAGATTTAGTTGAAGAAAGACCATGTGATTCCACATGCCCACGGACCATTCCCTATTCTAGTCATGACTTTGTTTTCTTTACCTTAATTTGTACTCCATAACGTGTGGTTGTGTCTTTTTAGAGTGTTTTGGAGTTTACTATACTATTTTATGCTGGACTTTGACAACTCAATCATCCCCACTCACATACCCTAATTTCAATTCACCATCCCCATTTTTTATGACAATTTCTTTTACCAGTTGGCGTTACATATAGGAACGAGGGAAAAAATTCCCTGCAGTTAGAAAAGCAGACTGTAACGGGCAGTAATTAATTTCTGCTGTTTGATTAAAAATTAACGGTTGAAATTATTTTTACTGAAAAGATATAGTTTTAATTTAAATCGTGCGATTTCAAATAAACAGTTGAGATTAAAAATAGAGTTAAACTTTTAGTTTTTGTTACCATAGAAAAACTTTAATCCAAGGAAATCTTTAAATTATGTTGGTAAAAGAAAAAAAATTATAGAGGATAAAATAAAATTCACTTAAATAATAGGGGGTAAAATACTGATTAATCCTAATAAAAACGAGAAATGCTAGCATATGTGTTCTATGGACAATTTTTGTGTTTTTAATGAATGCTGTAATTGAGGAATTTGAATTAAATACAGTCATTGTTTCATGTAATCAGCTACAGTTAATATGTCATGAATGTTTGTTTAAGATTAGACAATTATTATTTAAATAGAATTTTTTATTTTATTTTAAATTTTGTTTACGATGATCATTGAATGATCTTGATTGAACGGTCTTAACCTTACCGAATGCCATCGCTGATTTGTAATTTCACATAATCTAGGTCCTTAATGGACCCAGATTTCATGCTTGAAAGTTTAACACTCTTTTCACATGTGTATTAAATTAGGATTGTCCAATTTATAAAATGAATGGCTAAAATCATTTTAATTGACTTTTAACTTTATTAATATGAACCGTCTGATCAATATTTAATTATCCAGATTAAAGTTTGTGTGAAAACTGTGTTTTTTTTTTGGTGCAGCAAAACTCAATCTTGTCCATAATGGAGCAATACTATGAAATTTCCTCTCAATATATCACTCTCTCTATCATGTCAACAATTGATTCCTTTTTTATTGATTCCTTATTTATTTGGCGGGAAGTGGGAACAAAGAAAAATCTTAGACAAAGCTAAAATTATGAGACAGCTACCTAAATGGCGATACATGATGTGAATGTGTGGAAGCAATAATGATATAATAACTTTTAGAAAAATGCTAAGATGTATTAGTTAAATATATTAATATAAAAAAAAAAATTGAAACTTGTGCATTTAATGTGTTAAAGATGCAAAAATTTATTTTTCTAACATTAATTTGTCTCTTTATTTCATTTTTGGATAAGCTTAATTAGTGTACCAGATGCACTCTTTAACATGACCCTAACTTTTATAATGATGGATCCTATAATGACATGCATAGTAGACACAATATACACACAAACAAATTGGAATATGACAAAACGATATAAATGTTAATAAGAAAATAACACAAAGAAAGAAATATATATAATGAAATAATGCAAATCTATATATACATATAGTGGGTCTAGATATAGAAAAACTTACTGAAATGGCCAAGTTGAGAGAAGCCATAGAAGTTGTACTAGCAATCCTTAATCTATAAGTCTTTTTTGGCTCCACGTGAAGAATTTGAGGTGCACATTCTTCACCACCTTTTATATCACATTTGGGTAGGGAGGTGTAATTTCCATACTTATTAGCTGCTAGTGAACAATTGAACTGTCCTCTTCCATTGATGAGCAGTGACTAAAAAAGTTAAATCAATAATATTTTATGGTTAGAACAAATAATAAAATTAATTAAAAGTACTATTAATAACTCATGCAATTACAATAATAAAAAGACAGTATTGTCGCTTTTTTCTGTTTACGAGTCAAAATAAAGCGACAACCGCGTGGCCAATTGTACACGAAAGAATAAAATAATACTCTATTATTAAATTGTAAAAAAAAACTCTAATATTAAATTATTATTTTGAATGTTATCAAACAATAATATTCTATTAGATTTGATTTTTTATAAGAATATTCTATTAGATTTAGATATTTGGTGGGATGTGATGTGATCCTTTATAAAAAGACGAACCTTTAAAAAATAATAAACCTTTTTTAATTAAAAAAACAAAGTCTTGATAAAAACATACGATAGAATAATAATTTAAAAAAATCAATTTTAATTTATATCGCATGCAATAATAAAAAGACTGTCGCTTTTTCTGTTTCTTTTCTCTCTTTTTGAGTCAAAATAAAGCTACTACCGCGTGGCCTTGTACACAAAAGAATAAATTTTTATTTTTTTTAAAGCAAAAATAAAGTTTCTTATGACACTCTCTTTATTTTAAAAAGATAAATTTCACAAATTTTAAAATTATTTTATTATACTTATCAAAAAAATAATCTCTCCGTTCCTTTTTACTTGTCTTTTAGGACTAGATTTAACGTTTTTATTTAATTGTTCTTTTGCTATTTTACGGATATAATTTGTCAATTATATCATTTGTTAATTGTTCTTATCTTTTTCAATAAAATCAATTAATGCTATATATTTGGAAAATTAAATCTTTTTTTTTTTGGAACATAACATATTAAATTTTGTTTTTTTAACATAATATATTAAATTTATTGAAAAGAGAAAGTGTGTAGAAAAAAATAAAAATTTATTGGTGGATTAAAACGAGGATATAATAGAAAGATAAAGTGCAAATATACACTTCTTTAATTTGGTGTTACTATTTTAAAAAGACAAGTAAAAAAGAACGGATAGAGTATATTTTATTATACTATTTTCTTAAATATTCCAACTGTTTCAAAACATAAAAAAATAGCCAATAAAAATTAATATATTTAATGTAAAATTTAGACTATATTTTTAGTTTATACAATTAAATATAGTACAATAATCAAATTGATCTAATCGTGGGCAATTCTACTATGGGCACAACCCCAAATATATTCTATATAGGCACACACATATAAAATATAAAATTTAAATCATAAATATTTTAGTCACATCAATTAAATCAATTAATTCTTTTATTTTTAAATTTTATTTAAGCTTTGTATATGTGCCTAAATTTGAATAATTTATGGTTGTGTCTATGTAAGTGTTTCTATCTGATCGTTTGCATGTGAAGTTAACTCTTATGCCTTGAAATATGTGTTGTTGAAAAAGAAAAGAAAAAAACCTACAAGTAGGTTGGCGATGGATAGAATTCACCATCCTAATTGAAAAAATCCAACGGTACTTTGAATACGGTCATGCTAACATGTGCTCTTAGGGCACATGTTAAAGAATCTTAAAGTAGAATTATTTCATTGAAAAATGCAATGATTTGACTTTTATAAAATTAAATGCACAAGTTTTGAGAAAAATATTTCTTTATTTAGTTGTTTATCATATGCCTTTAAGGGCACATGTTAGCTTTTGCCCTTTGAATAAATGGGCCACCTAGCTGCCAAGATTTTCAACGTTACTTTTAGTAGGGGTCTAATCGAATGGGTTTAGATCGGTTTTTCATGAATCCAAAGTTCGAACCAATGTGTATTCAATATATTGGTTCGGTTTGGATCGGTTTGTCCTGTTTTCAAAAAATGAAACCGAACCAAACTAATCGGTTTGCTTCGGATACTTTGATCGGTTTTGTAATGCATTTTTTTTAAAATATTTTTCCTACTATTATTTTTTTCTACTATTATTTTTTCAAAGATACGTAATCAAATATCATCATATACAATAAAAAAAGAATCGCAGTTCATAACAATAACATCATATTGAAACTCATAAAGTTTTCAACCATAGTACAAAATACAATCCAGAAATTTAATTCAAACTCATATATTCGAAACTCATAAAATTTTCAAAAACTTATATTTACAAAAACTTATATTCACATAGTTAAAAAGATCAAAACTTAAATTTACAAAAACTTAAATTCACATAGTTATAAACTTAAATTTAGGACATGTCAGATCAAGAAATCTACATAAACAAGCAAAATCTGTGTTCTCTTTTTAAAAATTTAAAAATCAATACTTGTTGTTCACACTATGTTTATATAACAATTACTTGAAAACCCAAAATCAAAACTAAATCAAGGCATGTTTGGTTGCTATTTTAATCACATATGGGTTAAAATTGATTCTATTATTGGTATCGGTTTGGTTCGGTTCAATCCAATGGATTTGAAAACGGAACCGAGAACCGAACCAAACCACATTGGTTTTCAATTGGTTTGGTTCGGTTTTTGATCCGAACCAAAAAAAGTCGGTTTTTTTTCGGTTTGGATTGGATTGGATCATCGGTTCAATTGAATTTTTCTGATCCGCTTACACCCCTAACTTTTAGGCCGCGTTTGTTTAAAAAAATTAGGGTCTCCTTAACAAGTGTACTCGATGTTCTTTTTAAGTATACTTCTTCTGTTTAAAAAAAATTGAGCTAATTTGATTAAGTGTATTATTCATATATCTTATTTTAATTTTATTTTTCTACTAATAAATAAAAATAAATATTAACATATAAGATCTTGTTGGATTCATCTCAATGAGTATTTTCAAAATATGAAATTTTTATAGTTTTTACTATTATATAATTAAAAATATTAATCGTCAAAGTTATGCATCGACATGCATGCAGCAGTCAACTGACTCAATCTTTTTGGGGCGGAGGAATACTATTTAAAGAAATTTTTAAATCAAAAAGTTATACAGCACAATTTCCAATGCGTTGACTTTATATATTTTTATAAAAAATTTATACAAACTTATTATTTAAGGAACTTAAAAATACACCGAGTGCACTCCGGAGTACACTCTTTAACATTTGCCAAAAAATTATTCTTAAACTTAAGAGAAAAGTTATTTTATTCAAAGGCAAAACATTTTTTTTAAAAGTTTAAACAAGCATACCCTTAATCTTTTCCATTTTTCTAATTTTATGTCTATGCCACATGAATTTGAGTTGTTTTATTTAGTATTTTATTGGGTTTACAGATCAAATGCATGCATCATCATATGAAAAAGGAAAACACTAATTAAGTAAGTGCACATAGTGATAGTGGATGGCTGGATGCCACAAATAAAGAGTATGATTGGTGATGATGAAAAGTGTATATTCTCAACAGGATTTGGATATTCAAATCCTCTCGACAGATCTGAATATTATGACATGATGAGAAATATCCTTTAATTAGTTATCAAAAATTAGTTCTAGATATTTTTGTATACATAAAAAAGTGGTAAACACTCTCATACACTAAAGTATTAGGTTAATGTCATGTATTTTTCAAATATATTTAATTATTTTAAAATAAATTTAAATTCTATAAAAACCTAAAGTATTACATTTTATTTAAGTGTAATTATTTTTTATATATATAAAGCTAACCATTTAAAATAAATAAAAAAATTAAATTAATTTTATAAAAAAAATTTAGCAGCACAGTTTGTTGTCCGTTTACATTTGGATACTGATACCCAACAAAAATTTATAGTACCAAAGAATTCTCCATATAAAAAAGTTGCAAGTATGAACATTCACCTGTGGTTCACCGATCCATCTCATTGGTGCTGCAGAGAGACCAACTTCTTGTTCATGTGAACTTGTGTGCCACAAATCACTTAGTAGCAAATTGAATTCACCATCATAATGAAATGGTTCACTTTGTTTCTTTGGTAAATTTACTATTAAAGATCCATACAACCCTGCTGCTCTTTGCATACCATAGTGTCCATGATAGAAATATGTACCAGGCTGCACCATATCAAAAACACCAATATTAATTAATTAAACTATACTATAATATAAAATAAAAATACACTCAAAATATGCCACTTGGGCTTAATCCACTTGTAAAAATGGAAACAAAACAAAACTACTCCTATTAATTACCCTGTCAACTTTGAATTTGTAAATAAATGTTTCTCCTGGATTTATAGCACACTGAGAGATTGCTGCAGTTCCATCAGCCCAAGGAGTTCCAAGCTGCAAACATTAAAAAAATTAATTACCAAATAAAAAAAAAAATTTAATTACTAATTAGTGAAAGAAATTTAAGAATTTAATTACTTGTCTGATTCCATGCCAGTGAATAACAGTACCCTCTGTAGAAAGCTTGTTGGTGAGTGCAATGACAAGAGTGTCATTAACTTCAGCTGTAATAGTTGGTCCTGGAAATTGACCATTGATTCCAATCACAACATGTTCTTTACAATCTGGTTTTTTGAATGTATATTCTACATCAAAGTTGTAGTTTCTAACTCTTGCAAATGATAACCCAAATAATCCTAACCATATACACCAAACAAAAACAGCTTTCAACAAAGTACTCATTGTTGCTATAAGCTAGCTTTTGCTTAGAGATTAGTTGGGACTTTTTTTATGTCTACAAAATGAAGATGGATTGTAGGATTATATAGAAATTGTTAAATGGTGTATTACTATTGACAAATAATACAGCCAAAAAAAGTAGACCATTGCTCTAGGCTGGCACATACTCTTTATTTTAATCTAGCATGTATCACGTGCTAACTGCTAAATAATTTTTTTTTAGATTAATCATTTTAATATTTTTCGACTAATTTTTTTGATTTTGTTATCTTTCTTTAGAATAATACCACGAGGTGTATCAAAATAGGTAGGTGTACAAGACGCGTAAGCTCAATGATAAGTTTTGGTTTTTCTTTGTTTGCTTTATGTCAATATATATACTCTACTAGTTCATACCAACATTTGCTTATGCAAGAAGTCACTCTTTAATCCAGTTGATTATACTAGCAGCTATGAGTTACTTATAGGGATGGCAACGGATGCCCACAGGTGAAGTAACAAGATATGTCACAAGAAAGGGGGGGGGGGGGGTTTGAATTGTGACCTTTTAAAATTTTGCTGCAACACTAAAAGTTGTTAGATAAAATGATTAGTAAAAATCACACAGTTAGGAGACTAAGGTGAGAACGTTCTCAGACTGATACGTTGAGTTAAAAGTGATGTGTGTGATTTGTGTTTGATTGAAATAAAGATAAGGAAAAGAGAGAATCAAACACCAATATTTTTATCCTGGTTCACCCTCTAATAATAAGGGCTAGTCCAGTCCCCACTTGCGTGAGATTATCCAATAATAATCTAGACCAAAATTACAATCAACTTCAAACCTTTAACCTAATCCAAGGTTAAGAAACCAATCAGTAATCACCTACTGATTTATTTCCACCACTCAATCAATTCTTTCTAATTGACTTGAATTTACAACTTACAATTGATTTGTATATGAAATGGATCTTTCAAGCTTATACTAAACCTAAACCAGTTTGTATAGCTTATAAATAAAATACACTCAAGATACTCAAAGATATTTAGATCATATATTCTATTAAGCTTTGGAGTATGAGTGAAAAGAAGAGCTTAGATTGCTTTGTGATTGCAAGTGATAATACTTTTTGATTGCTTGTGAAACTCTTACTCTTCAATGTTGCCATCACATGCTATTTATAGATGAAGAAGTCCTTTGGATATTTGAACTTCAAATATGACAGTTGAGAGTGCCAAAGTAGCCGTTGTGAGTGAGGCAAAATGGTCCAGTCAGATTTTGTACTTTTAAGTAGTTCTAGAGAACATTCTTCTGATGATCTCTAAAATGTACAACTGAGAGTATGTCAGATTTATCCGTTCTTGACAACTGTAATGGGTTGTAATTGATCATATATCCGTTGTAAAATAATAGCCCATGTGTGGAAATAGGTTGATATAGTTTTGGATAAGAATGAAGCTTCCACACATAAATTCTGAGACCGTTCTCTTGGATGTGGGAGACCATAATATCTTCATGAGAGAGTAATGCCAACTCGTTTGTTAAGTTGCTGCAAGCTGTGTGACAGTTGTAAAACACAGCAATGAAGATTGTAGAGTAGCCATTATTCATGTGTCCTTGCAAGGACGTGTGAATAGTAAAGTGATGGTACTTATTCCTTCACATTTTGCCAAGTGTTTGTACTTTGATTATTTTCAAATCTTCTCAAACCGGTACAACTTGTTGTCCATTTCATATTGGTCTAGATTAAATCTTCTAATGATATATTTGGAGAACATAGAGCCTTTACAATTATATGTGACATTGATGTTCTTAACTTTGCTCTATGGAGAAGGTTCATAACTCAAAAATGATTCCTTGCCTTAAATGACTTATTCCAAACTGTTGTGATACTATAAATAACTCTTGAGAAAAGTTCTTTGTTGTCTTGTATCACGTTGACTTAATTAAGTTCTTATTTAATGATGTATGTATCCTGGAGACCGTTCTGAGATCATTCTCCGGACATAACTTGGAAATTCTTTATCTTGTGATTAAAATGTAATGATTTTAATTCCTTGTATCTGTCTTATATTAATTCACTCAAAAGCACTTGTTAGATCACAAGATGATCAGAATCTAATAAAAATTTAATTAAGATTATTTGTCATCTTTAAAAAATCAAAATAGATTTTGTCTCCACAATCTCCCCCTTTTTGATGATGACAAAAACTTAATTAGATTTTAGATTGTGATTCTGATTAAATAAAAATGAGTAATAATACTTAATGATTCTTTAATCAAAGAGCTCCCCCTCAATTTTTGCATTCTATATCAAGTTATGAAATTATGCATATGCAATTTGAGTAAGAATTAAAAACATAAGATTTTGAATTTAAATGTATGTATCAGAGTATGATTAATTCAGATTCTTAAAGTTAGATATGATCTATTGGAGGTTATGTTATTTTTGAGCATGCATCATAAAGTTATTTTGATCATAATAAAATGATTATACTAAATTCTGAACAACATTGAAAACCAAATTACCATAGGCAGTTCATAAGTAAAATGATAAGACAACATAAAAAAATTAAACAGACAAGGATTAGCAAAGATGGTTTTTAATTCTTCTCTTCTCTCCCCCTAAAATCTTCAGAATCTTCTCCCCCTTTTGTCAGCAGCAAAAAGGCATATGGGGAGGCTGCAACTCAGCTACTGTGGAACAGTAGGAGAGGAATCATCTGAGCTTGTGGAGGAGTTAAATTTGGGTAGTTCTTGAGTAGGTGGAGAAGGATTTGAAGGTGATGGATTCACACGCATTGCTGGGCAGAATTCTTCAACAAGCCAAGTTCTGAAAATCTCATGTTCTTTTATCATATAGGACAGCAAGGTATTCTGAATGCTCATGGTTTCAAACAGCTTTGCCATGTCCTTCCTAGTCCTACATACATCTTTCTCAACCTTAGACCTTTTGGGAGGCCTTAAATCATGAAGTGAGATGTTCTCATAACAATGAGAAGCAATAGGATCATTTGAAGGAGGATTGGTACAAAATGAACTGAAAGAGGCAAAATTCTGAGGGAAGGAAGGCAGTGATGTTCCTGCATCAGTAAATATGGATTGTGGCATTTTGGGTAAACTTGGAAGAGGGGATCTTATCAAGTTTCTTAAGAACTCAGAGTTTTGAAAGGAATCAAATGCAGATTGAGGTGAGGTTATTGTTTGGGGAAACAAGGTGGTGTTGACAAGAGTTGACAGACCATCAAATAAAACATTGGTGAATTTGTTTAAAGAGCTATCTAGGTTAGAACCTAAAACCTGATCAAACTCTAAGGATACAGAGGGATTTTGAGGAAAAACTGGATTACCTTCATCAAGAATTTCTTTGCCTTTGGCATTTGTTGCAGAGGCAGGGAGAATGGTCTCTGAATGGTCTTTTGTTGTGGTTACCATTTCAGCTAGAAGCTCCAGGTTATCCATAAAGACTTCTTGATCCTCAAAAGCTTCTCTTTTTCTCTTTGTTCCTTGTTCATCAATTTTATGATCTTCAAAATCAATTGGATGCTTCATTCTTCCAATATTTTTCAAAGAAAAAGTGGTTGAAGAGTTCAATCCTTGTTCTCCAGCAAAGTCAACTTTAAAGTGTTTGAACACTCTAGTCAAAAACATCCCATAGGGCAGGGTGACTTTCCTAGTTCCATTTTCAATGGTGTAGATCATGTGTTGGATTAAGACATGTGGTAGGTTCAGCTTGATTCATGTTTGAGATTAGAGGAGGGTGGTTGTTTTGAAAAGACAGTGCCAGGTTCAAATAGGTCACTCATAAGGTTATTCTTTTCTATGTCTATCAGACCAAACCAAGAGGATCCATAGACCTTGTTTCCTTCAGTGGGAAGATTTAAGAGTTCTCCAAGCAACTCTTCTGTGATCTTTCTGTCCTTAATCTCAGAGGCAAATTGATTTCTCTCTGAGGATATTGAAGCATTGAAGTAAAATGCTTTAATCAGAGAGGGATAATGAGTTTCTCTCATGGTGAAGAGATGAGTCCAGCCAAGAGGATTAGTGAATTTGGTTAGGTCATGATTTGTGTTTATGAGTTCATCAAATTTGTAAACTCTACCAGGAAGCACAGGTTTGTTTTTGGCAAATTTTTCAAAACTTTCCAAATGAGTTTCAAGAATCAGAGGGGTGGATTTTTTGAGTTGTTTGATAGGAATATCATCATTCTCAGAGGTTTTGGGTTTCTTGGAAGATTTTGGCTTAGGTTTAGAAGATGAGCCTTTTCTAGAATGGGTGGTGGTTGGAGCAGATTTTTGTGAGTCTGAGCTTTCTTCCTCAGGGTCATTGTCAGAGATTTCATACACATTTGTGTCAATTGCAGGTTTTCTTCCTCCACCAGAGGCAATCCTATTTGACCTACGAAGTTTGGAGGAATCAAAGGATTTTACTTTTTTGGCTTTATGGGAGACAGAGGCAGTTTTGGTAACTGTCTTGGTTTGGGAAGGTGGTGGTGTAATTGTTACATTTTCAGGAGTGATTGTGGTGTTAATGTCAATTTGAGAACATTGAATAGGTTCAATGTTGTGAGAAGCAGTTACAGGAACAGTAGGAACAATGCTAATGGGGATTGGAACGGTTCCAATGTAGATTTGGCTAATTTCAAGGGTTTTGGCTGGAGTTTGGTTTGCATGTTCAGGAAATTGAACACTTAGAGCACGAGGTTGAGTTTCAAACTCACTGTAGTGGTCAGAAAGTGGTTTGTAGGAGGTGTCAGAGGAGGATTGTTTACCTGATGATTTTAGAGGTGAAGTAGCAGAGGGTGGTGAGAGTGAGCGAGTAGATGATGAGGATGATGAACTTTCCTTTCTGAACTTGTTTCCAGGCATCTTAGTTCTTGCCATTTTCGTGAGAGAAGGAGAAGAGAATGAGGGTTTGAGAATGAATAGTGAGAAAGGAAAGGTTTTTGTGAATAGTGATGATGATAGATTTTTTTACGGAGAGAGAAAGTATTAAGTGAGATGAGAAGTAAGTTATGATTTGATCTTGGATAAATAAAAGAAGATAATTTGAGAGAGTGTATGGAGAATAGGAAAGGCTTGGGATAGGTTAGGTGTAGGTTAGTACTAATTACACTATTGAGTTGTACTTTGGAAAAAACAAAAATAATTGTAATAATGAGGTGAGAGATGTTGATGCTAGCGTGAAGCTTTTTTGGGAGAGGAAGAGTTTTAGTTCAATTTTTATTTCAAGAAGGTTGATTAAAATAAAACAAAATATTATAGCACAAAAAGGTTATGCTCATTTTCTAACTATTTGTGAGAGAACGTTCTTTTGACGTTCTCCAGAGCCTGTGATTTTGTTCAACAATGCTCAGTTGGGATTTTTAATAATTTTTAAATTTTCTTTGATGAAGTTAAATCTATCCTCAACTAAAGGTTTTGTGAAAATATCAGCTAATTGATATTCAGTATCCATAAATATTAATTCAACATCCTTTTTGCAAACATGATTACATATGAAATGATGCTTAATTTCAATGTGCTTTGATCTAGAATGTTGAATGGGGTTCTTTGACAGATTTATAGCACTAGTATTATCACAAAGAATTTTAATATTTGTGTACCTTAATGAAAAATCTTCAAGTTGGTTTTTGATCCATGTCACTTGAATACAACAATTTGCAGCTGATACATATTCTGCCTCAGTTGTTGATAGTGCTATGGTATTCTGTTTTCTACAACACCAACTAACAAGGGCTTCACCAAGAATTTGACATGCTCCACTTGTGCTTTTTCTTTCTAACTTATCTCCAGTATAGTCAGCATCACAGTAGGCTTTCAAGTCAAAATTGGATCCCTTGCTACAGGTGCAAAAGTTTCATCATAGTCTATTCCTTCTTGTTGGTTGTAGCCTTGTGCAACAAGTCTAGCCTTGTTTCTTATCACCTTACCATTTTCATCAAGTTTGTTTCTGAAGACCCATCCGGTACCAATGATGGAATGATCTTGTGGATAAGGCACCAACTTCCAGACTTCATTTTTCTCAAATTGTAGCAATTCTTCTTTCATGGCATCAATCCATGATTCATCTATGATTGCTTCATCAATTGTCTTTGCTTCAATCTGAGAGATCATTGCTAGATTGTTCTCTGTTGCTTGAAAAGACCTTCTGGTTCTTACACCATCTGAGGTATCTCCTATAATTTGCTCTTGAGGATGATATCCTACTGTCCTCCAGGTCTTAGGAGATTCTTGAGAAGGAATTGAAAGATCTTCCGTTTGTTCTTTTACTGAAGGTTGTTCTTCTTCTTCATCATTTATAGTTTGACTAGGTAGATCCTCAAACTCGTCAAATTTAACATGCATACTTTCTTCTAAAGATTTTGATGTTAAATTATAAACTCTATATGCTTTAGATGTTAAAGAATATCCTAGGAATATACTTTTATCTGATCTTGCATCAAACTTTCCTAAGTTTTCTTCGGTGTTTAAAATGTAGCAATAACACCCAAAGATATGAAAATAAGATATGTTTGGTTTTTTATCATTTAATAATCATAAGGAGTTTTATTTAAAAAATTTCTTATGGTGCATCTATTTAAGATATAACATGCAGTGTTGATTGCCTCAGCCCAAAAGTATTTTTCAACATTTGATTCATCAATCATTGTTCTGGCCATTTCCTGTAGGGTTCTATTTGTTCTTTCAACAACTCCATTTTGTTGAGGAGTTCTTGATCAAGAGAAATTATGAGAAATGCCACTTTCATTAAAGAAGGATTCAAATTGATAATTTTCAAATTCTCCACCATGATCACTTCTTACAGAAATGATATTTTTTTCTTTTTCATTTTGAATCTTTTTACAGAAAGTTTTAAATGATTCAAAAGATTCATCTTTATGTTTTAGAAAAAGAACCCATGTGAATCTTGAGTAATCATCTACAATGACAAAACCATAATTCTTCCCTCCTAGACTAGTAGTTTTGACAGGTCCAAAAAGGTCAATGTGAAGTAGTTCAAGAGGTTTCTTTGTTGAAATAAAGTCTTTTGGTTTGAAACTACTTTTGGTTTGTTTACTCTTTGTACAACTTTCACATAGTTTATCTTTGTCAAAACTTATCTTTGGTAACCCTTTAACTAGATCAAGCTGAGAAAGTTTTGCCATTGTTCTCATGCTTATATGTCCTGCTCTTTTATGCCAAATCCATTTGTCTTTTTCAAGAGATACAAAACATGATTCAGCAGGCAGTTCATCTAAGTACAGAACATACACATTTTTCTTTCTTGATCCATAAAAGAGTGTTTTTCCAGAAGATGTTTGTTTTATTTCACAGGTTTGAGTTTTGAAAATAACTTCAAGACCATTGTGACACAGTTGACTAATGCTTATTAAGTTATGTTCAAGACCCTCAACATAGTGAACATTTTCAATTTTAGCTAAATTAATCTTACCAATAATTCCTTTACCTTTGAAGCTAGCTTTTTCATTGTTTCCAAAAGTGACTGAACCTCCTTCTTTCTTTTCAAATGAGAGGAAACTATGTCTGTCTCCAGTCATATGCCTTGAGCAGCCATTGTCCAAGTACCAAGGCTTTCTCTTGACTGCTAGGAGACATTCCTGCATTTGAGGTTAGTAAGTTCTTTGGTACCCATACTGACTTGGGTCCTTGAGAGTTAGTGTTTCTAAAAGTCTGTTTGTTTTTGTTAAAATTTATATGTCTTGGGAGACTGTTCAGAGAATGGTCTCTTTTGTGATATAGTGTTTTTCTTTTGAAACAAAAATATTTAACATGACCATGCTTATGACAGAACGAGCAAAATAGTTTTTTAGTTTGTTTTTCTTTAAGGGGCACAAAAAACTTTACATATAGTTTTTGTTTTTGATGAGTTTTGAAACCTATATCAGCTTTGTCAAAAATTCCTACTTGTGAGCCCATAATGTTTTCAAAAATTTTAGTAGATGTTACAAATTTGGTTAGATCTTTTTCTAATATGATCATATCTAAGATTTTTTCAGATTTTTCAGATTGCATAAGTTTTTGTTTTAAGATTTCAATTTCCTTTTTATAAAGATCTCTTTATTGAGTTATCTTAGTGATCTCATTTTTGAGTTTACTATTTTCTTCAGTAGTAACTTGACAGTCATATAAGAGATTATCAAAAAGATATTCTGTTTTTATGCATGAAGAACAAGGTTCTAGTGTTACCTCTTCCTTATCTGATTTTGTCATCAGACAAACATTTGCTTCTTCTTCTTGTGTTTCAGGTGAGTCTTCTAGATCATCCCATGTTGCCATCATTGACTTCTTGAAAGGTGGTTTGCTTTGCTTCAGTTTTGGACAGTCATTTTTTAAGTGACCAAGTTGATTGCAACCGTAACATCTTATCTGACTCATGTCAATTTCAGATTTGGAGACATTTCTTCTTGATGGGAATGATCTTTTGAATTGATTTCTTCTCATCATCAGTTGTTGGATTCTTCTTGTTAGAAAGGTCAGTTCTTCTTCATTATCATCTTGAAGCACATCATCATTTTCAATTTTTTCTTTCTTTGATTGCTCTTTAACTTGAGATTCAAGAGAAATCATTTTCTTCTTTTGAGGTCTTTCTTCTTGTAATATGGCTTCATGAGCTTTTAGAGATCCAATGAAATCTTCTAGCTTCATTTCAGCTAGATTTTTGGATTCTGTGATAGCAGTAACTATATGTCTCCAATGTTTTGGAAGACATCTCAGTATTTTTCTGATTCTCTCATGTGAATTGTATTTCTTTCCAAGAGAGTTTAACTCATTGATAATTATTGTGAACCTGCCATACATTTGATTCACAGTTTCATCTTCCTGCATTTCAAACAGTTCAAATCTTCTTATACCAATATCTATTCTTGTTTCTTTTATACGACTGGTTCCTTCATGATGAGTTTGGAGAGTGTTTCACATTTCTTGAGCAGTTTTGCATTCCATGATCTTGTCATATTCTTCCCCTGCACAAAGCTTTGTTTGGAACGATTCCTTTTTCTATGAAAAGCTAACGAAATTCCCTTCGATTTGGGTACCAATTTCATAGGTTTTAATTTGGTAGTGAGGTCTGGAGATGTGTTCAAAGATGGGGTTCTGATGCTGAGATTTTGGCTGCGGGTTCTACATGTTCAAGTCCTATCATCAGCACTGTGTGTTCGTCAAACGAGGTGGGTTCTTAGGCTAGTGTAGTTAGATTCCCAATTTATGAACCTTTGCATGTTAACATAGGAAAAATTAGGGAAAATATTGTGTTAGAGGAATTAAACCCCAAATTCCTCTCCATTCTGTCGTAAATTATGTTAGTTATATGAATGCACTGATTTAAATTATGTTAGCTAGCGAGCATGCATGGCGAGTTACCATGTTCTGGGTTGATGATACTCGCCATGGCGAGCAATTGTTCGCCTAGCGAGTGACTTCAGGCCTCTACATGTTTTCTCGCCATGGCGAGTTAGAGCTCGCTGTAGCGAGCAGGGGCAGAATAAACCTTATTTTATATTTTAAACAAAATAGCTTCTCACTCGTTTTATATCCTCTATTAATTCAGTTTTCTTGCAAATCGTATAATTAATATAATGTACGTATAGAAGGTTAAACACAATGGAATCTTAGGGATATAACTTAGGGAATTTAGAATTTGTATGCTCCCCGGGTTTTGGGAAATCATGGTAGTATGTAACTCAACAATTTAGTATCAGTCAATCATGTGCGGTTTAGTATGCTGCTTATGGGCTTCCACTGGAACAACCCATTAGGAAAATGATTGTGAGCTTAATTCCGTGATCGAATCGGTCGACGGACAAGGTGGGCCTCTGAGATATGCTCACCTCAGAGTGTCTTAGCGGATTAAAATCAATAAGACATAATTTGTGTTACACTTTATTTATGAATTATGTTATGAAATGTATAGAATATTCTATGGACTGATTAGGTACCCGGCGTAGTCGTCATTAGGAGGGTAGTAGGACTCACTGGGACTTAGTAGTCTCACCCCACTCCATTCAATTTTTTTAGGTAGACAGGTTATTTCGGAGCAGGGACCAGGATGGACCTGACGATTGGAGCTGAGCTTGGATTGTCAGCTTAGAAGACTTTGTCTTCTTCCTTGTTTTATTTTAATCTGTCATTCTGATTATTGTTCTTTTCTGCTATTTGTATTGAATATTCTAATATTATCTTAATGGTAGTAGATTATTCAATTATCTCCTGTAATTTAATGTACTCGGATTTCAATTGTGTATGTTCCGACTAAATATTCTAAACAATTTAGTCGGGGTGTTACACATTTAATAAATAATTTAGCTTTAGTATTTAGGAGTACCCTATCAGCTTCTGCAGTGAGCCATTCAGCTTGAGGCTTTGGAGTGTTTGTGTCTTTGATATATGGTACATATTCTCCATCTTCTATGACAGACCACATGTGGTTGTCTTGAGATCTTAGAAATAGTTCCATCTTGTCTTTCCAGTAATAGTAGTCATCTCCTTCAAATAGAGGTTGTCTATTTGAGGATCCTCCTTCAGAAATGAATTTTGCAGCTTTTGCCATTACTTCCTTCTGAATCTTTTCCTCTAGCACTTGTTAGATGCTCAACCTTGAGATGCAGAGCTCTGATGCCAATTGAAGTAACAAGATATGTCACAAGAAAGGGGGGGGGGGGTTTGAATTGTGACCTTTTAAAATTTTGCTGCAACACTAAAAGTTGTTAGATAAAATGATTAGTAAAAATCACACAGTTAGGAGAGCAAGGTGAGAACGTTCTCAGACTGATACGTTGAGTTAAAAGTGATGTGTGTGATTTGTGTTTGATTGAAATAAAGATAAGGGAAAGAGAGAATCAAACACCAATGTTTTTATCCTGGTTCACCCTCTAATGATAAGGGCTAGTCCAGTCCCCACTTGCGTGAGATTATCCAATAATAATCTAGACCAAGATTACAATCAACTTCAAACCGTTAACCTAATCCAAGGTTAAGAAACCAATCAGTAATCACCTACTGATTTATTTCCACCACTCAATCAATTCTTCCTAATTGACTTGAGTTTACAGCTTGCAAATTATTTGTATATGAAATGGATCTTTCAAGCTTATACTAAACCTAAACTAGTTTGTATAGCTTATAAATAAAATACACTCAAGATACTCAAAGATATTTAGATCCTATATTCTATTAAGCTTTGGAGTATGAGTGAAAAGAAGAGCTTAGATTGCTTTGTGATTGCAAGTGATAATACTTTTTGATTGCTTGTGAAACTCTTACTCTTCAATGTTGTCATCACATGCTATTTATAGATGAAGAAGTCTGTAAGACCCGTAATTCCACGGTACCTTTTGTGTGAGGAAAATAAGTAATGGCTAAGAATATTAGGGTTTTTGGTTAAGTGGTTTTGTGAGTATTGTCGCGATAATAGAATTTTGCTGAGTTGGAGCCTGTTTTGTGCTCGTGCGCTGGAAATGCACCGACTTTTGTTTCTTAGTCTTTATTTATATATGAGAACGTTTCTGTGTCTTCAGAATTTCAAAATTTTACTTTCTCCGTTTTTTTAGAAAAATGAGTAGAAAACTGTACCCGCTGTTAGAAAATTTACGGTCTCTGTTTTCCGTCGAATTTTAATTAGAGACTTTATATATCGGCACGAGTTAGAATCTGGATTCAGAATATTATTGAGAGCTTGGGATATAAATTTCAGTCGGAGAATCAAGTTTAGCGATAATTTTTAGAAATGGTTTACGGCGAACTTTTATTTCGCAGATTTTCTATTTTTCGCAAGTTAGACCGTTAGCAGAGTACGACTCGCCTACGATCGAAAGCGAGAGCTGAGTAGCGTAAAGTGAAAATATCTAGATATTTTCTAAAAGGTAATCATTACCATGTTTGATCCAATGGCTAGGGTTTAACAAGTTACCTTTACACTATTTGATCCAAAGGCTATTATTAATCAAGATCACCTTAGATAGGATGTTATGTCACATTGAATCAAAAGTCAAAATTTGATATGTACTCCCTCATTCCTCTCTCACGGCCAAAACCCCATTTCTTCACCACATTCTTCATTAAAATTTCATTTCCTTCTACAAGCTTTGATTTGCTCTTGTTGGATCATAGAACTTGCAAGGATCGTCTTCTCTTGAGGTAACTAACCTCCTCCTCCCTTTAAAGTGTTCAAATCTCTTAGATTGTGTGAGCTTGTCAACTTTGTTCTTGAGAAAAATTTTCTAGAATTTAGTTTTAATTAGCTTTTGGTTTCATAGAAGTGTTCATGAGTTAAGTATGTGTTGATTTTCATGGTGGTTTGAGTTCTCACAAGAATTTTGGGTTAGGGTTTGAAGAAAAAATTTAAAGTGATCATGAACTTGAAATTTTGTTTTGTGATTTTATTTTTGAGGTTATTTATAAGCTTTGTAGAGAAATGGATGTTAGAATAATGGTTTTGTTTTGTGAAACAAGAAAAAATATATTTTTTTGTTCTTGAGAAATTGATGAACATTCATAGGAATTTTGTTTTGGTTTCTAAAGTGCTTTGATTGATCAATTAAAATGATTTTGGGAATTGATAGATTATCATTAAGGTGTTGAAATGAAAAAAAAAAAATTTGAGTGTTGGCCTTGTTTATGTTGTTGGCCGTGGCACCCCCTTTGTATAGGGAGGAAGAGTTTCAATTTCTTTTAGTCCTAATTTAGAAGGACATGACCATGTTTCAAAGTAATGATCAATTATGGTTTTGTTTAGAAAAGAAAATGAGTTAATTATGTCTTAAGGAAACAAATTTAAAATTTGTCAAAGTTTGTAGTTTTGTCTAAAATGTTGTGGATTGTTAGGGTAAATGATTTTGGGATAATATGGGATATTACTATGCTTTTAGAAGTGAAAAATTTTGAGTGTTGATGTGTGTTTCAAATTTTTGGCCGAGGCCTAAAGGGAAAAATGGGTGAGGGATTTCAAAATTTTCTAAGTCCACAATGATAAGAAAATGATCATGACATTGGTGAATGATCTTAGTTTTTTTAAAAAAGAATGATTGTAGGGTTTGTAGTTGCAAAGAAAACTTGTAACTTGCGACGCAAGAAAACTCTGATTTCTTTGAAATATTTTTGAAGAGTTTTAGTTTGTTTTCAAATGGTTTTGTTGTATGAAAATGAGTTCTTTGAAGTTGGAAACCATAATGGTTCTTGGTATGCTTTGAAAACAAAATGAATTTCATATAGCGAAAATAGTGTATTTAACTTCGTGAATTTTTAATCACTATGGGGAGAGCTCGAAAACACTATCCGAGAGTTTTAAAAAGTACCCTAGAACCCTCTAGAGTTTTGAGAACAAGTTTCGTTTCGATAGAATATACGAGGAATATTTTATTGATTGTACGCTACTTAATTTTAGGTAGCGCGTATCGTAGAGTTGTGCGAGAAAAGTTCGTGGAAGCTTGCCAAGGTAAGGGCACTTTCTAACGATTTCATATACCTCGAAATATCGAGTGCTTTTTATGCATGTGTAATTGTTGCTTGTATATGTGTATTTGCTTAATGTGATGCAATATGAATTATGAGCATGGTTGTTTTGTGATGTATTCTCGTGACGAGAACTTGTTTGAGAGCATGCTATATTCTACACATGTTTGAGTGATTGTTGTGAATTTCATATGATTGAGTAATATGAAATGTTGATGCATGTACTTGATTGATTATCTTGTTGTACATGATGTTATTTGTCTTACATATGATTTTGCGAAATATATGTATTGGCATGTGGTTGAGAATTACATATGCTTGAAAGATATGTATTTGTTGCATTAGCATATATGGGGAATCGTATGCTCATGCATTCATAGTAAGTGGTTATCGGGAATGGACCACGGGGTGTGATTATCGGGAATGGATCCACCTTAATCCTGCGGGATTTATTGAGTCCAATACGTGGTTATCGGGAATGGACCACGGAGTGTGATTATCGGGAATGGATCCACTCTAATCCTTCGGGATTTTATTGATTTTAGTAGGGGTTGGACCTACGACTCTCTGCGGAGAGGTTAAATTCCGGAATTCATGCATGTGAAACAGTCCCGGGTAGGGTGATCACAATCATATAGAGTCTGCATTGATAGGCTGATTGTGCATTTGAATACTGTTGTGTGTGATTGATAGACTACTCGTGCACTTAAATTCTGTGATGTGTGATTCATATGATAAATGAGTATATGCTGCCAGGTATTGTATATCTTGTGCTGCGTATTTTTGGTTATATGTTATTTTTAGATCGTGACCCTCTACGAGCATTTTTAGGGATTTATTTGTACCGCGTGGAGAAGCGGCAAGGCTTGAAGCTGTTTGTGGGTCTTCGTCACCCAGTCATCTTCCGTTAGAGTTTAAAGATCAGCTTAGGGGTAGTAGTTTAAGAGTCTTGTTTACTCTTCTTTATGCTTCCCTGCATTTGTATTCCAAACTTGTAGTTTGATGTTTTATTTGGAATAAATGATGTCGTTATGTTTGTTTAGACATAGCGTATGGTTTATATTCTTAAACTTGATTTGTGAAAACGATTTATAAAAGAGGCATTGCATTCCGATCATTATTTTGAAAATGGTTTACTCTGATTTAATTTAAGTTCGATCGTGAATGTTTTATTTCAAAGTCCTTGTTGTTTTTAAAATAAAAAAAAATGCCTACTTTTGGGCACCGAAAATCGGGGTGTTACAAAGTCCTTTGGATATTTGAACTTCAAATATGACAGTTGAGAGTGTCAAACTGGCCGTTGTGAAGATTCTTCTGATGGTCTCTAAAATGTACAACTGAGAGTATGACAGTTAAGTAGTTCTGGAGAACATTCTTCTGATGGTCTCTAAAATGTACAACTGAGAGTATGTCAGATTTATCCGTTCTTGACAACTGTAATGGGTTGTAATTGATCATATATCCGTTGTAAAATAATAGCCCATGTGTGGAAATAAGTTGGTATAGTTTTGGATAAGAATGAAGCTTCCACACACAAATTCTGAGAGACTGTTCTCCTGGATGTGGGAGACCATAGTATCTTCATGAGAGATTAATGCCAACTCGTTTATTAAGTTGCTGCAAGCTGTGTGACAGTTGTAAAACAACAATGAAGATTGTAGAGTAGCCACTATTCATGTGTCCTTGCAAGGACGTGTGAATAGTAAAGTGATGGTACTTATTCCTTCACATTTTGCCAAGTGTTTATACTTTGATTATTTTCAAATCTTCTTCTCAAACCGGTACAACTTGTTGTCCATTTCTTATTTTTCTAGATTAAATCTTCTAATGATATATTTGGAGAACATAGAGCCTTTACAATTATATGTGACATTGATGTTCTTAACTTTGCTCTATGGAGAAGGTTCATAACTCAAAAAAGATTCCTTACCTTAAATGACTTATTCCAAACTATTGTGATACTATAAATAACTCTTGAGAAAAGTTCTTTGTTGTTTTGTATCACGTTGACTTAATTAAGTGCTTATTTAATGATGTATGTATCCTGGAGACCGTTCTGAGATCATTCTCCGGACATAACTTGGAAATTTTTTAATATGTGATTAAAATGTAATGATTTTAATTCCTTGTATCTGTCTTATATTAATTCACTCAAAAGCACTTGCTAGATCACAAGATGATCAGAATCTAATAAAAATTTAATTAAGATTATTTGTCATCTTTAAAACATCAAAATAGATTTTGTCTTAACAGACATTGTTTCGTATTTTGTCATGATAATCAGTGACCTCGGGGTACTTGTTAATTAAGCATGTCAAAAAAGAAATAAAAAATATAATTAATATAAAAAGACAACTTTTTATGTTTTTGAGGTATTGAATGCACGCATTTTGAGATAAAATTTTTATTTTAATATGCTTAACCAATACCTCGGGAACACTGTTTAACATTTTTCTTTTTTATATGTAGAAGATCATGTTTTAATATGTGGAACTAATTATTTTTTATTTAATTTTTTTGGTAAAAAGAACTAATTAAATTAAATCGTTAGTTTTGTTAGGAATATATTTATGTCATCTCCAAAAAAATAACCCTCAGTTAATCTCACATGTTACTGTTACCTCCTCCCTACTCTTGACAATTTGGTAACTTTAATTATTTTATGGGAAAAAATTTTGATAAGAAAAATTAAAGAGAAGAATTGTAAGTCTCACATCAGATGTTAGATACCACATGAGCTTCACTACCACTTCGCCCAGCTCCAACGCCTACCACGAATCTTGAATCATCACGTGGCTGCTAAAGCAAGTTAATTAAGCTTCACACGGCCCTGAGGAAGCCAAAAGACCCTCTCACGGCCGAAGGCTCCGCAACACGTTGGATAACTTTTAAATCCCGACTTAAATATGAGTTTATAAGTAAGAATCATCCTCACCTTACAATTTATATGAGGACTATTTTTAAAACATATTGATTGGGATCCTATTTTTTGTTATTTATATAGGGTTTATATTTTTTTATACGGGGCCTACTTTTTTGTTAAAACAATACGAGGCCTATTTTTATTTTCTAATTTTTTTGGATTTAAAAAAATAAGGGCCTATATTTGTATTTATGTTTTATTATGAGACTATGATAGGCGATGAGGGTCTTTGAATATGCAGTAATTGGTATTCTAAAGTTTCTTTGATACCCGCTATTCTTTTAATTAACTTGCCAAAATTTATTTTTTACTCATATATTAATATAATTTATTTTTAATAATTTATTTGAGGATCCACTTTTATTTTATTTGGAGGGTATTTATCCGTACAATTAAATAATATAAGCTATATTTAAATAATTTGTTTAGGTTATTTATGTTTCATGTTTGTTTTTCTACAGATATTATAATATTAATTTAACTTTTTTATGCAATGTTTGTTTGGAGTTTTTTTTTTAAAGTTTTTCTATACATATGGCTTATGGCTATATTTATATTAATACGAGGCTTATATTTCTAACTCATGAATATATAAATATGAAGATTTTTTGGGTTCTAATTTATATGGGGGTCTGTTTTTATTTGGTTCAAACTTTGAAAACAAAATCTTCACAAAAAATGTCACGCATTTAAAATTTATGTTGATGTTGATGTTGTCCTTTTCTAAATTATATATTTAAATCAAGTGAGTTTACCACGATTAATATTATTCACGTTAGAAAAGGTGGATCCCAAGACGAGTATTAAAAATATATTTGTTTTATATACAATTATTAACTTATATTTCTAAGTTTATTATTTTATTACTCATTTTTATCCCACACGGGGAATTCCGGTGGAGATTTTCCAAATTCCGGTACCAAAGAAGTAAATTTTTTTTCTCGTGGCAATGGGGGAGGAAGTTCCCCGATGGAAGTTTAGAGATTGGGACATGATTCTATCCAATCCCGTGAAGACTTCGTTCCATATTTGTTGCAATTTTGTTCTCAACCCATATTTTCTCTAAAACTTGTGATTTTTGACGTCTTAAAAGATAATTTATTGTATTCAACATTAAATTTAAAGATGAAATATCATATTTGAAATCAAAATTCACATTTTCTGAAATTGAAAGTCACAACTTTTATGGTAAAAAATATGAGTTAGGACCAAAACTATAACAAATGTGAAAATAGAGAACCAAAAAGTTTAATTAAAAATAGAGACACTATTTAAGTGAGATTAATAAAATAGGGGGATCAAAAGTGCAATTAGCCTATTATTTTTGTCGGATATGCCTTGAAATCTCGGTTACATGAAGTCAGGATTTCGGAGTCCAGAAGTTGTGGCCTGCGCGGGGCGAAGCCACTTGTGCGCGGGGCGCAATTGCATGCGAGATGGAGCTTCAGCTCCTGTCATCTGTGCGGGGCGCAGCATGACCTGCGCGGGGCGCAGCACGTGTGGTGGCCAAGTTTTGTTTGTTTGCAGATTCTGTGGAGAAATTGTTTTGGAGAAATCTGACTTAGATTGTGTTTGTTTTTAAATAGGATATATTTAAAAACAATATGAGATTTGGTTTTATTTTAGAAGATTATCTTTTAAAATAAGTAGGCATATATTTTTCTATAAATAGGGATTGTCTTATTCATAGAAAAATTGAGAGAAAGTTCAGTAAACAAGGGTTTGTCATCAAGGGCAAAGGTTGTTGTTTCGCCTTGGGTAGCTAGGTCAATTGAGTCTCTTGATCACGGGAAGAGATTCGGGATTAGGGTAGAATTAGGAATAATTCTTGTAACCCTATTTGGGATTTCTTGTGTAACGTTTCTCATTGATCATAGTAGAACGGAAGGGCTGCTCCCTCCCCCAAATTAGGTTCATTAACACCAAACTGGGTAAACAAATCATAGTGCGTTCTTTATCGTTCGTTATTTGTTCTTGAATATTGCATCATCAACTCTATCAACTTATTTGGTTACTTGGTTCAATTTGCTCCACACATCAAAGGTTATTGGTGTGAGTTTTAATCGAATTCACAACAATTGACGCCCACCGTGGGGCAAGGATCAAATCGATAATCAGGTACCATGGGTTCGAAGTTTGATATTGAGAAGTTCACCGAGAGTAACGACTACGGGTTGTGGAAGGTGAAGATGAGGATTGTGCTGATTCAGAACAAGTGTGTTGAGACGTTAAAGGGAGAAACACAAGTCGGATGGTTTTGCAAATTGCAAGGTGGAGTTCATAGTGTGAGTACCGGGTTTGAGACTTTGGTGGAGTTTCAAGTTGAGGTGGAGTCTTCCGATAGTGGGACTAGAGGAGGCGAGCCAACATTAGCTCTTGGCTATCTAGCAGGAGATAGGGAGGAGAGCGGTGATGTTGCACCTTTTGGGTATGACTGTGAAGACCTTGTGGGGTATGTTCCAATTGAGGCTGAAGAATTGCAAGACCAATTGAAGAACTTCAGGGAAGCAATTGGGAACACCGACAATAGAACTTGGGAACTTGTAGGACTACTTGAAGTAGTGAAGGACAAGGAGAGTTCAATGTTGGAGCTTGAACAACCACCTAAAATTCCAGGGTTGGTTGGGAACAAGCAAAGCTTCGAGAGTACGGAAAACATTCCGGGGTTCGAAGAGGGTGTGGTGGAGCTTGTAGGACTATCCAAAAGGCCGATGATAGTTGGATGCAAGCGTATCTTCAGGAGGACGGGTTTGATCACTCCGAGGGCTGAAGAGGTTGCGGTGAGTCTTGTGGGGCTACCTAAAATTCCTATGGTAGTTGGAGACAAGACCTTCATGAGGGCGGAAGGCATTTCGAGGAATGAAGAAGTAGAGGTACAACTTGTGGTTCTAGCAAGAGTTGTTGGAAGCAAGTGGAAGGGGTCAAGGTTCAAGAAATTTGTGGGTAACATCAAGAACGATGAATGTTCGCTCCAGCGACCATAGTAGTCGCTCAGCGAGCAAGCCCAGATAAAGACCCCTGTTTTCGGTTTAAGTTTAAAATCACATAAAAACATCACCTTTCATCATATAAATTCCTAAAGCTATCAAATTTAGGCATACATATGTCATGTAAGCTTATAAGTACAACTATAAACATGATTTAACACCAAAAAGGTAAGAATCATGGATTTTCATACATTATTTCAAAAACTTCATAACAACACATAATCAATCAAAATCAAGGTTCAAGTAATAAACTTTATCATGAATTTCATATAGCAATAATGAGTAGAAGCATATAATACATGAATCATCATCAAGCTTCAATTGTAAACACATTCCCAAAAACTCTTTTCTTCCCAAAACCCAAAATGAGTTGGGAGAGTTTGGGTGTGGAGTCATAGAAAAACTCCCCTCTCTTTGATCACCCAAAATTATATTATCTAAGCCTCTTACCTTGATTGAAGCTTGAAATCTGTAAGCTCTAAACTTGGACTCCCTTCTACCTCTTCAAGCTTGGTTCTTCTACATCCTCTCTCTACCTCTCTTTCTCTCATTTTGTGACAAATGAAATCACAACCCTACTCCACATAAAACTACTCCTTTATATACTCTCCACTTAGTTTAGGGTCAATTTCCTATATTACCCTTATTTTCTCTACAAATCCCACTCACAAACTCAACTTTACTCTTACCACTAATTCTCGTACTATTTACTCAATTGTCACTACTTCCTCTCCAAGATACTCTATCATTTTAGATAATAACAAAAATGCCATTAATTCCACTACTCTTTCTATTAATAGCTAAAACCATATAACTAATATTAATTAATTCCCAAATAAAACATAACTAGCTAATAACTTCTAATTAATAAAATTGGGTCGTTACAACTCTCCCCCGCTTAAAGAATTTTCGCCCTCGAAAATTGAACGACTAAAACAACTCGAATAAGACCACTTCATCCAATTTCCAACAAAATTTCCAAATTCCACACATTATCAATTTGACAAACTAGTTTATTCAATCAACAAGATTTTCGTTTACCATTAACAAGAGATTAAAGCTGATCAATTTCTTAATTTGCCAATAAGTATCCGATAACCATGATGGTAGCATAAACCATCTTTATCAAACTTCAAATATGTTCTTTTATCAAGAACTTTCCATCATTAGTATCCTTCAATCTTGCATACTCCAAAAGAATCGTCATCTTCAAAGGGACATTCATAGCTTCATACTTTCCATAAATCCTTGTTCTCAATTTCGATCTCTTGATTTCTTTCTTAATCCGTATATTTCATGTCTAATTCTTATCTAACCACATTCCAAATTTCATCATCCCATATCCTTTTGCCAAGAAGGTTCTCTAAATTCTCTTAATAACCATTGAAATTACTTCCTTAATGACACAACTCTTCCTTTCACACAGGTCCTCATACTTATGCCAAATTCCAACACAATCTCTAATCCCCAAATTATCGCTTCACGCTCATCCTTCCCATAGTTTCGACAATACTACTATACAAGAATAACTAACCACTTCATTTCGAAAATCACATCACTTTTAAAACTCCATAACTTCTCGGTTTTCCATAAGTCCGTAATCCTCTTTTAAATCCTCCTAGCCTTGCTGAATCGCATACTCGTATATGAATTTCATTCCAACTACTCACTCGACGTCTTCAATCTCAATCATTTGATACTAAAATTCCTTGCATCAATTTTCCGACATAACCACGTTATTTCTAATTTATCTCTTACCTAACTTTTGTATTTCTTAACAGAAACAATTTCACTTTCACTTCTTCATTTGAGATACTCTTATCCAAATATATCTTAAGTCAACCATCAACTCACACATTAATGCTATGTCTATCTTCCTTACACTAAGTACCACTTTTAATCTTTCTATTCCTCATCATCGTTTCTATACTCAATCCTTTTCCGATACACAATCACTTGACTCTCTCTCAACACATCCTCCAATGGTCAACTTGCTTATTCCATATCTTCCATTAATGAGACTTTACACTTATCTTCGTCTCAACTTTCGAGGTCTCACGTGAACATTTCCAACATACATTTCTAATTAATGATCTCATCGTTTTGATTCCAACGACAACCTTATCTTGAAATTTCCTTTGGACTCGATAAATCCAACTCACAAATTCCATCTTAGAATCTCATAATTCCATTCTCATCTATTTGAAGGTTCACTTCTTTACTTTGACTGATTTCGCACCAGTCGATCCATTATATCTAAAACCACCTTCCAATTCCTTCAAATCTCTTCAAGGATACGGTTCGCCAACTTCATCATACTCAACTTACACTTCTAAATGTCATCTGCTATCACATTAACTCAACTCAGATGATAACTCAATCCAAAATATGACTCGTTCGAAATTCTAACAATTTCCTCATGCCACTTATTTATCTCTATTTGGTCAACCAATACTCCGAACTCTTGCGATCTCCGAACATCTCCACCTTCGAGTAATGCCTCCAAACATAAACACACTTATGATTGTTACTTCAAAGTTCAACCGGTCACATCGACTAACTTAGGAATCTCTCACTAAAATATGGCATCTACTTCCAATGGATCAACGATCATTCCTTCTCGTGACTAAGACCCACATTTTGTCAACTTGTTCCTTCCGTTCAATCATCTCCAAAACAAACATCACCAACGCGTAAACGGTCTTCTCCGAGTATCTATATCTATCTTATTTTCATACACTCAACATACCCGAGGATTATAACCTTCTCACCCACTTATCTCAAACCCATCTTCAAACATCTATCTAAGATTGCACAAAAGCAAATTAAAGCATTTCATATAGAAATTCAAGTAACGTACATCATTCTATAAATCTTAAAATTAAGAATCAAATCAAGATAAGGAAAGATGAACATTACATGACAACATATCCAAACAATCCGATAATTCACATGTGTTAAATCACATCATACAAGGAAATAATTACCCTAGAATGATAGTTAACATGGTATACGAAATAATCAAACATGTGTATCATATTCATCAAATTCATTCATCCAAAAGATAACATACTTATTTACTATAACTCAGATAACAAAATAAAAATCATTAATTGAACAACAACAATTAATAATAAGGTCTATACAACAAATCAAATGTTTTGAGAATACATCTATAACTTAATTAGATCACATATGCATAGACCCATTGTTAGCCTGTATTTTCGACAGGCATTAATGAATTGGAGAGAGAAGATGAATTCTCATTTAATGTTCTCTTGGAAATTAGTTGTTTAATAAATCAGGAGAAGATTAAGGCATTCGACGTCGAAAGCCTTTTAGTTAAAGTTCACTGTCGAGCTTGAAGAAGCTGTCGAATTTAACAGGAACATATTTTATTAAATATATGTTGTTTGCTTCGACATTGCTATATATGTGTCGAATTATATATATGTATGTATATGTGTGTTTGCTTGTATAACGTATTATGCAGTACGGAGAAAGCATACTCTGGACTTAGCAAATTATTCAAAGAGGATAACGTTTGAAAGCCTTGCCAGGTGTCCAAGAATTCAAATTGTCGAAGACACGTGGAGTTTAGTTAGACGTTAAGTAGGTTTTGGCAGTTATTCTGTTTGTCTATAAATATTAGTTTTTCATAGGAGAAACAGGTTGTTCACAATTCTCATGCAAATTCCGACAAAACTCAGAGTACCCATGTCAACGAGCGAAATGAGTGCAAAATGGAACATGTACGAATCTGTGCAACCAATCTTTCTTTGTAAACAATTTACATTTATGAATGCAATTTACATTCTCCAAGTATTTTACTTGCTTTCCATTTAAAGTTTCTGCACTTTAAATCATTTCTGCAATTTATTTCATTGCAAGTTTAAAACCTTTTCTGCAATTTACTTTGTTGCATGCTTTTACTTTTCAAAGTTCTTCTTTAAACTTTATTTGCAATTCATTTACAAGTTTTCTGCAAATTTAACTTTGAAGCATTTTACTTTAAGCAAACCCATTCGACTGCGTCGGATGATTTTACTGTTTTTATCAATTTATCCGATTTAACCCAGAAAATATGAAACATGTTTTCGTCAAATCTGCACAAGCCATATGTCCCAGGATTCACTAGTCGATCCTTCTTGTAATAACCAGACTAGCGGTTGTTTGCTAAAAATCGGGGTAAACAAATTGGCACGCCCAGTGGGACTATTGGTTTGTGTGTTTTTATTTAGTTTGTTTTTGAAAAACTTTTTTGTAAAATTGTTGTTTGTTGTCAGAATTTGATTTGTGTGTGTAATTTTATATGCATTTGAGGAGTGGTAAATCTCTCCCAGATTTTTCAAAAATACCAACTCGTACTCGTACTAGAATGGTGAGACCACCAAGCAATTCTGCAAATAATAACAATAATAATGGAACAGATACTAATTCGGTTCCAAATCCCCAGAATGTGGCAGGACAACCTAGTCAGCCAGCGTCTGGCGTTTCTAACGCCAATTCTACTGGTGGGCCAACAGGTCCTGCATTGAATTCTACGAATTCTGAAAGTATCCCAAATAATAATAATAATAACGGCGGAAATTCGAACCCTGCGACGAATTCTAGTACCGTTGGCGCAAACGCCAATGGATCAACAATGCCTGCCGTTGCATCAAGTATGATAGGAGGAGTGCTTCCTCCAAATCCTAACGGTGCAGCAATGACACAACCAAACATGTCATCCATACCAACAAACGTATCACACACACATGGATACACAGACGGTAGTCAAGTTGGTGGAACACCGTCAAGACCACCCTGGTTGCCTAGAAACCCACAATTTGGAATGCCAACAACAACGATGGCAAACCTGTATAATTGGCCTTCAATAGAAAGTTCTCCCTCGTCTTCTGCGATGGGAAATAGAGGAAATTCTCTTAACTTGACAAATAACTCTATGGCAGTACTAAGGCAACAAATGGATGAGAGCAACCATGATATGGTGAACGCGTTGACCCAACAGATTGGCACAATTTTTAATCCCATGTTACAGACGACCAATGATAGTTATCTGCTATTAGCCAATCAAATGGGGAGGATGGCAGACTTTTTTAGAGCCTCTGATGCTCCAAATAACCAAAGGGTTCCTCGTGCAAACCCGGAAATTCAACCAGAAGTTCAAGCCCAACCACTGCGTATTGAAGGAGAACAGCCAGAACAAGAAGTGGTATTGGTTAATAGAAACCAGAATGCTGATAATGTTCTTAGAAACGTTCGACAAGATAACATAGCAGGGCAGAATAACTTGGCCAACTTAGTAGAAAATATACTGGCCCAAAATGGTTTGAATATAGGATTGCATAGGCCAAATTTCGTGTCAGCATTGTCTGAGTACGTTCTGCAGGCAGAACTGCCAAGGGGGTGGAAAATCCCCAAATTTACAAAATTTGCTGGTGATACGAATGAGTCTACTGTCGAACACATTGCCAGATATATGGCAGAAGCAGGGAATTTAGCAAATAATGAGGATTTAAGAATGAAATTTTTCCCCAATTCCCTCACAAAAAATGCTTTTACGTGGTTTACCACGCTTCCCCCTCATTCAATTTATAATTGGACTCAGTTAGAAAGGCTATTTCATGAACAATTTTACATGGGACAATCTAGGATTAGCCTTAAAGAATTAGCCAGTATGAAACGTAAAACTTCAGAGGCCATTGATGATTATCTGAATAGGTTTCGCCTCCTTAAGGCCAGGTGCTTTACTCAAGTGCCTGAACATGAATTGGTTGAAATGGCTGCTGGTGGCCTCGACTATTCCATTAGGAAGAAGTTAGATACTCAGCATTTAAGAGATATGGCCCAGTTAGTAGATCGTGATCGACCGGTCGAACGCCTCAGGGCTGAAAAAGTCAGAAATTCTAAATTCCATAAAAAAGAAAAAGTGGCGTATATAGAAACTTATGAAAGTGAAAATGAGTTCGACGATGGTCAGGATTACATAGAAAATAATGAGGTTAATATTGCTGAATTAAAACCAGGACCTCCCTATACTTGTAAAATGTTAAAACCATCAAATGGAAATAATCCTGTCGAACCAAAAAATGATAGATTTGTTGCTAAGACATATACGTTCGACATTACTAAATGTGATGAAATTTTTGACTTATTGGTTACTGATGGCCAAATAATTGTACCAAAAGGTTTAAAAGTTCCACCTTTGGAACAACGTAAGAAAAGAGGTTTTTGCAAATATCATAATTTCTTGGGTCATAAAACCTCACAATGTGTTCTTTTCAGGGATCTGGTCCAGAAAGCCCTGCAGGAAGGAAGACTCAAATTTGGCGAAAAGCCAAAATCCAAACAGCAGGTGGATGAAGATCCATTGCAGATTGCTGATGCTGCTTACACAGAGCCATTTGAATGCCTGATGTTGGAAGCATTGAACCTCACTGAAGGGGGGCAATTGGTTTCTATTCCTGAAGAAGAATACGAAAACAAAGTGGAAGGAGTGTATCCACAGGCTGGAGAGAAATTGCTAGATTTTCTCCAACGCTGCCACGAGAATGATGGCGAAGCTACATTATGTCCTCACTGTAGTGCCATGTTCGACAAAAAGGCTGCTGCAGGCCTCACCAAATTTTTGCCTCATAGTCAGGGCAGAAACAATTGGCCAAATAAAAGGGCAACTTATTCTAACAGTCTGAATAGCCAACAGGCACCTGTGCATCAAAGGTTGGGACCACAAAAATCTTTTGTTCCATCAAACAGGACACCTGTCAACCAATGGGTTCATGGGAGAAACATGGCTTCTGGCCAAAAGAATTTCGAGAAAGGAAGTTCCAGTAACTCCAATCCCAAGAAAGATTCTGAATCAAGAAAATATGATTACAGGAATAATTACAAAGGGAAGAATCCTATGACAAGGTCTCAATGGCGTAGATATCAACGCCAGAAAAAGTTGGCTGCTCAAAATTCCCAGATTACTGCTGATGGTAAGGGAAAGAAGCCTATGGAATTGGCTAAGAAGCCAATGAAAGAAAGGCTAGTTGAACCAAAAATAGAGTCTTCAGTTGCTGATGATGTCGAAGATGAACACATGGAAGCTGATGATTTTCTGGATTCTGAACCTGATCTCGACATAATAGTGAATGTTGTGTCAATTCTACCAAGGGAATTCGACGTCTGTTCTGAAATAACAGATGAAGAAGAAGAATCTGGAATGCAAATGGCCCTTCACAGGCCAGTCTGTTACTACATAATGAATAATGGTACTTTGGAAGACCAAATGGCTACATTTGAAAGGCCAGATGAAGGCATGAAAAATCACTTAAAGCCTCTCTTCATACAGGCTAAGGTGAATAATGTAGGAATCAACAAAGTACTAATTGATGGTGGCGCTGCTGTTAACCTAATGCCAGAGTTCCTGCTGAAAAAGATTAGGAAATCTTTGGTGGATCTGCATCCTCACAACATAGTTCTGTCGAATTATGAGGGTGAAACTGGTTTGTCATTAGGAGCAATCCAGGTGGATGTGGTTGTTGGAAGTACTACTAGGCCAACCTTATTTTTGGTTGTGGCCTCTAAGGCAAACTACAATCTGCTCCTAGGACGAGAGTGGATTCATGGCGTGGGGGCAGTCCCATCTACCTTGCACCAACGCCTGATTATCTGGTGAGATGATGGTATTGTTGAAAATGTGGAAGCAGACCAAAGCTACTTCAAAACTGAAGTTCATCAACTTACCAAGCACTCATTCGACAAAAAATTGGCAACTATCTCGCCATGCACTGAAAGGGATTTTGCATATCGTTCGGTGAGAAATGTTCACCATTCAGTCAAGCTAGACCCCACACATGGTTTTTTGTGGGAAACTGAAGATGGAGATATTGAATATGGCGAATATGAAGGCCAGAACTACCCAACTGGGTGGGACATCAACGAAGATTACTATGTCTGAGTCCCAAACTTGGGCAAAGATTTCGGCCTATATGGCTGAAAACAGAATCAAAATGGCTTTGGAAGCCAATTCATTATCAGAAAATATGGCTGTTGCAGCCAATGATATAAAATTTGGCAAACCCAAGCCAGAAATGCAAAAGCTGGATTGCATCTATGATGACGAACCCCTAGGATTTGAAAAAGATCCAATCAGTCAAAGTCACAAGATGCAAGCCCATGATCCTTTGCAAGAAATTGACCTTGGAGATGGTCTGACAAAGAGACCAACATACATAAGTGAAAACATTTTTCCAGATCTGAAGACAAAAGTGGTGCAACTTTTAATGGAATTCAAAGATTGTTTTGCTTGGGATTACAACGAAATGCCAGGTTTGAGCAGAAAGTTGGTGGAACATGAACTACCAGTTCGACCAGATAAAAAACCAGTGAAACAACTGCCAAGAAGGTTCGCACCAGAAATCATGTCGAAGATCAAAGAAGAAATTGAAAGGCTGCTGAGAAGCAAATTTATCAGAACTGCAAGGTATGTCGAATGGTTAGCAAATATAGTGCCTGTGATTAAGAAAAATGGTTCTCTTAGAGTATGCATAGACTTTAGAGATTTAAATAATGCTACACCAAAAGACGAATACCCTATGCCTGTGGCAGAAATGCTAATAGACTCAGCAGCTGGGTTTGAATATTTAAGTATGTTAGATGGTTATTCTGGATATAACCAAATTTTCATTGCTGAAAATGATGTACCCAAAACTGCCTTTAGGTGCCCAGGAGCATTAGGCACATATGAATGGGTAGTAATGCCCTTTGGCTTGAAAAATGTTGGGGCCACTTATCAAAGAGCAATGAATTTAATTTTTCATGAATACATAGACACTTTCATGCAAGTGTATATTGATGACATAGTTGTCAAATCCTCGTCGAATGATGATCATTTAGATCATTTGAGAAAGTCTTTTGAAAAGATGAGGAAATATGGATTAAAAATGAATCCATTAAAATGTGCTTTTTGTGTTAATGCAGGAGATTTCCTTGGGTTTGTTGTGCAAAAAAAGGGCATTGAAATAAATCAAAACAAAACAAAGGCTATTATGGAGACCAAATCTCCAACTACAAAAAAGCAACTTCAGTCCTTACTTGGGAAAATCAATTTCTTGAGGAGATTCATCCCAAATTTAAGTGGTAAAGCTCAACCGTTTTCACCATTACTTCGACTCAAGAAAGAAAGTGTTTTCACTTGGGGGCAAGATCAACAACAAGCTTTCGACGAAATCAAGAGTTATTTGTCGAATCCACCAATGTTAATGCCTCCAATAAGGAACAAATTCATGAAGTTGTATATATCAGCATCTGATTCGACACTGGGTAGTATGCTTGCTCAGGAAGATGAAAATGGCGAAGAAAAAGCCATTTATTACTTAAGTAGGGTTTTGAATGATGCTGAAACTAGATATAGTAGTATTGAAAAATTATGCTTATGTTTGTATTTCTCTTGTATGAAACTCAAGCATTATATAAAGCCTGTTGATGTTTTTGTTTATTCTCATTGTGATATCATTAAGCATATGTTATCTAAACCAATCCTGCATAGTCGAATTGGAAAATGGGCTTTAGCCTTGACAGAATATTCACTAACTTACAAACCTTTAAAGGCAGTTAAAGGCCAAATTGTGGCTGATTTTATAGTGGATCATTCTGCATTAGAAACTCCACAAAACTATGTAGATTCAGAACCTTGGAAATTATATTTTGATGGTTCTAAACATAAACATGGAGTTGGAATTGGGATTTTAATCATTTCTCCCTCCAAAATTCCCACCAAGTTCAAATATAAAATCAATGGGTTCTGTTCAAATAATGAAGCAGAATATGAGGCTTTAATAACAGGCCTGGAAATTTTATTAGACTTGGGGGCAGAAAATATTTTGATTAGAGGTGATTCAGAATTGGTGTTGAAACAATTGACAAAAGAATACAAATGCATAAAAGAACACTTGATGAAATATTTTGTCATAGCAATTTCTTTGCTAAAACGTTTCGACCAAGTTATATTTGAACATGTACCTCGTATAGAAAATCAAGAAGCCAATGATTTGGCTCAAATAGCTTCTGGTTATAAAATCTCTAGTGAAAAACTAGAAGAGTTGATTGAAATTAAAGATAAACACATAATTGATCAACCTCCTTCATTGGAATTGTCAATGCCAAAACTTGTGGGGGCAGACTCACCACAAAATAATGGTGAAGATACCACCTATGACTATGACGAAAATTAAGAAATTTTTGAAATTTTTGCCATTGACAATCTATCTGACAATGATTGGAGAAAACAACTTGTCGAATATTTGAAAGATCCAAATGGAACAACCAATAGAAAAATCAAATATAGAGCCTTGAGTTATGTCATCATTGGTAATGAACTAATGAAGAAAACACCTGAGGGAGTTTTGCTAAAATGTTTAAGTGAAACTGAAGCTTATTTGGCTATATCTGATGTGCACAGTGGTGCATGTGGATCTCATCAGGCAGGCCACAAAATGAAATGGTTGTTATTTCGATAAGGTGTGTATTGGCCAACAATTCTAAAGGACTGTATAGAGTTTGCCAAAGGTTGTCAAGAGTGCCAAAGACACTCAGGTATACAACATGTGCCTGCAAGTGAACTCCATTCAATAGTAAAACCTTGGCCTTTTAGAGGGTGGGCTTTAGATTTAATTGGTGAAATTAAACCAAGTTCGTCAAAAAACCAACGTTATATTTTAGTTGGTATAGATTATTTTACCAAATGGATAGAAGCAATTCCATTACCAAATGTTGACCAAGAAGCAGTGATTAGTTTTATACAAAGTCACATCATTTATAGATTTGGTATACCCGAGTCCATTACTACAGATCAAGGTTCAGTATTCACTGGACGAAAGATGGTTGAATTTGCCCAACAAACTGGTTTTAAACTCTTGACCTCTACACCATATTATGCCCAAGCAAATGGTCAAGTAGAAGCTGCCAATAAAATCATAATTGGTTTGATTAAAAAGCACATTGCCCAAAAGCCTAGAAATTGGAACAAGACTTTAGACCAAGTCTTATGGGCATGTAGGAATTCTCCAAAAGAATCAACTAACACCACACCCTTTCGACTAACATATGGGCATGATGCAGTCTTGCCTGTCGAAATACATCTGCAGTCAGTCATAATTCAAAGACAGGCAGAAATCCCAAGGGATCATTATTGGGATATGATGTTAGACGAATTAGTTGATTTAGATGAGGAGAGAATAAAAGCTTTAGAGATGTTAACTCGACAGAAAGAAAGAGTTGCTAAAGCTTATAATAAAAAGGTTAAGTCTAAAACATTTAATGTTGGAAATTTGGTTTGGAAAGTTATTTTGCCAATGGATAAAAAAGATAGAGTCTTAGGCAAATGGTCTCCAAATTGGGAAGGACCTTTTAAAGTTGTTCAAGTTTTTTCAAATGGTGCTTATGAAATTGAAGAATTAACAGAAGAACAACGTTCGTTAATTATAAATGGCAAATACTTGAAAAAGTATGAACCAGTGTTGCAAGAAATAAAAATTAACGAAGAATAAAACTTAGGACATAATGAAAAATGGTGATCATAAAAGGATTCGCCACAAAATGGGCATTGTCAAGATTACAATCCAAAAAACCATAAACAAATTGTTCAAATAGTTGAAGCAAAAAACTAAGAACAAGAACAACTAAAAATATTACAAAGTTAAAACTTTTTCTTCAAGTCTTCATATAGGCTTTTGAATGAGGCAACCTCTGCGTCGAGAACCATGTTGGAATCCTCCAAAATTTTGATTTCTTCTTCGACGGCTGCAGAATTGCTGAAGTACTTGATGCCAGCATTTGCCTCTTTGTCAATCATAGCTTTGGTTGCCTTGGAAATATTCGCTTTGACTTCCTCACGCTTGGCCTTTGCACTGGTGATCTTGGCATTGAGACTTTGGATTTTCAAGTTCAAATCAGCCACCTCATTCTCCCAGTCAGCAATGTTCTTGTCATAGCCTGCAATCTCAGCATTCGACTCAATGTCCTTCTCAAGACGTTCGACATTTGCCTGAGCAGCCTTTGCCTTTTCGACCAATACAGCGTGGGCTTGAGTTTGAGCTTCCAACCTTGAGGCATTGCTTTGCCTTTTCTGAATGGCTTTGGTGAAACCATCAATAAGGTTTTCAAGTTGGATAACCCTACCAAGGGTAGCACCATCAGTCATTGGGTTGTGAAACTTCTTCAGAAAGCCTAAGTGGGCAAAAGCGCTGCTAGGGTTGGCTTCAATCAATGAGAAGACATCCTTGTTAATGTAATCTGAATGCAGTTTGAGGATCAAGGAGTCTTGTCTCACTGTCGAATGGATCTCTGAATCAGAAGCTGTCGAACTGCTGTGATGTGAAGCACTTTTGTCTTTGTTACTTTTGCTTGAGAGAAGCATTTTTAGTGCTGCAGCAGGATCAGAGTCTTTCATGGCTATAAATTGCATCTCTGACAACCCAACGTCAGCAGATAACTTTGAAGTTGAAGAAACTGGGAGTATATCAGAACCTCCTTCAGCAGCCTCTGGCATGGCCTCTCTTCATTGTCGAAAGCCATTTCGACATCTGTGCCTTCTGACGAATGGGTGGATTCAGCAAGATTGTCAAGAATGGTTTCTTCAGAATCTAGAATGATGTGTGGAACTTGTTCAATTACTGGGTCTTCTCCAGTTTGATTTGGATTGACCTCGACATCATTGGTTCTGACGCCTTGGGCCACATCCTCTTCATTTTCGACAGCCATGTTGGCGTTGTCCTCATTATCAGCATTCAGGTTGATATTATCATCATTAGTATCCTGTCGAAAAGGCAAGGCAAATGAAGTTATGAGAAAGGTTATGAGAAAAAGAAATTTGTTTTATTGACAAAGCCTTAAAGGTGAGAAGATTTTACCTTTGCACCAAGATCATGTGAACATGAACTTGTATTTTCTTGCCTGGGGGCAGGAACTTCATGTTTACCCCGATTTTTAGCAAACAACCGCTAGTCTGGTTATTACAAGAAGGATCGACTAGTGAATCCTGGGACATATGGCTTGTGCAGATTTGACGAAAACATGTTTCATATTTTCTGGGTTAAATCGGATAAATTGATAAAAACAGTAAAATCATCCGACGCAGTCGAATGGATTGTTTAAAAGTAAAATGCTTCAAAGTTAAATTTTGCAGAAAACTTGTAAATGAATTGCAAATAAAGTTTAAAGAAAGACTTTGAAATGTAAAAGCATGCAACAAAGTAAATTGCAGAAAAGGTTTTAAACTTGCAATGAAATAAATTGCAGAAAGATTAAAGTTTGCAATGAAATAAATTGCAGGAAAGATTAAAGTTTGCAATGAAATAAATTGCAGGAAAGATTAAAATGCAGAAACTTTAAATGGAAAGCAAGTAAAATACTTGGAGAATGTAAATTGCATTCAATAATGTAAATTGTTTACAAAAGAAAGATTGGTTGCACAGATTCGTACATGTTCCATTTTGCACTCATTTCGCTCGTTGACATGGGTACTCTGAGTTTTGTCAGAATTTGCATGAGAATTGTGAACCACCCGTTTCTCATATGAAAAACTAATATTTATAGGCAAACTAGAATAACCGTCAAAACCTACTTAACGTCTAACTAAACTCCACGTGTCTTCGACAATTTGAATTCTTGGACACCTGGCAAGGCTTTCAAACGTTATCCTCTTTGAATAATTTGCTAAGTCCAGAGTATGCTTTCTCCGTACTGCAGAATACGTTATACAAGCAAACACACACATATATATAGTATTCGACAAACACACCAATGTCGAAGCAATCAATCATATTTACTAAAATACGTTCCTGTCGAATTCGACATAATTCTTCAAGCTCAACAGTGAACTTTAAATAGAAGGCTTTCGACGTCGAATGCCTCAATTTTCTCCTGATTTATTAAATAATCAATTTCCAAGAGAATATTAAAATACAATAATATATATTAAATGAGAATTCATCTTCTCTCTCCAATTCATTAATGCCTGTCGAAAATACAGGCTAACAAATTGCCCCCTCAAAACTGGCAGTTTCGACTGCATGTCGAATACGAAAGGAAGAAATGGCAGTTTTGAAGATTCTCTTTCTTTTCAACTTTTAAGATTTTGTCAATAGAACAAATTTCTTTTTCTCATAAGTTTTCTCATAACTTCATTTGCCTTGCCTTTCGACAGGATACTAATGATGAAAATGTCAACATGAATGTTGACAATGCAGAAAACTTGACCCAAGGCATTGGTACCAATGATGTCGAGGTCAACCCTAATCAAAGTGACAAAGGTCCAGAGACTGAAGAAAATCCCACCATCAATCTTGATTCTGAAGAAACTATTCTTGATCGTCCTGCCGAATCTACCCATTCGTCAGAAGGTACAGATGTCGAAATGGCTTTCGACAATGAAAGGGAAGAAGCTATGCCAGAGGCTGCTGAAGGAGGTTCTGATATACTCCCAGTTTCTTCTACTTCAAAGTTATCTCCTGATGTTGGGTTGTCAGAGATGCAATTCATAGCTATGAAGGACTCTGATCCTGCTGCAGCACTAAAGATGCTCCTCTCAAGCAAAAGCAACAAAGACAAAAGTGCTTCACACCACAGCAGTTCGACAGCTTCTGATTCAGAGATCCATTCGACAGTGAGACAAGACTCCTTGATCCTCAAACTGCATTCAGATTACATTAACAAGGATGTCTTCTCATTGATTGAAGCCAACCCTAGCAGCGCTTTTGCCCACTTAGGCTTTCTGAAGAAGTTTCACAACCCAATGACTGATGGTGCTACCCTTGGTAGGGTTATCCAACTTGAAAACCTTATTGATGGTTTCACCAAAGCCATTCAGAAAAGGCAAAGCAATGCCTCAAGGTTGGAAGCTCAAACTCAAGCCCACGCTGTATTGGTCGAAAAGGCAAAGGCTGCTCAGGCAAATGTCGAGCGCCTTGAGAAGGATATTGAGACGAATGCTGAGATTGCAGGCTATGACAAGAACATTGCTGACTGGGAGAATGAGGTGGCTGATTTGAACTTGAAAATCCAAAGTCTCAATGCCAAGATCACCAGTGCAAAGACCAAGCGTGAGGAAGCCAAAGTGAATATTTCCAAGGCAAACAAAGCTATGATTGACAAAGAGGCAAATGCTGGCATCAAGTACTTCAGCAATTCTGCAGCCGTCGAAGAAGAAATCAAACTTTTGGAGGATTCCAACATGGTTCTCGACGCAGAGGTTGCCTCATTCAAAAGCCTATATGAATACTTGAAGAAAAAGTTTTAACTTTGTAATATTTTTAGTTGTTCTTGTTCTTAGTTTTTTGCTTCAACTATTTGAACAATTTGTTTATGGTTTTTTGGATTGTAATCTTGACAATGCCCATTTTGTGGCGAATCCTTTTATGATCACCATTTTTCATTATGTCCTAAGTTTTATTCTTCGTTAATTTTTATTTCTTGCAACACTGGTTCATACTTTTTCAAGTATTTGCCATTTATAATTAACGAACGTTGTTCTTCTGTTAATTCTTCAATTTCATAAGCACCATTTGAAAAAACTTGAACAACTTTAAAAGGTCCTTCCCAATTTGGAGACCATTTGCCTAAGACTCTATCTTTTTTATCCATTGGCAAAATAACTTTCCAAACCAAATTTCCAACATTAAAGGTTTTAGACTTAACCTTTTTATTATAAGCTTTAGCAACTCTTTCTTTCTGTCGAGTTAACATCTCTAAAGCTTTTATTCTCTCCTCATCTAAATCAACTAATTCGTCTAACATCATATCCCAATAATGATCCCTTGGGATTTCTGCCTGTCTTTGAATTCTGACTGACTGCAGATGTATTTCGACAGGCAAGACTGCATCATGCCCATATGTTAGTCGAAAGGGTGTGGTGTTAGTTGATTCTTTTGGAGAATTCCTACATGCCCATAAGACTTGGTCTAAAGTCTTGTTCCAATTTCTAGGCTTTTGGGCAATGTGCTTTTTAATCAAACCAATAATGATTTTATTGGCAGCTTCTACTTGACCATTTGCTTGGGCATAATATGGTGTAGAGGTCAAGAGTTTAAAACCAGTTTGTTGGGCAAATTCAACCATCTTTCGTCCAGTGAATACTGAACCTTGATCTGTAGTAATGGACTCAGGTATACCAAATCTATAAATGATGTGACTTTGTATAAAACTAATCACTGCTTCTTGGTCAACATTTGGTAATGGAATTGCTTCTATCCATTTGGTAAAATAATCTATACCAACTAAAATATAACGTTGGTTTTTTGACGAACTTGGTTTAATTTCACCAATTAAATCTAAAGCCCGCCCTCTAAAAGGCCAAGGTTTTACTATTGAATGGAGTTCACTTGCAGGCACATGTTGTATACCTGAGTGTCTTTGGCACTCTTGACAACCTTTGGCAAACTCTATACAGTCCTTTAGAATTGTTGGCCAATACACACCTTGTCGAAATAACAACCATTTCATTTTGTGGCCTGCCTGATGAGATCCACATGCACCACTATGCACATCAGATATAGCCAAATAAGCTTCAGTTTCACTTAAACATTTTAGCAAAACTCCCTCAGGTGTTTTCTTCATTAGTTCATTACCAATGATGACATAACTCAAGGCTCTATATTTGATTTTTCTATTGGTTGTTCCATTTGGATCTTTCAAATATTCGACAAGTTGTTTTCTCCAATCATTGTCAGATAGATTATCAATGGCAAAAATTTCAAAAATTTCTGAATTTTCGTCATAGTCATAGGTGGTATCTTCACCATTATTTTGTGGTGAGTCTGCCCCCACAAGTTTTGGCATTGATAATTCCAATGAAGGAGGTTGATCAATTATGAGTTTATCTTTAATTTCAATCAACTCTTCTAGTTTTTCACTAGAGATTTTATAACCAGAAGCTATTTGAGCCAAATCATTGGCTTCTTGATTTTCTATACGAGGTACATGTTCAAATATAACTTGGTCGAAACGTTTTAGCAAAGAAATTGCTATGACAAAATATTTCATCAAGTGTTCTTTTATGCATTTGTATTCTTTTGTCAATTGTTTCAACACCAATTCTGAATCACCTCTAATCAAAATATTTTTTGCCCCCAAGTCTAATAAAATTTCCAGGCCTGTTATTAAAGCCTCATATTCTGCTTCATTATTTGAACAGAACCCATTGATTTTATATTTGAACTTGGTGGGAATTTTGGAGGGAGAAATGATTAAAATCCCAATTCCAACTCCATGTTTATGTTTAGAACCATCAAAATATAATTTCCAAGGTTCTGAATCTACATAGTTTTGTGGAGTTTCTAATGCAGAATGATCCACTATGAAATCAGCCACAATTTGGCCTTTAATTGCCTTCAAAGGTTTATAAGTTAGTGAATATTCTGTCAAGGCTAAGGCCCATTTTCCAATTCGACTATGCAGGATTAGTTTAGATAGCATGTGCTTAATGATATCACAATGAGAATAAACAAAAACATCAACAGGCTTTATATAATGCTTGAGTTTCATGCAAGAAAAATACAAACATAAGCATAGTTTTTCAATACTACTATATCTAGTTTCAGCATCATTTAAAACCCTACTTAAGTAATAAATGGCTTTTTCTTCGCCATTTTCATCTTCCTGAGCAAGCATACTACCCAGTGTCGAATCTGATGCTGATATATACAACTTCATGAATTTGTTCCTTATTGGAGGCATTAACATTGGTGGGTTTGACAAATAACTCTTGATTTCGTCAAAAGCTTGTTGTTGGTCTTGCCCCCAAGTGAAAACACTTTCTTTCTTGAGTCGAAGTAATGGCGAAAACGGTTGAGCTTTACCACTTAAATTTGAGATGAATCTCCTTAAGAAATTGATTTTCGCAAGTAAAGACTGAAGTTGCTTTTTTGTAGTTGGAGATTTGGTCTCCATAATAGCCTTTGTTTTGTTTTGATTTATTTCAATGCCCTTTTTGTGCACAACAAACCCAAGGAAATCTCCTGCATTAACACAAAAAGCACACTTTAATGGATTCATTTTCAATCCATATTTCCTCATCTTTTCAAAAGATTTTCTCAAATGATCTAAATGATCATCATTTGACGAGGATTTGACAACTATGTCATCAATATACACTTGCATGAAAGTGTCTATGTACTCATGAAAAATTAGATTCATTGCTCTTTGATAAGTAGCCCCAGTATTTTTCAAACCAAAGGGCATTACTACCCATTCATATGTGCCTAATGCTCCTGGGCACCTAAAGGCAGTTTTGGGTACATCATTCTCAGCAATGAAAATTTGGTTATAACCAGAATAACCATCTAACATACTTAAATATTCAAACCCAGCTGCTGAGTCTATTAACATTTCTGCCACAGGCATAGGATATTCGTCTTTTAGTGTAGCATTATTTAAATCTCTAAAGTCTATGCATACTCTAAGAGAACCATTTTTCTTAATCACAGGCACTATATTTGCTAACCATCCGACATACCTTGCTGTTCTGATAAATTTGCTCCTCAGCAGCCTTTCAATTTCTTCTTTGATCTTCGACATGATTTCTGGTGCGAATCTCCTAGGCAATTGTTTCACTGGCTTTTTATCTGGTCGAACTGGTAATTCATGTTCCACCAACTTTCTGCTCAAACCTGGCATTTCGTTGTAATCCCAAGCAAAACAATCTTTAAATTCCATCAGGAGTTGCACCACTTTTGCCTTCAGATCAGGAGGAATGTTTGCACTTATGTACGTTGGTCTTTTTGTCAGACCATCTCCAAGGTCAATTTCTTGCAAAGGATCCTGAGCTCGCATCTTGTGACTTTGACTGATTGGGTCTTTTTCAAATCCTAGGGGTTCGTCATCATAGATGCAGTCCAGCCTTTGCATTTCTGGCTTTTGTTTGCCAAATTTTATATCATTGGCTGCAACAGCCATATTTTCTGACAATGAATTGGCTTCCAAAGCCATTTTGATTCTGTTTTCAGCCATATAGGCCGAAATCTTTGCCCAAGTTTGGGACTCAGACATAGTAATCTTCGTTGATGTCCCACCCAGTTGGGTAGTTCTGGCCTTCATTTTCGCCATATTCAATAGCTCCATCTTCAGTTTCCCACAAAAAACCATGTGTGGGGTCTAGCTTGACTGAATGGTGAACATTTCTCACCGAACGATATGCAAAATCCCTTTCAGTGCATGGCGAGATAGTTGCCAATTTTTTGTCAAATGAGTGCTTGGTAAGTTGATGAACTTCAGTTTTGAAGTAGCTTTGGTCTGCTTCCACATTTTCAACAATACCATCATCTCGCCAGATAATCAGGCGTTGGTGCAAGGTAGATGGGACTGCCCCCACGCCATGAATCCACTCTCGTCCTAGGAGCAGATTGTAGTTTGCCTTAGAGGCCACAACCAAAAATAAGGTTGGCCTAGTAGTACTTCCAACAACCACATCCACCTGGATTGCTCCTAATGACAAACCAGTTTCACCCTCATAATTCGACAGAACTATGTTGTGAGGATGCAGATCCACCAAAGATTTCCCAATCTTTTTAAGCAGGAACTCTGGCATTAGGTTAACAGCAGCGCCACCATCAATTAGTACTTTGTTGATTCCTACATTATTCACCTTAGCCTGTATGAAGAGAGGCTTTAAGTGATTTTTCATGCCTTCATCTGGCCTTTCAAATGTAGCCATTTGGTCTTCCAAAGTACCATTATTCATTATGTAGTAACAGACTGGCCTGTGAAGGGCCATTTGCATTCCAGATTCTTCTTCTTCATCTGTTATTTTAGAACAGACGTCGAATTCCCTTGGCAGAATTGACACAACATTCACTATTATGTCGAGATCAGGTTCAGAATCCAGAAAATCATCAGCTTCCATGTGTTCGTCTTCGACATCATCAGCAACTGAAGACTCTATTTTTGGTTCAACTAGCCTTTCTTTCATTGGCTTCTTAGCCAATTACATAGGCTTCTTTCCCTTACCATCAGCAGTAATCTGGGAATTTTGAGCAGCCAACTTTTTCTGGCGTTGATATCTACGCCATTGAGACCTTGTCATAGGATTCTTCCCTTTGTAATTATTCCTGTAATGATATTTTCTTGATTCAGAATCTTTCTTGGGATTGGAGTTACTGGAACTTCCTTTCTCGAAATTCTTTTGGCCAGAAGCCATGTTTCTCCCATGAACCCATTGGTTGACAGGTGTCCTGTTTGATGGAACAAAAGATTTTTGTGGTCCCAACCTTTGATGCACAGGTGCCTGTTGGCTATTCAGACTGTTAGAATAAGTTGGCCTTTTATTTGGCCAATTGTTTCTGCCCTGACTATGAGGCAAAAATTTGGTGAGGCCTGCAGCAGCCTTTTTGTCGAACATGGCACTACAGTGAGGACATAATGTAGCTTCGCCATCATTCTCGTGGCAGCGTTGGAGAAAATCTAGCAATTTCTCTCCAGCCTGTGGATACACTTCTTCCACTTTGTTTTCATATTCTTCTTCAGGAATGGAAACCAATTGCCCCCCTTCAGTGATGTTCAATGCTTCCAACATCAGGCATTCAAATGGCTCTGTGTAGGCAGCATCAGCAATCTGCAATGGATTTTCGTCCACCTGCTGTTTGGATTTTGGCTTTTCGCCAAATTTGAGTCTTCCTTCCTGCAGGGCTTTCTGGGCCAGATCCCTGAAAAGAACACATTGTGAGGTTTTATGACCCAAGAAATTATGATATTTGCAAAAACCTCTTTTCTTACGTTGTTCCAAAGGTGGAACTTTTAAACCTTTTGGTACAATTATTTGGCCATCAGTAACCAATAAGTCAAAAATTTCATCACATTTAGTAATGTCGAACGTATATGTCTTAGCAACAAATCTATCATTTTTTGGTTCGACGGGATTATTTCCATTTGATGGTTTTAACATTTTACAAGTATAGGGAGGTCCTGGTTTTAATTCAGCAATATTAACCTCATTATTTTCTATGTAATCCTGACCATCGTCGAACTCATTTTCACTTTCATAAGTTTCTATATACGCCACTTTTTCTTTTTTATGGAATTTAGAATTTCTGACTTTTTCAGCCCTGAGGCGTTCGACCGGTCGATCACGATCTGCTAACTGGGCCATATCTCTTAAATGCTGAGTATCTAACTTCTTCCTAATGGAATAGTCGAGGCCACCAGCAGCCATTTCAACCAATTCATGTTCAGGCACTTGAGTAAAGCACCTTGCCTTAAGGAGGCGAAACCTATTCAGATAATCATCAATGGCCTCTGAAGTTTTACGTTTCATACTGGCTAATTCTTTAAGGCTAATCCTAGATTGTCCCATGTAAAATTGTTCATGAAATAGCCTTTCTAACTGAGTCCAATTATAAATTGAATGAGGGGGAAGCGTGGTAAACCACGTAAAAGCATTTTTTGTGAGGGAATTGGGGAAAAATTTCATTCTTAAATCCTCATTATTTGCTAAATTCCCTGCTTCTGCCATATATCTAGCAATGTGTTCGACAGTAGACTCATTCGTATCACCAGCAAATTTTGTAAATTTGGGGATTTTCCACCCCCTTGGCAGTTCTGCCTGCAGAACGTACTCAGACAATGCTGACACGAAATTTGGCCTATGCAATCCTATATTCAAACCATTTTGGGCCAGTATATTTTCTACTAAGTTGGCCAAGTTATTCTGCCCTGCTATGTTATCTTGTCGAACGTTTCTAAGAACATTATCAGCATTCTGGTTTCTATTAACCAATACCACTTCTTGTTCTGGCTGTTCTCCTTCAATATGCAGTGGTTGGGCTTGAACTTCTGGTTGAATTTCTGGGTTTGCACGAGGAACCCTTTGGTTATTTGGAGCATCACCTGCTCCAAAAAAGTCTGCCATCCTCCCCATTTGATTGGCTAATAGCAGATAACTATCATTGGTCGTCTGTAACATGGGATTAAAAATTGTGCCAATCTGTTGGGTCAACGCGTTCACCATATCATGGTTGCTCTCATCCATTTGTTGCCTTAGTACTGCCATAGAGTTATTTGTCAAGTTAAGAGAATTTCCTCTATTTCCCATCGCAGAAGACGAGGGAGAACTTTCTATTGAAGGCCAATTATACAGGTTTGCCATCGTTGTTGTTGGCATTCCAAATTGTGGGTTTCTAGGCAACCAGGTGGTCTTGACGGTGTTCCACCAACTTGACTACCGTCTGTGTATCCATGTGTGTGTGATACGTTTGTTGGCATGGATGACATGTTTGGTTGTGTCATTGCTGCACCATTAGGATTTGGAGGAGGAAATCCTCCTGTCATACTTGAAGTAACGGCAGGCATTGTTGATCCACTGGCGTTCGCACCAATGGTACTGGAATTCATTGCAGGGTTCGAATTTCCGCCGTTATTATTATTATTATTATTATTATTATTATTATTATTATTATTATTATTATTATTATTATTATTTGGGATACTTTCAGAATTCGTAGAATTCAATGCAGGACCTGTTGGCCCACCAGTAGAATTGGCGTTAGAAACGCCAGACGCTGGCTGACTAGGTTGTCCTGCCACATTCTGGGGATTTGGAACCGAATTAGTATCTGTTCCATTATTATTGTTATTATTTGCAGAATTGCTTGGTGGTCTCACCATTCTAGTACGAGTACGAGTTGGTATTTTTGAAAAATATGAGAGAGATTTACCACTCCTCAAATGCATATAAAATTACACACACAAATCAAATTTTGACAACAAACAACAATTTTACAAAAAAGTTTTCAAAAACAAACTAAATAAAAACACACAAACCAATAGTCCCACTGGGCATGCCAATTTGTTTACCCCGATTTTTAGCAAACAACCGCTAGTCTGGTTATTACAAGAAGGATCGACTAGTGAATCCTGGGACATATGGCTTGTGCAGATTTGACGAAAACATGTTTCATATTTTCTGGGTTAAATCGGATAAATTGATAAAAACAGTAAAATCATCCGACGCAGTCGAATGGATTGTTTAAAAGTAAAATGCTTCAAAGTTAAATTTTGCAGAAAACTTGTAAATGAATTGCAAATAAAGTTTAAAGAAAGACTTTGAAATGTAAAAGCATGCAACAAAGTAAATTGCAGAAAAGGTTTTAAACTTGCAATGAAATAAATTGCAGAAAGATTAAAGTTTGCAATGAAATAAATTGCAGGAAAGATTAAAATGCAAAAACTTTAAATGGAAAGCAAGTAAAATACTTGGAGAATGTAAATTGCATTAAATAATGTAAATTGTTTACAAAAGAAAGATTGGTTGCACAGATTCGTACATGTTCCATTTTGCACTCATTTCGCTCGTTGACATGGGTACTCTGAGTTTGGTCGGAATTTGCATGAGAATTGTGAACCACCCGTTTCTCATATGAAAAACTAATATTTATAGGCAAACTAGAATAACCGTCAAAACCTACTTAACGTCTAACTAAACTCCACGTGTCTTCGACAATTTGAATTCTTGGACACCTGGCAAGGCTTTCAAATGTTATCCTCTTTGAATAATTTGCTAAGTCCAGAGTATGCTTTCTCCGTACTGCAGAATACGTTATACAAGCAAACACACATATATATATAGTATTCGACAAACACACCAATGTCGAAGCAATCAATCATATTTACTAAAATATGTTCCTGTCGAATTCGACAGAATTCTTCAAGCTCGACAGTGAACTTTAAATAGAAGGCTTTCGACGTCGAATGCCTCAATTTTCTCCTGATTTATTAAATAATCAATTTCCAAGAGAATATTAAAATACAATAATATATATTAAATGAGAATTCATCTTCTCTCTCCAATTCATTAATGCCTGTCGAAAATACAGGCTAACACTTCAGTGGTGGTGTTTTCAGCTTGGGGCATTGTCTGATCTTCGACAGGAGGATTGGAAGGGGTAATCTCGGCTTCTTTTTCTGCTTCTGCAGAAGCCTTAGAGCTGGACTTAACTCTTTTCTTCTTCTTCTTCTTTTCCTTGTCACCTCTCTTTTTTGGAGGTTTGTCAGCATCAGATTTTGTTGGTGGCATGCTTGCCTCACTAGTTTCTTCGTTGGCCTTTCCTTTGTCTCTTTGGCCTTCTCCACTAGGAGCAGCAGCAGTGGGTTTCTTTTGAACATTGCCAGTGGCCTGAAATGAAACATTAAGACTTATTAACACAAAATTTCTTTGGAGTTAAAAAGGAACTTGAAAGGGTATGTCGAAAGCCTTACTGTTGGTTCTTGAATGGTGAGTTTCTTTTGCTTCTTTTGAATGGTGGGTTCTCCAGTTTCTTCTGAGGTCACATTGATTCTTTTTCGACTCTGCATTGTAAGTTAAGCGTCCAAAGGTTCAAAAATGTTTTGTAAAAAAAAAAAAACAATTTTTGAAAATTAAAACTAAGTTAAAAGACTAGTTTTGAATTTGATACCTTCGCCCCAGTATTTGGGAGTGATTTCTTGGAACTCACAGCAGGAGCACTGGAGTCAGTGGAGATGTTGGTTTCTTTAGTCTTGGTGGGATTAGATACACCTGTTGTCGAATTTGAAGGGACCAAACACCAAATGAAGAGTCAAAATTATAAACATTATTTAAAAAAAATATATATAACTTTGATTATTTTTAGTCAAGTTACCTTTGCCTTTGGGAGTCTTCGACTGCAAAGCGTCGAATCCTGCATTCAATGCACACAGTAGCAGCTTCTCATCCTTGGCATGCCTTTCATAATGCAAGCTCCACCATGCAGCAAATTCATAGGTGCAGTATTGAGAGGCCTCAAAGGCAACAGGTGTGAGGTTGTAAGATTGTTCGTCAGCAAGCTTCAGACGACGTTCAAAATAATCAACAGACATTCCAGAGTTGCCCAAAACAAGATCATCTTTGTTCTTGAACAAACTCTTTGGCCTGAACTGACTTAGGCCAAATTGGCGAGCAACCAAATTGGGTTGGTATCCAACCAAGCCCAAATGTCTCTTGTCAATCCCTTGCCTTGATGATAGGATTGTTGGGTTCAAAAACATTCTCCAAATGTTGTTGGTGTCTTCTTCATCATCTGGATTTGTTGCAGGAATTGGTTTCTTAAACCAAGCTGGTCCAATAGTTCTTTTAATGAAAGGGGTGTTTTGAAGAGTGATCTCGTCGAAGGCGAGCAAAGTTTTGAAGTAATGGAAAAAGAGTTGTCGAGTGGTCAAGTTCGTTTCTCTTTGCCTCAACAAGGCCAACCTAGCGCCTTCTGATTGTCGAGAAGCAACAGAAATTTCCATGTGAGTAGGGAGGAAAAGTTTGAAATTGGTTTCAAAGGTGGCATTTAGCCATAATTGCAGAAGCCAGATAGGTCCAGAAAGGGTTAACTGTGATCCTTTGTCAGTTTTCTTAAGGAGATCACTAGTTTGTCCTAAGGAGTCATAAAGGGAAGCCAAGATGAACCTTCCTAAAGCTACATCTAAACCTTGGTGAAGCACAATAGCAAGGGGAACTAATCTTTTCACAACTTGCAGAGAGCAAGTGCAAAGGACATATGTTCTTCATGTGAAACCTCTTCACTACTGAGGTCATGGTAAGTTTTGAGGAATCCTGAAAAGGATAAGACTTTAAAGTCGAACTGATGATTTGGGGTAGTGTATTTGGGGTCGAAAGTGGGTCATGTTGGTCTCAAGCCAGTAATGGCAGCAACGTCGAATAGAGTTGGGGTCATCATGCCTGCTTTCAGGTGAAAAGTGTTGGTAGAACTTTCCCAAAAATGAAGGGCAGCTATTAGCATTTCTGCATTGTACCTGGGTCCTTCTCTCGACAGCTGGATTAAGTCGAATATACCACTCTCTTTCCAAAACGTGGCATATTGTTTTTCGACTTTATTGAGCCATTTAAGATAGCTCTCAGTCACTATGGGTGCAGATCTAAAGGCCCTGTAGCCAGATTCAAAGAAACTCATGTCGAAGACAGAGTTGGCAAATATTTTTGGCTCACAAGTGACATGGAGAGGGAAAATGCTACTTACTTCCTCATTAAAATCAGTAGTCGAAGGAAGAGGGCCTGCAAAGGCAAGATTTTTACCTTTAAGTCTATGAGGAATCAGCAGTTCCTTTCCCCATATGGCGCTTTCGACAGCAGTGGTGGCAGGTTCCGACACGAACACTGAATCGTCAACCATGACAAGATCTTTGTCATCTGCAGCGATATGAACAGCGTTTCTGGAGGAAGAAGATGAAGCCATTGATGCTCTTTGGTGTTCTTGGTGTTCTTGAGGTTGATGGTGATTTGACAGGTGACAGTAGCAAAGGTTCAAAAACCTTCAAAATCAACTTGTTTCTTGCTCAAATGCAGTGGAAAGAACGGTGATGATGAACGAAAATGATTGACAATCGTTTTGGTTGGTTTAGATTCAACAGAAACACAAGAACAATGCAAGATTTGGAGTTTGTTTTGATTGTTTTTGGAAAAAATGCGTGAGTGCTCTCTATGGAAGGGAAGTTCAATGTTTAGGATTTCAGAAAAGTGAAAGTGTTGGACTATGCTTGCTATTTATAGACTCTGCAGATTTGCATGCAGTTGGTAACTGAAGCACCACCATTTTCCATCTCAATCGTCCCGATCCTGCCACGTGTCCCACTATTGTGCTAAAAAAGTGGAAATCATGGTTTGAAGGGATTGAGTTGACGGTTACATTTTTGTCATGATTGATGTGACATTAATGTGACGTTTGCGCCGTCTTTGGTAAGCGTGCAGAAGTTGAAAAGAAAGAGAATCTTCAAAACTGCCATTTCTTCCTTTCGTATTCGACATGCAGTCGAAATTGGCATTTTTGAGGGGGCAATTTGTTAGCCTGTATTTTCGACAGGCATTAATGAATTGGAGAGAGAAGATGAATTCTCATTTAATGTTCTCTTGGAAATTAGTTGTTTAATAAATCAGGAGAAGATTAAGGCATTCGACGTCGAAAGCCTTTTAGTTAAAGTTCACTGTCGAGCTTGAAGAAGCTGTCGAATTCGACAGGAACATATTTTATTAAATATATGTTGTTTGCTTCGACATTGCTATATATGTGTCGAATTATATATATGTATGTATATGTGTGTTTGCTTGTATAACGTATTATGCAGTACGGAGAAAGCATACTCTGGACTTAGCAAATTATTCAAAGAGAATAACGTTTGAAAGCCTTGCCAGGTGTCCAAGAATTCAAATTGTCGAAGACACGTGGAGTTTAGTTAGACGTTAAGTAGGTTTTGGCAGTTATTCTGTTTGTCTATAAATATTAGTTTTTCATAGGAGAAACAGGTTGTTCACAATTCTCATGCAAATTCCGACAAAACTCAGAGTACCCATGTCAACGAGCGAAATGAGTGCAAAATGGAACATGTACGAATCTGTGCAACCAATCTTTCTTTGTAAACAATTTACATTTATGAATGCAATTTACATTCTCCAAGTATTTTACTTGCTTTCCATTTAAAGTTTCTGCACTTTAAATCATTTCTGCAATTTATTTCATTGCAAGTTTAAAACCTTTTCTGCAATTTACTTTGTTGCATGCTTTTACTTTTCAAAGTTCTTCTTTAAACTTTATTTGCAATTCATTTACAAGTTTTCTGCAAATTTAACTTTGAAGCATTTTACTTTAAGCAAACCCATTCGACTGCGTCGGATGATTTTACTGTTTTTATCAATTTATCCGATTTAACCCAGAAAATATGAAACATGTTTTCGTCAAATCTGCACAAGCCATATGTCCCAGGATTCACTAGTCGATCCTTCTTGTAATAACCAGACTAGCGGTTGTTTGCTAAAAATCGGGGTAAACACCCATCAAACATACTCAAGTTATAACCGAATTGCAACAGCAAAGAATAAATTTCTAATAGTCTACATTCATTTCAATCAACAATCAATTATTAGTTCGCATATACATCAATCACAATTAGCATAGAACACAAGTAATCGTCTACTTAAGCAACTTAGAGCAAACATCATTTATCCAAGTTCAATAAAAAACACAAGATCATAACTTTAAGCATATGAAGTTAAATCGCACATATGAGCATAATAATCATGAATTAATTTACAAACATGTGAAAACACACAATCATCACATTTTCTTAAGAGACTTATAGCAATTCAATTATTGACAAATTACCACTTAATCTAACATTATTTTAGCAATTCAAACATGGAGCAGAATTATATATATGCTAGAGTTAATATCAATTAGAAACACAACAAAGCAACATATAGTCAAGGGACTATCATAAAAACTCATGAAATTAATCTAACACATAATTAACAAGTTATTGCAATACATATAATTCATAGATCACTAAGATTTCATGAATATTCACAATTAATCATCATGTTAAAGCATTCAAGTAATCTACTATTCCATTCCTATCCATACATTCTTAATTAATTCTATGTATACATACATATCATCATTTAATTAATTCAATCATATTACACAAGCAATTATCATGAATAAATCATCACACATTCATTCACAACATATGCATAAATATTCACACTTTATTTCACATAACATATATTTTTACTAACCTAGAAATTTATACTTATATACGAACATAATAATTTTAAATAGAGAAATAACGAGGAGACATTATCATTTAAGTCATCACATTGAAATCAAAACAACAATCATATTCCCAAGTTTTGAAGAACAAACACAATTAATGACAATAGTAATATCTATTCATTGCATTGGATGAAAACATCAAAAACAACAAATCTCATCATTTCATAATTACTCTATATTTCAAAACAACATCACATTCTTATAAAGTATAAATCAATAAAGCATACTAATCAATTTAGCAAAACTTCATATTTTATAGGAACAACGAGAAAATACAGCATCATTCAATAAACTAATCACGCATTTACAAAATATTTAAATAGTGACTAATGTGCAAGTGTAACTACACTACAACAATCAACATACCAAAGAGCAATCGATAAAATAAACACGACTGACTCAACGCCCACTCGGTTTGACTGAACAAACCTGCTCTGATAGACACATAACCCACACATTCCGAAGAACTGGAGCTTTGATACCAAATTGTAACACCCAACCCGTATTTAATAAAATATTACCTTTAGAAAACATCTTTCAAATAAGCAACGGAAAATAAAACTTGATTTATAAAATTAATACGGTTCGAGTACTACAAACTTCATTAAATTACAACTAATAACTTAATTAGTTAAAACATGACTTGAATAAATACTTTTCAAAATGATACAACTTCAAAATAATTAATAAAAATCAAGACTCTATGTACATATATACATTCTAAGGATCTTTATCCCCGTGTCATAATCAGAGCGGAGCTTCACCGATGACTCGGTCACAAACATAACCTGAGAACATGAACCCCCAAAGGTTCAGCACATACACAAAACGGAGGGTTAGATAATATAACCATAAAAGAAACTAAGTGCAAGAGACACACTTAACACTTAGGACATGGTATGTTCATGTCTAACAATTCAATTCATAAACATACATTACTCTCATGTCATTCATATCACATAATCATACACATACAACACATCACAATAATATCATATTCTCAATCAATTAACAAAGTATACACATCATCATCAATTATTAATCATTTAATCACATATCTCATAATACACTTAATCACTTTATTAAGGAATATCAATCAATGTCAAGTACCAAGTATCACATTTAATCACATATTCCTAATGCAACTAATGTCAATTACTCATGTCATGTCACCCTAGACACAACTAATGCATGTGGTACCATTTCATGAATTTATTGGAAAACTTATTTCAATTATATTTTAGTCAACCGCAGCTACTAAAATATTTGCTATACTTAAGGGCTCATCTAAAGTATCTGCTCAACATATATATATGAATGCATGAATGTACAATTACCAAACATATGGTTTACATATTTTAGTCAACCGCAGCTACTAAAATATCTGCTATACTTTAGGGCTCATCTAAAGTATCTACTCATCATAAAAAGGATAATATAATCTATATATTCTAACACTTATTGTTAAAGAATATATATTCCCTATTAATTAAATCACATTAATTAATCTTCTCAATTGATCATACAATCAAGATCATTATCATCATTGATCATTCACAAATAAGATATACGTACATGATTCAATCGCACATACGTAAGTATATCATTTTCACAATTCAATTATAACTCAACAACATATTTGTTATTACATATCCAAATCATCATTTAAATGTTCATATTCAATCAATCATGTTATCCTATAATCAAAAGATCATAATTAGAACATGTTATAAGCATACGACTCGTTTAATTTAACAACATAACTCTTCATTCCAATCAATCCCTCATTCCATTGATCACATACTAATAATTCCTCATTACTAGGTTCATATTCATCTAATCATGCTATCCTATAATCAAAAGATCATAACTATAACATGTTATAAGCATACAATTCATCAATTAATCTTGCAAATAAAATTGGATCAGACATCCCTCGCTCGGCGAGCACCAGCAAGAAGTTACAGATTGGTGCTCACTCCCAGCGGACTGAAAGCGAGGAACAATCGCTACCTCTTGCTACCCCTCGCCGGGCGAGCACAAGAAATTTCTGGGTAACATCAAGAACGATGAATGCTCGCTCCAGCGACCATAGTAGTCACTCAGCGAGCAAGCCCAGATAAAGACCCCTGTTTTCGGTTTAAGCTTAAAATCACATAAAAACATCACCTTTCATCATATATATTCCTAAAGCTATCAACTTTAGGCATACATAGGTCATATAAGCTTAGAAGTACAACTATAAACATGATTTAACACCAAAAAGGTAAGAGTCATGGATTTTCATACATTATTTCAAAAACTTCATAACAACACATAATCAATCAAAATCAAGGTTATAGTAATCAACTTTATCATGAATTTCATATAGCAATAATGAGTAGAAGCATATTATACATGAATCATCATCAAGCTTCAATTGTAAACACATTCCCAAAAACCATTTTCTTCCCAAAACCCAAAATGAGTGAGGAGAGTTTGGGTGTGGAGTCATAGACAAACTCCTCTCTCTTTGATCACCCAAAATTATATTATCTAAGCCTCTTACCTTGATTGAAGATTGAAATCTCTAAGCTCTACACTTGGACTCCCTTCTACCTCTTCAAGCTTGGTTCTTCTACATCCTCTCTCTACCTCTCTTTCTCTCATTTTGTGACAAATGAAATCACAACCCTACTCCTCATAAAACTACTCCTTTATATACTCTCCACTTAGTTTAGGGTCAATTTCCTATATTACCCTTATTTTCTCTACAAATCCCGCTCACAAACTCAACTTTACTTTTACCACTAATTCTCGTACTATTTACTCAATTGTCACTACTTTCTCTCCAAGATACTCTATCATTTTAGATAATAACCAAAATGTCATTAATTCCACTACTCTTTCTATTAATAGCTAAAACCATATAACTAATATTAATTAATTCTCAAATAAAACATAACTAGCTAATAACTTCTAACTTATAAAATTGGGTCGTTACAAAACACATGGCTATATGATTATGATAAGTTTCTATTTCCTATGTTTTAACATAATTTTGCTAGCGTTTAACATGTAACATTTATACAAAGGGCGAGGTTTATAAAATATTAAAGACATCACACTTATTTACAATTGTTAGAAGGAAATAAAGGTGGACAACATGCATGTCATTGCTAACTTTATACTCGCAACGTGGTCAATATTGGTTCATATCAAGTTATCAAATCCGGACCAACCTACATCACACTTACTATAATTTTTAGAAGAAAATAAATGTGGATATATAACATGTATACTATTGTCAACTTTGTAATCTTACCGGTTCAACTAGGAAGTAGATCCATGTATAATATAAATTGGACTAAAAATTGCAAAATCAAACAACCAACCTAAAAATTGGAGAAAAATTGGCAAAATTGAGAAAATCCGACGATTTTGTTTATGTCTACTCTATTTTTAAAATGAGTGTAAATATAAACAAAAAAAAAAAAAAAAAAGCCCCGTTAATACTCGCATGATCAAAACAAAATTAATGGATATTACTAAATACAACTCTTTTAAAGTTATACTGATATAATTTGATCACTCATCAAAAGTTAACTAAGACTCTATTATAATAATTTCAATAATTTCTTATTTGAAAAAACTTTTGAATATAACATCACGTTTTTTCATATGTGGAACTAATGAAGATGGATTGTAGGATTATATCGAAATTGTTAAATGGGCTATTGCCAAATAATATTAATACAGCCAATAAAAGTGGACGATTGCTCTAGGCTGGGACATTCTCTTTATTTTAATCTAGCATGTACCACGTGCTAAATAATTATTTTTTTAATATTTTTGTTTTCAATAATCATTTTAATATTTTTCGACTAATTTTTTTGATCTTGTTATCTTTCTTTAGAATAATACCACGAGGTGTATCAAAATACGTAGGTGTACAAGACGCGTAAGCTCAATGATAAGTTTTTGTTTTTGTTTGCTTTATGTCAATATATATACTCTACTGGTTCATACCAACATTTGCTTATGCAATAAGTCACTCTTTAATCCAGTTGATTATACTAGCAGTTATGAGTTACTTATAGGGATGGCAACGGATGCTCACAGGTGCGGTTTCACACTATTCACACCCGCATCCGAATCTAACACCCGAATCTAAATTTAAAAAGTATTTGGGTGGCAAAATAAAACCCACACCCGTTAAGTTCGGGTTTAGGGTTTAAATTACAATAATTTATTTTGAAAAGACAAAATATATTAATGAGTGAATTAAGCACAATGATACACTAATAAAGCCTCCAATTAAATTAGAGAAAAACATAGATAAATAAAATTAGAGAATAAACAAAATTAGGTAATTAAATAATTAAATATATAAACGGGTGGATGTACGGGTTTTGGGTGTGGGTTTGAGTGAACCCAAACCCAGTCAACTCGGGTGCGGGTGCGGACGGACTCCACGGATTTGGGCTTGTTTGCCATCCCTAATTACTTACGGTAGTTACAACTTGTTAACATAATAACACATTTGTATTCCTTTCGTCTCTAATCTTTCGGTTCTTCTAAAGTTTTGGACATGCATGAATTAAGAAATAATAAACATTATTCTTAAATGTGTAGCTCAATAGTAAAGGGTTGAGATATTAAAGGAGTTAAGGAAGAGGTCCAGGATTTTATTTTTGGCTACTAAATTTTCTCATTCTCTCTAATAATATGTACTAATAAGTAACATTTGTCTATCAAAAAGAAATTAATGATAAATATTCATAAGTTAAGAATTTTTTTTTTTTTTGGTAGAATAAGTTAAGAAATTTTTACTCTTACTTTATTAAGAAAGAGAAAAATTTATTTAATAAATGTTTTTAGTTTTTGTAAGGATATAAATGATAAAATATCATTAATTGTACATTAATTTCTTAAAATAACTAAAGTTTTGGGACAAAAATAAAAAACTAATAGAACCAAAGGTTAAGGATGGAGGGAATATCTTGTTAAGAGAATTAACTCAATATTATTCTTCTCTCCTTTTTAACTGATTTGTCTAATTTTACTTTCATTGAAACTCATTACTTTGTTATAGTATCCAGAGCCAAAAGTTTACCACTCTGATCAGCCATGGTTCGTAAGATTGTCCACTTGGTTCGCTCCTTTTCCACTCAAAGCAAACACTTTTCCAACCGCCTTTTTTGGCTTCTTGCACGCCGGACTCTTGTGACTCTCTTCACCACAATTAAAGCAAGTAACTTTCTCATTACACACATCGACTTTGTGTCCAAACTTTCCACACTTGAAACGCTTATCTCCTTTTAGACAATCATAGGAACGATGACCCCAACCACCACACTTAAAGCATCTGTCATTACCATTCTTCCCTTTCTCACCACTACCTCCAACTTTGTTCTTTCCATTCCCATCATAAGGCTTACCACGATCTTGACTCTTTCCTCTCTTGTCATTCACCACCTTATAGTAGTTTGACGTAGCTTTTCAATCCTCATCACGAATCCTACTCTTATTCACCAAAGTAGCAAAGTTTCGAATTTCCAAAAACCTAATGAGTTGCTTGATGTCGGGATGCAATCCACTGTCAAACTTAACACACTTGTCCACTTCCGCCTCAACCGTATTGTAGTGTGGACTATACCTATATAAGTCCTCAAACTTTGCCATATACTCCGCAACAGACAAGTTTTCTTGTTTCAACTCCATGAATTCCACGACCCTCCTATTTCTTACATCCTCCGGGAAATACTTCACCAAAAACTCCCTTTTGAAGATCTCCCAAGTGATCACAGCATTACCATAACCCAATCGTTGTCTAGCATTTTTCCACCAATGACTAACGTCTTCATGAAGCATGTGACTTCCCAAAGTTACCTTTTGAGTCTCCGAGCACCTCATTGCTACAAAGATCCTTTCCATAGCTTCCAACCACTTTTGGGCACCATCGGGGTTATGTCCTCCATTGAAAGCTTGTGGGTTATTCTTCAAAAATCTCTCCAATCTTAGTTCATCTTCATTTCCTCTTAGATTCTCTTGTACCGCTCTCTTGACATTCCTAGCAGCCGTATCTTGGGTCATGGCATCAGCCATCATGGTCAATGCATCCGCAATCGCCCTTTGAGCCACAACCTGGATAATCAACCAATCAACTTAAGATTAGAACTAGAGTACTAAGAATGTTCCCTACACTTGTCACATACACGGGTAATCTAAGCCTAATTGATCCGACATGAATCAACCTTGCTCTGATACCACTATTGTAACACTCTAACCCACTTATACTATATAATTAATTTAAATTAAATCATACAAGCAATTAGAGTGCTACATAAATTAAAACTTCACCTAACATGCATAATAACTCATTTAGATAGTAGCGAAAATCCTAAATTACTGATTCAACTTGAACAATAGCATGCATAGTAATCCCCCATTACAAGTATTTAAACATAATTGCAAACTCGAATCATGCTCATACATCAACAATGTCTCAAATAACAATTATAAAGCAAGGTCATAACATCATACGTAAACAAACGGATCTAAATACTACATCCCAAAACCAATGTTACAATGTATCGGAGCAACCTTATTACAATCTAGACAAAGTCCTAAAAGTCTCCTACAAAACCAATTTTATTTTTATTTTTGGTTTTCACCAACAGTTAAATTTGGTTCGGATATCAGTTCTGACATTAACTGGTTTCAGTTCTCTCTTAATTGTAGTTGTGAAGAATCGAATTGTAATCTTCCTTACCAAATTTAACGTCAATCACCACCAAACCAATTAAAAATTAGTATTCTTGTTAGAGTTTAAATTGAAAGGAAGCAAAATGATAATTCGTTCCCGACATGTGGAACACGTACGTACAAGATAAGAATTTCTGTCCATACTTTAGAAATCATCATAAGTAAAACGTGTAGACATTGTGAAGATAAAACAATTCATCAATTCATATACCATTACAAAATTTCCTATGGTTCTTGACCAAATGTATATCGATCACGTCACCGGACAACTGGATGGGAGTGTGATCGTGAGATGTCGAGCATTGTTTGCATTCATTTTGTTTCTTTCTATTTGATTTATGGCTTAAATGCACTTTTGGTCCTTCTATTTTGATATTTTTAAATTTTTGGTCTCCTATTTTAAAATTCAACTTTTTAGTCCCCCAATTATCAAAATCCACATATTTTTTGGTCCCCCTTCTATTTGAATGGGGTGTCACTTAGATGGAATCAATGAATTGTACACTTATTTTTCATGTAATTATTATTTAAATTAATATTATTATTATTATTATTTATTTTCTTTATAAACTAAAATATTAAACCGAAAACCCAAAAAAACCTGCTGAAAAATCAAAAATCGACCGAAAACTCAAAAAACACCCAAAAATTATAAAATCGGCAGAAAATCCAAAAATTGGACAAAAAACTAAAACTCGGCCGAAAACCCAAAAAACACCCGAAAATCCTAAAATCGGTAGAAAACCCAAAAAACACCCGAAAATTCTAAAATTGGCCGAAAACCAAAAAAACGGCTGAAAAACCGAAAATGGCCGAAAACCCAAAAAACATTCGAAAAGCCTAAACCGGCCGAAAACCCAAAAAATCGGCTGAAAAAACCGAAAATCGGTTGAAAACCCAAAAAACACACGAATACCCGAAAATCGGCTATATTGGGCTATTCTGGACTGTTTTCAACCGGTTTATGGATTTTCGGGTGTTTTTTGAGTTTTCGGCTGTTTTTTGGGTTTTCGGTCGAATTTAAGATTTTCTGGTGTTTTTTGGGTTTTCGGCCGTTTTTTGGTTTTTCGGCCGATTTTTGAGTTTTCGGCCGATTTTAGGATTTTCGGGTGTTTTTTGGATTTTCGGTCGATTTTTGATTTTTCGACCGGTTTTTTTGGGTTTTCGGGTTAATATTTTAATTTATAAAGAAAATAAATAATAATTACATGAAAAACAAGTGTTCAATTCATTGATGCCACCTAAGTGACACACCATTCAAATAGGAGGAGACCAAAAAATATGTTGATTTTGATAATTGGGGGACCAAAAAGTTGAATTTTAAAATAGAGAGACCAAAAATTCAAAAATATCAAAATAGGGGGACCAAAAGTGCATTTAAGCCTTAATTTATTTGTTCCCTTTGTAAGTTTGTGCTGGGTAGAGAGTGAATCATTTACATTGAACTTACGACAATTAAGTAATTAAGTTGAACACCACACTTTAATTTAAAATTTTAAGGCATTAGGTTTATAAATTATAAGTATTGGGGACATGCCGTTTGATCACTTTTTTCAAGAAGATTTTTTATACAAGAAATACCACTTTGTAAGGCGAAGAATACCAGTCTTGAGATTGATGGCACCCTCCAACCATGCCTTAGACTTGTCATTCATTTTTTAAAATTGCAACTAAAAAAATATGCTCCTTAAAGCCATCAAATGCCATTGAGCAAAGTCCCTCCATAGCGCACGTAATTTCGCAAGAAGATCAAGGTTGTAAGAGGCTTCTCCCCCTTCTCATGACAAACGTGCCGTAAATGTGATTACAGCAGCTTTTGACCGCACTGCGATATTCCTGTTGAGCTAATTTGATGTAGACTGAGTTATCCTTGACACACAATTGTGGAAGCCACGACAAGAAAATGTTATCTGAATGCGTGAGAGCAATGTTTTAAAAATCGGACTGGTCATTGAACCGGTGAAGGTACTGGGTCACTGGTTCATTGGTCGAACCACTGGGTCACTAGTCGAACCGCATGACTAAACCGGATAAAATCGGATAACTCGGTTAAATAAATCGATCTTTATAACAAAACTATATATATATATATATATATATATATATATATATATATATATATATATATATTAAACCGGTCGAACTAAATGACTCGGTTTTTAAAAAATTCATAACACCTAAAATAAAAATTTCATAATATATCATAATTTTACAAACTCATTTTTTAAAATTCAAAGTATAAAGATAGTCATCAAATTTTTTATACATATATTTTTACTAGAGTAAATACATATAGAATGATAGAAAACTATATAATATTTTTTTAATAACATATTGCAAATTTGCTTATAAAAAAATAAAATATTACAAAAAAAAAAAAAAGAAAGAAAGTAAGCTAATTAACATTATTAAAGTATTGTATATATATAAACCTTGGCAATTATTTCACAAAAAAGCTAGCTGCTGCAGTGGCAAAGACAAGCACTTTTTATCAAGAGAATGCTAGTTCGAATCCCTTTCCTCATTTATTCTTGACCTGTGCGAATTCCAGTGAACCGGCCGGTTTGAATCCATTTATTGGCATGTTTGACCGGTTTTGACCGGGTTGATTTCATGTGCGATCCAACATCCTGACCGGACCGGTGGTGTCACCGGTTCACGGTTCAACCGGTCGGACCGGCCGGTCCGGTCCGGTTTTAAAAACTATGCGTGAGAGCTTGCACAAACGAGAGAGAATGCTTTGTCGGCGGTGGCTTGGCCGTTTTTCCAATAGTAGAAACATGGACATCCAAGTGAGGAAGAAGATTTGGATCACAGTTGCGGGGGCAGTATTAGCATAGATTCAAAGAAATTATTGTTTGTAAAACGTGTGATGTTGTAGTGATGAACACACTTCCAATCTATCACAGGATGAACGGGAATCACAAAACAAAAGAAACTATTCAATTTGATATTTTCCAACGATTGGTGATCATGAATTGAGATAGAGAAATTGTAACATCCAATCAATGAAGGAATATCATGCCAAGTTGAATTGTTGCCTATTTTTTTATTAAGTTTATTTAGAGTTAAATAAATATGCACGGTAACTATAAATTAATTATACACTGATCTACAATAAAAATTATCTAATCTTTCATGTTAGAGAAAGTCTTGGTTGGGCACAACACTAACACCTCACATTTAGGCACACACTCATAAATAAATAAAATTAAAAGAAAAATAAAATAATTACATCAATCAATATCACTTTAATTATTTTTTCTTTAATTTTTTACATATAATGTGAGTGTGCCTAAGAGAAAATCATTTGGGTTTGTGCCCATAATGTTATTATGTTAATAAAGTGAAGTGTTTTTTTTGGTTACAAGAGAAAACAAAAGAAAAAAAAACAAAGGGACAGAATATAAAACCGATGTTAATTAAATTGTTTTACATCGTTGGTGGTGCATGCATGTGTTATTTCATTTTTCTCTTTTTTTCAAATTTAATTTTGTTCAAAAATATATTTGATTAATAGATTTAAATTTTAAGTTTTTTTTTTTCTTTAACAGGCAAAAATGAAATATATATAACCACGGAAAAAGATAGCTCCCTCAGCACAAGATGTCCCGAGGATAACTACAAAAGTCTACAAAAGAGTACAAATGGAACAAATATAAGATCAAAAATCAGTCGATTCCCAAACATAACAATGGGTTCGACCACCAACAGTGTAGGTTAGAAACTAAAGTAGCGTTTCTCGACCTCAACCACCGAAAAGAAAATATCTTCACTTTGTCTAGTAGCTGATGTACGAAAATCTCTGAATTTTTGAAAACTATAAGATTTCGTTCATTCCAAATGACTCAGACACAAGCAAGTCAAACAAGCTGTAGAAAAGACCGCCGAGCACGAAGACCACTAACTGAATGGGTGAACTGAACTAAGTGATCTGAAAGGATGTACACATCCGCTGTCGAGAAACCAATCCAAGCACGAACAAGAGGCCAAAGAGAATCAAAAATGTCACATGAGAGAAACAAGTGGTGGGCAGACTCCATGCCACCACAACCTGTACCACAAAGGGCAAGATCTGGAGAAAAAATGCCTCGAGTAACCAAGTTCATCTTCGCTGGCAACCTATCAAGCAAGAGGCGCCACGCTAAGACAGACACCTTCAAGGGAACCTGTTTGTGCCAAATTAGGTCTTCTGTCGCCCCTAAAGTAACTGCATTTTGAGAAGTCAAAACCTGATAAGCCTCACGAACCGAATAATCGGTATCAGGATTCGGTCGCCACTGCCATCTGTCTGGAGACTAAACCTGCAAGGTCACAGGAAGAAGTAAGGTCTGACACACCCCCAACATCTCCTCCTCCCACGCCCTCAGCTGTCTCCTCCACACCCACGCCCCTCCTCCAGCCTCCCACCCTAAAGAATACATCTCTGCTACTGTACATGACTTGGTCGCCTCCATCTCAAACAAGCGCTCAAATCTCTCACACAACGAGATCTCTCCCAACCAGGGATCAGACCAGAAAAAAGTGTTTGTCCCATCCCCCACCCTCCTCACCACACACTCCCCAAACCAACCGTCCATAAGCCCTCCTACTCCATCCCTGATCCTCACAATCTCCCTCCACCACGCTGACCCAATCCTCCCTCCTTCCCTCACCCTGCCCTGCTCCACCCCATATCGGGCTGCTAGCACTCGAAACCACAATCCCTCTTCTTCCAGCAGCATCCTCCAACACCATTTGCCCAGAAGGGCCATGTTAAACTCCCTAAGTTGTCTAACCCCCAGCCCTCCATACTCTTTACGCAAGCAAACTGTTTTCCAACTAATCCACGGGATTTTCCTAGTGTCCTCACATCCCCCCCTCAAAAAAAATTAATCAAAAGAAATTCAATATAAGAGATAGTACCTGAAGGGGCTTTGAAGAAGGAAAGAGCATAGACAGGCAGAGATGTCAAGACAGATTTGAGCAAAATTAGACGACCACCAAAAGACAAAAAACGACTCTTCCTCCCAGATAATTTATTCCTAATGCGCGCCAACACCGGCTCCCAGAAACCCAGACGCCTCGAATCACCGCCAATGGGTAGGCCTAGATAGAGAAAAGGGGTTTTCCCCACCTTACAATGCAAAGCAGACGCAGCCTCATTTAACCAGGAATCAGATATATTAACCCCGACCAACATGCTCTTCTGGAAATTAACTTTCAGGCCAGACATTAACTCGAACAGCACAAGCGCTGCACGCAAAGCTCGAACGTTTGCCCAACTCTTAGTCCCTAACAACAACGTATCATCAGCAAACTGCAGGTGCGACACAGTTACAACATCTTGACCTCCCACACTGTACCCCGTAAACTTATTCCCCTCAACCATAGTCTTCATCATCACGCTCAAGCCCTCAGCAGCCAACAAGAAAAGGAAAGGGGACAAGGGATCCCCTTGTCTTAAGCCCCTTTCAAGCGGGAACTCAAAATTTTAAGTTAAAATGATATACATGTTAATATAAATCAATTTTACACAAACATCTAATAGAAATATATCGTATTTGTAATTATCAAAGTTGTGAAAGTTGTGTAATTAAACTTTTTGTATAATATCATTTTATACATATTGTTAATTTGATTTTTAACTTTAAAAAAAGGATTTTTTTTTTCTTTTTATTTTTAAAAATAATCAAAGTTATTTCAAGTATTTTTTTTTTATAAATTAAAAGAGTGATTTTTACATTCAACAACTTAATTTTTCATGTTAAAAAAAATTCTAGTCATGCCTAAATGCTCTTGATTTATAAAAAATAATAATCACATGACAAATTATAACTTAATAAAAATCACTTTTAAAAAAAAAAAAAAGATATCTCTCAAAAATGTTTTTATAAAAAGTTATTTAAAATAGCTTTTTATTTAGAGATTTTTTAAAATTTTATTATCAAAAAAGTAGTAACAAAATGATAAAATACTTAAAACAACATTTTAAGAGAATTAATTCTCTTATTTAAAGTACTTTCTCATTTGAAGCTTTTATTTAAAAAATTGTTAATATTTTTATCAAAAAAAATATACATAAAAATCATTTTTAAAGAAAAGTCATTTGGCCTGTTTGTTATAGATTTTTGAAAATAGATTCTTATAGTGTAATATAATTTTGTGTAAAAAAAATTTACAAAAAATCTTTTTATAAAAGCTTCAAATGAAAATTTGGTTTGAATAGTAATTCTTAAAATGTCATTTTAGACATTTCGTCATTTTATTGAAACTTCTTTTGGATATCAAAATTTCAAAAAAATCACTTTTTTTGAAGCTATTTCAAATAGATTTTCATAAAAAATCATTTTTTAAATACAACTTTTTGTAAAAATTGATATTTTGACTATGTTTTCATCTTCAATAATGTACGTTTATGTTATATAATGTCAAAATTAGTATTTGAATTTAGAAAAAACGAATATAAAAAAATTTATAATATTTTGAAAAACGATTTTATAAAATCTATTTTCAAAAATACAAAGAAAAAGTTCATTTTTTAAAGCTAAAACAAACGCACTCATTGTCTTAAATGCTAAATGATTTTGAAATTATTAGGATTAAGTCGTTCATGTTGAATTTTGTGCCCCTTGATTTTCCCCATTCATGTAACAGTTCGGACCTTCGGCGATTCTGGCACTGTCACCTCATGTCCTTATCCACCCCTTCTCCAATGAGATGGTAGTGGGAATGGATTGAACATGTACTTAAATTCCACGGTACATGGTTCGATTCCCACGGAATGCAAAAACTCCACTAGAGATGGGGGTTTTAGTAACAGCTCGGGCCTTCGGCGATTTCGGTACTGCTACCTCACAATCTTCTCCACCCCTGTCTAGTGGAGTTTTTGTCTTCGATAGGAATCGAACCATGTACCCTGGGAGTCAAATACATGTTCAATCCATTCCCACTACCATTGATTGAACATGTAGTTGACTCCCAAGGTACATGGTTCGATTCCCACAAAATGCAAAAACTCAACTATTGAGGGGGTGGAGAAGATCGTGAGGTATCACCGAACGCCCAAGGCTATTACGCTTCACCCCCTGAAATAACCATAGTACACCTCACCATCTAGAAAACGATCACTTTTCGCACCCCAAGAATGAAAAAATGAGTTCGCATTCTAGAAGTCGAACTGAGTTTTCTATATAGATAGCGAATTCTTTTTTCTTGATTTTTTTCATTCTTCGGGGGTGCCGACGTCCAATTTGAGTATAAAATATTGACACTCGGTACTTAAAGCGCGAACTAAAACATAGTTCACTACTTAGAGAGCGAACGGAAACACAATTCGCTATTTAGAGTGCGAATTTCGTTTACACTTTACACTGTAAGTGGTGAACCTTATAAAAATGTAGCCATTATCATATATCATATTTAAATTTGCCACTGGAGCGGTTGTAACATTATCGACCAATCACACACACCGTAAAGATAACTATACTGAATTGTTACGTTATTTTCTATGACCAAATTTACATTTATACTTACAATAAACATGCAACAATACTACAAGAGTTGATAAGTTTGACAGAAAATAGAAAATTAGGTGAATGAATGGTTCACATTTTAACCGGCGAGCTATGTTTCATTCAAAGTTATTGGACGAGATATGAGAGAAGGGTGTACAGGACAAAAAAAAATTAATTTTTATAAGATTCGCTTTCTAGAATGCAAACTCAGTATATTGCTCACTACTTAGGAAGCAAACCGTGATGCCCCTATTTTTGCTATTTATACACTCGTATCCTAGGTAGCGAGAGGGGTAAATTGGATATGTCATGGGGTGCATGTGAGACTCGAGGGTGCAAAAAGAAACCATCTTCTTTTGAATCTAATGCCTAAAATGTGTGGTCCATCTTTGGTCCATTTTAATGGGATCCATGTTAGATGAACCCACCTTTGATTATCAAAAAGAATAAAAATGAACCCTTTTGCCCCAAAAAAAAAATGTTAGATGAACCCCTAGTGATAATATCTACCAACACTAATGAATGTTAGATGTACCCGCTGGTGATAATATATACCAACACTAATAAGTTGTTTGCATAAGCTCAAAAATAAGCTAGGCCAAACGGGACCTAATTAACATAAGTGGATAATGAGCAATCAATAAGAAACTGTTTGTGAGGAAAAAAGAAAGAAAACTCATTTGTATGATTCACCTCATTGACACAAAATCCATACTTTAATCCATCAAAATCTTACTACATTTAATCCATCAAAATCCCACTGGATCAGCTATTCCTGTTTTGATTCAAAAAAAAAAACTATTCCTGTTTACTACGAGCAGCCCTTGCACGATGTCTTAGTTCAGCTCTTTTCCACTTAACAATCAAGTAACATAAAGAAAAGAGTGTATTGATCTGCAGAATGTAACAAGTTACTTCAAGTCAATATTTAATATGAAAAGATGACCATTACTAAGATGGTTGTGTCATAAGGGAAAATACTAACCAGGATTATCATAGCCAATGCAAGAAGAGGTCCAGACCAAAGAACTGACATAAATACTCCGCTTGGATCAAAATAGTTTTGAGTAGAGAAGTTTTTCCAGTTTTCCCCCAAAAAACTATTCAGTCTCTCAGCAAGATATACACCAGCCACTACATCAAAACAATTTTCAAGAAAGGCAAGTTACATTAATTATTCAACAAAGATAGAAGAACTTCAAAAATATAAAATAGACTGCAGGATTAAGAGATGTGAACAATAAAAACACGTGCATGGAAAATGATCAGACATATCAGTCTGATACAAGTTTTAGACTTGAGACGCAAGAATTTACCATGGAAATGCGTATATCTTCTCTACACCCTAGATAGTAAAATTACCACTCCAAAATCCAAAACCTTCTACTCTCCCCTATTATTTATATATGCTAGAGATGTAAGTATGATACAGAGGTGCAAGAAGGAATTGGGTCAGATATAGCTTTAACTCAGGACAAACCCAAAGTGCAATTGGGCCCACGGGTGAGGAGACATCCCAAATGGTTGGATGATTATGTGAGAGGTCAAGGTGGCAGTCACACGTAGTAGCGGAATTCTCTTTTGTTCTATTAGCTTCTAGTAATTCTGTTGCAATAATTTGTTAATCATTCCAATGTTGTCCTAGTTTTGCAGATCTTTTGCCTAGTGGCAACCGACCGACATTGTAACAAACTCATGGCTATATAGCCAAGTTTGATCGTGAGGAAGAATATCAATAAATTAAACCAATCTCTTCTCTCTGAAAATTCTTCTTCTCCCTGGAGTGTTGCTAAGCTCTATTTAGATATTCCTTCTCAACACTACCAGACATATCAGTTTAGTTTAGACATGAGACACAAGAATGCACAATGGATATGTTATATCTTTTCTCTACACCATGCATTCAACTTTCCACTCCAAAATTCAAAACTCTATATTCTTCCCTATTATTTACATCATGTCGTCTGTCCTCTAACTAGCTGATTATTTTGTATCTACACTGCATGATCAGTGGCAAAGATCATATCATGAAAATTCTCATTCTAAAAGACTATTTCTAATGTGCACAAGCTATCTATGTTGAGCATGGTACACAACATTTCTCAGTCTCACTAAAGCGACTGCCATAGATCCATTACACTATATTTTGTCTTCACCCATCTCTGTAGAACCAACAAACAACACTCTGCCACTGTGACTCAGCCACTACATTGCAACCAAATACCCTTTTCTGTTGATCTTTCTCATTACCTGATCTACCACACACCAAGAAGAGAGGTAAAGCTAGGAAGGGTGAAAGAAAGATAGAGTTTCACAAAAAATGAGAATAATAATCCGATCAGCCATATGTGACGACGGTGACACAGCCAAGGTAGTCATAGCCTATGACTACCATGGCTGTGGCGGAGCATTGGCGGCGAAGCACTCCAACATGGTAGACAGTTTGGAGGCAAGTCAACTGCAGGATGGGATGCCACCTACACGGCGGGTGGCTGGATGTCACCATATGCAGTGACTGGTCTTTCTCCTCCCTTAATTCCTTATTTATTACTTTAGTAGCAGATTTTGTACAATTATTTCAATTATTATTTTTTATTTAGCTGGAAACCAGACAGATTAGAGAACATAATTCTTTTTCAATTTCACATCATCGCCATTCAGCATTTCACACCCACAACAGAAAATCAAAGGCAAGGTTGTAAGTTTATTATCATAGGGGAAGGTAACAAACTTGAAACAAGAATGAAGTGAGGTACATCAAAAGTAATAGTCTGGTTTAATTAAGCCTTTATAGTTTATTGGAAAAACAAAAATCCATAAAATAAAGAGATGCTACGTACACGTCAAAAGGAACAAGAACATCTGAAAGTTGGTATTCCTCCTGGAGATGATAGTTACAAGCAGCAATACAACATGGAATGCTAACAATCCCAGTAGCCAGGGTTCCTGAAACAAAAACAAAAAAATCAAGGCAATATTAGTAAGTCTGCCGTGTTCAACTAACCAAAAGTAAAATGATCCATAAAATTAAAACCATATTATCTATCCATAGTGGCATCTACATATGCTCACTCCAAAAGTAAAATTATGTTACCCACAACATAAAACTTTTCCCTCCTATCTTCACTATATCAGAAAACAGTATCAAGAAAATCATATCATATTAAATTTTAAATCGGGGATGAGAAGACCTCTTTTTCAAATCGTGAATCACTTAATACATTGCTAATAAAAATGTCAATATTAAGTAAATAAGCAAGTGACAGAACAAAATTATAAGTTAATATATCATATAGGAACCTCAAAATATTTCAAGATTCAAGTCATATCAAATGACAGAAAAAAAAGGGGTTGGCTGCACTCAGTTTCAACAGTAATTTATTATAAGGAATCAGGATTCAAGATAAGATTCATGTCCAAAAAATAAAAACCAGAGATTCATATCAATTGAGTTCAATTTAGTATCAAATCGAGGTAGAACTTGTTGCATTTAACCAATGAATGGTATTACAAACAGCAGAAAACAAGCAGAAAACATCACAGCAGTTTCTTCGCTTCAAGCTTGATTCATTTAACCAAAATAAATGAATAATTGAAAACACCACATTCAATTCGATACAGTAGTAATTAATGAAGCAATAAAAAACAAGAGTTGCAAAATTGGAGTACCTTCCAATCAATGGCATGAAAAAAACCTAAGAAGTTATCGTAAGCAGGACGAAGGTTAGAACGAAGTTCAGAAGAGATTTTCTGAACAAGATCTGACATAAGATCAAAATGTTCTTCCATAACAGATTTCAGCTCCTCGATCGACACTGCAATATACAAAATGCAAGAGAATAAAGAAGATGAAACAACAAGAATCACGCACAAAATAATAATAAATTGAAGAAAACTTAATATAAAATTGGAGAGTAGTTGTTCGTTCCGATAAGAATGAATGAATAGGGAACTCACTGACGGCGAGGAGGAGGCGATCTGCAGTTACCGGAAAACGACTGACTAGTTTAGCTCAGGCTGTTGGTGAAGTCGAGGCCGATAACCACCGTCGGAGTGCTTGTTTTGAGTCGAGATTCGAGAATGTTTAAGATTCTTCTATTCTAGTGTTCTAATCGGATCCTCTCCTTCAGAATTTATCTCCTTCTCTAAATCTCAGCCACTGATTAAATCCAACGGTTCAAATCCCTAAATCTGAAAAGTTAAATAAATCCACACTGACGCCACAACGCCAAACCCAAACCCTTGACTGCTTACGTCGGCGACGAGACTCCTCCACCAGTAGCCGCCCACAGCAGAGACAGCCTCCGAGTACAGGAAACGAGAGGAAGACGATGGTGAGCGGCGGCAACGGAAGTAACCACTTATTTTTGCAAAGGAACATATAGTTATTAATTAAAATTGACAGAGAAACATAGTGAATGACCGATAAGGGTGCGGGAGGAAAACAACCAAGATATGTGGCTGATGTGAACAATTCAATTTACTCAATAATGAAAATATACAGAACCCTTCCTATAATTTTGTGTCTTTATGGTATGAGATAAAATTGTTGGTTCTTTAGATGGAGTAATGTTTTAGATGGAGCTTGAATTAATCATCTTGGTTGGTAAAATTAACAGAGGGAGTGTGCAAGATGATGATTTTTGAAAGGAATAGAACATGATGATTAAACGTGTATGTTAAATTGAAGGCCACCGTGTTACCTTCCTTGCCGGCATGCATCTCACTCCAAGGTCGTGTGGTTGCTCTGGGCATATGCATCTTTGTTGTGTTTTACTACGTCAACCATTAGATTAATCCAATGATTCAAATTTAGAGAAGGAGAGAGAATGAGACAAATATTGAAGGAGATGATCCGGACTAGTAGTACTCCCTCCGGTCTTATATATTTAGATACGTTATAAAAGTGATGTATCTAGACAATAATATAATCCAGATACATCAATTTTATAATGTATCTAAAAAGTCAATTGTTTCTTATATATAAGACTAGAGGGAGTACAATATTTTGTTCTATGAACCCATTACCCTAAAAATGGTGAAATATTATGTGCGATACGTACTCGATACTGATACTCGTTCGATACGTTCTGATATTCGTATCAGTTAAATCTTTATTTTTAAATAAAAAAATAATATCTGATACGCGTCGGATATGTCTTGATACTCGTATTGGAAAAGTATCGGTTAAATCTTTATTTTGACCCTTGTATGTTGAGCCCCAAACTTTTTTGCTCTTGTGCAAGCTTATTGACTTGTTTGTACTTTTTGTACAATGAACTATTGACGTTTATAATAATAATAATATTAATAACTAGTATGATAATCCGTGCCCTGCACGGGATATTTTTCCATTTTAATACTATTTAAGTGTTTATTTTTAAATATTATTTGAAAAAGTTAGTGTAATGTTCAAGAGTGCACTGGATATGCACAGACGCTGTAAAAATCCATTTACACGGACAATCAATTAAAAATTATCTTTTTGACACATCAGATTATATTTAATAAATAATTAATACTAATAATTAATTAATATATTCAAAATTAACGACTTTCCCTTTTTTTTTCTGGAATCAATTCTAATTCCTTCTCCTCTCTGCCGATCTTCTTTCATTTGATAGAAAAGTTCCTCACAAAAATATATAACTACCATAATACCATTGATGATTCTGGAAGTGGGACTGAACCAGAAATCAAGGGGTTCCAGAATGAAAAAAGTTGAGAGAGAGGAAGAGAGAGAAATCAAAATGGATGTTTTCATTGGTCTGTCGGTGACGAAAATCATGGGGGTATTATTGTTTTTTGGTTGGGTGGCGACAAAAATCAAGGGGAGGGGTGTATGAAAATGGTGTGAGTCTGGGAGCAGAAGGATTGAAAACAATGGTTGTTGTGTTGTGGGTGAGGGAGAGTTGAAGACGTGGGTGATGGTGTGATTTTGTTTTATTAATTAATTAAATTATTAAAAATATAATAAAATATGACACGGCAAAATAATTGACTTTAATTGGATAACTATGTAAAGTTTCTATAGGCAGTCAGTGCATTTTCTTTTTTCCCAATGTTCAAGGGTGAATTTGAGATATTATTTCTTATGCGTTGCTTAAATATATATTATGGGAGTAAAGATATTGTGCATTGTATAAATGACATTAAATAAAAGTAAAAGTTTAATCTTATATATTATTTTAAAAAAAAATATTATTTAAAAGTTTAAGATAATAAAACAATTTTAAAATTTTAGAAAAATAATTTTGTCAAAAAAAAAAAAAATTTAGAAAAATATATAGTAAAGACGAAAAATATATTTAACCTGTTAAAATAAAACTTAAGTTCAAAGGTGAAATTTTAAGTTATATATCTTAAATAATACAACAATACATAATTCCTATATACCATACACAAATATTTCTTTGAGCCGTCATAATACAATGTAAATATTTTGAAGTGATTTAAAATAAATATTTCCATTATAATTTTCATAATTATTACTTTATTATATTGATTTTAACTTTTAAAACAAAAAATAATAAAAACAAAAAATTGTGAGACTTGAGAGTTCCGATTTTGACTGTGTTGTGTTTGGCGAAGATGGTGAAACTTGAGAGTTCTGATTTTCCAACTACCTTATGTAGGAGAAGACAAAGATTTCATCTTTCATTCCATTTATTTTGATTTCTTGTGCTATTGAAAAATGGGTCTTCTCTTTCTCTATTTGGGTTCCTCATGCACTTGTTGTTTGAGCTACTATATAGGTTTCAATTGATTACTTTTGCTTCAATTCATACATTGAAGTTTAGATCTCTTTCATTCAATATTATTCAATAAATGTGACACGTCATGTGTTTTGCTGAATTTCAACAAACTATATATCTTTAGATCTTATCCATGAAAAGTAATTAAACTACTTGTTTTTTTATCCCACAAAAATAAAAATAATAGAGCCATTGCTTTAAGGATATACCGTAGAAGTTTTACTATGTTTATTATAGATTTATTCCACTAAATCTCAACAAACTATATATTTTTATATCTTATCCATGAAAAGTAATTAAATCAACTACTTGTTTTTTTATCCCACCAAAAAAATACTAATAATAATAGAGCTCGTACTTTAAGATTATAGAGTTTTACTATGTTTATTATAGATTTATTCCACTGAATCTCAACAAAACTATAGATCTTATCCATGAAAAGAAATTAAATAAACTACTTGTTTTTTATCCCACAAAAAAAAAAAAAAAAAAAAAAAAACTACTTTCATAGTAATCCAAAACTGCCACGTTAAAAATACAATGTAAATTAAGATCGCTTTTCCCATCCTTCTATTACGTTATTGTTTCAACATCTATTTACAATATATTAAATGAAACTACTACCAAAAAACTTCTTTTGTCCTTAGCACGTTTAATAGTATTTCACCGTTAATATCCTCAAAAGTAATTTTAACTCTAAACTAAAAAAAAAATACAAAACAAAAATAACAAAACAAAAAGAGAAGATAAACATAAAACAAATCTATTCATAAAAAAAATATAAAAAAAAAAAAGAATAAAAAAAAAAAATAAGCATAAAACAAATCTACTCATAAAAAAATATTAAAAAAATTAAGAATGAGAATAAAACAAACTTACTCATAAAAATAGCAATAGAAACCATTTCTTTTTTTTTTTTTTTAAGAAAGAAAATAAAACAAACTTACACATAAAAATATCAATAGAAACCACTTTTTTTTTTTGGTTACAACTTCTAAAAATAAGCGTAAAAATTAACTAATAGTTTTTTTTAAACAAAACAAGTAGTTCTTATCGATCAATATAAAAAATCATTGACAAATATTTTTCACTCATACATAAAAAAATTGGATAAATATTTATCACCGATAATTATAATTTATTACTACGTCTGTTTCTTTTTATTAGTTTTTTGTCGTCAGATTTAGCGTTCATTTTTATTTGTCTTTTTTGTATTTTAAGGATACAATTTGTCAATTTGTCTTACTCTTTTTTAATAAAACTAATTAATGTTATATATTTTAAAAAATAAAATAATATATTACACAAATAATTACAGGGTAAATATATATTATAATAACACACGGGACAATTGTTTTAATAAAAAAAATTAATCATACACGGGACAATTTCTTCAATAAAAAAAGGAATTTGTACAAAAAAAAAAATGAATTGAATAATATATTATAATAATAATACACGGAACAATTGTTGATGAATATATTATTGATAAATATATATTATAATAATACATGGGACAATTGTTTTAATAAAAAAATTTAATCATACACGGGACAATTGATTTAATAAAAAAAGAATTCAATAATAAATTTTTATTATTATTAATTATAATTTATTACACAAAAATCATACACGGGACAATTGCTTTAATAAATTTTTTTGACTTAATTTAATAAGTTTTACAAAAAAATAGTAGAACAACGTCAATTATTATTATTATTATTTTATACACTACGTCACTTATATTTTAACAATATTTTATAAAAAAAAAAATCGATAGACCCGTGCGAATGCACGGGTCTTAAAACTAGTGTTTCATAGTAATGCAAAACTCCCACATTCAGTGACCTTGAAAAAATTCAGTGTAAATTAAGATCATTTTTTCCATCGTCTCTCACCTTCTTGTTTCAACCTGTTTCATAGTAATTCAAAACTCCTATATTCAATGACCTTGAAAAATACAGTGTAAAGTAAGATCGTTTTTCCCATCGTTTGTTTAATTATTCTTTTTTTGAATAATGGGTTAAAGAAGATCTAATTAAATGTCACGTAAGCAAGCTTTCTAATTAAATGACATCTAAACAATTTCTATTGAGAATGCACAAGAGAGATTCTTGCAAATCTTGTAATCTTATAATAGAGATAGAGATATCTCTTCATTGAAGTGAGGATAATTAATAGAATAAATAACTACTTTTCTATTTTGTGTAAAAAGAAAAACTATTTTTCTATTTCTTGTTTTTGTTGACTTACTTCTCCCCCAAACAGGTACAAAAAATATAATCAACAAATAACAACAAAAAAATATACCAGTTTAATTTCTTGGGCAGGATATATTGAATTTTAAATAGTTTATGGCTAGTGAAAATGCAATTAAGAGTACATAATGAATATAAATTTAAATAAATTAACATAGTTTTGCAAGAAGGCACGAAATAACATTCACCCGCATTAGCAATCATCTTATATAACTTTTTATACCTATTGAGAACCAAAATTATCATCAACTATAGATCATTTGTCTCTTAACCGATGTTAAAGGTCGTGGTTATTCGTTAGTTTATGTCTGACATAACTTGAAAAACAATAAAAATGTATTCCTGAAAAAATTCCACCAAACAAATATGATTAATTCCATCGATGAGAGTAGTGACAAAACCGGTCTATTGAACTAAATGAGATAAATGAATAAAATTGTTAATGAAAGAAATGCATAATAAAGCATTAAAAATAAACAATGAAAATTTGTTGTATGACGATCATATAAGTGAAATGGTCTAGTCTTTATCAATTTTAATATTGATCTTCATATATTTAGTTGTTGGTAAATCAGTTCCATCAAGGCAAGCTCTCTTAACTGCTACACCATCAACTTTATGTGAGCATTAGTCTACAACATCTATACCAATGCTATCTTTGACCTTTTCCACTGCAGCTGCAGTTTCATCAAACTTTGTGATAAGATCCTGTAAATAAAATTACGCCGATTCACAAATCAATAAGTTATGCGGTTTAAGATTCTTAAACAAATTATTTTTAAATTGAATTTTCTTACCTGCCCAATTATATCTGAACCAGTTTGTGACTTGACGTCAACACAACTAACTGCCAGTTCCGACCCTCTAGGTTGTACAATTTGATACACAATCTTATGTAAACAACAAAGAACATATAAAATATGAGTTGCCCTGGCAAAAATTTAGTACTTATAGATCGTGTAGTGGATATTTGAAGTGACACGCAGACCTATCAATTTATAAATTGTTCCCTCTTCAAGTTCATTGTTAAAGAGATGGACCAACTGATGTCACATAGTTGATTGAATTTTGTTACCCTGCAAAATAACATCAATTAGATTGTTATAAGTGAAGACTCTATATACACGATCTCAAAATTATTGTATATTTGATATTTGGATGTCACTTGCTTTTAATTTTTTCACTTATGTATCGATTACAATTTTTTTAATCATGCATACTGAGTTTAATCATGTGTATTGCAATGGAACTATCTAATCAGATGGCATTGTTTTTATGCATTTGAGGATGATAATTTGTTTTTCTAAATAGCAATACTAACTAATATTATTGGTATATAGATATAGATGCAACCTGGAAATCAAGTAGAACAAAAGACCATTTTAGGGTCTTTGGATTAACGGCAAACCACTTCCTGACATCTTGGAGAAGACAACTAATATTGTCAGATTTTATTGTGATGTTTTTGATCATGGTACACTATGATGTCGTCTTCATCTGTGAATTCATCTACGAAGGTATGTGGGTTTCAAAGAGGTTGCCGAATATGGTGTGCAATGAGGTTGGAGAATATTTTTCTCTTTGATTTTTACGTGGTGATGAGTCTGCAAAATGAATCAGTTTAGTATATATGCTATCGAAAACATAATACTGTATAAGGAAATACATATATGGAACAGAATATAAAAAAATAGAATATAGCTATAGAAATTTTAAATTTTAGTACTGTTCGCGGAATTTGTTTTGGTTATGTATATATGGAATAAAATAGATAGAACATAATTTTGTATAAGTTTAGATGTAAATTTGAATCTTAGGAAATTTAGTTGTGAACTTTATATAAACTTATATATATATCCGATTAATTAATTTAATTGTATATATCCAACAAATTTATATTTAAAAAAAAATAATGAGTTAGGGAAGATACAAAAAATATACAAAAAAACACTCCAATTGAATGCCACCTAAGTAAAAACTCTTATTGAATTATTGAACGACACATAAACAATTTTTCTTAAGAATGCACGAGAAAGCTCCATGGGAATCTCTCTATGTATATAAAATATAAAATATAGATATAGATAATAATAATAATAATAAAAAAAAATAAAAATAAAAAAAAATAATAATAATAATAATAATAATAATAATAATAATAATAAGGGTTAATAGGTCGTGTTACCCCCTGCTAAGTGGGTGTGTTTTACGTTACCCATGCTAAAAATTCCTTTAGGGTGTGTTTGGTTCAAATGAGGGGAGGGGAGGGGAGGGGAGGAATTTTAAAGAAGGGGAGAGAAAGGGAGGGGAGGTGAGGTAGTTTAATTAAGGGTTAATAGGTCTTTATCCCCTGCTAAGTGAGCGTGTTTTACGTTACCCCCCTGCTAATTTTTTTTTTTAAGATTGCCCCCTTGCAAAGTTTTTTTTTTTTTGGATTCCCCCCTTGAGCGCACTTTTTACATCGGTTATTTTGTTCAACCAATTTAAAAAGTTATGTTTTTTAAATCGGTTTTTTTTTTCAACCGATTTAAAAAGTTCAGATTTCTTGCATCCTAGAGAGGAGAAGGGGGGAAACCAAAAAAAAAAACTTTGCAAGGGGGCAATCTTAAAAAAAAAATTAGCAGGGAGGTAACGCAAAACACGCTCACTTAGTAGAGGGTAAAGACCTATTAACCCTTTAATTAAATATATGTTTGGTTCAAAAGAAGGGAGGGGAGGTGAGGTATTTTAATTAAATATATGTATGGTTCACAAGGGGAGGGGAGGTATTTTAAAGATAATTTACTTTTTTACCCTTAAAATCTTAAATACATATCTCTTTATTATTACATCAAAACAAATAACGCATACTTTTCAAAAAAATACCAGACAAAAAAAACTTACTACCACGCCAAAAAACTCACTACATATCACCAAAACCACAACTTTGATTCAATAAAACACGGAATAACATATTCAAACTAAGTACATCGCACAACCTCTAAAATATTCAAACAAGTGTTCCAAAGATTAAAAAACATATTAAAATGCAAATAAAGTATTCATAAACATAATAGCACCATTGCTTCAAAAAAAAAAAACATAATAGCACCATTATAGAATGATTAACTAGATGAGCCAAAGACCAATTGCATTATCACTGCTTTACGTGCTTCAAGTGGACATTGGAGAATTGTTCCGAGTTTGCCAACATCTTTCATGACAGCACAATATATCTCAGGCAATGATTCATCAGCACATCCACACTCCTTTATTAAATTCCATGTTTCTACACCAAAAATTAGAGGCAGCTCATGTTTTTTACGTTCTCTCATTATTTCATTTCCTTCTCGTAATGCCTCAGCAACCATATTCATTGACTCTTTCAGATCAATCATTTCATTGTTTGACTCTTTATTCTTAACCACTTTCAATTTCTTCTTTTTACTACCACTTGCTATAGGAGAAGGGTCAGGTGATTGTGTTTCAGGTACAGTAAAATCAAAATGAGGAGCATCAAAACTCTCCAAATTCACCTCATTTCGAGCAACATGGGCATCAATGTCTTGAATATTTTCAGCAAAATCTTCATCAATGACCGACGAACCTTGTTTTCTTGTCTCCTTTGAAGTCCCGGATACATCCCCATCAACTCGGTTGGGTCCATAAAGTGTCAACATTTTCTCATAATTTGGAAGTGGAACATTTCTCCAAATTGCCGCTTTCGGTTTAGACTAAAAAATAAGTTCCACAATAGTTATGCAACTATTAATTAAGGCTTAAATATGCTTTTGATCCCTGCAATTATGCATTTTTTTGAAAAGAGCCCCTGTAAAAAAAATATTTTGATTTTAGTCCCTGCAATATTTCAAAACTTTCAAAATAGCCCCTGATTGAATTTCTTCATAATATTGCAGGGACTAAAATCAATTTTTTTTTTACAGGGACTAAAATCAATTTTTTATTTTTTTACAGGGGCTATTTTCAGAACAAGACATAATTGCAGGGACCAAAAACATATTTAAAAATTGGCCACGTCAGCTCTAAATCCAGTCAGGGGCTATTTTGAAAGTTTTGATATATTGTAGGGACTAAAATCAAAATATTTTTTTTACAGGGGCTCTTTTCAAAACAAGACATAATTGCAGGGACCAAAAGCATATTTAAGCCATTAATTAATAAAATATTGCAAAATGCAAAATGCAAAATTTATAAAACTTACCTCAATTAGAGCATCCCAAACTTCTGGCTCAGCATCCCATAATTGTGTAGTTGGATTCCAAGAAAATCCACTCATACCACCTTTAAAAATGTCGTAATATTCGGTGAAGTTTTTTTTCAAAGTTTTCCAACGGTTTTTTATCTTGACCTTGTCAATTTTGTTTCCAAATAATGCAATGATTTCAGATGTAATATTGTCATATGTCGTTGTTGTGAAGGTACCATTAACTTTGTTACCTTTTTCAAATTCATGCATGAAAGCATCAACAAGAGCATCGTCCATGACTCTATTCCAACTCAAAGTCCCTGAGTTACCGTTGTTGGTTGATGATTGCTTTTTCGATGCCATAAGCTATAAAAATGATCAATTATAGCATAACAAAAAATTACGTCAAAAAATAAAATAAAATAAAAATATGTTTTAGCATGAAGTCTCAGTATCATTTGCTAAACATCATAATAAACTCAGTACTACTTCGACAAAGAACAACAAACATCAAAATAATAATAAAACATACAACATAAACTATTTAGACAAAAGCATTATTTTCATAATTTAACCACATTTGATGTGCTACAATATTTTTTATAACCCTGCCCAAAGCAAATTCATCCCTAACACTTGTTGACGCTCGATGATTCTCATGAGATACATATTGATTTGCAAGTTCAGCATCTACTTCAGCTATAAGGTCTTCATCTGGATCTGTGCTCATTAGATAATTATGAAGGATGCAACATGCAAAAATGATTAATTTTTGAGCTTTGACTCCATAAGTTGGTTCTGTTGAATTAGATAAAATCGCAAATCTTTTTTTCAATACACCAAAGGCTCTTTCAATTGCATTGCGTAGAGATGCATGTCGGAGATTAAACAATTCTTTATAATTTTGGGGTGGATTTCTTGCCGAATATTCCTTCAGGTGATACCGAACTCCTCTATAAGGTGTAATAAGTCCACTTGTCAACATGAAGCCGGCATCAACAAGATAGTATTTTCCTATAGTAAAGTTAAATTATAAATGTCACAATTTAAAACATATAATTTAAATAACTACAAGTCTATGGTAATTCTTATATTACCTTGAGGAATTTTAAGTTTATCTTCTCGTGTTAATGCATTCTTTATTATTCTTGAGTCAGATGCAGAGCCTTCCCATCCCGCGAGCACATAAGTGAACTTTAAATCAAAAGTACACGCTGCTAAAACATTTTGTGTTGGATATTCTTTCCTACCACGATATCGAGGAGCATCTTTTGCAGATACTTTAACTCGTATGTGTGTTCCATCTATAGCACCAACACAATCCTAACACAATATTTTTTTATCAATATTTAAAGTCTTTTGTTTATATTTTATTGTATGATAACTTATTAATAAAAAGTTTTACCTTAAAATATGGGTAGAATCTAGTGCTACTAGTAATTTCCAAGGGGACCGTTGAGCCATCAAGTTGTACAATAAATTTTTCTTCCAATTCAAGAATAGCTTTCAAAACTTGATGGAGATGACGGCTAGTTGTCTCGCCCGAACGACGAAACCAAAAGTTGGTTTCACGATTTTTAGCATTATGGGTTAATATATAAAGTGATTTTGCAACTTGTTCTTCAACATTTGACCATCGTGTGGCTCGTAAGCCCCCCTCTCTTTCTAACATATCACATAATTTTAAAAAAGTTTGACAATTCATTCTTACTATATTTTTACTAGTTTTACAGTTACTAATTCAGAACATTACTTCTTCACGCACTCTTTCTCTCTCAGAGCTCATACTATAACTTATTTTTCTCTTACGCGACATTCGAATATAACAATAAACAATAGCACACATGAGTTGAGCTATAGCTCTTCGGCACAAATCAAACCATCTTCTAATAGCAATTTCTTGATCTTGAAGATCCATCTAAATCAATAAAATATTTTGAAATATAAATTTAACATTTTTTTTTACACAAATAATAATTTAACAAAAGAAAATACAAGCTATATATATCTATAATCACAAGCTACATATATAAACACAAACTAGCTACATATATACAAAAGCATATGAAACAATATAGTATGATGGCAAATCAATGATATAGCAAACAAATTCTACCTTTATTACACACACAAACTATATATATAAAATTAAATACTGATCAAAGAACCTACAAGCTACATACACAAGAAGATCACGCAAGACAAAATTGTATTTTCTTGGTAGCAGGACAATTATGAACCAAACAAGAACCTACAAGCAATACCTTTGTCGTGGTAGCAGGAGGATCACACGGTGGAGGCAGACAAGGAGTATAGGATTCCAAGACAAAATTGTTTGTACGTGACCTAATCATAAGAATTGTAATAAGGGTAACATTGGAATATTAAAGTATATTGAGGATAATTTTGTCAGTTTAATAAAATTAAAAAGAGCTTCCCTCCCCTCCCCTCCAAATCCCTCCAATTTGGGGGGAATCAAAAATTGGCTTTTGGAGGTGTTTTGCTCCCCTCCTATCCCCTCACCTCCCCTTCTAAAAATTGAACCAAACACAATTATTTAAAAATATCCCCTCACCTCCCCTCCCCTCCAAAACCCTCGAACCAAACACACCCTTAAGTTTCCCCCTTGCAAAGTAATTTTTTTCCCCCTTGGATGCACTTTTTAAATTGGTTATTTTAATCAACCGATTTAAAAAGTTATGTTTTTTAAATAGGTTATTCTGTTAAACCGATTTAAAAGGGCGACAAGAGGGGAAACCAAAAAAATTTACTTTGCAAGGTGGAAATCTTCAAGGAATTTTTAGCAGGGGTGTAACACAAAACACGTCCACTTAGCATGGGGTAACAATCTATTAACCCTAATAATAATAATAATAATAATAATAATAATAATAATAATAATAATAATAATAATAATAATAATTTTTGGTCTTTCAAAAAATATTATCATTATTAATATTATTGATTTTAGTCATGTTTATATATTGTGCATTTATATATATAATTTTAAATTTAATTTTTAAATAACGTATCGCGGCAGTATCGGATAGAGATTTTTTTAAAATTTCCCGCATCGGTATCGTATCAGTATCGTGTCGCGTATCGAGGCTTCATAGGTTCTAATGGGAAATAGAGCACAATGTGAGGTGCGGATAGAAACTTTCTTAGAGCAATATGTATAATTGCCTAATTGTTATTGGAATTTTTCTCTTCCCACCCTCCACATATCTTTATCCCTTTGAATTTCCAATTTTGTCCTTGATTTAAAAGTTTGGAACGTATTTTCCAAAAAATTTTGCCTTGAATACGAACTTCAGAATGTGTTTTCCGAAATTTTTGTCGAAATTACACTAGGAAAAGTTCGAAAAATATGTTATCAAGTTTTTAACCAAGGGGAAAATCGGAATATTAGGGGTGAAAAAGATATGTCGGGGTGGTGATGACTTCACGTCATTACTATGCTTTTACAACAAATTCAAGGCAAAGTAGTATATTTTTATTATGCACTATTCAAGAAATAAAGAGAAAAATAATCATTACAAGACTGCTTGGAGCACAAGAAACAGAAGAGAAAAAGAGTTAAAAAGCTGTTGTTGGCGCGCAGCGTCGGACATTGGGCGCGCGGCGCCCAGGGACGTCTAGAATGGCCTGGCAGTTCTGTTGTTTGCGCGCGGCGCGGCCCATCTGGCGCGCGGCACAGGGCCGTTACCCTAGGCCTATATATTGATATTTTCTCCTCATTCTAAAACAGTTTTTAACGGCGAGAAAAAGGCAACTTTTGAGAGCAAGTCCAGAGTCAAGTATTCCTTATTTTGTAATGAATTCTTATACTCTATTTTATGTTATTCCTTTAATTATGAGTAACAAAATTTCTAGATTGGATCATAGGGGATCCCAATTGCTATTGTTCTTGAACCACGTATTTCATATGATGTGCTAATCAATTTACGAAGTTAGTTTCTGTAACATCCCGACTCTAATTAATAGAAGAATATTAATTAAAGAAAAAAATTATTGGAGGCTAATTGTAAACAAGTGAATAAAAAGGGAGCTAAGAGAAGGGCATACTTGGAATTGGCTAAATGAGACTACATGTATGTATATAAAATCACATACAACTATTCCACCAATTTTACTCTCTCTCTGCATAGACAAACAGAACAACAACTCTCATCACTTCTCCTTCTCTCTCTCACGCCTATCATCAACAACAAGGCTTTCTTTATTCTCCTTCCCTCACAAAAACGTGAATCACCACCACTCCATAGATAAAATACCAAGCTTTCCTTCACTCTAGCAATGAACAAACAACAAGTTCTTCACCTTGTTCTTGTTCCTCTTCACGCAAACATCATCATCACACCAAAAACCCTTTTTCTCTTTGATTTAAATTCCATGAAATAAGCCCAAGTTCAGTTCTTCAATCCACACTTGCATGCACAGGAAATTCATTCAAAGATCAAGCTTATGGATTTGTAAGGAAACAATTTCTCTTCTTTTTCCAAAAACCATCGTGACCCACTTTTACCACCACATGGACAAGGTGCTATTTTCACTTGTGGACCATTTGCATGTGTTGGTGATAGTCTCTAGTTTCATAGTCTGCATCAGGAAGTTAATTACTTGGAGAGTAAGGACTTGATTTGGGAATTTGGAAGGAAATAAAAAAAAAAAAAATTGGAGGAATGATGTTTAACCCGTATTCTGGACAGGGTCTTACTAAAACGGTAATTTCTCACTCTCTGTAGCTTTGATTTTAATTCCGTTTGTTGGTATGGAAAGCTAACTCAATTCCGATCGTTTGGAGACCAATTTCATGAATTTTGGCCCAGTAACAAAGTCTGTACGAATTTTTGAAGTTGGATGTTCATCACAGGATTTTTACAGAATTCGTAATGGAAACAGGACCTCTGGTAAAACAGTCATTACTCTCTCCTCGTAACTTTGTTTGGAACGATTCCTATTTATATGAAAAGCTAACGAAATTCCCTTCGATTTGAGTACCAATTTCATAGGTTTTAATTTGGTAATGAGGTCTGGAGATGTGTTCAAAGATGGGGTTTTGAGGCTGAGAGTTTAACCGCGGGTTCTACATGATTCAAGTCCTATCATCAGCACTGTGTGTTCATCAAATGAAGTGGGTTCTTAGGCTAGTTTAGTTGGAATTTCCTTAATTTATGAATTTGCATGTTAACTTAAGAAATTAGGAATTAATTGTGTGAGGAGAATTAGCTCCCAAATTCTCTTCTATTCTGTTAAATATTGATTATATTATATATCTGCACTTTCTCAGAGTTTGATTGTAGGTGATACCTTTGAAAAATGTTGAAATTCATAAAACAGAGTCATTTCTGCCTTAACTCGCCATAGCGAGTTGCTAGCGAGCACTCATGGCGAGCTCAAGGTTCTGGGCTGAAGAACTTCGCCATGGCGAGCTCTAGCTCGCCTAGCGAGTTGTTTAGGTCAGTACCTGTAAGTTCGCCATGGCGAGCTTGTTAACTCGCCGTAACGAGCTAACCCAGAATTGCCTCACTTTTTCTGTTTTTAAAATGAATGATCACTCGTTTTATATTATTACCTGAGAAAGATAAATTGCAGTTGTATAATGTATTTAATATTGTACGGGAAGTCAGGCACAATTCTGAAATTAGGGATAACTTAGAATTAAGTTGTATGCTCCCCGGATTTGGGATTTATTGGTAGCATGTTAAGAACTTAGTGATCAGTCGATTAATTACATGAACATGTTATCAGTGTGGACTTCGTTTTAGATGTTCCATTAGAAAATTTATGTGAGCTTTATGCCGGAGCGCTTTCTGCTGGCGGATAAGGCGAACCCCTAAGACGTGCTCACCTTAGAGGGTTTGCGGTTTAAAATGAACAAGATAAACTTTGTGATACACCTTTATTTTATTGCCTATAATAATTATGCTATGGATATAGATTATGATATGACTGATTAGGAGCCCCGGCTTTGGCCTAGGAGGGTTGTAGAATTCACTGGGACGAAGTGACTGTCTCACCCCACTCCCTTTTTGATATAGGTAAGACAAGTTATTTCGGAGCAGGGACCAGGATGGACCTGACGATTGGAGCTGTGCTTGGATTGTTAGCTTAGAAGACTTAGTCTTCTTCCTTGTTTTTATTTAGCTTGTTGTTCTGTTGCAGTTTCTTTTCCGCTGTCTGTATCGAATAATCATTTCTATTTAATGATAATGTATTATTCAGCTATAATTCTTTTAATTAATGTACTCAGATTCCAGTTTTAATGTTCCGACTAAATATTCTAGATATTTTAGTTGGGGCGTTACAATTGGTATCAGAGCAGGTCGATCCAGTATCGGACCGTGCCATGAGTCATTACAATTCCTTCCTAAGAAGTACGGACCCTTTTGAGTCTGGACTGTTTACGCTGAAACCATCACATGCTGAGTCTGATCAGCTCAGTATTGTGCATGGTAGGCAGGGTATTACGGTTGAGAACCGAAGTGGACCACGGTGGTTATGTAAGAAGATCGTAGTAGAGATGCAGTTCAGAAGCAATCGTTGGCGAGAATTCTCTCTAACCAGATGTTAGAGCTGGAATAGTTAGGACTGAAGGAGTAAGTGGCGCAACGCCAACGAGTATACCAAGAGCTAAGATGGATTATTTGGATTAAGACCAATGGTAGTAAGAAATTCTAGAGATGATAAGAGAACAGTTTGATGGAAGTACTAATCGCTCGAAGTAGAATTGTTCATGGAAGAACGTAGGTGTGTAGGTCGTTATAGTATCCAACTGACACCGTGTGTCAAGTAAATTCTCCGGACTTGAGAGTAACCATATCTTCTGGTGAACATGTTTGCAAGAAGCATGTGAAACAAGTAAGGTTTAACCTTTAATAAATCAGGGCTCTTCCTAAGTACTTAACCTTACCTGTCAGCCGTGAGATTCGCCAATGATGTTATATTTGTTCAATACCATACTAGAGAAACCAAGTTAGAGTATTCACCCATAACAACACTCATCTGAGAACTTCCCAGTAGATTATCTTATAGAAAGCCAACTCTTAATGCCTCCCTAAGAATATGTCAGCTTTTCACATCATAACTCGTATTCATACCATACCGCTAGAAGTCAGGATTCGTTTGGCATAACAAATAGAATTTCCTTTTAGCGATACCAGCCTAGGTCAGTTAACTCAGCAAATCATTTGAGATCAACCTTGATTAGAATAACAATTAGGAATCACTTCACAACGCTATTTAGATACCTGACTTAATTCATAAGGCATCATTCGTGATATAGTAGAAACAAGAACTAACCGAATTAGCCCTTGTAAGTAACAACCAATATTTGTACCTTACCACTAGAGGTTGATCAGTATTAGGTGTACCATTTAGGAATTTCACCTTATAAACTTATTACCCATATAGACTTATTAGGTGTAGTTATTCAATTATCTTATCTTGAGCTAGTAACCTAATGCCATTAACTACCCAACCAAGCATATAGAAAAATAGTCGAATTACACCACCCAGGTATTAGCACTCCCTTACCTTCCGGCCTGTCATGTTACCACTTAGAGAATTACTATAGGTCTAGTAAGATAGTCTCAGCCTAACATATTATACTAGAGATCACACCAGACCGCTTGGAACATAACCTCCCCGTAATGACAAGTAGAAACATTTCTTGACCATACTTAGTTACCAGGTAGCCTACTCAACACTATCATGCATTTCCTACATCAGCAGCTTAGTGTCGTGGCTGAGGTAGATACCTTGTGGGAGAAATTAAGTTGAACCACCCGTATTATTAATTTCCTTAGACGCCAGCCCGCTATCATATCATCTAGTACATTATCAATAGGAGCTCGATACCGTAGAGCAGCCTACCTCTTTAAGATCAACCTTAGTGGCGAATCACTAGCATTCAAGCCTCGAACAAATTAGCAAATCAAAAATTATTGTTAAGCGCCTTCAGCTAACTAGATCAATAGTTGAGTACCTATGTAGTTGTTCCGTATCTAAAATAACTAAGTTGGAATTATCCTATACCAACCACTCGACACTTGTACCTGGTAGGAATTTGTCGGAGTTAGTCAGCCTTCATTAAGAATGTCCGTCAATAAAATGAATCGAGCCTAATTCCAGTGGGGCTCAAAATTTCAAATTCGTGACCATACCTTCGGACCTTTTATAAGCTAAGTTCATCGAACCAGATTATGTTGGATAGGGTATCTATTAGCATGGGAACATGAAACGGGTTCACTCCCTAACTTGTCTGCTTATGTTTCAGACAGATAATTCCTTCTCGTGCCTTATCATCTGTCAGTCATGTCTATCATCGGAGTAAATCGAGAGATAAACTTTCCAAATTCCTCGACATCGGTCAGTTAAACTGACATTGTGAGACTTCGCTTATAAGTAATCCTGTTCAATCTTTTCGGCCTTTTCAGTTACATTGTTAGTAACTAAATATAATCCGTGGAATCCAGTTTATCTGGAGAGGACACGTGTAAATTCAGTTCAAGCTCTCACTCATCGTATTGATCTTTTAACTGGTATCACTAGTCATTTATCCGCCGAACTATTCAGTTCAGTGTCAGTATCAGATAATCATATAGGTCTTCGTGCACCTGAACGATCCCTCATTAATTCAATTGTGTTGTTTAATCTTTCGGAGTCTTATCAGCTAAATTCCAGTTAAGTTTCAGATCCTTCTAGTTACGTAGAAATAAGAGATAATGGAAATATTAGTATCCAGATACCTCATCAAAACTATTCCCTGGATTCGGGCTTGAATTATTTCATTCTCAGTCGATTGTCCAGTTCCTCTGTACATTATCAACGATAGATTTAGATCATCATTAATCAAATTTCCCGTGAAGAGTCAAAGGATTTCCTTGTTGCGAATCCAATTCATACCCTGGCACATTGACTATTTTAGACAAGGGATTTAAATCTATTCACTGTGTTGAATGTGCAAACCTACCATATTCAAGTAGCCAACATTAGAATCCGATCACGTTAGCCAGATCCCTTCACTTCAGCCTATCAGCAAATTATCCAACCAGTCTAACCGTATCCTTAAAGGAAGATTCGAACCTCAGTTCTTCGACATGTTAAATGTACTACTCGATCACAGTATTGTGCTAGGATGGATTAAAATAGTAGGTGAAGAATTATATAGTACTATGGAATCGGTTGCAGATGAGTTTGACTCATTGGCGAAAGGATCTATAGTGTTTAAGCGTTTCTCACTCGTTTTATATTTTGATCTATCCTGGAGTATTTAAACGACACATCTGGGACAGTGGTACGTGTGACGTGTCACGAGCTGCAGCGTTCGGAATTGAGAAAAACCCTGAAGAGAAAGATTTTGGATTATCATTATCAATACTCAAGCTTATCCCATCCAGCTATTCATATAGCGGCAACCAGGCCAGATACCGATCTAATAAGTTCGAAGAATAACGACGTTATTAACCATAGTAGAGATCAGTAAGGCAAGAAGTTAAACAGAATCAATTCTCGAACAACATCAGCAGAGTGAGTAATAGTACTGATGAAGCAACTAAGTTACCACAAGTGGATTACATTGTAAAGAGGAAATGTGGTGAAGAGATAGTGAAGGTAGAAGTTAAGTTGGAAGAAGGAAGAGTTAGCGTGTCATTGTATTCAGAAATTTTGGAATAAGGCCGTGATGACGCAGATAAAAGGGATGACCATAAGTAATCGAATCAGAGTGTGCAGCGCGAGGTCAGACGAGAATATAGTTAGATGACCAGTTTGGACGAATCACCCTTTGAAAGAGGAAAGTTTTATTCCAAGAAATCGATTATGAATGACCACAAGGTGATTGGCTCGACCAGAAACTGTGTGTCATGACCAGTGGAGAGGTGGAACCTGGGAATTTGGACACATATATTGACAATTTACCCTGATGATGAAGGAAGAAGATTTGAATTTCGAGGACGAAATTTCTTTAAGGAGGGTAGAATGTAACATCCCGACTCTAATTAATAGAAGAATATTAATTAAAGAAAAAAATTATTGGAGGCTAATTGTAAACAAGTGAATAAAAAGGGAGCTAAGAGAAGGGCATACTTGGAATTGGCTAAATGAGACTACATGTATGTATATAAAATCACATACAACCATTCCACCAATTTTACTCTCTCTTTGCATAGACAAACAGAACAACAACTCTCCTCACTTCTCCTTCTCTCTCTCTCACGCCTATCATCAACAACAAGGCTTTCTTTATTCTCCTTCCCTCACAAAAACGTGAATCACCACCACTCCATAGATAAAATACCAAGCTTTCCTTCACTCTAGCAATGAACAAACAACAAGTTCTTCACCTTGTTCTTGTTCCTCTTCACGCAAACATCATCATCACACCAAAAACCCTTTTTCTCTTTGATTTAAATTCCATGAAATAAGCCCAAGTTCAGTTCTTCAATCCACACTTGCATGCACAGGAAATTCATTCAAAGATCAAGCTTATGGATTTGTAAGGAAACAATTTCTCTTCTTTTTCCAAAAACCATCGTGACCCACTTTTACCACCACATGGACAAGGTGCTATTTTCACTTGTGGACCATTTGCATGTGTTGGTGATAGTCTCTAGTTTCATAGTCTGCATCAGAAAGTTAATTACTTGGAGAGTAAGGACTTGATTTGGGAATTTGGAAGGAAATAAAAAAAAAAAAAATTGGAGGAATGATGTTTAACCCGTATTCTGGACAGGGTCTTACTAAAACGGTAATTTCTCACTCTCTGTAGCTTTGATTTTAATTCCGTTTGTTGGTATGGAAAGCTAACTCAATTCCGGTCGTTTGGAGACCAATTTCATGAATTTTGGCCCAGTAACAAAGTCTGTACGAATTTTTGAAGTTGGATGTTCATCACAGGATTTTTACAGAATTCGTAATGGAAACAGGACCTCTGGTAAAACAGTCATTACTCTCTCCTCGTAACTTTGTTTGGAACGATTCCTATTCATATGAAAAGCTAACGAAATTCCCTTCGATTTGAGTACCAATTTCATAGGTTTTAATTTGGTAATGAGGTCTGGAGATGTGTTCAAAGATGGGGTTTTGATGCTGAGAGTTTAACCGCGGGTTCTACATGATTCAAGTCCTATCATCAGCACTGTGTGTTCATCAAATGAGGTGGGTTCTTAGGCTAGTTTAGTTAGAATTTCCTTAATTTATGAATTTGCATGTTAACTTAAGAAATTAGGAATTAATTGTGTGAGGAGAATTAGCTCCCAAATTCTCTTCTATTCTGTTAAATATTGATTATATTATATATCTGCACTTTCTCAGAGTTTGATTGTAGGTGATACCTTTGAAAAATGTTGAAATTCGTAAAACAGAGTCATTTCTGCCTTAACTCGCCATGGCGAGTTGCTAGCGAGCACTCATGGCGAGCTCTAGCTCGCCTAGCGAGTTGTTTAGGTCAGTACCTATAAGTTCGCCATGGCGAGCTTGTTAACTCGCCGTAGCGAGTAACCCAGAATTGCCTCACTTTTTCTGTTTTTAAAATGAATGATCACTCGTTTTATATTATTACCTGAGAAAGATAAATTGCAGTTGTATAATGTATTTAATATTGTACGGGAAGTCAGGCACAATTCTGAAATTAGGGATAACTTAGAATTAAGTTGTATGCTCCCCGGATTTGGGATTTATTGGTAGCATGTTAAGAACTTAGTGATCAGTCGATTAATTACATGAACATGTTATCAGTATGGACTTCGTTTTAGATGTTCCATTAGAAAATTTATGTGAGCTTTATGCCGGAGCGCTTTATGCTCGGGGATAAGGCGAACCCCTGAGACGTGCTCACCTTAGAGGGTTTGCGGTTTAAAATGAACAAGATAAACTTTGTGCTACACCTTTATTTTATTGCCTATAATAATTATGCTATGGATATAGATTATGATATGACTGATTAGGAGCCCCGGCTTTGGCCTAGGAGGGTAGTAGAATTCACTGGGACGAAGTGACTGTCTCACCCCACTCCCTTTTTGATATAGGTAAGACAGGTTATTTCGGAGCAGGGACCAGGATGGACCTGACGATTGGAGCTGTGCTTGGATTGTCAGCTTAGAAGACTTAGTCTTCTTCCTTGTTTTTATTTAGCTTGTTGTTCTGTTGCAGTTTCTTTTCCGCTGTCTGTATCGAATAATAATTTCTATTTAATGATAATGTATTATTCAGCTATAATTCTTTTAATTAATGTACTCAGATTCCAGTTTTAATGTTCCGACTAAATATTCTAGATATTTTAGTTGGGGCGTTACTGTTTCAGTCAATTATCTTTTGTTCTTAATGCTTTATACAAAGTAGCTAATTGTATGATGATTATAATTGTTTGTTTACTAAGACATTAGAGGCAAATCAATTGACCTAAGGATAGTTGTTCAATTAACCTTCACTTTAGACATATCAGTTTGTTAATTGAGAATTCAAAGATTAAAGGGCAAAAACCTCAATTGATTATAGGTCATCCTAAGACATTAGGGATTGATAATCAATTGAGAGGATTATGTACCAAGACATTGGACATAATTATTTGATTTAATCGAATCGTGGAACTAAGTTTGTAAGTTGCTAGCATGCATGGAATACCAAGACAATAGTAGTTGGATGAACCGAAAAGATCTAATCGCTTTCTCTCTTGACTTAAGAACCCTAATTTTGCCGTTATTTCTCAAAGAAATTGAAATTCCAAACTATTCCCCCTATTTAATTAATTGCAATTTTTACTCGCGTATGGTCCCGATTACCGTAATTTAGTCACAACAATCTCTGTGGAACGATAAATTTTATACTTACTTTGATACTTTGTAACATCCCACTCTTTCAAATTACCTAATTAATTTTATTAGAGCATTGCCTAATGAATTAGAATTAATTAGAGGTGATTTAATTAAATTAAGTCTTGAGATTTAAGTGTGTAATGTGTAATAGAATGAATTTATTGGGCCTAAATTACACATTAATACACTTAGCTCACACTTATGAATTTAATCACAAGTAATTCAATCTTTCCCACCTACTCAAGCCTCTCTTTCTCATGACTCACTCACTTTCAACCTTAGACGAACACCTCACTTCCTCTTTCTCTCTTGTGATAACACCTCATTTTCTCTTTCACTCTCTTGTCAACACCTCACACAACATGCATGCCACCATACTAATGCCTTGTGACTCAATACCTCAATAACATTCAGCAAAACAGAAACTCAAAATATCAAACTCTCTCATTCTCTCTTTTCTCCTCTCTTGCGCATCAACAACAACATAATCCCAAATTCTCCAAATTCTTCCAACTCAAGTGTTTGATTCCTTTCTTCGTATAATCACCACCAAACTACATAGAATCATTCACATGATACATCACAGCCCATGAATTTTGCAGAATTATCACACTTCAAGCTTCACATGATGCAAACCAACAACAACCCGTGTTTGGAAACATCCTTCACTAAAACGGTAACTATTCTCTGCTCGTAATTCCAATTCGAACGATTCTTTTTCCTGTAGTTAGCTAACTTGATTACACTCATTTTGGCGTTGGTTTCACGCATTTTCGTTGAGAAATGAATTCTGGGCGAATTTTTTAAGTTGGAGGTTCGAATCAGGAAGTGTGTTGAACAGGGCTGCACTAAATCAGTAAGTGCTCTCTCCTCACAACTCTGATTGTGTTGATTCTTTTTTTTCTAGTTAGCTAACTCAATCCCGGTCATTTGGAGACCAATTTCGTGAATTTTAACGCAGTAACGAGTTATGGAGACACGTTTGAAGTTAATGGTCAGAAGCAGATTTTTTCAGAAAATCTGGGTTGGAGTGTGAATGCTGGCTGAGCGAGCTCCAACGTGGCTTAGCGATTAGGACAGGACAAATCCATGGTTTTTCATACAAATCGAGCCTCTCAACGTGTGATCAAGCCCTTATCCAGGTGGGTTCTTAGGCTAGGTAGTTTAGTTTCCCCAAATTTATACATGCATGCAAACTTAAGAAAAATTAGGGAATTTATGTGTGAGAAGAATTAACTCCCAAATTCTTCTCCAAACTGTCGTATTATATATCTAAAATATTATTGCATAGGTTTAATTTGAGGATTGTAGGTGGTTTTTGTGAAAAATGTAAAAAATATGCAAAACAGAGGCATTTTACGCAGAACTCGCTCGGCGAGCTCATGGCGAGCCTTCTAGCGAGTGTTCATATTCTGGGCAGCTGATGAGTGGCCCGGCGAGCAAAGGCTAGCCCGGCGAGCATCTGCTTGCTCGGCGAGCACTTGTTGGCCCGGCGACCTTGACTCAGCCCAGAATATGATTACTCGCCATGGCGAGCTGGATTACTCGATGTAGCTAGTTAGGCCTAACTGACTCTAATTTTTAATGTTTTCTAAAATTATACACTCGTTTTAGATCCTCGAATTAAATTGATATTTCTTGCAATAATATAATTAATATAAAATATGTATAGTTTGTAATCACGATGCAATCATAGGGTATGACCTAGGAATTTAGAAATGATGTATGCTCCCCGGGCTTGGGATAATTATGGTAGTATGTAACTCAATTTAGTATCAGTCAATCATGTGCGGTTTAGTATGCTGCTTATGGGCTTCCAATGGAACAACCCATTAGGAAAATGATTGTGAGCTTAATGCCGTGATCGAATCGATTGACGGACATGGCGGGCCTTCGAGACATGCTCACCTCGAAGTGTCTTAGCGAAATAAAATTAATAAGACGTTTTCTGTGATACATTTTATTTATGCTTATGATTATGATTATGAATATGCTAGTATATCACTTATGGACTGATTTAGGTACCCGGCTTAGTAGCCATTAGTAGGGTAATAGGACCCACTAAGACTTAGTAGTCTCACCCCACTCCATTTATTTATTTTTAGGTAGACAAGTTATTTCGGAGCAGGGACCAGGATGGACTTGACGATTGGAGCTGTGCTTGGATTGTCAGCTTAGAAGACTTAGTCTTCTTCCTTGTTTTTATTTAGCTTGTTGTTCTGTTGTAGTCTCTTTTCAGCTGTCTGTATCGAATATTCATTATTATCTTAATGATAGTGTATTATTCAGCTATATTTCTTTTAAATAATGTACTCAGATTCCAGTTTTTAATGCTTCGACTAAATATTCTAGATATTTTTAGTTGGGGCGTTACACACTTCATCTGGTGGGAAGAGAGAGCTTCTTGTTATTGGACTCTTAAGAAAACATGATCCCCTTCATTGAATTCTATACTCTTCCTTTTCTTATCATAATAGCTTTTTTGTCTACTTTGAGATACTCTCATCTTCTCTTGTATCATTTTGATGTTATCCGTAGTTTGTTGAACTATTTCCAGTCCTAGCACAACACTTTCTCCCCCTTCATGCCAACACAATGGAGTTCGACATCTTCTATCATACAAAGCTTCAAAAGGTGTCATGAGCCACGAATACATAGCACGAGTTCCTAGCATCCGAGAAGTCAAGATCTGATCCATGAAATGAGCAAACCGGTTGTCTATCTGTTAATGGACTTGTGTTAACAGTTCCAGATTGATGTGGACGCCTTGAAAATCTAAATAGTTTACATTTGTGCTTACTTGCAAAAGCTTAACACTTCGAGAGTCTAAAGTGTAAGCTCATCCTACATTATGTGTTGTTAACTTTGATTGAAAAAAATATTTAGATAAGGCAACTAGAAGTCTATTGGTTAGTAGTACTTTGAGCAAAAAAGTCTTGGACTAGGTTTCTAAGCAAGGACTCTTGGACTTGGTGTCTAAACCATTGTAATCTTGGTGATTATAATATTAAACCTTCTTAATGATGGAATTGGACGAAACTCTAGTTAACGGGTGAACCAATATAAATTCTTGTGTGTTTTCTTGTCTTGCATTTATCCTTCTATTTACTTTGTCTTGCTTACTCATTGTTGTATCTTAAAGGCAAGAAGTGTGTAATTGAAGGAGAACATTTTTATTTGGCCATGTTTAAGTAATGTCATGAACTATAATGATGAAAGCAAGTTGTCTAGATTGTCAATACTTCAAAAATGATTTTTTTGTGTCAATACTAGAAGCGAGGCACTCTCTGTTTGTCCTCGCTATGCCTTGTTGCTTCTCGCTAGTAGCGACGAACCTTCGGACATGTTTCGCTACTTCTCGCTAGGGCTAGCTTAGCGAGGGTGCCTGAACCCAATTTTCTTATAAGTTTAATTAGATGAAATGTATGCTTGTAACATGCTTGGATTATGATCTTGTAACATCATATATGATTGGATTGTATTACTTAAATGATGAATCGACTTGTAATGTTAAGTATGTTGCTAAACCATGATGAATTATGATAATGATATGCTTATGTTTGCATGATGGTTTGAAGCGATTAATTAATGTGATTTAATTAATTGAAGAGATGTACTTTTAATAAAGTTATTGAGGTATATAGATTGTGATATCCTTATGGGATGAGATGATTAGACCATATGTTTGGCAATTTTACATACATGCATTCATTTATGTATGATGAGCATATACTTAGATGAGCCCTAAAATATAATTGGAATACGTTTTCCAATAACTTGATGATGAGGTACCGCATGCATTTAGTAAAGAATGTTATGGAGCATTACATGAACGTGACATTAGTTTGCATTAGGAGATGAAGGTGAACATTTATGTGAACTAATTTGTGCTAGACATCATTGTTGAACTTTGATTGTTTTGTGTAGATGTGTATACTTGATCTTTGGTACTCGAATTGTATATTATATTTATATCTTAATGTATAGTTTTGTATCTTATCTTGAGAAATATTGTAGTTCTCTTATTACTTATTATGTAAATGTACAGTATTCGATATACTTGCACTTATTTCGGAATTTCTTACTAACTCTCTATTTTGTATAATTTTTGGACCTTTGGGGTTCAGAGGTGCAGAGTGTGGACTTAGCATATGTGGAGTAGCTTGCTTGAGCTTTTAGCTACTAGTGGTTAGGGCTGAGCATAATTTATTTACCCGCCCGAAACCTGATAAAACCACTAGTGATGTAATGCAGCGGGTCAGATTATAACGGTTTACGGGTTGGCAATTGCAAATTTTCGATCTTTCACGAGTGTTGATGGGCGGGTGCGGTTTCTAAAATTAACTTGGTAGAAACTCAGTCCCGACTTAATAGTGATAGTAACTTGTTCAATGACAATTTTTTAATATAAAAAAAGAAAATGACAGGAAAAAGCAAACCTATGCTACTTTCTTTGGACTTGGCACTCTGACACACATTTACTATTTTCTTTGTTTCTCTTACATGTTATCAACTTTAAAGTTGCAGATGCCTTGGCTGCTCTGGGATGCCAGCAAGATGCCTTTACTTTGTTTGATGCACCTCCGCTAGGAGTTGATCAATTGTGTTCCTTTGATTCTTCGGGAGTTGGTACTCCCCGCATTATCTCTTTGTAATTCTTTTTTGGGCTTAGCCCCTTCCCAATGCAAAAAAAAAAAAAAAAAGTAGTAACCTTTTTTCTTTATTTTTTTAAAATTTTTTTGCTTAAAATATTTCAGTTAAGACCATATCCAACCTAGCACCTTATTTTTCTTCCTTCTCAATTCTCAGCCTCTTCTAATTTATTACCCTTATTAATTTCTAAGCTTATCTCCCAACTTTTTTCTTCTCCATTAATAATTTTTCAACTTCTCCAATTTCTTGCTTTGTACAAGGCTAAAAGCCTTTTGTGTTTCACTGTAAAAGAATTTTTTTGAGTTTGTTGTTTTGTGACCTAGCTCAAAATCGACGATGAAGACATCTTGCTTTGTACAATGCAGTGTTGTTTGGTGCAAACGAAGAAGGCCAAACACCAAAGAGTAGACTTTTAGATTTGTCACCCTTTTTTCTTTTTTCTATTGTGAAAGTTTGTATTCATGATTGACTATTTTTATTCTTTCATTTTCATAGTAATTTTGTTTTAAACGAGTTGTCTTTGCTTCTTTTCTACTATGAAAAAATATTTTTCTATCCCATTTCCAAAACCGTGTGTACCCACCCGCAACATCCGCTAAACTGATGAACCCGCACCCGACAAAACCGATGATTTAAATGGCCGGGAATGGTTTAGATTTTTTCTTATTTGTTTATGGTTGATTTGGGGTTTTTGGGCCCGAATCCGACCCTAACCGACCCGTGCTCAGCCCCACTAGTGGTAAGGAGACAAGCATTATGCTTCTCATAGTTGGATCTTATGTAACTGGCTTGTAATAAGTTAGAATGCTCTGATATTTATAACATCAAGTCGGATAGACATTTTATTTCCTTATTCGATGTATTGAGCATGAATCTTTTATATTCCTATGACCTTGTTTTATGTTATATCCATGACTTGTCGATATGGATAATTTGATATATTATTGAACTATGTTTTGGAACTCATAGTCTATGCATGTTCAATTATGACATATATGTTATGTTCATTTAATTATGTTGTGATGTAATGAAATTACCTATGATGCATGCATGCTTTAATTACATGTATACTTTGATGTTTATTTATATAATTATTGTAAGTTAATAATTATAAGTAAGGGTTAGGGTGTTACATGGAACATCCTCAACTTTTTGGTTGTTATTGTTAACACATGAACCTTCTCTTCTCGTTTCTATTTAATTTTGTCTAATAGCAATTAATCTTATGTATTTTTTTGGGGAACAAGATGAGTAACCGAAACGGGTGCTACCAAGCTTGATACTGGAACTAAGTATATGGGACTTTTTTGGACACAAATGGGACTGTTATATGCTGCTGAAATGGTTGGTGATAATAATTGAAAAACAAGTAGGTCCATTATTATATCTTTATTTTCGACTCAAGTGGAAACCTGTTGAAGGTTTCAGCTTGAAGATGGGACAAAATTTTACAAGAAAAGTTTGTTTACTTTATTTAATTAGAAGATAAGATTTTGGATGTAATATTTAAATTGATGTAATTTTATGTTTAATCTTTTAATTAAAAAAAGAGTCTATATTCAATTTGTCCGCCATTTTATTTCTTTTTCTTTCACTTCAGTTTTAGTTTTTATGTTTGGTAGAATAAATAAATACGCAATTATACGAAAAATAGATTAAATATGCAAAATACTAATAAATTAATTATACATTAACCAACAACAAAAAACATTATCCATACAAAATGTATTAATTCTCCAACAACAAAAATAATCCAAATATTATTGCAGGCACACAGCATCACTACATAGATGAACCCTTTTACTCATCCGATAATGATTAAAGAAATGTGTACTCCTCTTAATCTGCTGCAGAGCATTGTAAGGACAGGAGTCATGTGGTATATCTTAGCTAGCCATCAAAGACGTTATCAATTGTCAAATGTCGAGCATGCTGGTAACCAAAGTTGTCGTCCTCTAACCGTCAGCCTCCTCATGGATAATAACATCAAGTTGGCCTAGGTGGATCCCTTGGTGGCAATGGTTCAAGATAAGGATGTGAAATCTTCATAAACCATATCATATAATTAGGTGCCATGAGCCACCAATACAGAGCACGAGTTCCTAGCATCCAAGAAGTCAAGATCTAATCCATGAAATGAGCAAATTGGTTGTCTATCTGCTAATGGACTTGTGTTAACAGTAGCAGATTGATGTGGACGCCTTGAAAATCTAAATAATTTACATTTGTGCTTACTTGTAAAAGCTTAACACTTCGAGAGTCTAAAGTGAAGCTCATTCTACATTATGTGATGTTAACTTTGATTGAAAAATGTCTTTAGATAAGGCAACTAGAAGTCTATTGGTTAGTAGTAATGAGCAAAGAAGTCTTGGACGAGGTGTCTGAGCAAGGACTCTTGGACTTGGTGTTTAAGTCATTGTAATCTTGGTGATTATAATTGTAGTTCTTTTGAGATTGGCTGCATCATAAGGCTAAAACAACTTGGTCAGAGTGACTTAACTGAAGCACCAATGCTGAAGTAATTAAGTCTAAACCACTTGTGCATATTGAAGATGTGCAGATGCAACATGTTGAACAAGATGTCCTAGACATCTTGTCACTGGGTTCAGAGCATGCATAGGCAGCATGTCGAACAAGATGTCCCAAGACATGTGGGTAGGACATCTTGACCCAGTTCAGCTTAAAAGATAATGTTTATCCATTAAGCGCGCGTGTTTGTTTTAATTTGAATAAAACGCGAATCTTTTAGTAACAAGCTGAGATTAGGATTAATGATGAAGTTTGTTATTAATCATATGTGTTAGATACGATTGGATTCGTATTTAATTAGTGGATAGAGATTGATTCTTTATCTTTGTGGAGTTTGTTTTAAAACTAATTCTTATTGATGTGCATCTGAAAAATTGAAGATTATCTGAAGACTTGCACGCCTATATAAAGGACTCAACATAGAGCTTAAAACTCAACCCACGATAACTGAAGATTGTGAGTCCAAAGTTTTGTACCCACTGTGCAAAACACTTAGTAGCTCCTCGTATTGTTCTTGATACTTGGTAGCCTTGAGTCGTTGAATGTTGCCATTCAACTTTGTCTTTTAAACTGTAAAGTTTAAAGTTGTTTCGTCACTTGGGATTAGTGATTAGAGGGAGTTGGGTAAGTTCTCATATTCAGGGGGAGTTAGCCCTTGAGTAGAAGATTACTAGGATTAAGAAAAGGCGTACATGCCAAAAGGTGTTTGGTAGTGTTGTAAGACTAAGTAATAATTCGGAGTAGTAGTGTTCACTTCCTGGATTGGTATCCTCCAGAGTAGGGTTGTTTAGCGCCGAACTGGGTTAACAAATTACTGTGTTATTTATTGCTTTTATTTACTTCAGTACTGCAATAAATCGTGATCCTCATAACCAGTTGTCTAGGACATCTGGACTACAGAGACATTGTACCTGACATTGTGTAAGACATATGTCCTGCTAGAGAACAGAATTTCAATTGGCATCAGAGCAGGCACCCTAACCTGCTGGGTGAGCTCCAGGGAGATAAAATCTTGTTCAAGATGGACAGGAATGGAGGATCAATAAACAGACCACCAGTTCTGGATGAATCAAACTATGACTATTGGAAAGCAAGAATGATTGCCTTCATCAAGGCCATGGATCAAAAGGCATGGAGGGCAATTATCACAGGTTGGAATCACCCAATAGTCTCTGCAGAAGATGGTTCTTCAATATTAAAAGGTGAAGGAGATTGGACCCCAGAAGAGGAGACTGAGTCCAATAGCAACTCTAAGGCACTCAATGCTATCTTCAATACTAGAGTTCGAGACATAGCAAACTCATGTTTTGCTCTAGGAGAGAAGATACCTGAGGAGAAACTAGCCAGAAAAATTCTTAGATCACTTCCTAAGAGATTTTCCATGAAGGTAACTGCTATTGAAGAATCACAAGACTTGAGCACGATGAAGGTTGATGAACTCATTGGCTCATTACAAACTTTTGAGATGACATTTAAAGATAGAATTGAAAAGAATATGAAGAATTTGGCATTCAAATCTGAGGAAAGCCAAAGTGAAGATTGTCTATCAGAAGCAGTAGCTCTGTTGACCAAGAAGTTCAACAATTCTGTGAACAGGGTCCGAGCTAATTGGAGGACAAATGTCCCAGACAAGATGTCCAACAACAAGACACAAGGCATCTCGAAAGAAGAGACAAACTCTGAAGAAGAAACAGAAATAAGGTGCTACGAATGTGAAGGCTTTGGGCATATCAGAATACAGTGTCCCAACTTTCTTAGAAAACAGAAGAAGGGGATGGCTGCAATTCTCTCTGACTTTGAGGATGAAAGTGTAGATGAAGACACAAACAATGCATTCTCGAGGATATGCGAAACAAGCAGCAATGATTGCTTCAAAAGCTTCACAGACACTGAAGGCAGTGATAACAATGAAGAACCTCTTCACCCTTCAAGATACACTGCTAAAATATTAGAGCAACATGAAATTATTGAAAGGCTTATCAGGGAGCATAAGGAACAAGCAGCTCTGAGAAGAGAACGCGACTTCTTACAAGCTAAACTCAAGAGCATGACTGGATCTTTGAGTTGTCTAGACTATGACTCTAACTCAGAAGATGAGCTCCCTGAAACTGAGAAAATAGCGGAAGACATGATTGGATTATGATTCGATCATCCTTTCAGAAAGGCTGAATCTGCTCCAGAAAAGGTAACTCCTCCTCTACAGAAACCTAAGGACCAGATGTCAAGCCAAATGTCTCAACATCCTGCTCAACACAACGACAGGGTCATAGACAACATATCTCAGCATTATGTTCAGACCAAGAAGGAGATGTCACACCAAATGTCTCAACATCCTGCCCAACATACTGACAGGATCATAGACCACACATCTCAGCATTGTGTTCAGACCAAGAAAGAGATGTCAAGCCAAATGTCTCAACATCCTGTTCACCACATAGACAGGATCATAGACCACACATCTCAGTACTATGTTCAGACCAAGAAGGAGATGTCAAGTCAAAAGTCTCAACATCTTGTTAAGCACAAAAACAGGATCATAGACAACAAGTGTCTCAACAGTCTGTCCAAACAAAAAGGAAGATGTCAAGCCACATGTCTCAACATTCTGTTCAACACAAGAAGAATGGGAACATAGGTCAGCTTCACAAGCAGCAGAAGAAGCACATACCAAGACCACATCTTAAAAAGCTATACTCCCAAAATAGAAGAGCTTTCAATAGATGTGATCACTGTGGTAGGTTTGGACATGTTATGAAAGAATGCTTCAAAATTCATGGCTATCCTCAAAGATCAAGATCACCAAGGAAGGATGAAAAGAAGATTCTTGCTCAACAAGTAAAGTGCCAGGAGACTCAAATCAAGAAAGTATGGAGGCCAAAAGAAGATTCAAAACTAAAGGCTCATACTTGTATCAGGCTATCCTCATATGAAGACTGGTACTTTGACAGTGGATCTCCAAACACATGACTGGAGATATGAAATATCTTAAGGAATTAAGACCCTACTTCAAAGGAAGTGTTACTTTTGGTGATGGTGCTAAAGGTAGAATCAAAGGTGTAGGCAAGCTAAGAGATCCCAGCTCACCATACCTAGATAAGGTTCTACTAGTTGAAGGACTCACTACAAACTTGATAAGCATTAGTCAACTATGTGAACAAGGACTAGATGTGTACTTCAACAACTCTGAGTGCATTATTGCTAATAATCAGAAGGTAATGATGAAAGGTGTCAAGGCAAAGGACAAATGCTATAAGTCGACTCCTCCCAACAATAGTGCAAAAATAGCTTGCTTGACAGTCAAGGAAGAGAATGACCAGATGTTCTACCAGATGTCCCAACATCTGTACACTCGTCAGGAAGTTGAATCACTTCAACCTGAACGTGGGAAAGGAACTCTAGAGTTCCACACGTCCAAAAACGTGTAGAACATTAAGTGACGGGGTGGCGTGCAGAAAGATTATAACGTTAATCATCATTACTTCTGCACAATAAACAAGGTAACATACTACCTAGTTACGTCTATAAAAAGCCACCTAGATCATCACTTGTGCTATCACACACGCTTCAACATCTGGTACGACATCCTTCAAAAACCTCTCAAAAGAAATTTTCTTCAACGAAAATCTGAACAACATGAGTCAAGAAATCACAATGAGCACCAATAACCAAGAAATCAACAAAGGCGAAGGACCTAGTAATCCAGCTAGGGTTTCAGGCTCAACTGTCAATCAACAAGAGGTTGATCTTGACAAATTGGTTATTCCCAGAGGAAGAAGAACTACGACAGGGAAGAGGAGAAGCAACACATTGGTCGGACCCTTCACTAATTCAACATTCAGTGAAGAAACCAAAGAAGCATCTCCGCTAAAAACTCAATCGTCACCAAAGAGGGGTGAAGAACAAAATCCTGAAGAATCATCTCTGAAAGAGGCTACTCAAAACCAGAACTTTGAGCCTCAAACAGAGAAAGAGAAGAATAGTGAATAAGATGTCATGACATCCGACCCCAACATCAAGGATGTCGCAACAAATGTCTCAACATCAAGAGATGCCACATCTGAGGAACATCCAATGGAAGAAGATCCAAAGGATGCACAGAAGAAACTCGCCTCAGAAGATGAAGAAGAAGGTTCACAATCTCTTGAAGTCATAGAGATTGATGAAGAAACAGAGAGCGAAGAAGTTGCTCCAAGAAGAACTCAATCAGTGGCTGATAGAGTGAAAAGAAGCATAGGGAAGAAGGTGGAGATTCCCAAGTCATTCTTGGAAGAAAGCTCTCAGAAAAGGAAGAGGAAGCCAGAGTCCTCAAGTGAGTTTGAACCTGATGTCGAAGACGATGTCCCAGACATCATGTCAAAGAAGAGAAAAGTTGCATCCTCAACATCCTTCCACACTGAAGGTAATGAACAAAGGTGGAGGATAGTCAGTCAGAGGAGGATTGCTACTGAGAGGGAATTAAGCACTGAAGCTCTCTCCTACAAAGAGATTATCACCCTTCTTGAAGAAGCAAAAGTCATGAAGACGGTGATGGGGGTTGGCAAGTGCTATGAAAGGCTGGTAAGAGAGTTCGTGGTCAACTTGTCAAAAGAATGCGCTGAAGAGGAAATTGATGGTTATCACAAGGTGCATATGAGAGGAAAATCCATTGACTTCTCTCCAACTGTGATTAACAAGTTCCTGGAAAGAAGCACAAAATCTAAAAGCAAGAAAATCCCTTCAATGGACAAAATTGCTGAAGAAATCACCTTAGGGCAAGCTGAACATTGGCCCAAGAAAGGACAACTTCCAACGTCCAAGCTGACTGTCAAGTACGCAATACTCAACAGGATTGGCACGGCAAATTGGGTCCCAACCAATCACAGCTCAGGTATAACTCCAACATTGGCCAAACTCATCTACCTCATAGGAAAAGGGAAGAAGGTAGATTTTGGGAAACATGTGTTCGAACAAACAATGAAACATGTAGAGACCACCACAACAAAGCTACCAATAGCCTTTCCCTGCTTGATTGATAAGCTCTTTGGCAAGTAGAATCTTCTCTTGCTTTACGGATGAATAATAGCAAGCTTTAAAAAATTAAAAACTAAAAAGCTATGCTAAAATAAGTGTGTCCAGAGCATAATTTAAATGCTCAATATGAACCTCTAAGAAGTCTAGTGAGTCTTGATCACTCTGATTAAGTACTTTCCGCTACAACTCAAGACTTTGGTTCACTAAGTCACTAGGTATCTCATCCCTGGACTTAGAAAATTCATTGTAATGAATCATATGAAGACAAGACTAAGACTGTCTCATACTAGAAAAGGTTCATCACACATTCAAGATTAAAGAAGTCCTGAATAATGAAGACACACAAGATTCTGAAGATCAAAGACATTGAAGACCTGAAGATTTCAGAATTGAAGATTGCATCAATAGAGATCAATTTGAGGATTGAAGAATTTGAAGATTGAAGACTGAAGAGTGCACATTCAACAAAGTGGTTTGTGGTTGTTTTAGCCATAATTTGCCAAAGGGGGAGATTGTAGTTCTTCTGAGATTGGCTGCATCATAAGGCTAAAACAACTTGGTCAGAGTGACTTAACTGAAGCACCAATGCTGAAGTAATTAAGTCTAAACCACTTGTGCATATTGAAGATGTGCAGATGCAACATGTTGAACAAGATGTCCTAGACATCTTGTCACTGGGTTCAGAGCATGCATAGGCAGCATGTCGAACAAGATGTCCCAAGACATGTGGGTAGGACATCTTGACCCAGTTCAGCTTAAAAGATAATGCTTATCCATTAAGCGCGCGTGTTTGTTTTAATTTGAATAAAACGCGAATCTTTTAGTAACAAGCTGAGATTAGGATTAATGATGAAGTTTGTTATTAATCCTATGTGTTAGATACGATTGGATTCGTATTTAATTAGTGAATAGAGATTGATTCTTTATCTTTGTGGAGTTTGTTTTAAAACTAATTCTTATTGATGTGCATCTGAAAAATTGAAGATTATTTGAAGACTTGCACGCTATAAAGGACTCAACATAGAGCTTAAAACTAAACCCACAATAACTGAAGATTGTGAGTCCAAAGTTTTGTACCCACTGTGCAAAACACTCAGTAGCTCCCCGTATTGTTCTTGATACTTGGTAGCCTTGAGTCGTTGAATGTTGCCATTCAACTTTGTCTTTTAAACTGTAAAGTTTAAAGTTGTTTCGTCACTTGGGATTAGTGATTAGAGGGAGTTGGGTAGGTTCTCATATTCAGGGGGAGTTAGCCCTTGAGTAGAAGATTACTAGGATTAAGAAAAGGCGTACATGCCAAAAGGTGTTTGGTAGTGTTGTAAGACTAAGTAATAATTCGGAGTAGTAGTGTTCACTTCCTGGATTGGTATCCTCCAGAGTATGGCTGTTTAGCGCCAAACTGGGTTAACAAATTACTGGTGTTATTTATTGCTTTTATTTACTTCAATACTGCAATAAATCGTGATCCTCATAACCAGTTGTCTAGGACAACTAGACTACAGACACATTGTCCCAGACATTGTGTAAGACATCTGTCCTACCAGAGAACAGAATTTCAATAATATTAAACCTTCTTAATGATGGAATTGGACGAAACTCTAGTTAACGGGTGAACCAATATAAATTCTTGTGTGTTTTCTTGTATTGCATTTATCCTTCTATTTACTTTGTCTTGCTTACTCATTGTTGTATCTTAAAGCAGGGACGAATTTACCTTGGTTCAAATGGGGGCAGCTGACCCCACACCATAAATAATTTTTTAACTAATAATTACATATATTAAGGTTATGCCCCCACATATAATAGTGTTGTGTAGTCATACAAACCCACTATTGGACACTTCAACAAACTAAACTAGTTCATTTGGTCAAAAAAGAAAAACTAATAGTATATTATTAAAATATTGTTACTACTATGTGTATTTAGAAAAGCAAAGACCTAGAATCATGAACCGAAATGTCTAAAAAATTTAAGAGAAATAATATAAATCAACTTATTAATGCTAATTTTTTTCGAGCTCCAATTTTTTTGCTTATACTAATCACTAGACTACTAATAAAAATTATTAGTATTTATAATAAATTATCATGCCCCCACTACTGAAAAATTATGGATCCGTCCCTGTCTTAAAGGCAAGAAGTGAGTAATTGAAGTGAGTAACTACTTCGTTTTATTTTTAGGAAAGGATCTGATAACAACTGTTTAACCACCCGTTATATTTAGGCAAATGTCACTTATTCTTCTTCTTTTTTTTAAAGTTAAGTAGTCTAATAAATAGAAACTCTATCCTTAAAGGTGAATAAATGAAGTTTTTGGATTTCAAACCCACCCACCGCATACAAAATACGAAATTCCAATCAATTGAGTTAAGCTCAAGAAAACGACTCATCTTTATCAGATATCCCAGTGACTAGAAATTTCACCCTTAAAGTAGATAAGTGAGGTGTTCGGAGTTCGAACTCCAACTCTTGCATATAAAAATGTAATGTCCTTACCAACCGAGTTAAGCTCACATGGACTTCATTCTATTAGTATTACGAAAATATCTAACTTTTTGATAATTCGACCAACAATAATATAATTAAAGTGAGGCTTAAACTATTAAATAAACCTTCATAAATTAGATCTTTGATTACTATTTTTAATGCCATGAGATATAAAGAATAACAAATGTTTAACCATCCGTTATATTTAGACAAATGTCAACGAGTTGAAACCCTTGACATAAATTAAATATTGTATGTTGAATAGTTGAAAAGTTTAAATTTTAATTATTTTTTTAACAATTTTTTTTTTCTTCTTTTAGTTCATTAATAACAAATGTCCTAATTTTTATGATTAAGACTAATTGATAAAAAAAAACTAAATTTATATGAAAATTATTTTGAAAAATAGTATAACTTTTAAGTATAAAATATGATACCATCTAAATGAATAATTTCCCGTAGAATCCAATTGTAAAATAATCTCACAATTACTGAAGGTAATCAAAAAATAATTTTTTAAAGAAAGGATAATGCTTGATGGTGCAAATATATTATTAGCAACAAAAATGGATGAAATAGCTATTCTTCATTTTCAATACCAATTATTCTTATATTCCTATCAAATGGCATCCTTATATTATTTTCTCTTTTTAAAATAAGAATATTTTCATAACTCAACCTATGAAAGATTATCGCCACCACTGCATTGAAGCTCGTCTCAACAATCAAACCCACACAAGTTTTGGAGCCCGTAACGACAAGAGCTGGAGTCCCCCACCCGGGAACTATCATAAGCTCAACGTGGATGCTCATCTGAAATGGTGATGGGAGTTGGGGTTATGGTTTGGTCTTGCGGAGGGAGGATGGCCGCTGCGTCGGAGCGGCAACCCGTGTCTGTATAGGGGATAACGACGTAGCAATGGCGAAAGTGACCGATCTCTTTGAAGCTCTACATTTTCTGCAGGATCATCACCTTAACAACACGGTGATTGAGATGGATGCTGCAGTCACAGTCAATGCAATTCACCATAAGGTTTTTTCCATATCGAATTGGGGGAAAATTGTCCAACGCTGTTCTAGGGTTCTTGGAAATTTAGTCAATATTTCTAGGAAGTGGATCTGCAAAGAGGGTAACTAGATGGCTCATAATTTAGCCCAATGGGCCCTTAGTGAACCCAATATGTCTTGGACCAATAACTATCCTGTTTGTATATTAGCCCATATCCAAAAAGATATGGGAATTGTTCCTTAGTTGTTCATCAATAATATTTTCTAGGTTTCAAAAAAAATAACTCAACCTATGAATCCTGTCATTTTTATTTTTTAACTTATCAAGTATTTTATGACATTTTTATTTTTATATTTTTACGAAATTTGATGAATTCAAAATTGCAATGTAACAAGTTTGAATAGATTCACCTTACAAGATTTAAAAATAAATCGAACTTTTGATAAATAATTTTTAAAATAGTATAAACGTAGTAACATACCAGGGAGGGATGATGAAGGTTTCTCTCCCCACCCCCCGTCGTTTTTTTTACCCCCCAGAAATCCAATTTTACCCTTGATTTTACCCTCGAAAACTTCGGTAGACACGTACCGAAGTTTGTCGATATTGAAAAATAGGTGTTTTACATCGTTGAAAACTTCGGTACGCGTGTACCGAAGTTTTTTTTAAGGTTAAAAATGGAAACTCATAGGGTGAAAAAGAATGACGGGGGGTGGGGAGAGAAACCTTCCCAGGGAGGTGCGGATAGAAACCGGGTCAACCCAAATGAATAGCCCATTGGATCAATCAATACTAAATTAACAGGTTCTGAAGTTATATACAACAAACCTTTCTTTCACTCGGAAACCCTAACCCCTTCTCGGTTTTGCGCTGCGCTTCAGTGTCCCCCTTCAGACAGAGAAATGGGTAATCCTTCTCTTCTCTCAGATTCATTCTTCCATTTTTCTATGTATTCGATTTTGTATTGTTGTTGATGTTGTTTTTATGATATTATAATAGGTGCTTACAAATACGTTTCTGAGCTATGGCGCAAGAAACAATCAGATGTGATGAGATTCATGCAGCGTGTGAGGTGCTGGGAGTATCGTCAGCAATCTTCCATTGTTCGTCTCACAAGGCCTACCCGTCCTGACAAAGCTCGCCGTATGGGTTACAAGGCCAAACAGGTCCAATATTCAATTAATCATTTTATATTATTGTTGTTTCAGATTAGTGTGTTTTTAATATTCTTTATAATCTCTAGGGTTTTAAACAATTAGTGAGTTTTGCATTCAATAATTTAGGGATTATTTTAGATTTTTTTTATTAAGTAGAAGTACAAGCTAGATTGTGTTTACTTTTTTAAAAATTTAATTAATCTCTATAAGATGTTTTTTTAGTGTGAAAATGGTGAAAAAACAAATTGTTAAACCATCTCAATGTGCTGTGATTTATAATTTCCCAAACATGCTTATGTATGAATTTGATTCCAAGCACATTTGTTTATTCTGTTAAGTAAGTAAACTCTTACTTAAATAGACTTAGTCATGTAATGTTTGGTTTATTGTTAAGTAAACTCTTGCATAAATGAACTTTTTTTCAAATTTGTGCCTTTGGTTATTAATTAATAGTTATTCACGTTAAACTTATTATAATTTATCTTGCTCTATTTGGTATGATGTGAACTTACTGGGGATCTGTATTTGTTATATCATTTCAGGGATATGTTGTTTACCGTGTTCGCGTCCGTAGAGGTGGCAGAAAGAGGCCAGTTTCCAAGGGTATTGTTTATGGTAAACCAACAAACCAGGGAGTTACCCAACTCAAGTTTCAGAGGAGCAAGAGGTCAGTTGCTGAGGAGCGTGCTGGACGTAAGCTTGGTGGACTCAGGGTTCTCAACTCATACTGGGTCAATGAGGTTAGTTTTTTGTGTACTTATTGCGAGTTAAACTTGTTCTTTATAAGTTTGATGGTCTAACCCTTATAATTTTTTGTATTGCAGGATTCCACATTCAAATATTTTGAGGTCATTTTGGTTGATGTTGCCCACAGTGCTATAAGAAATGACCCAAGAATCAACTGGCTCAACAATCCTGTCCACAAACACAGGGAACTTCGTGGCCTCACTTCTGCTGGGAAAGAAAACAGAGGATTGAGAGGCAAGGGACATCGTCACCACAAAGCCCGTCCATCCCGCAGGGCCAACTGGAAGAGAAACAACACCCTTTCTCTTCGTCGTTACCGTTAATTTTGCTGCTGTTATTTTGTGTTTCTTCATTGCTGGATATTTTGCTTGCATTATATTTTGACTTTGGAAAATTAAATTGTCAGTTTTTTGTATTGTGGGCTTGCCCAGAAACTCAGTTAGTCCTTAATATGATCTTTGTTGGAGAGATTAATGACAATATTTTAGTTTATCTATCTTTGCTTTATGCTTTATTATTTTATAATCACTAATGTTGCATATTAAGACAGTTTTTTATTTGCTTTTGGGGTTGACATGGCTTCATTCATTTTATGCATGCAATGAGACACTATATGCTCATTTGGCTGTTTTCTTAATGGCATCATTTGTACAATTCATATAGATTTTATGGTTTTGCGGTGTGTTGGCCGTAATATGATGGTTTGCTTACCAGTCGAGCTTCAAGATGATAACTTTGATTTAATGATGGCTGTGCAGATTTGTTTAGCATTATTTGATGATTTTAGAAATTAAGTAAAATCCATTTATTTGTTTGAAGTTTTGTATCAGGATAGATGTTTTCAAATTCTTTTAAGATTTTGCTGGCTGGGATGAGATTATTAGCACTGCTGTATTCGTCGGGCTTAGTCCATCAGAGTCTAATTATTAGAATTTAAATTCACCTTTAAACGTTAGAGCGGTTCTTGCAACAAAAATTTACTTGAGATTATTAGCTCTGTTGTGTTCGTAGAACTATTACAAGTCATGATACTTGCGAAAGATAAAGTGTAAAGAAGAAAGGTAAAGTGTTGAAATGTTTCAGAGCAACAATGTATGATCTTGTTTAAAATGGCTAAACCATCCATGATACAAATTCTGTAGATATCATTCCATACTGCAAATGAAGATTTTGAACCCGAAAATTAAATTTGGCATTTTAACATATCTGGAAAAGGTACAACTTCGATCCAATAATAGCACGAACAAATACCGCAAATCTTATCAAATTGATATTAAAAAATAAAAACCAATTTTGATTGCCTTTTACAGATATCCCGACTTCAAGGTTAGTAATTTTTTCACACTTGATTCATGTGTACATCATTAGCAATGTTAAATAATTTTGTGCATATGTAGTGCAGAAGGACAATAATAAGATGGTAAGATCATCTTAGCTTATTGACATCGAGCTGCACAATTTAGGGTAAGCTTTCTTTCTAATTTATGATGTGGTGATCAAATTTCTTCATAATTACAAAATACTCCATGTCTGCTCAATACATGTAAAGGTAATAGAGAAACACACTGTCCAATTTTGTTATAACATAATCCAATTATATCAAATTGTGTCCAATTTTGTGGGAAAATCTGCATAGGAACTGGTTGAATAAAACTGAGAAGGCTTTACCTATGAGACAACATTGATATATATGACCCTTTAAACTTTTTCAAGAGATTCACAACATCGGATGCTAGGAAGTGACATAATGAATTTCAAAGTTCATCAATTTGATTTGTGTATTTTTCATGAGTTCCTTTTTCGAAAAATAAAGATGAAATGTGATGTGTAAAAACTAAATAATTGTTATTAAAATTCACTATGCATCAAACACTTCTATTTGTAATACAAAAGGTAGATCATACAATGTGAGTGAGGAAATTGGAACCACCAATTTGGTAAACACATAAAGGGTATGTTTGTTTCAGCTTTAAAAAATGAATTTTTTCTTTGTATTTTTTAAAATAGATTTTGTAAAATCGTTTTTCAAAATATTACAGGTTTTTATATATTGTTCTTTTCTAAATTGAAACACTAATTTTGACATCATAAACAATAAACATACATTATTAAAGATCAAAACATAGTCAAAATCGTTATTTTTTCGAAAAGTTATATTTCAAAAATAATTTTTATGAAAACCTATGAAATCACAATTATACAATACAATAGTGTATAGAACATATCCAAGGAAACCTACTGGTCATGTTTTATCGGCATGCAATTTTTTTTCTATCTAAATCAACCCCAAATTATCTATTTTGCTAATATAACGAAAGACCAAACACGAGCGCGCACACATGCAGTATGCTAACAAATGGGAAATATTTTAAATACAAGCAACATATTAATACTCGAAAATTGCTATATAGGCCCCCCAAGGACCTATGAAGAAATCGAACCTTTGTGCTACGCACCTGAGGAAGAACAAGTTGTTAATTTAGTCGATCCGTAATCGCTGGTTTATGTGTATTTTGCAAATGTACTTTATGATTATGTCCGATGTTATGTTTGTTCGTCTTTCATGTTTGTTATGTTGTTTAAATTAAAGCAGTCTACGGACTAAATGTTTGTTTGTCGTTGTTATTTTGAAAATAATGCAGGTTCTGTCAACTAGTTTTTTAAAAACTTCAGCTGAACCTGTTTTCGATGACAAAGTGACGAAATCTGGAACGAAAATTACATTTTCGTTGCCAAACGTACGAAATCTGGGAAATTTTTCCAGATTTCGTCACCTATTCAACGAAAATAGGTTTATCATAACCAGTCTGCATTGTTTAGGGAATATCCCATGGTTTTGAAAACCACGCAAACCTGTCCAGACGAGTTCATTTTTTTATCAGACCTGTGTTCGCGATTATTTCGAAAACTAAAATTCTTTTTTTGTACTTCAAAGTTTAAAATGTACAACACTAATTTCTAAGTGCAATTTTACAAATTATGACTAAATTAAAATGCTCCAAATTAAATTTAGTGTCCAAAATATATTGTGCGAAGTTAAATTTACAAACAAAAAATACAAACTTCAAATACTCTAAATACCAAGTTCAATTTACAACTCTAAAATACTTAGTTTTCACTAACTAACTAAATTAATCTACTCTAAGCTTCGACAATTCCTCCAATGGGTAACGACTCTACTTCTTCGATAATTCCTGCAAGATAATAATAAATCAACAATTCAATTTCAATCAAACAATCGACTAATAATATTCATAACAAAATCTAAACCACAATCTATTCCAACACAAAATTTTAATCAAATAAAAATCCCCAAATCAAAACCTTAAATCCCCAAATCTGTTTATAGCATGCAATATAGTTTGTAAAACAACATATAATCAGTAAATACTCTACTTCCACGCTTCCTAGATCGAAATCGACAACAAAATCGCCCACAAAACCCTTCATAATCGTTTCACTGTAGTGAGCTTCGAATTGTATTTTCGTATCTGATATCACATGATTTCGTTGTCTATTCAACGAAACTACGCGCGTTCGTGAGATAGACAACGAAAACATGTGTTTCGTTACTTAAGTGACAATTAGGCTTGTTTCGGTAACTAGACAACGAATGTCAAGTTATTTTGGCCAGGAACGCGCCTTCATCCTGTAGTCAACAAATAATTTGGAATTCGGTGCCTAGACGACAAAAATTTGGATCACGTCCTTAGGGGTATTTTGGAATTTTAGGGGGACTTGGGAGCAAGTAGGGGGGCCTCAATAGCAAATTTCTTAATACTCCATCATTTTAAACCTTTCCAACTTACACTTTTAGGGCCCATTTAATTTGTAGGATATGATATGATCAAGTCCGTCCCTGAGATTTTGGATGCCCTATGCAAGTTATAAAAGTTAAAAATTATACTTTCAATTGTTTTAATATCTCTAATAACTTTTAATTTTTCAAATAGATTTTACCATTAAAATCATAAGAGTCTAAGTTTAGTTTAAAGTTTAATTATAATATTTATTTTATCATTAGAACGCACGCACACAGGCACAAGTGCATGCACACACATACGCTCGAATTAAGTAAAAGAAATTGGTGCCCTGTGCGGTCGCTCCTCTCGAACACCCTTCGGAACCCTCCTAGATATGATAAGAAGCTAAATAAAAGATAGAATAAAATAGTGATAGAATAAACACATATCCTATTATGTGTTTGATGTATATGATAAGATACGTGTTATATTTAAATGAAAAAATTATTCTTGAAAAGTAGATACATTTTTGGCTTAATTGCACATTTGGTCCCTTATGTTTATTTTAAGTTTCAAGTTAGTTCCTTATGTTTTAAAAGTTTCAAGTTGGTCCCTTATGTTTATTTTAGGTTTTAAGTTTGTCCTTCATGTTTTAAAAGTTTCAAGTTGGTCCCTCATGTTTATTTTAGGTTTCAAGTTGGTCCCTTATGTTGTTTAGTCCCTATTTATAGGGACTAAACTTGAAACTTTTAAAAACATAAGGGACCAACTTGAAACTTTTACAAACTTGAGGGACCAACTTGAAACTTTTAAAACATGAAGGACCAATTTGAAACCTAAAATAAACATAAGTGACCAACTTGAGACTTTTAAAACATAAGGGACCAATTTGAAACCTAAAATAAACATAAAGGACTTATAAAATAAATAATTTTATATTTTTAATTAACAAATTTATTATATACACATTTTTTATAAAATAAAATATTAATATTTTAATTGATATTAAAAATGGATTGAATAAGTTTTTTGTACTTAAAATACACTGTACAGGAAAAAAAATACATAATTTTTACCAAAATTAACATTGAAGTGATTTGTTAAACAGGTTCTGGAGGGGTTGGGAACACCTCCTCTGCTTTGAGAGGTACCAGATGGATCATGTTGGTAAAGTCATTAGGGCAACATTTAAATTAGGCTCAATTACTAATTTAGTTCTTTATCTTTAATTTAGTTCTTAATTTGGTCCCTTATCTTTTAAACGTCTCAATTTGGTCCTTTATTTTTTCTGAAGTTCTCAATTTGGTCCCTCCCATCAAATTTTTCACTATTACCATTAAATTTGGACATGTGTCATCTGTCCAAGTGTGCCACGTGTCCAAATTCAGAAAGACAATGAACCAAATTGAGAACTGCAGAAAAGATAAGGGACCAAATTGAGACCTGCAGAAAAGATAAGGGACCAAATTGAGACTTTTAAAAGATAAGGGACCAAATTGAGACGTTTAAAAGATAAGGGATCAAATTGAGAACTAAATTAAAGATAAGGAACCAAATGAGTAATTAAGCCTTTAAATTAAACAGGTTTTACTCTTTGGGCAAAAGTATAATCGCCGACAATTAATTAGTTCCAATAAATTTATTTATTAATAACAATGGGATTTAAAAGTCACAGGGGCAACATTAACATCTCAATATTTATTGGACTCTAACTGTCATCCAGCAAACATATAATAGATGAATTTATTTATCAATAACAATGGGACTTAAAACTCATAGGAAAACTTCAAGAAAATTGCTTTTTAGGCCCCCCTACTTGCTCTCAAACCCCCCATAAATCCCAAAATGCCCCCAATTTTGGACCCATGATACTATGTATTCTAGGATACGAAATCATATATTTTTCGTATCGTAGAATATGAAATAATGATTTACGACTAATTTCATATTCTACGATCTGAAAACGGCTAATTTCATATTCTACGATCTGAAAACGCCTAATTTCATATTCTACGATCTGAAAACGTGTTTAAGCAAAGGGGGCGTGACAAAACCAAGCAACATGTTTCATATTCTCATGAAACAACGCGAACAATTAAAGATGATGGACGATTTTAGGGTTTCGATTTGCCAAATCTTCTTCTCCATTCATTCTCCAGTTTAATCGATTTGTCAAATCTTCTTCTCCATTATCCAATCGAAGTCACGAAAAAAAAAAAAAAAAAAAAAAAACCATTTTGTATCCTACAAAACGAATCACCAAGTAAGATTTCTTTAATCCCTATCATGAAATTGAACTTTGATTTTGTTTATGGAATTTATTTTGTAAAACCCGAATATATCTATGGATTTAAATTATGTGACATACATCGTAGTTGAAGGGGTTATGAAAAAAACGCTAGGGCAAAAGATAGATATATAGGTCGACTTCGTATTCTAGAATACGAAATTAATATTTTTCATATCCTAGGATACGAAATAACCCAATTTCGTATTCAAGAATATGAAATTGGATTATTTTCAAAAAAAATTATATTTCGTATTCTACCGACTGAAAACTTAAATTTATTTTCAAAAAATGTCAATTTCGTATCCTAGGATACGAATGTGTGTTTTTTTACGCCCAACAAGACACGCTAACTAGTCGTTGGGATGTTTAACGTTGTTCATATCCTAGGATACAAAATTGGGTTATTTCGTATCCTAGCTTACAAAACCCTTTTTAAGGGTATTTTTGTCATGATAGGGGGCCTGAAAGTAATGATGGGGGGCCTAAAAAGCAATTTTCAAACTTTAACCATCTCACAATTTATTGGACTCTAACGGTTATTGGGCAACCAACATATAATCATCTCTGAATTTATTTAACAATAACAATGAGACTTAAAATCAGCTAGCTATGTAACAGCCCGAGCCTTCGGCGTTCTCGGCACTGCTACCTCACGATCTTCTCCAACCCCCTTCTCTATTGGAGTTTTTGCCTTCCGTGGGAATGGAATGAACAATGTACTTATCCCCAGGTACATGGGCGATTCCCACGGAAGGCAAAAACTCCAATAGAGAAGGGGGTTGGAGAAGATCGTGAGGTAGCAGTGCCGAGAACGCCGATGGCTCGGGCTGTTACATAAAAACCTTTTTAGCTCAATTGATAGTGGGAATGGAATGAACAATGTACTTATCCCCAGGTACATGGGTTCGATTCCCACGGAAGGCAAAAACTCCAATAGAGAAGGGGGTTGGAGAAGATCGTGAGCTAGCAGTGCCGAGAACGCCGAAGGCTCGGGCTATTACAAGCTACATTAACCATCTCAAAATTTATTGGACTCTAAGGATCACCGAGCCAACATATAATCATCTGTGAATTTTTGAATTTATTTATCAATAATAATTTATTGGACTCTAAGGATCACCGAGCCAACATATAATCATCTCTGAATTTTTGAATCTATTTATCAATAATAATGGGACTTAAAAGTCGACGGGACAACATTAACCATCTTAAATTTTATCGGCCTAACGGTCAACGAGCCAATATTAACAATCTCTAAATTTATTTATCAATAACTATGGGACTTAAAAGTCATCGGACAACAGAGAAGAACTCACAATCCAAAAAGATAAGAACTCACTTTTGTTTTCAAAATTTAAGAAGGAGAAGATTATACAAGGACAAGTTGCTACGGCCAAAATAAAAGACAGTTCATTTTGGGATTTGGCACATCAAACATGTTGAGAATATCATAGCTTAATGAAAGAAGGAAAAGATTTTATTGATGAATCAAAATGTGATTACATGAAAAAGAAATGAATCTCATATACTTCTATTTATATTTACATCAATGAAGCTACTAACTAATTCACCACGTGCTCTAATTGCTTTGCATGAGTGAGAATTAGTTATAACTGTCATAAGGAGCAAAACTAACTAACATTAGTGTAGTCATGCAGTTGCATTTGTGAGCTTAGTGAGTTTCTTCTGATGCAAGTTACCCAGGCATGTGTAACTGCTAACTGGTTAATGCTTTCATCACTGAGGCTAAGTTAATGTTTTCAACATCCCTTCTCAAGCTGAGGCTTGGTAAATGTCAATGAGGCCTAGCTTGCTTATCAAACCATTGAACTTAGGTGTAGCTAAGGACTTTAGTCTACCAATTGATCTTCTGTTTTGACAAGAAGAAGTCTCATGAGGCCTTGTTGCAGTTTCTCCCTTACAAGGTGACAATATCTATCTCTAAGTGTTTCGTATGTTCATGGAAAACAAGATTAGATGCTATATGAATAGCACTCTGGCTGTCACATTATATGACAGGTGGTTTGCTGCATTGTACCTTTAAGTCCTTGAGTAGAAAGAGTAACCATATAAGCTCACATGTAGCACTTGATAAATCTTTGTATTCAGCCTTTGAGGATGACCTAGATATTATTGTTTGCTTCTTTGCCTTCCATGAAACAAGAGATGAACCAATAAAGAAACAATATCATGTTGTTGACTTCCTAGTATCAAGGCAACCTACCCAGTCAGAATCAGAGAAGCCTAGCACTTGGAGATCTGAATTTCTAGGCAATAAGATTCCTCTACCAGGGTTATGCTTGAGATATCTTATCACTCTGTATGCAGCACTATAGTGATTAGTGGTAGGCTTGTGCAAGAATTGGCTAAGTTGCTGAGTAGCAAAGCTAATATCTGGCCTTGAATTGGTTAAGTATAGTAATTTCCCTATGAGTCTTCTATATAATGACACATCTTCAAATGGCTTATTGTCATCATTATGAAGCTTAATGGCAAGGTCAAGTGGAGTTGGTGCAGGTTTGGATCCCAACAAACCAGGATCTTTCAACAAATCAAGACAATATTTTCTTTGGGAGATACTAATTCCCTCCATTGATTGTGCCACCTCCAATCCAAGAAAATACTTCAAGGCACCAAGGTCTTTGATCTTGAACTGGTAGTCAAAGGTATGCTTAATCATTTCAATTTCTGCAAGACTAGTACCAGACAAGATAATGTCATCCACATAGACTAAGAGTGCAGTAAAACCATATGAGAATTGTAGAGTGAAGAGAGAGTAATCAGCAGAGGATTGAGTGTAACCTTCTTTGATCAATAGAGAAATCAACTTCTCATACCATTTTCTACTTGCTTGATTAAGGCTATACAAGCTTTTGATCAATTTGCACACTTGATTAAGCTTAGTTGTAGGCACCCTTCTGGTATTAACATGTGAACATCTTCTTGCATTCCACCTTGCAGAAATGCATTGTTAACATCAAGTGGATGTAGATGCCATTTCTGAATAGAAGCAACAACTGACAATAATCTGACTGTAGTCAATTTGGCTACAGGAGAAAATGTATCAAAAAAATCCAACCCCTCAATTTGATTGTATCCTTTAGCTACCACTCTTGCCTTATGTCTTTCTATACTCCCGTTTGCTTTTTATTTGACCTTATATACCGATTTACTGCCTATGGGTTTAACATGTGGAGGAAAATCACTATCTCTCAGTTCCAGTCTTAGATAAAGCCTCTAATTCATCTTTCATTGCCTTTTGCCAACATTCTAATTTACAAGCTTCTGAATAAGATTGTGGCTCAGTGTTGTGTGTGAGTGAAACAGTGAATGCATGAAGAGGAGACAATAATGCAAGAGAATGATAAGCAGAGCTAGGGTACAAGCTACCTGATGATTGTGTATCTGAAGCCTTGACTGAAGAGTTGTACACATAGTCTGACAAGTAAGATGGCACATGCTTAGTTCTAGTAGGCCTTTGTGAAGTAGGAGCAATGGGTGTAGAGGTGTTGTCTGTAGTATGTGTAGATTCAACAATGGCAGGAATGGATTCAATATCTAGTTCAGTGTGTGGATTAGGCTTTAAATCAACAATATTTGGTTCAGTGTGTGGATTAGGCTCTAAATCAACAACTGGTTTAGTGTGGTGAGAATCATTTATTAGAGGTGAAGGACTTTGAGTTTCAGTGTGATTCTCATTGGAAGTTTGAGGTTCATTTGGTAGTTGAGGTTTGATTTGAAAGGGTGGATCTGACAAAGTAACACTATGATAATGCCAAGGGATTGGTGAAGAAGAAGGTTTGTAAGGAAGAACGTGATCATAATGAGTTACATTTCTAGACAAGAAAACTTCTTTACTATGCAAATCATAAAGAATTGTACCTTTGACACCATCTTTATAACCCCAAAAAATGCATTTTTTGCCTCTAGGTTCTAATTTTGTCCTATGTGCTTGAAGAGTAGAAGCATATGCCAATGACCCAAAAACTTTCAAATTCTCAATATTAGGTTTCTTGTCATGCAACACTTCATATGAAGACTTATTTTTCAAAACTCTAGAGGAAATTCTGTTGATTATATGAGTGGCATGTTTGACAGCATATGACTAATAAGTTTTAGGCAAGTTAGCTTGATACAATAAGGCTCTACCTACATTATTATCTACAGTAATGAAAGGAAAGCTAGATTGCAATAATTGCATTCTATTTATTGAAACATGTCCTAATCTAAAATGCCATAAAGTTTGGGCAGGGATAGTTGTATGTGAGGTATCACTAGCAGCATAAGCATGCACATCTTGGCTTGTAAGACTAATGTAGAATAATCCTTCAATTAGGTCAGCAGAACCAATCATCTTCTTGGCAAGTTGATCATGGATTATACATTGAGAGTTAGTAAAATTCACAGCATATCTAGGTAATCTACATATTTGTGACACTGAGATTAGATTTACTGAAAAATCCGGAATGAAAAGCACATCAGTAATGTAGAAACTTCGTGTGAATTTGACTATGCCTGGGTGCTTTGCTAGAACAACATTACCATTTAGTAATCTGACTTTGATAGGAATGATTTCACTATAAGAGTGGAACCATTGGAGAGAGCTACACATGTGGTGAGTAGCTCCAGAATCAACTATCCATTTACCTAAGCTATATGATTGAAAGAAGTTAGAGTTTGTACCTTGATTTACTGATGTATGACCAGTAAATTCAACTGTGCCAACCTGATTAGAAGCTGCATCATTAGAATCTTTGCTTGGGAATGAACTCTGAAGAAGATAAATTAGTTAAAGAGCTTGATCTTAAGTGATGAAAGATGTTGTGGAATTTGTATTCTTTGAAGCACTAGCATCATCACTGCCTCCCTCAAATGCAGCAACATTAGCATTGGAGCTAGAAGATCCTCTCAAGTGTGGAGGTAAGCCATATTTCTTGAAACAATTTGCTATAGTATGATTGTTCTTTCCAAAGAAGCTACATTACCTAGAGCCAGATCCCTTAGATTTTGCAGCATTGAGTAAGGCCTTGGAATCATTAGAAGAGGTAAAATTACCTTGACGTTCGTGTTGAAGCACAAGAGAAAAATATTTGTTCATAGGTGGAAGAGGATCCATGAGAAGGATTTGAGATTTCACAACTGCAAACTTTTCATTCAAACCTGTAAGAAATCGAATCACATACAGAAGATCATGATGGGAGCGTGCAGTACACATAGCTTCGCAGGTGCAACGATTCCTACAACTGCAATTTGGCATCGGGAGATATATTTCAAGTTCTTCCCAAATTAACTTCAGATCAGAGTAGAAGTTAGTAACAGATCGTGAATCCTGCTTCAAAGCATACAAATCTTGCTGAAGTTCAGCAATTCGAACTATATCAGATTGTGAGAAACGCTCCTCCAAATGAGCCAAACATCAATTACATTTTCCATGAAAACGATGGAGTGAGCTATGGGTTCAGAAACAGAGTTCATGATCCATGAATGAACTAACATATTGCAGTGATTCCACGTGCGAAACTAAGGATCAAAAGGATCAGTTGGGACGGGGATTGAACCATCAACGAATTCGAGTTTGAGCTTCCCGCCAAGTGCTCGACGCATAGATCGGGACCATGAATGATAATTCGATCAGGTGAGAAGAGGTATGACCTTAACGGAGGAAGGTCCGTCACTGGAGTGAACGTAATAAGGTGAAGAATGATCGGAAGAAGGATCCAGAGGAGGAACGGAAGCTGCATGAGGCGGCATTGTCGCCGGAGAAAAAGAAGTGATCAGAGAAGGTAGTTACGAAGTAACAGAAAGTAGTTACGGCAGCGGAAAGGATCGGAAAATGGTGCAAGATACCATGTTGAGAATATCAGAGCTTGATGAAAGAAGGAAAAGATTTTATTGATGAATCAAAATGTGATTACATGAAAAAGAAATGAATCTCATCTACTCCTATTTATATTTAAATCAATGAAGCTACTAACTAATTCACCACGTGCCCTAATTGCTTATGAGTGAGAATTAGTTATAACTGTCATAAGGAGCAAAACTTACTAACATTAGTGTAGTCATGCAGTTGTGTTTATGAGTTTAATGAGTTTCTTCTAATGCAAGTTACCCATGCATGTGTAACTTCTAAATGGTTAATGCTTTCATCACTGAGGCTAAGATCATGTTTTAAATGAAACACACACAAATCGTGTTATTAATGCTAATTAGACTAGTCGATCAGAGAGAATAAAATTAGAATATGGTTCATAGATTGATTTTTTTAAAATTTGTTCTTAACTTTCAACACAACAGTGAATTACGATATATTCATGTAGTACACGGCGGTGTGTTTCGCCGTCACGGAGGATGTGGGTGGCGGCGGCGGTTCATGGGTTTTGTTGTGCTTGGTTGTTGTGTTAGATAAAGAGAAGGCGAGATAGTTTTGTAAATATAGAGATTATTTGGGACATTTAAAAAGTAATTTGAAGAGAAGGAACATAATTTTTCAGGAGATGAAGAAGAAAGTGAAATAATCTTTCTTTCCATGAATAAATTCCCGGATGATGAATACAAGGGTGATTGAGATTTTAAAAAGTAGAATAAAATTGATGGTCATTTCACTTCTCTTACATCATTTGCAAAAGATAAAAAACTTACACAAATGCAACCAAAAATAAAATAAAATTGATGACCTGCTACTGAGTGTATATATATGTATAGGTTTTTCATTTTTTATTTTAAAGTATATTTTATAGAGCAAATTAATAGATTATTTTCTTATCATAACCTGCTGGTTTCTAACACAGCTCAAATTCATGATAGAAATTTGAACTAAAAAAACAAAACTTGATAAATTTTAAGATTAATTTATCATATTTTATTGTCTCAACATACACAAGATTGAGACATGATATGATACAATTATCATAGCATGTCTCTTAACATGATTACCAAACAAGCCCTAAAAGACTATACTATTAACTTATAAATATAAAAACCCCAAATATTAATATATTTATTTTAAAGCATGTGTAGCACAAAAATTGAACCCTCTGCAACATCCTAGATATATTAAAAATAAAAATAAAGAGCATAAAATATCAGGGGGACATAAATCTAACTTAGTCAAACCACATAATCGACCCAAACGTGTATTCTTTTTTTTTAACTGCCAATATTGTAGATTAAAAAAATAGTGGAGTACAAAGAGGGGGGCCAAACCAAACCCCCAAAGAAACTTAACAAAATCTATAATAACGTAGACCTAACATATGACGAGCTAAATCTTCCCAAATGGCTACAGGAGTCGAGTCCCACCAAGTGAATTCTGTCAAGATTAAACCAATAGCAGCAAGCTTATCTACACAACGATTTCCTTCCCTATAGCTATGAGATATGATAAAACTCATAGAACTGAGAGTAAAGATACATTTTGACCATCTATTTTTCAGCTGCCAAGGGATGATATGTAATGACTTGAGAGCTAAGGTAAGTAGTTTGGAATCACACTCTATCCAAAGTTGATTCCAATGTTTGGCCTGAGCACATTCTACAGCAAGAATGACTCCCATAACTTCAGCAAAAAGGGAATTAGCTACTCCTAGATGTTGAGCAAAACAACCAATATGCTCAACCCTTTGTTATTTCTAAAGATACCAGAACATGCAGCTTAACCTGGATTTTCAAGAGAGGTCTCATTAGTATTACATTTATACCATCTATGACGAGGGGGTTGCCAAAGCAACTCAATGATCTTAGGTGCTTTAGGGTGGTGAATAATGGTTTTGAAAAATTTCAAAATACCAAAATCAGCCTAAGAGGTTAACTTTCCTGCTAAAGAAACATTGCCTATTATCATTGAAGTGATAGAGTTCAGGTTAGGCTTGATATTCTTAAACCTGTAATTATTTCAGCATAACTAAATGGCATTAAAAATGTAAATGACAACAGCAACAATAACAATTTTGCATTGATGATGCCAACCTCTATTATAAACAGCTTGAATATCTTGAAAAGAGTTAAATTTTAAACCGTGGTTGATAATTGAAGCTAACCAATCCCATAAAGAAAGGGAGAATGGACACTGCAGGAAAAGATGAGTTGAAGATTCTTGTTGCAGAACCACGAGCAGATAAATTTTCATCCGTTGGAAGCTTGTTATGAAAAAGTCTTCAAACCATGAAAGATTTGGAAGGAGGAATTGCACCGTTCCAAACCACATGAGCCCAATTAACCTTAGGACCAGGTTGAGTGAAAAAAGAGTAAGCATAGAGCTTCCATATAATTTGATCATCAAGATTCAAGTAAGGAGAAGACTGTTGATTAAGATGAGGCAAAAGTTGAGGAAAAGTAGTATGTAACTCCATAGGGATGTGCCATTGGTTGTTGTAGTAGTAATCAAAGACCCTAAAGTTTAAATGCTTACGCGGACTTTGGGGAATATTAGAGTTGATTAAGTACTCCAAACTTGAGGCTTGGTTTAGAGCAGTGAGGGATCTAACTCCTAAACCACCTTTTCAGCTAAAGGAGTACAAACAATACGCCAAGGAACTGTAACCATTTTTCTGAGATGCAAGTCACCACTCCAGATAAAGTTCCTTATATACTTTTCCAATTTTTTGATCAGACTAATAGGCAAAGCATACACAGATATGGAGTAAGTCAACATACTTTGAATCACACTCTTAACTAACTGCACTCTACCAGCATAAGAGAGTAAACTAGTTTTCCAAGCTGCTAACTTAATCTTGATTTTATCAAGAACAGGTAGGAAATGACAAGTTTTAAGGACACCAAGGTAAATGAAGGGTAAAGTACCAACAGTAAAACCCAGAAAATGAGCAATATGATGAATTCTGGCTTGTGACATAGAACCAGCATATATAGTTGACTTATGAGGATTAATTCTCTGACCTGAGATTTAAGCAGATATAGAAAGATTATGTTGTGGCTAAAGACAACCGAAAAGAAAAGAAAAGAACACAGAGCCTGTTGTGGATGTGATGAATAATGTTGATAATAACTCAAAGGATGGTACTAATTATGATCCTATGTTGGATAGTATGCTGAAGAGTTTAGATGATAGAATTCCCTTTGCTGACAAGGTTGTAGAAGATGTGAACAACATTCTTCTACTAGTTGTGGATCATGAAGAGCATATATTGTCCCCTACAAGATTGGCTTGCAAAAAATAAATAAACAAAAAGTGGTAAAAAAAAAAGCATAAAAAAATAAACACGCCCCACATGAAAAATATTATATCTAACATCTCCTCTCAAACTTATGAAAGTACGGTATCATGGCTTAGGCTAGCGTGAGCGACTACATCATATCACTCACGGTGAGTGAATGTTTTGCACCGTCAGATAGTGATGCTCTATTGATGTTATGGTGCACTATTAGTACCTTATACATCTCATTCCCCTGCTTTCCTTCGTCTTTCTACTTTTTAATCTTCATGTAACAATTCATAATCCTCCTTCATAGCTGCTCGGAATCATGTGTCAATCTCATATGCTTTTTTTTTATCAAAAGTTCTATCTTATGTTCTTACTCAAAAAAAATTACTTATGTCAAATGATTTGAAAATAAGAGGAATAAAATCAAACAATTTTTTATCAGCAAAAATAATTAAATAATTTAATTCAATAACAAAATTTACAAGGATTGAACACAAAGGCAAAGCAAAATATGGTCCAAGCTAGCAACCACCACAAACAACAAGAGATTTGTCTAACTAAAACACAATTAAACTACATCTTGCTGCAACCCTTTTAAAAGATTTGTTTGATCTCCTCTCTTGAATTTTTCAATTCCCAGAATTTTTTCACATACCCAAAACCCATTTATTTTTTTCTTCAACTCTTTCCAAATTACTATGTTAATTTTTCGTTGTTCTCTTGTGCTTTGTTTCCTTTTGATTTCAATTTTTGAAACACAATGTTGAATAATGGTTTGTTTCCTTTTGATTCAACGAAGTAATGGTTAATTTGTTTGCTTGAAGCTTGAGAAAGATCAAAGGAATGGAAGAGAGTGTGAATAACGAAAAATTATAAGGTATATATACTTTATTGTGTAGCCTCATCAAAGAACGGTCCAGATTCAACACTTTAGTTATGCACCCGTGAGCTATATGAAACACTCATCCACCGTAGAAGCCGCCTTAATTTGGATCATGGATATCAAATTACAAATTCTAAATTTTTATTAAATAGTAAAAATATAAAGACACAACAAAATATTAGATTTGATGTAAAAAATAAAATTTAATATATTAAAAATTAATATTTTTGAATGACAATTATCAATTTTATTTGAAACATATAAAATAGTAGAAAATAGATTATCATTTTGGGATGATAAATAAAAGTATTAAAATATGAGTGTTGTTTAGATCCATCAACAAATCGATCAAAAATCTGAATCTAATCCAACGGTTTTCACAGCATGACATCCAAAGATTTATATGGTCCACAAAAAAAATTAAGTGATGTTAAAGGAAGAATAGCATTTGTTAGTCCTGAAAATTTTGGAATGTGCAGATCCAAATTAAATCTGTTTTACTCTCTTTACTTTATCATGTAGGATGCGAAAATGATGCGAATATTTTGTCACTATCTTCAGATTATCTTCGGTGTATTGGCAGAAATACAAATGGTTTTGACAACCAAATCTACGCAACACACCACATAAACATTAAATATTGCAACACCAAACATTAACTTGAAATCCATAACCATAACATCATATATAGCAACGAGAAGTCATAGGTAGAACACCATAAACACAAGAATACGGCTATCGCAAAACATATAAATAGCTAGGTTCACAAGCCTACGGCTGAAAAAATCAAGTTCACACGACTTAACTAGGTTCATAAGTTAGGTTGGAACAGTCATCACTTTCTCCATAGAAGCAGGCCAGTAAGCCTCAGACGAAGAACATAGAGTTGCAGACATTGTCATGCAACTTTGGAAGCTGAGGGACAGGTACAGCTCCTGCAGCACTTAGCCCACCATGGCTTGAGGATGTCTCAGACTTATCCTCGAATTTCATGAACTGTCCCAACTGAGTTGCAGCCAAGTGAGCATAGCATATAGGTGCAACTGCAGAGAAAAATATAAATTGTAGATCAGTTTCAATCATTAATAGAAGATAACAATACCAATCTATCCAGATAAATGACTGTTGTGTAAGAACTTACCAACTGAAATAGCTGTTGTGCTCCTCTGGTAACTGTGATATCACAAATAGCTAACTTAGAATAATCTTAAATATAAATCATTAAAATATCAGTCTAATACAATCAAATAGATCCAAAGTTCCACTTACACATATGATAGGGAATGAACAAGCTCCTGAAGTTCATCAGGGGAGAAACCAATCTCATCAAGCAGCACATGGTAGTGAGTAGGCCTACTGGTACCCTGAGCAAAATAATTAAAAGGGGAGAAATGAAAAAATTCTTACACAAACTATGTAGCACATTAAAACATAAATGTAATGAAAGATTAATTTCATCCATGTGTTCACACCACTTGATTATATCAAAACTGAGATGTCATGGCATTTCAATGCAACATATAAAGTAAAACCAGCTAAAAAAATTGAAAGAACATTTGATGGAAATGAAGAGCTCCACATTCAGACTACCAGCAATAACAAACCAGTAACATACCAGTGGACATTCAAATGTACAAAAAACGATAACTAAAACAGAATTCATACATAATTCAGACCAAAAACATACATGATATTGACATATGCAACAATCATGTCGAAAATTAGAAAAATAATATGACCTATATCTACAAAATAATTTTAGGATAATGGATACTCACTATCATCCCAGCATGAGCACAGAGGTAGAAATCATAATTTCTCGGATGACAATTTTTGTTATCAATAACAGTGCCTGTAAAGCAATATGTTAATAAAAACCAAATGAAAGTGTCAAAAAATACTATGATCTATCAGAATATTCTCAAAACACTTGCCAGGCGGGACATTTTCAGGTGCATTGGGCTGGAAGAATCTTGTGTGGTGGTTCTTCTGAGCAACAATGACCGCAAATTTCGGGTTCCATTTTTCATCAAGGAATTTGCATGCCTAATAAATTCAAAGTTAATATTAGTCCTTATAACTGAAATGTATATTATGTAAATAGCATAGTGGAACAGCTTATGAACCTCAATGATCTGGTCAAGTTCGATATTCAGGACTTGATTGAATTGGGATTCGCTAACACCGTCCCTATTAATAAAAATAAAAAACACCATGTCCAGGTCCATCAGAAAAGAATCGGAGCATTTAGAATAATATAAACATGTTTGTAGAAAATCAATACATAAACAAACAAGATAATATTATCTTAACTATCCCTCAACCTCTTATACCTCTTAACTAAGCCACATTGTAAATCACAATAATAGCAATTCATCAGTTATCAAATCAATCTAATTTTTTTAAACATTTACAGTTAAAATAACCAAATTCAAAAGGAAGGAAACATACCTGAAAATGATTATGTTATCTGGTTTTCTCTTGCCAGAACTCTTATAGAAATCAAGTAAGAGTTCCCTGCAGTTGATGAAAACATCAGGCTAAACTGTCCTTTAATATATACCATCAGGAAAGAAAATTGTCTTTGAAAATACAACTGTCAACCGAAGCTTAATATAGATGCTTTAAAACAACAAAAGAAAAGCCATGAAATAGAGCATGGTCTGGTAATCAAGTGCCATCTATAAGAGAGAAAACCTTAATGATTATGTTTAAATAAAATTACCTCATGATGCCTTTATCCTCAGCATCTGATACTTTCTTGAACAAATTATCTACCATTTCAACTTTTGCAGGCTGTGTGCGAACACATGCTCTATATTTTGAAATCAGAGGCCACTGTCTAGAGCTGACAACCTACAAGTGCATAATTAGCATAAAGCATGCATGTTATTGCACAGGAAACAATAAGACATCCAGAAGACTCAACACCATTGCATGCATTCCACAAACAAATTATATTCACCGAGAACACACAGAATCCTAATATCACTTACAGCTGCAATTGATGGAATATCAGTCTGCCCTGGTGAGCCATGTGACACATCCATTCCTAGAATGAGAGTGGGTGCTTTGGAAATAAGAGGAAGAGATGGAGAACTTTCAACACACAACATTGAGTTCAGCCCACCAAGCTGCAGGACAATAAATAAAGTATATACATAAAATGATATAATTGAAAAGGCAATGAAAATCAAACCGGTCTTATTCAAGTAGGTGGAAAAGAGTTCAGATATGGTAATGATACTAAAAACTATATACCTACAAAACTGTAATGATATGGACGCAACATGTAACTGTATACCTTGGCATTGATCTTCAACATAATATTGCCCAGATACTGATCATTGACTCTTAGAGGACACATGCACTGATTAACGATTCCATAATCAGCAAGATTCTTCTTTTTCCATGGCCCTAGTATGACAAAGAATAATTTTCATCTAGTACACTAGAAAATTGCTTGGCATATACATAAGATAAAGTAACATCAAATCACTAACCATAAATATCACAGTTTTTTCTATCCGGAAGCAAACAGAGAAGGAATTTTGGAGTCCCAGGAAGTTTAGACCGAATATCCTCAAACATCTTCTCCACTCTAACCATTGGTGGGGCACGTCTAAACCGAGGATTTTCTTCAACCACATCAAATGGTTGGTCAATCATCTGCGAAGGTTAAAAGAGAATATAACTTAGTTAAACAAGAACATTCAAACGCCAGTTAATAATATGCAGTAGAACTTACAATTCCATTCATATTTCCAATTCTAATTATATCCCTCACAAGTCCTCGCATGTCACATCGAGCAGAAAAGTTTGCCACTGCCCATTTCTCTATCTTTGTTGGCTGCACAAATTTCTGGAAAAACATTGAAGTTATTAGAATTTATAACCTGAGTGGGTATTGTCTTTAGCTGGGCCATATAAAAGATGTTTTCATGTGAGAAATGAAATGAATACCTTTTTGTTGAAATTCCATCTTCCATTTCTTGGATTGAAATCTTCACCATTTCCGAACTTCAACTATTGAATAAGATTTTATAATCAGTTTCCAAGCATAACACATAAACAAGCACAGTAGAGACCAGTTGCCCACTAATAAAAAACATACCCTTGGAGCAGGCAGAACACGTCCCTCCACTTGAGTAAAGCCTGTGCTTATGGTAATTCCACAACTTTGTAGCAGAGGTTCAGCACCATAGTTGCTGGTTTGGAGTGCCTTCACAAAAATACTAGTTAGATTCCTTAAGCCATGATATATGGATAATATCACTTAAAACTAGGCAAGACAACTTACATCTGACAAAATTCTCATTCTCACTTGTGGCTTCTGTCTGGACTTCTCCACCAATGACGCCCTTTGAAGGGTAGACAGAGCTTTTGTATATCGTTGCAACGATACCAATTCACACAGCTAAAAGAGCGAAGATGAAAAAAGAGAGTTAATAAGCAAAAACACAATTAAGATCAGTGTGAAAAAACGAAATACATGAAAGGGTAAAACTGAAATTCACCTCAATGGGGAAATATGTTGGCTGCTTAGGCCTGCCAACATTAATACATGGAAGATCAGCAGAGTAGCGCAGGTCTATCATCCGGACATTAGTAAAATAATCTAAAACAGTCACTTCCTCAGTTACATCCCCGTCCCTTTTCTTCAAAGTAAAACTGCAAAAATACAAATCCTTATAACAAAACTGAACTCTCATCATTTAAAAACAAACCTGCAGCTATAATGCAGCATATACAAAAATATCAAATTGAAGGGAAAGAAAAGAAATACGTAAGCTCTTTGCATGGGACATCACTGAGTCCACAAATTTTAAACTCTCGATTGGATGGATGAGTTTTAACCCTCAGATTTTTTAGTGTCCTTTTGGCCTGTTTAATGACACAAGTAAAAGATCAGACAAGGTCAATGAAGGATGATGTTAAACTGTATTATGCAAATCGGCGTACCTTTGTCCAGTCAAGATTAAAAGGATCTCTCACATTTTGATTAGAAATTAAGAAATCCACCACAGGACCAGGTTTTATTATCATGGTAGTTGAGACATCTGGATAATTTGGAAGATTGTGGAAAGTTAGATAACAACAAATGCTATAAGAATGTTGAGTATCGGATTAAGATTAAACCTATGTTAAGAGACAGTCCGCCTTGTGTAGCTCTAAAACTTGAATGGAATCCTCTACAGCCTAGAACACCACCCCCCACATCAGCAAAATTCTTGGGATCATTGTGAAAGAAATTCTGGCGCACAAGAAGGCAGCCCCTGTAATAGACAACGTAAAGTTCAAAATATCAAGATGTTATAATGCAACATACATATATACAAAAATTAAAAAATCACAATAGTTATAGTAGGGTATTTAAATTAATCACTTACTGCTTAGCAGCATGTTGCCTCAATATTATATCAAGAACTCTAACTGCTTCTTGGAAATTCTCAGTTTCCTGCCCGCGCAACGCATTGGCAATGGCATACATAGGAACTTTAGTAGCAAAGCTAATCTCAACTTTGAATGTCTTTGCATGGTATGGGCGTCGCACCCTCTTTTTATCACTCTCATTGTCCCCGTTAGCATCAGGACTACGATTGCCATTATTTCTACAAAAATGAAATTAGAAAAAAATCAATACAGCTAGTTGAATAACATAATGATTAACTTGTATTTCACAATGAGGTTCAAACTTATATATACAAGAGAGAATCGTAAAATAAGAAAACTAACTATTCTAATAAATAGGAAACTAACTCTATCATAATAAATAATAATCAACACAGCTGAAACAATAATATATGAAAACTAATTCAAGGGCCAGCACAACAACCCTATGATAATAATTTCTACCTGTTAGATGTAACTTCCTCTAAAACAATTTTAAACTCAAGTTTGTTTTGAGGAAGAGAGCCGATAGTAAACAGACTTTTCTCCCCGTCATATGCAAATTCCTTGCCATTCAAGTCAGAAGCATATGTCTCCTGCACCCTATCCATTATCTTCCTTCCGACACCCTTACCTTCCACAGAGCGTCCGTCTTCATAAGCAAAAGACACCTGTTACATACCAAAAGAAAAAAGTTAAGTTTGAGTAAGGAGCTTAAACACAAACGTAAATACATACAATGCCAAATCAAAAGAGATGTGAGGGACATACACTGTACTGGAAAAAAAATCCATCATTTTTACCAATATTAACATTGAAGTGATTAGTTAAAAGAGGTATCTTATTTCCTTTAGATCCCAGACCACGTCTGGCGATGGGAAGTCGCATAATTTTCTTCTTAACAGGTTCTGGAGGGGTTGGGATCACCTCCTCTGCTTTGAGAGGTACCACATCTGAGGGGACAACTGGAGGTGGTGGAGGTAAAGACTCCTCCTTCCCATTTCCATTTCCATTTGTGTCAGCATCAAACGAATCCATATCCTATAGATAAAATGACACAGGTATTATTAGATAGAATTGAATAATTTGAAAATTTAGAGATGGCAAAATTCTAAAAGATAAATTCAGGTAAACGGGAAACATATCTAAAACAGCCACCAGTGAAAATCACCCAAGCCCAAAAGGGAAAAACATATACTTACATAATTATAATATAACTAGTTTCATGAATCTAGAATAACAAGATTGCAACAAAAAATAAAGGAAAGTAACAAGTCTAAACATGCAATATTAAGAATACACTTGAAAACATTAAGGAATGGTCTTTCAACAGCAACTTCACCAAAATCAAATTATGGGAAAAGGCCACTACTTCACCAAAAGTCCAAAACCCTGAAAAAATTTAAAACCAAAACAGCAAAAGAGGAAAAACTAATTTATATGACTAATCTAATTAGTACTAATCTAAAAAAGGTTCTAAATTGTAGAGTTGCTAAAACAATGGAATGGCAAAAGACATTACCAAAATCAGAACTTAGATAAATTTCACAAACAAGTTGTACAAACATTTTATTCTTATGTAGTAAAATACTGCAACCACTACTCAAATATGCAAAGTACGGTCATCACAACTCAAACACAGTACCAAATACGGACAAAAGACTAGCATTACAACAACAACAACAAAAACAAAAAATAAAATAAAAATCAACAAACAAAAAAAAAAGGCAAAACCCCCAAATGCTAAACCAACCACAACAGTAAAAATAAATCACAATTTTTAAAACAATAAACTCCATTTTTGAAACATAATAGAGCAAAAAGCTTTTTTCTTCAAAATCAACAGCAAAAAATTGCAATATCGAAGTCACACACATGCATGCAGCAACCACAACAACCTCAAAAACCCAGATAAAAAGTAAGGGTAAAATAGTAAAATTTATTTTTCATGGAGGAAAAAAAATGAAAGAAATACCTCCAACAGTTCAACGAAGCTAAAACAAAGTAAACCTTTCACAAAACACAAAAGTCAGAACACAGAACAGTAATGTAGCATGCATAATAAGAAAATCCCAAAAACTCAAACAAACTAAAAATCCATTTTCGCAAAAAAAAAAAATGAAAATAAAATTTCAGTGATTAGTTATGTGACCTTGAAATGAAATGGATGAAAAATCAAAGTAGGTAAAACTAGCTAAATATAAAAGAAACGTTAAACCCTAATTTTACATACAGCGAAAAGAGAGAGAAGAAAAGGCACGGTGCTTACTGAGAGCTTCTTCAGAATGATTGTGTTATGTGTAATTGTGTTGTGTCAACGCCTATCTCACTATTAAAAGGTGAGATGTAATTGCATTAAGTGTAGTAATTGTTCCCTACGGTGCGTTTTAGTGCGGTGTGGAATTTTGAACTGGTGATTTTATTAGTGGGTTTGTATGGACGGGTGAGATTTAATCAGGGATGTTGTGATGAAACGAGGTGCAGTTCGCACGCTTTTGATGGGGTATGTGCATGTGTTGGTGAGTGAACAGAAAAGAAACAGAGAAAGAAAGAAAGTTCCTGGAGAAGAACGTAAAGAAACAGAGCTTGAAGAAGAAACAGAACAATGCGGTAGGCGCCGGAACAGAGCAGTGTGGTAGGAGCTTCAATCAGAACGGTGCGGCGCTGGAAGCAACCTTTTCACTATGAAAATACGATAGTGGTGAAGCAAATCTAGGGTTACCAAAATAAAATTGGTAAAAAAACCAATTTTACCCTTACCAAATAGATTAAATTTTCGAAACTGCCCTTAAAATGAAATAGCGGTTTTGACCCGCAAAACCCGTCTGGGAACCGCTCCGCCCTAAGACGCCGGGAACCTTAGGTGCGCCGCTCCGACTCTACCTGTAGCGGTCGACCTCCGCTCCACTCCGAGATGCCGGGATCGCGCGGGATTGACTACCATGGAACATACCACACCCCGCAATGTAATGACATATGCAGGCAAATGGAAGCATCTAACAATGTCGACTTTGCTTCGCTAGGCATGAAAATAAAAAGAAAAACAAGTTTTCCGATAAGGGACCTACGAACCATATCACTTCAATAGCAACAAATAAATTTTAAATCAATCAATATATAACCTCAACATACAAAATATATGGTAATTAGTCTGATTGAATTTAATGGTCATGAAGCAACATTTAAATTACCCAATGCAAGTTTTATTCTTTTGTCAAAAATTGTGTCAAACAGAATCTTGCGGCAGAAGATTGAAAATATTTTAATAATCGAGAAAAATTGATACCTTTAATCAAGCAAAAGACACCAAAACAGCCATCTCTTCGGTGCCGTCCCCATCCCTTTAAAGTAAAACTACAAAAATACAAATCTTTATAAGAAAACTGAACTCTCATCATTTAAAAACAAACCTGCAACTATAATGCAGCACATACAAAAACAACAATATCAAAATTGAAGGGAAAGAAAAGAAATCCGATACTCTTTGCATGGGACTTCACTGAGTCCACAAATTTTAAACTCTTGATTGGATGGTTGAGTTTTAACCCTCGGATTTTTTAGTGTCCTTTTGGCCTATTTAAGGAGGCAAGTAAAAGATCAGACAAGGTCAATGAAGGATGATGTTAAACTGTATTAAGCAAATTGGCGTACCTTTGCCCAGTCGAGATTAAAGTGATCTCTCACATTTTGATTGGAAATTAAGAAATCCACCACAGGGCCAGGTTGAATTATCATGGTAGTTGAGACATCTAGATAATTTGGAAGATTATGAAAAGTTAGATAACAAGCAATGCTATAAGGTTGAATATGGGATAAAGATTGAACCTATGTTAGATAGCCCGCTTTGTGTAGCACTAAAACTTAAATGGAATCCTCTACAGCCTAGAACACCACCACCCACATCAGCAAAATTCTTGGGATCATTGTGAAAGAAATTATGGCGCACAAGTAGGCAGCCCCAGTAATAGACAGTGTGAAGTTAAAAATATTGAGGTGTTATGTTGAAAAAATCACAATAGTTATAGCAGGATATTTAAAAAATCACTTATTGCTTGGCAGCATGTTGCCTCAATATGATATCAAGAACTCTAACAGCTTCTTGGAAATTCTATGTTCCCTGCCCACGTAACGCATTGGCAATGGCATACATAGGAACTTTAGTAGCAATGCTAATCTCAACTTTAAATGTCTTTGCATGGTACGGGCGTCGCAACCTCTTTTTGTCACTCTCATTGTCCCCATTAGCATCAGGACTACGATTGCCGTTATTTCTACAAAAATGAAAGAAGAAAAAAATTAATACAGCTGAAACAATATATGAAAACTAATTCAAGGGCCAGCCCAACAACTCTACGATAGTAATTTCTACCTGTTAGATGTAACATCCTCTTAAACAAGTTCAAACTCATGTTTATTTTTGGGAAGAGAGCCGATAGTAAACAGACCTTTCTCCCCGTCATATGCAAATTCATTGCCATTTAATCATGTATAAATAAAATTACCTCATGATGTCTTCATCCTCAGTATCTGATACTTTCTTGAAAATATTATCTATCATTTCAACTTTTGCAGACTGTGTGCGAGCACATGCTCTAGATTTTGAAATCAGAGGCCACTGTCTAGAGCTGACAACCTATACAAGTGCATAATTAGTATAAAGCATGCATGTTACTGCACAGGAAACAATAAGGCATCCAGAAGGTTTAACACCGTTGAATGCATTCCACAAACAAACCATATTCACCTAGAACACACAAAACCCTAATATCACTTACAGCTGCAATTGAAGGAATATCAGTCTGCCCTGGTGAACCATGTGACACATCCATTCCTAGAATGAGAGTGGGTGCTTTGGAAACAATAGGAAGAGAAGGAGAACTTTCAACACCCAACAATGAGTTCAGCCCACCAAGCTGCAGGACAATAAATAAATAATATACATAAAATGTTCTGATATAATTGAAAAGGCAATGAAAATCAAACCGGTCTTATTCATGATGTAAATGAGGAAGAGTTCAGATATGGCAATGATACTACAAACTAATATCTACATGTAGAGCGTAGCCCACAACATTTTAACATAATACAAAACTGTAACTATATACCTTGGCATAATACAAAACTGTAACTATATACCTTGGCATTGATCTTCAACATAATATTGCCCAAATACTGATCATTGACTCTTCGAGGACACATGCACTGATTAACGATTCCAAAATCAGCAAGATTCTTTTTTTTCCATGGCCCTTGTATGACAAAGAATAATTTTCATCTAGTGCACTAAAAAATTACTTGGCATATACATACAATAAAATCAAATCACTAACCATAAATATCATAGTTTTTTCTATCAGGAAGCAAACAGAGAAGGAACTGATGAGCCCCAGGAAGTTTCGTCGTGGCAACATTAACCATCTCAAAATTTATTGTACTCTAACGGTCATCTAGCCGACATATAACCATCTCTAAATTTGTTTATCAATAACAATGGGAAATAAAAAACATCAAGACAAAATGAACCATCTCACAATATATTGGACTCTAACGGTCATCTAGCCAACATATAACAAATTCTGAATTTATTTATCAATAATGATGGGACTTAAAAATAGTCGGGGCAACATTAACCATCTCAAAATTTATTGAACTCTAACGGTCATCGAGCCAACATATATCCATCTCTAATTTTATTTATCAATAAGAATGGGACTTAAAAGTCATCGGTTATTGGACTCTAACGATCATCGAGCCGACATATAACCACCTCTGAATTTATTTACCAATAACAATGGGACTTAAAACTTATCGGAGCAACATTAAGCATCTCAAAATTTATTGGACTCTAACGGTCATCGAGCCAACATATAACCATCTCTGAATTTATTTATCAATAACAATTGGACTTAAAAGTCATCGGGGCAGCATTAAGCATCTCAAAATTTATTGGACTCTAACGGTCATCGAGCCAACATATATCCATCTCTGAATTTATTCATCAATAACAATGGGACTTAAAACTTATCGAGGCAATATTAACCATCTCAAACTTTATTGGACACTACAGTCATCCAGCCGACATATATCCATCTCTTAATTTATTTACCAATAACAATGGGACTTAGAAATCATCGGGGCAACATTAACCTTCTCAAAATTTATTGGACTCTAACGATCAATGAACCAACATATAACTAACTCTGAATTTATTTATCAATAAGAATGGGACTTAAAATCGTCGGGGAACCATTAACCATCTCAATATTTATTGGACTCGGTCATCGAGCCAACCTATAACCAGCTCCAAATTCATTTATCAATAACAAGGGACTTAATATCATCGGGCAACATTAACCATCTCGAAATTTATTGTACTCAACGGTCATCCAGCCAACATATATCCATCTCTGAATTTATTTATCAATATCAATAGGACTTAAAAATCGCCGGGGCAACATTAACCATCTCAAAATTTATTGGACTGTAACGGTCATCTAGCCAACATATAACCATGTCTGAATTTATTTATCAAAAGTTATATAATCTATAGCAATTGGCTTAGGGTCATTGAGACAACTTTTAAACCATCTCATGCCAACAACAATTGGACCATAACATCCTTAAAATCTATCAGTTTTAGAATCACAGCACTACAAGGCACAAAGTTTAGGAAAATATGCCAACACAGTTTTTTGACCTACCAAGTATCTTAAGCGACAAGGTGTATAAATTTAAAAAGTCACCACAATATCAATCAATCGTCTGGGGTTCATGTATAAAAAAATCATTTCTATAGCCACCGCATAACCAAACAATGGCGTAGTCACAGACTGTTTTATGAATTCATACATAACAATGTAGTAACAAGATGTGTTATAAATAAATAAATAAATTTTAAGAAAAACTGGTTTGCTTTGATGAACTGTTTTTTTAATTACAAATTTTGTTCATTTCAATAAAAGCATAAAAAATCAAAGAAAAATGTTTACTTGTGACAAAATAGAGTAAATAGACATTTTAGTACTTGAAATGTAAAAGTCAGCCGATTTAGTCTATCAAATTTGTGAAATAGCAATTTAGTCCTAAGGCATTAAAACAACACCTATTTCAAAAGTTAGATGAGACATTTAGATAATTTGGAAGATTGTGAAAAGTTAGATAACAAGCAATGCTATAAGAAGGTTAAATATGGGATAAAAATTGAACCTATGTTAAGAGATAGCCCGCTTTGTGTAGCTCTAAAACTTGAATGGTATCCTCTACAGCCTAGAACACCACCACCCATATCAGCAAAATTCTTGGGATCATTGTGAAAGAAATTCTGGCGCACAAGTAGCCAGCCCCTGTAATAGACAGTGTGAAGTTAAAATATTGAGGTGTTATGTTGAAAAAATCACAATAGTTATAGCAGGATATTTAAAAAATCACTTACTGCTTGGCAGCAAGAATTCTAACAGCTGCTTGGAAATTCTATGTTTCCTGCCCACGCAACGCATTGACAATGGCATACATAGGAACTTTAGTAGCAAAGCTAATCTCAACTTTAAATGTCTTTGCTGAAACCACGCCGCATACTTTATCGACCGCACGTAACCGTGATTATATGCAGTATCAAGGAGCGCGACGTCATCACAACCACTACTATTTTAAACCCTACTAATCACAGTAATATGCATGCCATATACAAGTGAAATTCAGAAGGCACGGATTTGCTTGCCTACACAATATTATCAAGAATCCTAATAGCATAATGTTTTTCAATATTATCTTATCTTGAAAGTGAACTAGATTGCATAGTTCTAGAAAACTTGGCAACGGCCACATCAACCGCAAAACTATCGCAATATCAAGGTTAGAAACCATTAAGCTAAGTTATACATTTAATCTATTCTCAACTATTGATTTTTCAAGAAAAGATGAAACAATTACCGTCGGGGGGATTAGTGGAGGCGAAACCCTAAGAAATCAATGTTACCGAGAAGACAGCGACTAGGAAATTCACGAAAACATACTTTCGAACCATTTTGAGAAATCAAAGTTAGCGTTAAGAATCGGTGAACGAATTGACGAATTACAAAGAAAAATGTAATCTCCGTAAGTGATGAAATCTTTGAATGTAAATTGGGAATAGAAAACTTAAGAAGTATATTATTTGGGAAGATCACAATCAGTAATTACTTTATTGGTAAACATGAAGTTTAAGATTAGATCGTTAAACATACTTAAAAAGGAAATAAAGAAACAAAATTAATGTCAAAGAAATAATTTTTTGTATTTTTAACATATTAAATGTACAAATTTTAAGAAAAAAATTTTTATATTAATATGTTTAATCAGGACATTGTTTAGCATTTTTTTTAAGATTATTATGTGACTTGTTAAAGTTAGAAGAGGCAACGTCTCTACAAAAGCCAATTAGAAAAGGTCACTGAGGCCAAAATTGTTTGACCATCAGCCACAGACTCAGTTTAGACTCTAAACTCGAAAACTCAAAAACAAGCTTCAAGTTCTACAACTTAAGGAGATTATTTATAGAAAATCAAGGAGCACGAGAGACTTATAAGGAGAAAAGAAATTCACTCAAGAATTTAGAACCACTTACACAAATACCATACTAGTACATACCTCAGCAATTGAGATTTTCCTTTACTACACTTGCCGCCTGTGTAATTTATAAGAAATTTGAATACGAGCTAGTTAAATATCCGAACATTCACACAAGTATGTTACTTTTTACTTTATAGATAAGGCTAGCATTATATAAAATAAATATTGTAAAAATAATAAAGTTATTTGTTGAATTTCAAGGTAATTTTTGCTTAATTATAAGAAAATTATTTGATATTTAATTTTTATCTTTTTTTTTTTGTCGAAAGAGTTAACATTCCAAAAAATAAAGTTATCTTTTTTTTTATCTTTATACAACATAAAATATTATGTATCTCGCTTATGTTCTAAAAGAAATATGATTTTGTTTACTATTTCAGACAGACATAAAGGCTCATTAATGAGCTGGACCGAACCGGGTTACTAAATCCACATCCAGCAAATCAAACCATATGATGGACACACCCTAACTACATGCAATTATCGCTCGAGAGAGGAACGCTTGGTAACACACCCTACCATTAGACAACACTTGTCACAATCATAGGAAGCAGAAGAATGTTCTAGGTTTAAAAATTGTAATTGTAACATACCCAAATTCTAGATTGTCTAATTGATTATAATTAGAGTTGTCTAATTATTTAAAAATTAATTAGAGGGAATTAAGTAGTTAATTCACGGAGGTTAAGAGTATTAGGTGTATTTATTTAGGAATTAAAATAAACCTAAGTCATACACTTAAATCACTAATCACTTGAGTTTAAACTAATATTTAAATTTCCCCTCCTTATGACTCATCCCCTCTTGGCTCTACACCTCATTTTCAAACCATGACTCATAATTCCACTAGTAATCCATACCTCTAATTCAATCAAAACAACATGCAACCCAAGCTCTTTCATTTCTCATTATTTTCACTTCAGCAACTGAGCAACTCATTCTCAATTCTCTCCTCTTCTTCCACGCAAAAACACACACACATGACAACAAATTCTTCAATCACTTCCTTCACATGAAAGTTGTTTTTAGCCATCACATGCATCCTCTTCAGCACCTAAACTACCAGAGATTCCTGATATGCAGTAATTAACAGAGAATCTCTGTACTTGCAAGAATCAATTATAACCAAGTCATAAAACAACAACCCTTTTCAACTCACCTCTTGTTCACCCGATGAGCTTGCATGCAAGCAAAGCTCTGGCCAAAGCCTATACTGTTTACACCTCAGAAATATTCCTATAAATACCACTTAGCTTCAGTGATTCAAACCATCAAACACATACAAATTCGTAGCTTCATATTAAGGGGTTTTCAAGTGTCTAAAGTTCAAAATCAGCTCTGGTAATTCGTGGGGCTTGCTGGGAAGGATTGGTAGCTGTTTAGAGCCTATGAATCAAGTCCAAAGCTTCATTCCAGGTGGGTTCTTAGGCTAGTTTAGCTAGTTTTTCCCAATTTATGAAAATGCATGCAAATTTATGAATTCATAGGAATAACTGTAGGTGTGAAATAAACTCCCAAATTTCATGTTTTCCTGTTCTATATCAATTAATATATGTTACTGCACTGTCTTGTATGAGGATTGTAGGTGTTATTTATAAAATTTAATGATTTTCGCAAAACAGAGGCAATTCTGCATGAACTCGCCATAGCGAGTTGCTAGCGAGCTTTCATGGCGAGCTCCAGGTTCTGGGCTGAAGAACTTCGCCATGGCGAGCATCTGCTCGCCTAGCGAGTTGTTTAGGCCAGTACCTGTAAGTTCGCCATGGCGAGCTTGGTGACTCGCCGTAGCGAGTAAACCCAGAAATGACTCATTTTCCTTATTTTCAAAGTTAAATGAAACACTCGTTTTATATCCTCGTTAGAGATTGATATTCTGCAGAAGCGTATATAATTTGATGTTAAACAGGAGGTCAAATACAGTGGAACACTTAGGGCATTAACCTAAGGAATTAGAATTTTGTATGCGCCCCGGGATTGGGAATTATTGGTAGTATGTTGTGAACCTAGTGATCAGTCAAATAAAAATATGGTTATGATATTAGTTGGACTTCGTTTTAGATGTTCCATTAGAAATTCATGTGAGCTTTATGCCGGAACGCTTTCTGTTCGCGGATAAGGCAAACCCCTGAGACGTGCTCACCTTAGAAGGTTTGCGGTTTAAAATGAACAAGATAAACTTTGTGTTACACCTTTATATTATTGCTTATGATAATTATGCTATGGATATAGATTATGATATGACTGATTAGGAGCCTCGGCTTTATAGCCTAGGAGGGTAGTAGAATTCACTGGGACGAAGTGACTGTCTCACCCCACTCCCTATTTGAAACAGGAAAACAGGTGGATTAGGTAAGCTGTGTTGTGGAGTAGATGCTGCTGTTTGGAGGATCGCATTTTAGACTTTCTTGCTTTCTTCACTGTCTAATCGTGTTGTTTTGTTTCCGCAGTTATTTATCTGTACTCTCGTGTATTTGGCACCTGTGTGTGCAATAAACTTCTGTTGTAATAATAATGAATTCAGTACCTTTAATAATATTCCATGATTATTCTAGATTTATCTATGGGGTGTTATAATTGGTATCAGAGCAGGTCGATTCAGATCTTGCGTGAGTTCATTAGTATTACCTTTCCAATCCCAGTAGTTGTCTAGGTTCCCTACATACGTTCTAGGTGTCATGTCACTTTAAGCCTAGCTAACTTGACTTGATATTGGCAGTTAGAGCATAATGTCTGGAGTGGGACGAGGACCTGGAAGGCCACCAAGAAGGCAGAACGAAGAGGAGGAACCAGAAGTGTTCGGAGATGCTAACGCCAACATGTGGGCATAGATGATGCATCAGCATCAGCAGTTTCAAGCCCAACAAGCGCAACAGCATCAGGAGTTTATGGCCATGTTTCAGCAACACATGAACGCTCCCCCTCCTTAGAACTTGGGGTCGAGCGCTGCCTTCCGAGAGTTTTGTAGAATGAGCCCTCCAGAGTTCTATGGTGAATATAACCCCGCTAAAGCCAGGTAATGGTTGCAAAGGATGACTGGCATTCTGGACTCCATGACTTGCTCAGAGACAGATAAAGTAATCTTCGTCTCCCGCTTCTTCAGGGGTGACGCTTGCAATTGGTGGGAAGGTATCAAGCATTACATGGAAGCCAGCCATATGTAGATTAACTGGCAGAACTTCAGGCGTCTCTTCATTGGCCATTATATTCCTGAGAGCTACCAATTCCAGATGGAACGGGAATTAACTGAGTTGAAACAAGGTAGTCTGACGGTAGCTGAGTATACCATGAAGTTCAATGAGCTAGTCCGGTATGTTGCTGATGGCGACGATTCCCCTACTGAAGCTTGGAAAATGAAGAAATACAGAATAGGGCTTCGGGCGGATATAGCTCACGATGTGTCAATGCAGCAGATCACTAGCTTTGGTGATCTAGTGCAGAAGAGCTATGACGCCGAAGCTGGTCTCAGCAACATCCACAAGGAGAAGAATGAGGTGAATCAGAAGAAGAAGGGTTTGTTTGGTAAGTTTGGTTTAAACTTGAAGTCCAAGGGTAACTCCAGCATGGGCAAGCAGAGCCACTCTCAACGCTCGCCCAAGAACTGTTCAGACTGTGGATATCCTCACAGCGGCGAATGCATGAAAGGCAAGAATATGTGCTATTACTGCAAGCAACCTGGTCACTTCAGGAACGAGTGTCCGAAGTTGAAAAAGCACGGGAAAGCCAGTGGATCTGCAAAGAATAAAGGTCGGGTATATTCTTTAGACTGCAATGAAATAAGATCTAATAATGCTTTAATTATGGATGTATGTTTGTTAGGACAGTCTAAGGTCTTAGTGTTGTTCGATTGTGGAGCCACTAACTCTTTTATAGCCGTAGACTGTGTCATGCGGTTAGGAATTCCTTCTGTACCCCTCGTACCTCCAATGTCTGTCGCTGTCGCTACTGGCGGCAGAGTCACTTCAAAGAAAGTCTGTCAGAATTGTCCCATCTTAGTTGGAAGTAAAGTCTACCACATTGATTTAATTTGTCTACCTCTAAAGGACTTTGATGTCGTTCTTGGCATGGATTGGCTCTCAGCCAATACCGTGTACATCGGTTGTGCGGAAAAGAATTTGTTCATTCCTTCATAAACCTCTGCAGAAAGTAGAGTCTTATCTGCTTTATTGCAAAACACTCACCAGATGATCCAGTATTTAGGTGCCAGCAGCAAGTGTTTCAGTGTCTTGTTCACTATTGATCATGAGTCTAGTTTGAGTCCTAGCGACATCCCTATAGTTAGCGAGTATCTAGATGTTTTCCCTGATGATATTATGAGTCTCCCTCCCGAGCGTGAAATAGAGTTCTCTATAGATCTTGTTTCGGGTTCACAACCCATCTCAGTTGCCCCTTATAGAATGTCTCCATTAGAACTCCATGAGCTTAAAACTCAACTTGAGGAATTACTCCAGAAGCATTTCATTCGTCCAAGTGTCTCTCCTTGGGGAGCGCCTGTGTTACTTGTTAAAAAGAAGGACGGTACTATGCGCTTATGCATTGATTATCGTCAGCTTAACAAAGTTACAATCAAAAACAAGTATCCGCTACCTCGGATTGATGATCTCTTAGATCAACTCAGAGGTGCCACCGTGTTTTCAAAGATTGATCTTCGTTCCGGCTATCATCAAATCAGAATCAAATCCTCATACGTGTCTAAGACGGCATTCAGGACGCGTTATGGGCATTACGAATTCCTAGTTATGCCTTTTGGATTGACGAATGCTCCTGCTGTGTTTATGGATTACATGAACAGGATTTTCTAACCCTACCTCGACAAATTTGTTGTCATCTTCATAGATGATATCTTAATCTATTCTCGCAATCAAGAAGATCATGCTGAACACCTCAGAATTGTTCTGGAAGTTCTGAGAGAAAAGAAGTTGTATACCAAATTCAGTAAGTGCGAATTCTGGCTCTCATAAATTAAATTTCTGGGACATGTCATTTCCCTAGGCGGTGTGTCTGTTGATCCATCCAAGGTAGAAGCAGTTCTTAACTGGGAAAGACCCAACAATGTATCAGAAGTCAGAAGTTTCCTGGGATTAGCAGGTTATTACCGGAGATTCATTCTTGGATTTTCGGAAATCGCCTTACCTTTGACCCGATTGACCAGGAAAGGTACTGCTTTTGTTTGGGACGCTGATTGTGAAGTAAGTTTCAGAACCCTGAAAAAGAAGTTGACCAGTGCTCCAGTATTGGTCATCCCTGATCCTAAGCGGAAGTACGTGGTGTATTGCGATGCATCACATAAAGGTCTTGGGTGTGTACTAATGCAAGATGGAGCTGTGGTAGCATATGTCTCTCGGCAGTTGAAACCACACGAGCAAAATTATCCAACCCATGATCTTGAATTAGCAGCAATTATTTTCGCTCTAAAGATTTGGAGGCATCACTTATATGGTGTCTAGTTTGATCTTTTCATCGACCATAAGAGTCTGAAATACCTGTTTGATCAGAAAGACCTGAATATGAGGCAGCGTAGGTGGATGGAATATTTGAAGGATTTCGATTTCAATCTCAACTACCATCCTGGCAAAGCGAACGTGGTGGCAGACGCTTTGAGCAGGAAAGCCTTATATGCTTCCGAACTCTTAATGCAGCAATGTGGATTGTACGAGAAGTTCAGAGACCTGAATCTGAATGTGGTGTACAGAAAGAGCGGCATTAGAATCAACCGTATGGAGTTGTCCTGCGATCTGCGCTCGAGGGTAGTGCAGGCGCAACGAAGCGATATGGACCTTCAAAGGAGATTGAATAACCCAGAGTTTTCAATAGCCTCAGATGGTGCTATGTTGTATGAAGGGAGATTGTGTGTACCAAATGATGATGAACTGAAAAGGCTGATTTTTGACGAGGCACACAAAAGTGGATTCTCGATTCATCCAGGATCCACCAAAATGTACCACGACTTGAAACAGAATTACTGGTGGCCGAACATGAAGGCAGAAATCGCAGATTTTGTGTCTAGATGTTTGGTTTGTCAACAAGTGAAGATTGAACACCAGAAACCTGGAGGTCTATTGCAACCACTTGAAATTCCAGAGTGGAAATGGGAACACATCACTATGGATTTTGTTGGAGGTTTACCCCGGAATCAGAAAGGTCAAGATTCAATTTGGGTAATTGTGGATAGATTGACCAAGTCAGCTCACTTCATTCCTGTGAAATCTACCTATAAGGCCACGCAGTATGCAGATATTTTTATAGAACATATTGTGAGACTGCATGGGGTACCACTCAGTATCGTTTCAGATCGTGATCCAATCTTTACTTCTAGGTTTTGGAAAGCCTTCCAGCAGGCGATGGGTACTCGGTTGAGAATGAGTACATCGCACCATCCTCAGACAGATGGACAGTCTGAGAGAACTATTCAAACTCTTGAAGATATGCTTCGTGCATGTGTCTTGGAAGATGGCGGTAGTTGGAGCAACTACTTGCACTTGATCGAGTTCTCTTACAATAACAGTTACCATTCCAGCATAGGAATGGCACCGTTTGAAGCTCTGTACGGGAGAAAGTGTAGAACTCCGTTGTGTTGGACCGAAGTTGGTGATCGCGGATTGCTTGGACCAGACCTGATACAAGAGACAACTTTAAAGGTTAAGTCAATCCGTGAAAAGATGAAGGTTGCGCAAAGTCGGCAAAAGAGTTATGCCGACAGGAGAAGGAGACCGTTGGAATTTGAGGAAGGAGATCATGTGTTCTTGAAGGTTACTCCGAAGTTGGGATTACGTGGTGTGTTTAGAACCAAGAAACTCTGTCCAAGATATATTGGACCCTATCAGATCCTTCGACGCGTTGGCTCAGTAGCCTATCAGTTAGCTCTTCCACCTTCAATGTCAGGGCTACACGACGTGTTCCATGTTTCTCAGCTTCGCAAATATATTCCAGATCCTTATCAGCCAATTGAGATTGATCAGATTGATCTTCAGCCAGACTTAACTTATCAACCAGATTCTGTCCGAATTGTTGATCGTGACGTCAAAACTCTACGAAACAAGAGGATTCCCATTGTCAAAGTTGAATGGGCGCAGTCTCCGGACGGCGAGTATACATGGGAATTGGAATCGGACATGATGAACATCTATCCTCACCTATTCTAAAGGTAAATTTCTAAATTTCGAGGACGAAATTTCTTTAAGGGGGGTAGATTGTAACATCCCCAAATTCTAGATTGCCTAATCGATTATAATTAGAGTTGTCTAATTATTTAAAAATTAATTAGAGGGAATTAAGTAGTTAATTCATGGAGGTTAAGAGTATTAGGTGTATTTATTTAGGAATTTAAATAAACCTAAGTCATACACATAAATCACTAATCACTTGAGTTTAAACTAATATTCAAATTTCCCCTCCTTATGACTCATCCCCTCTTGGCTCTACACCTCATTTTCAAGCCATGACTCATAATTCCACTAGTAATCCATACCTCTAATTCAATCAAAACAACATGCAACCCAAGCTCTTTCATTTTTCATTATTTTCACTTCAGCAACTGAGCAACTCATTCTCAATTCTCTCCTCTTCTTCCACGCAAAAACACACACACATGACAACAAATTCTTCAATCACTTCCTTCACATGAAAGTTGTTTTTAGCCATCACATGCATCCTCTTCAGCACCTAAACTACCAGAGATTCCTGATATGCAGTAATTAACAGAGAATCTCTGTAATTGCAAGAATCAATTATAACCAAGTCATAAAACAACAACCCTTTTCAACTCACCTCTTGTTCACCCAATGAGCTTGCATGCAAGCAAAGCTCTGGCCAAAGCCTATACTGTTTACACCTCAGAAATATTCCTATAAATACCACTTAGCTTCAGTGATTCAAACCATCAAACACATACAAATTCGTAGCTTCATATTAAGGGGTTTTCAAGTGTCTAAAGTTCAAAATCAGCTCTGGTAATTCGTGGGGCTTGCTGGGAAGGATTGGTAGCTGTTTAGAGCCCAGGAATCAAGTCCAAAGCTTCATTCCAGGTGGGTTCTTAGGCTAGTTTAGCTAGTTTTTCCCAATTTATGAAAATGCATGCAAATTTAGGAATTCATAGGAATAACTGTAGGTGTGAAATAAACTCCCAAATTTCATTCTATCCTGTTCTATATTAATTAATATATGTTACTGCACTGTCTTGTATGAGGATTGTAGGTGTTATTTATAAAATTTAATGATTTTCGCAAAACAGAGGCAATTCTGCATGAACTCGCCATAGCGAGTTGCTAGCGAGCCTTCATGGCGAGCTCCAGGTTCTGGGCTGAAGAACTTCGCCATGGCGAGCATCTGCTCGCCTAGCGAGTTGTTTAGGCCAGTACATGTAAGTTCGCCATGGCGAGCTTGGTGACTCATGCCCAGAAATGACTCATTTTCCTTATTTTCAAAGTTAAATGAAACACTCGTTTTATATCCTCGTTAGAGATTGATATTCTGCAGAAGCGTATATAATTTGATGTTAAACAGGAGGTCAAATACAGTGGAACACTTAGGGCATTAACCTAAGGAATTAGAATTTTGTATGCGCCCCGGGATTGGGAATTATTGGTAGTATGTTGTGAACCTAGTGATCAGTCAAATAAAAATATGGTTATGATATCAGTTGGACTTCGTTTTAGATGTTCCATTAGAAATTCATGTGAGCTTTATGCCGGAACGCTTTCTGTTCGCGTATAAGGCAAACCTCTGAGACGTGCTCACCTTAGAGGGTTTGCGGTTTAAAATGAACAAGATAAACTTTGTGTTACACCTTTATATTACTGCTTATGATAATTATGCTATGGATATAGATTATGATATGACTGATTAGGAGCCCCGGCTTTATAGCCTAGGAGGGTAGTAGAATTCACTGGGACGAAGTGACTGTCTCACCCCACTCCCTATTTGAAACAGGAAAACAGGTGGATTAGGTAAGCTGTGTTGTGGAGTAGCTGCTGCTGTTTGGAGGATCGCATTTTAGACTTTCTTGCTTTCTTCACTGTCTAATCGTGTTGTTTTGTTTCCGCAGTTATTTATTTGTACTCTCGTGTATTTGGCACCTGTGTGTGCAATAAACTTCTGTTGTAATAATAATGAATTCAGTACCTTTAATAATATTCCATGATTATTCTAGATTTATCTATGGGGTGTTATAGTAATTTTTATTAAATGTTAAAATTATAAAGACACAATAAAATAATAAATTTAATGTAAAATATAACATATGATATATTAAAAATTATTATACTTGGATGACAATTATCAATTATATTCGAAACATGAAATAATAAAAAAAAAAAAAATAGATTAAATTGAACTAATAAGTATAAAAATATGTGTGCAGTTTGGATTGATTTTTGATAAATCAATCCAAAATCCAATCTAATCCAACATTTTTCACAAAAAAAAACAACCAAACACATTAAAATAATTTTTTAGATCGATTTGCAATTTTAATTTGTATAAGTTTGAATTTGAACACCCTACTTAGTACTCAATAATAACTAGGAATTAAATTTGCTTCAGTGAAAGACTTACCAAGCTCATATCCATCAAAACAATAATAGTGTAGGGAAAATTGTTATTTTATTGAAATCTACAAACATGGTTCCAAATGCGTATACCCTATGCTGGACCAGTGATTTATACGGTCCACAAAAAAAATCAGGTGATGTTAAAAGGAAGAATAGCATTTGTTAGTCATGAACTCCGGAATGTGCAGATCCAAAATAAAATCTATTCTACTCTCTTTACTATCTCTATGTAGGTGGGAAGAACCTGTTAAGAATGCCAAAATGATGCGAATATTGTCACTATCTTCAGATTCTCTTCGGTGTATACTGTAAGGAAAAATATTGGCAGAAATACAGTCCTACACAACACACGAAGTCCTTGATTTTTATCAGTAAAGGGGTAGACTCCCATCTCATTTGTCAGTGTGCATGGTTTTGAGAATCAATTCTACGCAACACACCACATGAACATTAAATATTGCAACACCAATCATTAACTTAAAATCCATAACCATAACATTATATATAGCAACGAGAAGTCATGGGTAGAACACCATAAACACAAGCCTACAGTTATCGCAAAACATATAAAAGGCTACAGATACGAGAAAGCTTTTGCCGAAAGCTTTCACATATAAATAGCTAGGTTCACAAGCCTACGGCTGACAAAATCAAGTTCATACAACTTAACTAGGTTCATAAGTTATAGGTTGGAACAGTTATATACACATCATTCAGTCACGACTTTCTCCAGAGAAGCAGGCTAGTAAGCCTCAGACAAAGAACATAGAGTTGCAGACATTGTCCTGCAACTTTGGAAGCTGAGGGACAGGTACAGCTCCTGCAGCACTTAGTCCACCATGGCTTGAGGACGTCTCAGATTTATCCTCGAATTTCATGAACTGTCCCAACTGAGTTGCAGCCAAGTGAGCATAGCATATAGGTGCAACTGCAGAGAAAAATATAAATTGATAAGTTTCGATCATTAATTAGAAGATAGCAATACCAATCTATCCAAATAAATGAATGCTGTGTAAGAACTTACCAACTGAAATAGCTGTTGTGCTCCTCTGGTAACTGTGATATCACAAATAATTAACTTAGATTAATCTTAAATAAATCATTAAAATATCAGTCTAATACACTCAAGTAGATCCAAAGTTCCACTTACACATATGATAGAGAATGAACAAGCTCCTGAAGTTCATCAGGGGAGAAACCAATCTCATCAAGCAGCACATGGTAGTGAGTAGGCCTACTGGTACCCTGAGCACAATAATTAAAAGGGGAGAAATGAAACAAATTCTTACACAAACTATGTAGCACATTAAAACATAAATGTAATAAAAGATTAATTTCATCCATGTGCTCACACCACTTGATTATATTAAAACTGAGATGTCATGGCATTTCAATGCAACATATAATGTAAAACCAGCTAAAACAATTGAAAGAACATATGAAGGAAATGAAGAGCTCCACATTCTGAAACAACAAAGCAAGTTGATATCTGTATAACTGTCATGAGGTTTAAGATTGTTCCAAAACATGATTTCATTGTTACTAGATTCAGAGGCAAGTAAACATCAGATTTTGTTTCCAAAAATTGGAATGTTCCCTACTAGATCTTCAAACAGAACCTTTTCATTCAGACTACCAGCAATAACAAACCAGTAACATACAAGTGGGCATTCAAATGTCCAAAAAAAGGATAACTAAAACAGAATTCATACACAATTCAGACCAAAAACATACATGATATTGACATATGCCACAACCACAACCATGTCGAAAATTAGAAAAATAATATCAACTATATCTACAAAATAATTTTAGGATAATGGATACTCACTATCATCCCGGCATGAGCACAGAGGTAGAAATCATAATTTCTCGGATGACAAATTTTGTTATCAATAACAGTGCCTGTAAAGCAATATGTTAATAAAAACCAAACGAAAGTGTCAAAAAATACTATGATCTATCAGAATATTCTCAAAACACTTGCCAGGTGGGACATTTTCAGGAGCATTGGGCTGGAAGAATCTTGTGTGGTGGTTCTTCTGAGCAACAATGACCGTAAATTTCGGGTTCCATTTTTCATCAAGGAATTTGCATGCCTAATAAATTCAAAGTAAATATTAGTCCTTATAACTGAAATGTATATTATGTAACTAGCATAGTTGAACAGCTTATGAACCTCAATGATCTGGTCAAGTTCGATATTGAGGACTTGATTGAATTGGGATTCGCTAACACCATCCCTATTAATAAATAAAAAAAAACACCATGTCCAGGTCCATCAGAAAAGAATCAGAGCATTTAGAATAATATAAACATGTTTGAACAAAACCAGATGTGTTTTTGTAGAAAATCAATACATAAACAAACAAGATAATATTATCTTAACTATCCCTCAACCTCTTATACCTCTTAACTAACCCACACTGAACAATTAAATAACAATAAGCCACATTGAAAATCACAATAATAACAAATCATCAGTTATCAAATCAATCTAATTTTTTTAAACATTTACAGTTAAAATAACCATAATCAAAAGGAAGGAAACAATCAACAGCAGCAGTATGCTCAAAGAAAACATACCTGAAAATGATTATGTTATCTGGTTTTCTCTTGCCAGAACTATTATAGAAATCAAGTAAGAGTTCCCTGCAGTTGATGAAAACATCAGGCTAAACAGTCCTTCAATATATACGACCAGGAAAGAAAATTGTCTTTAAAAATACAACTGTCAACCGCAACTTAATATAGATGCTTTAAAAAATCAAAAGAAAAGCCACGAAATAGAGCATGGTCTGGTAATCAAGTGCCATCTATAAGAGATGGAACCTTAATTATTATGTTTAAATAAATGTTTTTTGAACAAATATGCTTAAATAAAATTACCTCATGATGCCTTCATCCTCAGTATCTGATACTTTCTTGAACAAATTATCTATCATTTCAACTTTTGCAGACTGTGTGCGAACACATGCTCTATATTTTGAAATCAGAGGCCACTGTCTAGAGCTGACAACCTACAAGTGCATAATTAGCATAAAGCATGCATGTTACTCCATAAGAAACAATAAGACATCCAGAAGACCCAACAACATTGCATGCATTCCACAAACAAATTATATTCACCGAGAACACACAGAATCCTAATATCACTTACAGCTGCAATTGAAGGAATATCAGTCTGCCCTGGTGAGCCATGTGACACATCCATTCCTAGAATGAGAGTGGGTGCTTTGGAAATAATAGGAAGAGATGGAGAACTTTCAACACACAATAATGAGTTCAGCCCACCAAGCTGCAGGACAATAAATAAATAATATACATAAAATGTTCTGATATAATTGAAAGGCAATGAAAATCAAACCGGTCTTATTCAAGTAGGTGGGGAAGAGTTCAGATATGGCAATGATACTACAAACTAATATCTAGATGTATAGCGTAGCCCACAACTTTTTAACATAATACAAAACTGTAACTCTATACCTTGGCATTGATCTTCAACATAATATTGCCCAGATACTGATCATTGACTCTTAGAGGACACATGCACTGATTAACGATTCCATAATCAGCAAGATTCTTCTTTTTCCATGGCCCTTGTGTGACAAAGAATAATGTTCATCTAGTGCACTAGAAAATTGCTTGGCATATACATAAGATACAGTAACATCAAATCACTAACCATAAATATCACAGTTTTTTCGATCAGGAAGCAAACAGAGAAGGAACTGAGGGGCCCCAGGAAGTTTCGACTGAATATCCTCAAACATCTTCTCCACTCTAACCATTGGTGGGGCACGTCTAAACTGAGGATTTTCTTCAAACACATCAAATGGTTGGTCGATCATCTGCGAAGGTTAAAAGAGAATATAACTTGGTTAAAATAGAACATTCAAACGCCAGTTAATAATATGCAGTAGTTGAACTTACAATTCCTTTCATATTTCCAATTCTAATTATATCCCTCACAAGTCCTCGCACATCACACCTTGCAGAAAAGTTTGCCACGGCCCATTTCTCTATCTTTGTAGGCTGCACAAATTTCTGAAAAAGCATTTAAGTTATTAGAATTTATAACCTGTGTGGGTGTGGGTATTGTCTCTAGCTGGGTCATATAAAAGATGTTATCATGCAAAAAAGAAATTAATACCTTGTTGTTGAAGTTCCATCTTCCATTTCTTGGATTGAAATCTTCACCATTTCCGAATTTCAACTATTGAATAAGATTTAATAATCAGTTTCCAAGCATAACACATAAACAAGCACTGTAAAGACTGGTTGCCCACTAATAAAAAAGTTACCCTTGGAGCAGGCAGAACACGTCCCTCCACTTGAGTAAAGCCTGTGCTTATAGTGATTCCACAACTTTGTAGCAGAGGTTCAGTACCATAGTTGCTGGTTTTGAGTGCCTTCACAAAAATACTAGTGAGATTCCTTACGCCATGACATAAGGATAATATCACTTAAAACTAGGCTAGACAACTTACATCTGACAAAATTCTCATCCTCTCTTGTGGCTTCTGTCTGGACTTCTCCACCAATGACGCCCTTTGAAGGGTAGACAGAGCTTTTGTATATCGTTGCAATGATACCAATTCACACAGCTAAAAGAAGCAAAGATGAAAAAAGGGAGAGTTAATAAGCAAAAACACAATTAAGATCAGTATGAAAAAATGAATTGCATGAAAGGGTAAAACTGAAATTCACCTCAATGGGGAAATAAGTTGGCCGTTTAGGCCTGCCAACATTAATACATGGAAGATCAGCAGAGTAGCGCAGATCTATCTTCCGGACATTAGTAAAATAATCCAAAACAGTCATTTCTTCAGTACCATCCCCATCCCTTTTCTTCAAAGTAAAACTGCAAAAATACAAATCTTTCTAAGAAAACTGAACTCTCATCAATTAAAAACCAACCTGCAGCTATAAGGCAGCATATAAAAAAAGTCAAAAATATCAAATTGAAAGGAATGAAAAGATATACGTAAGCTCTTTGCACGGGACATCACTGAGTCCGCAAATTTTAAACTCTTGATTGGATGGATGAGTTTTAACCCTCAGATTTTTTAGTGTCCTTTTGGCCTGTTTAATGACGCAAGTAAAAAGATCAGACAAGGTCAATGAAGGATGATGTTAAACTGTATTATTCAAATTGGCATACCTTTGTCCAGTCGAGACTAAAAGGATCTCTCACATTTTGATTAGAAATTAAGAAATCCACCACAGGACCAGGTTGAATTATCATGGTAGTTGAGACATCTAGATAATTTGGAAGATTGTGGAAAGTTAGATAACAAGCAATGCTATAAGAATGTTGAGTATGGGATTAAGATTAAACCTATGTTAAGAGACAGGCCGCCTTGTGTAGCTCTAAAACTTGAATGGAATCCTCTACAACCTAGAACACCACCTCCCACATCAGCAAAATTTTTGGGATCATTGTGAAAGAAATTCTGGCGCACAAGTAGGCAGCCCCTGTAATAGACCATGTAAAGTTCAAAATGTCAAGGTGTTATAATGCAACATACATATATACAAAAATTAAAAAATCACAATAGTTATAGTAGGGTATTTAAATTAATCACTTACTGCTTAGCAGCATGTTGCCTCAATATGATATCAAGAACTCTAACAGCTTCTTGGAAATTCTCAGTTTCCTGCCCGCGCAAAGCATTGGCAATGGCATACATCGGAACTTTAGTAGCAAAGCTAATCTCAACTTTAAATGTCTTTGAGTTATATGGGCGTCGCACCCTCTTTTTGTCACTGTCATTGTCCCCGTTAGCATCAGGACTACGATTGCCATTATTTCTGCAAAAATGAAATAAGAAAAAAAATTAATACAGCTGAAACAATAATATATGAAAACTAATTCAGCGGCCAGCACAACAACGCTATGATAGTAATTTCTACCTGTTAGATGTAACTTCCTCTAAAACAATTTCAAACTCAAGTTTGTTTTGAGGAAGAGAGCCGATAGTAAACAGACTTTTCTCCCCGTCATATGCAAATTCCTTTCCATTCAAGTCAGAAGCATATGTCTCCTGCACCCTATCCATTATTTTCCTTCCGACACCCTTACCTTCCACAGGGCGTCCATCTTCATAAGCAAAAGCCACCTTTTACATGCCAAAAGAAGAAAAAACTTATGTTTGAGCAAGGTGCTTAAACACAAACATAAATACATACAATGCCAAATCACGAGAGATGTGAGGGACATACACTGTACTGGAAAAAAAATCCATCATTTTCACCAATATTAACATTGAAGTGATTAGTTAAAAGAGGTATCTTATTTCCTTTTGATCCCAAACCACGTCTGGCTATTGGAAGTCGGGTAATTTTCTTCTTAACAGGTTCTGGAGGGGTTGGGATCACCTCCTCTGCTTTGAGAGGTACCACATCTGAGGGGACAACTGGAGGTGGCGGAGGTAAAGACTCCTCCTTCCCATTTCCATTTCCATTTGTGTCAGCATCAAACAAATCCATATCCTATAGATAAAATGCCAAAAGTATTATTAGATAGAATTGAATAATTTGAAAATTTAGAGATGGCAAAATTCTAAAAGAGAAAATCAGGTAAACGGGAAACATATCTAAAACAGCCACCAGTGAAAATCACCCAATCCCAAAAGGGAAAAACATATACTTATATAATTATAATATAACTAGTTTCATGAATCTAGAATAACAAGATTGCAACTAAAAAAGGAAAGTAACAAGTGTAAACGTGCAATATTAAGAATGCACTTGAAAACATTAAGGAATGGTCTTTCAACAGCAACTTCACCAAATTAAATTATGGGAAAAGGCCACTACTTTTGGTAAATACTAAAACAGCAAATGCCACTACATTAACAAACCCTGAAAAATTTTAAAACCAAAACAGCAAAAGAGGAAAAACTAATTTATATAACTAAAACCAAATGCTAAACTAATTAGTACTAATCTAAAAATGGAGCTAAACTATAGAGTTGCAAAAAAATGGAATAGCAAAAGACATTACCAAAATCAGAAAGTAGATAAATTTCACAAACAAGTTGTACAAACATTTTATTCTTATTTAGTAAAATACTGCAACCACTACTCAAATATGCAAAGTACGGTCACCACTACGCAAACACAGTAACAAATACAGACAAAAGACTAGCATTACAACAACAAAAACAAAAAAATAAAATAAAAATCAACAAACAACAAAAAAAGGCAAAACCCCCAAATGCTAAACTAACCAAAACAGTAAAAATAAATCACAATTTTTAAAACAATAAACTCCATTTTTGAAACATAATACAGCAAAAACCTTTTTTCTTCAAAATAAACAGCAAAAAATTGCAAGATCGAAGTCACACACATGCATGCAGTAACCACAACAACCTCAAAAACCCAGATAAAAAGTAAGGGTAAAATAGTAAAATTTCATTTTCATGGAGAAAAAAAAAATGAAAGAACTACCTCCAACAGTTCAACGAAGCTAAAACAAAAGTAACCCTTTCACAAAACACAAAAATCAGAACACAGAACAGTAATGTAGCATGCGTAATAAGAAAATCCAAAAAAATCACACATACGAAAAATCCATTTTCGCAAAAAAAAAAAAAAATGAAAACAAAATTTCAGTGGTTAGTTATGTGACCTTGAAATGAAATGGCTGAAAAATCAAAGTAGGTAAAACTAGCTAAAAATAAAGAAACAATAAACCCTAATTTTACATACAGCGAAAAGAGAGAGAGAGAGAGAGAGAGAGAGAGAGAGAGAGAAGGAACGGTGCTTACTGAGACTGAAGAGCTTCTTCAAAATGATGGTGTTGTGTAATTGTGCTGTGTCAACGCCTATCTCACTATTAAAAGGTGTGATGTAATGGCATTAAGTGTAGTAATTGTTCCCTACGGTGAGTTTTAGTGCGGTGTGGAATTTTGAACCGGATTATTTTATTAGTGGGATTGTATGGACGGGTGAGATTTAATCAGGGTGTTGTGATGAAACGAGGTGCAGTTCGCACGCTTTTGATGGGGGATGTGCATGTGTTGGTGAGTGCGCACGAATTGCCTCGGGGTGCGTACGTCACTATTTTGGGCTTCCACAATTACGGAAATGACGGACTAGTCCAAAGATTCGGTTGCTTATTCCATTTGAGTAAATAATGTCCAAAAATAAAAGGAAAAAATTGTAGTAGTAATGAAATTAAAAGCTGAATTATTAGATGCACATTTTATCTAATATATGTGTATATGTTGTTATGTATGCTGATGTGGACAATTGTGATGAGATTATAAATATTGCTTAATAATTTTTTACATTAAATATTATTTGTCGATATATTAGAATTATATATCTCAACAGTATATTAGTATATATTTAAAAAATGACAAATGGTAAATAGTGTCTCCGGGGACACTCTTTAAGCCTTTAAATAGTAAGGTTTTATTAAAATGATTATGAAAATGTGTGAAATCAACGCATTGGGAATTGAAATATTCAATTTTTAAAAAGAATTATTTCCTTAAATGAAATCCTTAAAGAGTGCCCCGGGAGCACCGTTTAGCAAGACTTTTAAAAAATATGTGTGTCGAAGTGATATTTATTAACGTGTTTGCAATTTTAATATATTTAAAAATTAACATGTTAGTAGAGTGTATTTTTAAAGATTAAAATAATTGTTTATTTGTTCAAATAAACATTTAATTAAGTTAGTAGAAATATTAGATGGAATATGTAGTTACTCTGCTATTTACATTTTATTCATTTTTAAAATAAAAATTGTGATTTATCTAAAAATAAATAAGAAAAGATAAAAAATGGATAACCTATTAAAACATAGAGTCATGGACCGAACAACAAAAATGTGGTCCATAGTGTACGGACCTAAACAACTTTTTTTTTTTTGGACTAAGGACCTAAACAACATTGGGAATTTTTTTTTTTCTACCCCAACATTTATCTTTTTACCCCAACATATTTTATAATATTCCCATTATACCCTTATCTTACTCTAATATATTTTATTATTTTTTATTTTGTCGTTTTATCATTTATTCGATAAACTGTACACCCACCCTAAAACACTATTCCAATAATATATTTTTTCTCCGATATGTTAATTTTACCGGTACACTTTGTACCGATTTGTGTTATCTGTAAAATCAATTACATTATAATACCGGATCACTTTTCACAAGAGTACCGATTTTGAAAAATTCCAAAATGGTACTGTAGAATTGATACCGGTACACTTTTTAATTGTGTACTGGTATGGCAAAAATGCAAAAGTATATCGGTACTGAAAAAAGTGTGCCGGTTTAAATGTTTTTGCTCTGATTCACCAACCCAATTCCATCTTTCTCCAACTCCAATTATATGATCTTGTATCTCTTCTGGCAAGTTACTTAATTATTACTACACATTGACCATAAAGATTTCATCTTTTTAGTGTTTCTTTTTCTAACACAATTCTGGGTTTTTTTTTTGTGCTTCAATTCTGGGTTCTTTAATATATGAAAAGAAAACAAAGAAAAAGAAGAAAAGAGTTCATTTTGCTGAAGATGTTATGGATTCTTGTACAGATGGAGAAGAATACAGAAAACAACACCAACAACAACATGGTACTAGTAATACTATGAATACTAAACATTCTTTGAAGATAAATTCAAGATCAAAGGTTTCAAAGAATTGTAATGGTGGAAATGAGAACAGAGGAATGCTTGCAAACAGAGTTGCTCTGTATAATGGAATTTTGTGGATCGTGTGAATCAACGATTGGGTTATTGTTGAATTTTATGTTTTGTTTTTTCTTTGTGAATATGAATATTCTGTGGGTAGTACAAAATGACGAAAAAACAGGAAGAGTAGTACAAATTGCTCCAAAAAATGAAAGCTTGCAGAGTGGGTAGCAGTGTGAACTTGGAGTTTCTCTCTCACAAAAAATCAGAGCAAAAATAAACCGGCACACTTTTTTCACTACCGGTATACTTTTGCATTTTTGCCATACCAGCACACAATTAAAAAGTGTACCGTTATCAATTCTACCATTTTGGAATTTTTCAAAACCGGTACACTTGTGAAAAGTGATTCAGTATTATAATGTAATTGATTTTCCGGATAACACAAATCGGTAAGTGTACCGGTAAAATTAATATACCGGAGAAAAAATATATTACCGGAATAGTGTTTCGAGGTGGGTGTACAGTTTATCGGAAAAATGATAAAACCACAAAATAAAAATAAATAAATATATTAGAGTAAGATAAGGGTATAATGGGAATATTATAAAATATGTTGGGGTAAAGAGATAAATATTGGGGTAAAAAAAAAAATTTCCCAACATTGGATGCTCAATTTTACAAACAAAACAATTATACTGGGAGGACATTCTCTAAAATATTTTTGTGTGTGAGATTTCATTTAACACACTATTTACCTTTTTTTTGTACAAACACAATATTTACATTTTTGTAAAAAAAAAAATTAATATAGGTCTCTCAGCCAAATTGTGTTGGACTTGCATGCTATTCAGATTTCAGTGTGTTTGATAGTTGTTGGTACTTGGTAGTGTATCAGTGGCGTGTGTCCCTTTTTTTGATAATGCATGTTTTTGTTTGATATACATGCAGAGAATGCTTGTTAAAAACTAGAAATAAGTAAATATTTTATTCACAACCTTATCCTAAGACACCTTAAAACTAATTTAATATTAGCACCATCTATCTATACTATTGAAAATTAAAGTTTAAAGGTGTTTGGCTTTTCCATAACATGCCCAACACGTAAAAAAAACATAATTAAGAATTAAACTAGTAGTTTGTACCAAAAGAAAATTTAAGCTAATAGTTAAGGATACTCAATATAGTAAAGTTGTATTGGAATTTGTATAGTCAACATCTATAAAATATAAAAATTATTGTTTTCAATGCAAATTTTTCCTTTTTTGTATCCTTAACTAGTGCCCCGGGGGCACTAGTTAGCATGACCCTTATTTTTATCGTCTCTCTCATAAATAAGACCAAACAATATTTTTATTGGTGGTTAAAGACAACTAACGCTATATTGGTATCAAATCATCATAGGTGATGGTCATCCTCGTTTACCTGTTTGGGTATTTGATTAGTTATTCATGTTATTTATGTTTTGTCAAACTCTTTATATCTTGTGGTCTTTTTCGGTACACCTTGTGCTAAAGAGACTTTTCGATTAATATATGCATTTCATTTTTGCTTCTTGAAAAAAAATATTATATGTAAAAATTATGTTTACTTTTACTTATGTATGAAATTTTTTACAATTTTTTCCCAATAAGTTGCGGGCCTTCTACCCCATTGTTGTTCAATTAGTTGAAAAACTCTTCTTGAGATATTTGTCTGACTGCTTTAAATGACAACTGCGGAATCACAAAACAAGCTAATTCAAAATCTATCATGTGTACGATCATCGAAAAGCTTATATATCTATCTAGACACATATCGTCCTAATACATTTGGAGATCCGAGACAACTTTGACAAAAAAGCTCTTTGAAATTAAAATAAATTCCTTTAGGATCCTGTTCGCTTTTCTCTGTCTTCTCTCTATGCCAAACATTCACCTTCTCCTTCTCCCTAAAATCCAACTTCCCGCCTGCAAGACGTAACCTCAGCTACTTTGGTGGTGCTCCCGTAGCTTCTCTGTGGCGCCATCCTTCACCTCGTTGGGTTTGAGTCTCATAGGGGTTGTCTGAAACCCATGCCGACGACGTTGGATAGTGTTTCACCTCTGCTATTGTTACTCAAATCCGTCGTGATTCTCTACGTTTTTGGGTTTTGCGGTGGTAGTGGGTGTTTCAAATTGACAATTATTGGTTCTCTTGTGTTTCCAATAGTGTTGTTGCTCCAGATCTGCGTGTTTGGTCTGGTTGATCTGTAACGCTTTGGTTTTGGTGTGATGAACGGCGACACTCTCTACACCTCCTCTGTTCAGATCGGCACGGGAGCTGCTCATGGCTTAGTAGTTCGTTTTTGGGTTGCTTCCATTTTGGGTCTCTCGGTTTTGATCTGCTTGCCTGGGTTCAACTTTGGTTGCGGTTTGGTTCACTAGCACTGCCTCCCTTGCGGCGGTGGTTGTTGGTCTTGAAGGTTGAAAAACACAAGAAGGGGGGGTTGAATTGTGTTAAGATTTTTGCTAAGTTTTTAAAACTATTTGCAGCGGATAAAAACAAACACACACAATATAAAGGATAGAGAGAAAAAGACACAAGATTTATACTGGTTCCTCCCACTAACAGGAGTAGTCCAGTCCTCTTGTTCTTCACAAGAGATTTCACTATAATCACTTAGATTACAGATGCTCAAGCACTAAGCAAGAGACTTCTAATGCTCAAGCACAAAGCAAGAGACTTTTCACCAGTTTAATGATAATAAGATTATGAGTGAGACACTTTATATACTATAAGATGTGTTTACAAAATACAACACAGTTACAAGACTTCCTAGAAATGTTTCACAAAATTTCTAAGTGTTTGAATAGCTTCAGAATTTTGACAGAGTGTATGCAAGTTCAGAAGCGTAAGTCTTGATCATGATTCTTCACAAATCTTCTTCCTTTTATAGATGAGGAAATGAACGTTGAAGATTATAGCCGTTTGAAGAATTCTTGAGACGCTCCATTGTATTGATCAGAGTGCTAATAACTATTCTGATTTGCAGTGTTTAGGAGCTTTGACGTTTACTACAAAATGAGAGATTCATTTTGGCTTTAGATATCTGAACTTCAGTTTAAGCCAAATAAGGAAATACTCGTTCTTGAAGCCTGACTTGAAAATGACCTTTCCATGGTTAACCTTTTTTCCTTCTTGATTCCTTCGCTGAGACCAAGACAGAGAGACACAGTCTTCAAGAAAATTATTCTGATGTAGCTTCAGAAATATTAGCTCCAGAATCTGGTGAAGCTCAGAATTACTTGCTTCAGAATTTTGTGAGCTCAGATTGACGCGCTCAGAAGTAATTCTTTCAGAATTCCAATGTGCTTATAAACGCAAATTTTAACTTTTAATCCTGCACACTAGAGTAAATTATTAGTACCTCCAATTTAACTTTAAATACATTGTTATCATCAAAATCAATTTAGGAGATACAAAACCAATTTTGTTCCAACAGGTCTTTATGGTGGTTGCCGGTGTGTTGGTCTCCACCGCTGTTTGCCACTTTGGGTTTTCTAAGAGGTTGTGCGTTTTAATATGTTTTGGTGTTGGTGTTTACTGTTAAACTTTTTGGCACGAATATTAATGGGTCTTTTTCAGATTCTGTTATCCGGTGGCACTTGGAGTGGCATTGCCTTGATCTCCGATGCTTCAAGATCTGTTGGAGTGACCTTATCGCAGCTGTCTCGTTCTGCTTTTGTTCAGATTCAACAGTTTGCAGTGGTTTGGGTTTGTTTGGCTCGAAAGGACCGTTTATATCTGTTGTGTTTTTTCATTGAGGGTTGTGGTACTGGTACGTGAATTTGTCTGTGTTGGAGGTCGGTTCATTCAATGATTCATGCCGCAACAAATGCTTACACATCTCTTTGTTTGCTATTTGGTATCGCGTCCGTACGCGGGTTCACTAAGTAGTGTTCGATGTATCGATGTTTGTTTTGGGTTTTTCACTTATTAGGATTGGTTCTAAAACCATCTGTAGTTGGGATTAAATGTTTTATCTTTAATTGCTACACTTTTGTGTGGTATTCGGTTAAGTTGATGTTCCCCCAATTTTCTTTGTAATATTTTTTTTTTTTTATGTTTATTCTATTTAGGATAGTGTAGAGGGTTTCTTCCGCTCTCCTTTTATTTTAAAAAAATAGAAAGTAAAATGAAATTAGAAAAATTAATATGTGTTTTTTTAAAAGAATAATAGTTTATTTAAAATATAAATAACATCAATAATATAAAAAATAGTCATATTTTAATCATTAATACCAAAATATACCTTCAAGCTAAAATATGCAACTTAGATTTAGATATTGATTCTTTATATTTTCAAAGAAATAACATAATGTAGTTCTTTTTTTAAAAATAAAATAGTATAACTATTTATAAGTTATAAAGTGATTCTATTTATAAAAAAATAAAATAGTACTTCCTTTGTTCCTTTTTACTTGTCTTTTAGTGTTAAATTTAGTATTCCTATTTAATTGTCCTTTTAGTATTTTACAGACATGATTTGTCAATTATATCATTTGTCAATTGCTCTTGCTCTTTTTCAATAAAACTAATTAATGTTATATATTTGGAAAACTAAATCTTTATTTTTTATTTTTTGTTGGTACATAACATATTAAATTTTGTTTTTGTACATAATATATTAAATTTATTGAAAAACAAAGTGTGTGCAAAAGAATAGGAATTTATTGGTGGCTTAAATATCATATTGATCCCTGTATGTTCCCAATTTTTTGGTTTTAGTCCCTGTAAGTTTTTTTGTTCTAAATTAGTCCTTCAATGTGTTAATTTTTTTCGTTTTAGTCTCTGTCGTCCAATTCCATTAAAAAAGCGCTTAGATGGCAAACGGATGAACTAAAACCATAAAACAAATTTGCAGTGAAGGAGGGACTAAAACCAAAAAACAATTTTTTTTCTTTCTATTTTTAGTATTTACCAGTTCTCCTGCAAATGAAGAATGACTTCCACTCTATACGCCTGGCTGCTTCAAAGGAAGTGAAGGAGCCTCCCAGTGGGAGTTTTGCAAACTTGGATATGATATAGATGCTGAAGTGTTGTATTCATGTCCAAGAGGTTTCTCGTAAGCTGTATGTTTCACAAGCTCTTCCCAAAGAGCTGGAGGGTTATAACTTTGATCACCTGATGTCCCTCTTAGAACATCAAATCGAAGTTGTTCATCATCGTGGTTAATGGTATTAAATCCAAGCTGATGATTACCATGGTTTAAAGAACTGATACATACATAAAAAAAAAAAAGAGAACATGTGAGAATGAGTAGCAATAAACGAAGCTGAATACATCAAAAGATGGAAACGGAAAAGAAAATGCCTGGCATCCGGTAACTAAACCAAAGAATCATCTACAGCTGCAGATTTTATCTCAAAGCCACTTCTAGAAAGATTATTAGGGGCCAAATTTCCAGAAGATGCAGAATTATTACCACCCTTGTATGTACCAAAACTCAAATGTGAACACTCAGCAGCCAAGGCTTGTAAATGATTTGGAAGAACCATTGCATCCTCGGATGATGGCGCTTCTAGGTGAGATTCCTCCATGCTTAATCGCTGGAGATCCAAAGCAACAGAGGACACACCTACAAGTACATCATTAGAAATTTAACATCAAAATAAAGGTGATTCATGATCTGCTCCTTAAAAGCAAAAGGGTTAAAGAAATCTATTGTACGTGAATTTTGAATTGCTTGCTCATTTGTGCTTTTATATAAAATTATATAAAAACAAATTATTAATAAAAAAGCTAAAAGAATTGACCATTTACGAAAAGCATAAGCATGAAAAAACAGAATCATATATCAAAATAGATGAGAATTTCACAATATTTAGCATAAATGGTAGCATCTCACCATGATTCATTCAAACAAGATTTAATGCCATGTGATTATTATTTCACAGAAAAATAAAGATTGTTGTTATTCTGTATCCAAAACTTGAGTTGAGTCACAGTAGATTACCTTCATGATGCTTATGAGAACTACGAAAGTCAGAGGTAGTTGTATTCACTAAATTAGAAGCAGAATCAGTTTTTCCCGAAATAGCATTATCACTACCATTCTCCTCCCATGAATCTTGAGCTGCGTCTAATTCATTGTTCCCGTGTAAACTTACTTCAGCAACATGCAAGTTAGGATGCTCAAAGGGACCATTTGCATTTGATGAAGACATATTTAGTACTTGTGCATTTCCGGTGAATGGTTGTTCAGTTACAGGCCACTCATTGTGGAGATTATGTTGCTCAGAATTATTTTGACAGGGAAGAGAAAGATGTTGAAGAGGAAGAGAAAGATGAAGGAATTTGAGAATTTAGGGCTGCAAATTTGTTTTTTTTTGTTTTAGTCCCTCCGTTTGCCACCTAAGCGTTTTTTTAACGGAATTGGACGGCAGGGACTAAAATGAAAAAAATTAACACATTGAAGAACTAATTTAGAACAAAAAAACTTACAGGGACTAAAACAAAAAAAATGGGAACATACAGAGACCGAAATGATATTTAAACCTTTATTGGTAGATAAAAACGAGGGTATAATAAGAAGATAAAGTGAAAAAATACAATTCCTTAATTTAATGTTACTATTCTTAAAAGACAAGTAAAAAGGAACGGAGGGAATATCATTTTGTATAAGGAAACAATTTTTGAAATAATTTGTGCAATGTTCGATATGCATTGATATATATTATTCAAATCATTTAATCTTTTATTTATTTATTTATTTATTTATAATAGGAAGATTGAATTGCTCATAGACAAGCATTTTGCCTATGTGGCATTTTTGAAAAAACTCCACATTTCTATTGTTTATTAATTAAATCTAAAATAAAATTTATTAAATCTAAAGAAAACTTTCCACCCTCTCTTAATTTCTATTTAATCTGATAAAGTGGCTAAAGTTTAAGTTACAAAAAAAATTAGTAGTGTTAATTTTTAAAAAACTTAAACAATTAATATATAATAACGGTCTTTCATAATACTAATAGTGTTATTTCTAAAGAAAAAATATTAAACAAATTTGATATGTTAGATGTTGATGTGATGAAGGCTAAAGTTCAATGACAAATTAATAAATAGGAAGTAACACATAACATAAATTAATAGTGTTAATAATAATGAAAAAAAAATTATAAAAAGAAAATGAATAGATGTTTGTGCTCCTTCATCTTATAAAATATAATCACACATATATTTAAACACATTTACATTCAACATAATAAGATCATTTAAATAATCTTATTGTTTAAAGATAGTGTGTGTATATGTGTTTTGAAATCTACTAAAAATTTCAAAATTATTAATTTGATTTAAATAATAATATAACTATTTAAATAAAATAAATACATATTCTAAAGTGTTAAAAAAATGTTAAAGTTATGGCTCAATAGAATAGTGAGATATTTATCTGAATAATATAACATTTTTTAAAGCAAATAATAAGACATGTTAAATTTTTCTAAAATAATAAATTCTCTTTTTGTGAGCTAGATAACTAAACCTAAATACAAATATATGAAATCATCATTCAAACTTATATATTGGCAACAAAAAATATTCAAGTTTATATTAGAACATTATAAACTAAATATTCAAGCAAATATTATTAAATAAGAAATACAAAAATTTGAAGGGATATAAACCTCACCAAGAAAAAGAAAAACAAATCTAAAAAAAAGGACAAAGCCAAAAAAATGTAAATAGAGCTATAGACTAAAAAAATCGGGATTAATAAAGTCTGGATAAAATTCCATCAAATGAATATGTGAGAAGAAATTTTAAAAGAACGAAAGAGATGTAGTAAAAAAGCTATTTAGTACTTTAAATTGCATATAAAAGAATAAACAATTACATATTTGATTTGTAATTTTTAAAAAACGAGATCACGTAATTTTTAAATAATGGATACCTAAAAAAAAAAGCGACACGTGACTATACAATTGTAACTTATATAAAAAAACTAAGTTATTACACGATTACACTATTAAAATATTATATGATGCATCCCTTTAAACTTAAATTTTTTTTATAAGAGATCTATTATATTAAAATATAAACAAAACTACGATATAAATCAGTGAAAAATCTCATATTTCTAAACTATTTTTTATTTTTATACATATACTTATATTAAATATATACATATTTTAAATTAATATCCATATAATTATATTTATCACAATTTTTCTTTTTCATTTATAAAAATATTTTAATTATATATTTTAATCAATTTGCGTGGATTTACCCCTAGTTTATTATAAATTTGATAGTTATCTCGGTAGCCTTTCATCGAGACCATCCTTATTTGTTTGTTGGTTGTAGTGGGTTAAATTTCCTACCACATTTTTAATTTATTTTTTCTGTTCTCTTAAATAAAATAAATTAGAACAATCAAAAGTTGAAGTTGAACCAGCAACATCACAACACTAGAATCTTAAACGAGAAATGCACACCACAACACCAATTTATATTTCATGAAACAATATCTTAGCAAAAATACTTAACCTATAGTTTGAATGATGGGTCGAAAGAAAAAATATATGTTGAGCCCCTCAAAATTTTGAGGCTTTGAATTGTGAAGGTTTCTCTCCCCAACCCCCGTCGTTTTTTTTCACTCCTCAGAAATTCAATTTTACCCTTGATTTTATCCCCAAAAACTTCGGTAAACGCGTACTGAAGTTTATCGATATTGAAAAATATGTGTTTTATATCGTTAAAAACTTCGGTACGCGTGTACCGAAGTTTTTTTTCAAGGATAAAAATAGAAACCCAAGGGGTGAAAAAGAAAGACGGGGGGTGGGAAGAGAAACCTTCTTGAATTGTTGACCTGATTGCCCTGCCTCTAACTGGCCTTGTCTAGATATGGTATTCGGACTATCCTATACTCCTTATCAAGTAACTTCGGCAAGCTTGCATGAATAATTCCAATTTCCAAGTACTTAAGTAGAAGGTAAAAATAAAATCCTTAAAAACCATATGAATAATGAATTCCGCTCATTCGAAGGGTCTTATCAGAAACTTGTGTGGCAACATGTCAGTTCTAACAAAATAATGCACCTGAGGTATACTAGGAACATCCATTATTTTTTTGACGTAAATTGGATTTTCACTGCGCGTAACTGCAGAGATTAATCGCTCGACCTTTGTGGGATCCAAATGAGTGACAAATTTTCCCTAAGAGTTTTCACACTGATGCAACTCAAGTCAGAGATCAAACCCAGAATCCTAGTTAAGCTAGAAGATACCCGCACTATCTCACTTAAGTGCTTTTGAGTTACCAGGACCATCCATTTTGAGTATTGTTAAGAGATTCACACACTGATTGATATTGTTAATTTGTAGGATTAACATGAAATCAACAGCAAATAGTAGAAATATTTTGGAGAATAAGTCTCAAGGTTCTTTTAGCAAACCATAAGAGATAGCATAACCAGTTCCTAATGAATATAATTATCATCATTTGCAAAAAAAAAAAAAAAAAGACTCATAAGCCACATGTTGGACATTTCTGGTTAAAAATACCTTGAACATTATCCAAAGGACATCCAAAACAAATTCTGAATATGGATGTAGATGTGCATGGTTACAACATATATCAGTAATATAGGTAACTCAATATTCAATAAGAGCTCCCAAAGCTTGAACTGATACTCAGCATGTGTCAATGACTATAGCAAAATATGCTCATTTACTATATATTTGGTTGTAAAACTTACTGGCTCAAGAGTACGAGAATAAGAATCTGGACTCTTGCATTCCCATTGAGTAGTTATGCAGTAGAGAGTAGAGGTATCTCAAACTTCTATAATGTTAAGTCTAAGTCATTCACATGCATAGTTGATGCTTCCACAACCCCATTATTAGTGAAAGATAATGTTAAACTATAAATGCATACCTATTTTGATTGCTTTCAGTCATGTTTGATGGCCAGTGATACACCAACTTTGTAATTGCAGTTTCCTATGATGCTGAGATTGGTGCAAGTTTTGCACAGATGGAAACAGTGAGCATTATTTGAACATATCATATATAACCAATGTCATCCAAACACATAGTAGAAATACCATATAAAGGCTTGCAAATTTAATTCAGAATTCATGCTTGGAGTTTGTTGTGAATGTTTTGTTTAATTAATTACAGTAGTAAGGGAGAATTGTAGCTTTCAGTAAACCACGATGCACCCCACACCAATTCGTCCAGTAATTATATACAGAAGTCAAATCAAGAAAATGTTAAAAATCACATGTGAATTAAACAAACAAGAACAGAGAAATGACTATGGAAAGTATGAATTTAGTTATGTAAAACTTGATTGAAAGGTTTAGGGATGCATCCAATCACTTTAAAATCTGGTTCCATTAAACCAAATAAAGAATAAACACACATGACTCAATTGAGAACTCATTCCAATTTCAACAATGGTGTCAAAAAGTTCTACTTTATCATTTTTAAGAAGGGAATGCAGCAAACAAAACAACATGCTCAAAATATGACATCCACAATATCGGAATAAAGAATTACCAGTTGACATTACTTCAAAGCAAAATCTTATATTCCGTAAGGTAACAGTCGCCCCCAAAAACAAATTTGAACTCAATAAATAAATCCGTAAGGTACAACAGAACGATGTCTAGGAATATAAAATATGTTACTACTCTAATGGTACAAGGAACTCTGCCAATCCTTTCACTAAAATTACTGACAATCGGCATGTCCTTCAAAGGTAAATAACGAAGTAGTATAGTGAACATTCCCATGATGATATTATGATGTCAACTTGCAGGAGATGAAACATCAAATTCCAATCCAAAGGCAGAAAAGGTACGATAAGGCTTCCTTCATTTACGAATCCGAGCTTCATCCTTTTCTTTCTCTCGTTTCTTGTAAAGCTTTTCAAGAACACGCTTTGCTTCACATTGTGGGAAATTAGACAAATCATAATAATGGGGTGCTAGATCAACTAACCTGTAAAACATAAAATAATCAGAGTTAAATACATCTTAACAGCAACCATAATTAGACTCACAAGTTCCACGACAAGTGACATTCAACAAATTGTGTCTACGACTGTGTACTTCAAATTGTGTCACGTGCATAGCGACATATTTCAGTAATTTAGGTTTTTAAACTATTATCTACTTCAATAGCATGTAGCTTAGCATAACTGAACTATTTTCTAACTTCAAAAAAAATTTGAAAAATGTATATGGGTTCTTGTGGAAAAGTTAGATGAGGGACTTTTGAAAAAACTTGAGGTATAAAACTGATTCAAACTTGTGTAAGAATCTCCAAGACTTTAATTATTTCACAACGATTTCAAGTTTCCTTTCCCAGTCAAAGTAAAGAAAATTTTATTCAAACTACATCAAAAACTTCACTGATTAGACTCAGAAACATTTACATTTTGCCAGCTCAAGGTTTTCAAACAAAACCATTCTGCTAGGACAATCATATGGGCATTACAATTTACAACAATAGAAACTTACCATTCACCGCGTATATCTGTCACAGTACGTATAAAATTTCGACTGGTAAGAACATATTCATTATAGATGACCCACTCAGGCTTGTGATCCAGGCAATTTGATGGATGCAAGTGTACCACCTACACAAGAGCAGAATCATAAATTTAATTGCAATCCTTCAGCCTAGATGAAGGCAATACAAAATGAAAAATAAAGGAACATAAAATAATTTTAGCAAACCTGGTTGTCTTTCACAGTCAAGTAGTGTCCTGTCCGCTCAAGATGAGCCACCTGCATGAAATATCCTGCTAGCATAGCCTTTCTTATGTTGACGTAGTAGTCGCGACTATTGAAGTCTGTGCTGCATAACTTCAAGTTAAACCGAGCCATGATACGAACAAGCTGTTGTCGAACATTATCGGCTGATTTGAGCGCCCTATTATTAACGAAGTTGTCGTAGCACCAAGAAGCATCCTCATCTGAAAAGCCATTAACATATATTTTATGAACTTCAACATCAGGGAAAAGAAAATAAACAGCAAGATATTGAGAATAAAATGAAAAAGGTCAGCAGTAATATGCACTTACTGTTTTGCTTGTAGGCGTGGTATACATTCAAGAGCGTGAGATGATCTCCATCGATGTGTCCAAACCTAGCTTTCGCTTCATCCGCAGCTTTTATTGCCTCCCTAGGCCGGATAAAGCAATTGGGTACTAAAGAAAGAAATTGATTATCACAGACGAGGTCCACGGAAGGTCAGCAGATGCATAGAGGCGAGAGCACACCATTTTCTTCATGAGAGAATACTGAGAAACTGCAACTATCTGCATCAGCACTTACTTAGAATCCTATGGTACATGCCAACCGGGGGCATGAAATCCAGAGAACACAGTTGCTGATGACTACCTAACAGGACACACTACACACTAACCGCATTCATGTGCAACTGAGCACACATGTAAGCAGTCAAACATCCCCATCATATGCATTGTATTACCAGTGCACATGAACAAATGCCAGACATTCATTGCAAATGAATCCCAACTCGACTATTATGGGGGGACTCTGGACAGACACAAAGCAATAATAATAAAAAGAAAAGAGAGTCATACCTGATAGCATGGCAGAAATTGAAAGAATCTCGTTCGAACAGTTGAATTCAGGACTAACAACAAGCATCTTTGACATCTGAGGGTCCAATGGAAACTCGCTCATAATCTCACCCAGCTTTGTTAAGTTACCTTCATCATCCAGTGCACCCAAGTAATTCAACACTTCCAAAGCACGCATTAAGGTTTCAGGGGCAGGAGGGTCCATGAAGTCAAAATGCACTAAATCATCTATACCCAGTTTCTTCAATGTAAGAACTGTGTTAGCAAGATTAGATCTCAAAATTTCAGGATAGGTCTGTGGCTGAAGATCATTATTGAAACTTCTTTCAGTATAAAGTCTAAAGCATTTCCCTGGTTGAGTTCTTCCAGCACGCCCAGATCTCTGGTGTGCACTAGCCTTTGATATCGGAGACACCAACAAAGACTCAACACGAACTCGAGGGTTATAAACCTTCTGCTTAGCAAATCCAGGGTCAATAACATAAACAATACCATCAATTGTCAACGAAGTTTCTGCTATGTTTGTTGATACCACAATCTTCCTTCCAGGGGGGCCTCCCTCCTTAACTGGAGGCGGAGCTGGCTCAAAAATCTTCTGCTGCATAGCTGGGGGAAGAGTAGAATACAACGGTACTGCTTTCACAGGGCCAACCTGGTCCCCCAAATTTGCAACTTCTTTCGATATTTTGCGGCATGCATCTTCAATCTCCTCCTCTCCGGTAAGAAAAACAAGTATGTCTCCAGCAGGTTCACACATGTGAATCTGCACCACTGTCCTAATAGCAGCCTCCAAGTAATCCCTTTCTGGTTCTTGAGTATAAAAAATTTCTACCGGATGTAACCTTCCAGGAACTTTCATAAGAGGGGCACCAAAAAAATATCCCTGAAACTTTTCAGCTTCAAGCGTTGCACTCATAACCACCAACTTCAAGTCAGGTCTGTTTTTAAGAACTTCCTTAAGAAGACCAAATAGCACATCAGTAGCCAAAGTCCTTTCATGTGCCTCATCAAGAATAATTACTTTGTATCGCTCCAAAAGTGGATCCGTCATTGCTTCTCTCAAAAGCATACCATCAGTTAGATACCTGTGGTGGGGACATAAAACACATTCCATTTGAGAATCAGAGATAAAGAAAACAAGTATAATAACAAGCTACAATTCACTCAATTACATAAAGTAATTTTGAAGGAAAATAAAACATACTTCAAAACTGTCCTTGCACTACTACAATCTTCAAAACGGATGCTATAACCAACTTCTTCCCCAATAGTGACATCCATCTCTTCAGCCACACGACGTGAAACAGACATTGCAGCCACTCTACGAGGCTGAGTGCATGCAATCATCATCTTCTTGCGTTTATCCGGTGTCTCTAAATCAACAGCTTCCAAAACAAATTGAGGAATCTGTATCCCAAAATCACACAACAAAAACAACAAATTGAGGAACCTACACACTTAGACAACAAATCTTACTCATAAGACATAAAGGGTCTGTTTGGATTGAGCTTATTTTTGAGTATATGATAATAGCTTATTTTTACCGACAAAAATTGTATTTTTATAAGTTGTTTTTTCATAAACTACCTTGAAAAACTTATAATAATAAGTAAAAGCTTATTTATTTGCATAAGCGGTTTCGTATAAGTTCAAAAATAAGCTAATCCAAACATACCCAAGCAGTATTATTCACCACAAGCCCCCATCCTACAATTAGCTTTTTAATTCATTAACTTCAATTTTGAGCTTAACATATCACATCACCCATTATGAACCACTCCACTACATGGTAATTAAGGGATTTGATATACTTTAGAGACTACTTATTTGTCGCGGGACTAAATTAACGGTTTATTCATTAATTAATTAAAAAAAATAAATGATGACACATACGATATGATTGAAACCTAATAACAATAAGATGGTGAAGAATGAAAGAGAAAACAAACCTGAGTGGTTTTACCACTACCAGTTTCACCAACGAGAATCAAAGTTTGATTATCCTTCAAAACTTGCAAGAAATCATCTTTCTGGTGCCAAACGGGAAGGGTTTTCCTCTTATCTAGAATATCGTAGTACCTTTGAGAGTAAGGTTTACCGTTCCAGTGATTAATTAAACTGTTGCCGTTGGTTTTCACCATCTTAGCAGCAGCAGAGTCGTCTACGACGTCGAATAAACTCACTTTTCTCTTCCTCTCTGTACCCATCAAAACCCTAATAATAAAAATTCGGCACCGTTTCAAATAGAATATACCTTTTCACAAATAATAATAATAATAATAATAATGAATGAGGAGAAGTATGAATGAGACGAGAGTGAAATTGAAGGAAGACCCTAGAAAACACACGCACGCAGGCCCTCGCGAGACAACGTTAGGGCTAAACCGGCGGTATACTATTGGAATAACCGGGTAAACCGACGTACTACTGATGGGTAAATCGGGTATATTAAAATCAAACTATTGGGCCTATAAGACCCACACCGCTACAAAAGCCTACAAAATCTACAAATCTCACTTTTTTTATTCATTTATTTTGCTAAAAAATTTTATAAAAAATAAAAAAGAGTTATTGTGCAAAACATGCTGACGTCACATGCAGGTTGGTGAAAGAAATATTTTGCAAAAGAGATTAAAATTAGGACTAAAAGTGATATTATGAAAGTTAAGGGATCAAAGTCACAAATTTATGAAAATTAGAAGATAAAAAATGCGATTTAACCTTAAAAAATCTATTAAAAATGTGGTTTAACCTTGGTAAGATAAATTGCATATATAAATGATTTTTTTAATATAAATATATCATTTTTTCTATGGGCTTTTTTGTTTAACATACTAAATTAGAAACATGAAAAAATAAAATCAATTAAGATTTTATCTAAATATGAAATGATGCTTAAACTATTTAATAAGTAATTAATTATAATGTTTTTTAGGTTACTATGATATTGGTACGAAGCTTCCACTATACTTAGCGATGACTAACCTCTGTCGAAAACTTGTGGGACCCACAATGTGAGTTCTTCCCTTCCAATCGAATTTTATCTTTTTGTGTGAGTTAGAAATCGAACTCATGACCATATGCTTAAAGGGCAAAGACCCTTACCACTCGGATCAATTCATTGTTGATATTCTAAAATATTTTCTCTTACTCTTTTAATTAGTAATATGACATATTCATTTTGATCAGTCATAATTTTCTTTTGTAGCATCAGTGTTTAATTTAAGCCAATATACGACATATTCATTTTTACCACTTAAAGTTGCTATAGCAGCTCAAGCGGTAATGGAAATTGATTGAACATGTAATTGAACCACATGGTATATGGTTCAATTCCACAAAAGACAAAAGCTCTACTAGATAAGGGAGTAGAGAAGATCGTGATAACAGTGTCATGTATATCAGATCAATGAATTTTAAATGTTATACTACTTATTATAAACAATATCATGTTATATCACTTATTATATGCAATATCAACTGCATATCAGTCGGTGGTCAAGTTTGCCCCATCAATCGAAAATATGGTAAGTTTCCCCATTACATGCCACTCTCCAATGGGAGGTAGCAAAATGTTCTATAAGTGTTCTATAAGAAGTCTCCCTTTCTCTTATATTTTGCCATTCACTCCTCTATCCTCCTTTCTTTTGTTTTTTCCATTTTAGTTAATTCAATTTCTTTCATTTCATGTGTAAACAGTCATATAGTCCGTCGTTATCATTGACTGAGACGCATTGATCCAGGTTTACTTTTTTTTCGAGAGAAATTTTAATGTACTTTTTCTATCTATTGTAATTTTGATTTTTGTAGTAATGAAATCAATAAAAATATTCCGAATTTCAATTGATATTTAAAGTTGCAATGGAAATCCTATCTTTTTTTCTTTGTTTATATTATGAGCATTGCTATTTAGTAAGAATTATTTTAGAAAAAAAATGCAAGAATAACACATGACATTATCTTATAGGATGATGTAATTTTAATCTCCTCTTTTAGTGGAAATCATGGGGGGTAGTTGATGTAAACAAGGGTGAAGATTTATTCTTGTAATTCTTCTCCATATATTTTCTTACTAAATAGCATTTTCCTTATATTATATGCAATATTTTATATGCAATATTTTTTTTCATACCAATATTTGTTAAATTAAATGTACATGATAATTTTGTGTCAACCGGAACTATAAAGAGAAGCAGTTAGATTTATAAATTGAATTGAATAATATATGCACCATACAATTTAAAGTGCCATATCATATATGCATCATTCACTCTTAAAATACAATTAAGTTTCTTAAACATAGTTGAGCAAAAACACCAATGGAAAGTTCTATCATGCTAAAGTTTGTCAAATCAGAGCTATAAATCACAACAACCGTTGAGCTATAAAACACCAAGGACTTATTTCACTAGGACACCAATGCAAAAATTCTATCATGCAAACCCAGAATCGAGACACAAAAACAACAAGCAATAACAAGCAATCTGCTGTAAACACAAAAACAACAAGCAATAACATGTTTGGAACTAGGATTTTGAGACTTTTATTTTTTAAGTTTTGAGTTTTCAGTTCGGTTATCAACAGTTTGGTTTGATTATTTACGGATCGGTTCATGGTTAAATAACTGTCTTAAAATTAATGGTTCAGTTCGTACGATTCGATTATTTCCAATTCGGTTCGGTACAGTTCGGCGGTTTGATTCACGGTTAATAATGAACAGTCCTAACTCTCACTTCAAATGCAAACAACAGATTCAATTAAAAACTCATTAGTAATTTGGCGAATGTTACTAAAAGACATAAATGTAGTAGTGAATAAAGGTGAATGTTTCTAAAAGACATAAATGTAAGTGTAGTGAATTCTGATTTCTACCTCTCATAGATATGCCTGTAGCATTTCAAATTTGCTTGAAACTTGTGGATATTCTTCTGGTATAGTGAAGGAACCTGCAATTGATGCAGAGTTTGCAGAGCAAAACAAGAAAGGAAGAAGATAGAAGTCCCGAGAAGTTTTAGCACTAGATGCCATGTTTGACTTGTGAAAATACATCAAGAGAAAGAAACTCTCTTTCTATTCATATATGAGTCAGAATGAATTATTACAATGATACAAGATGCCTCTTTAGATAAGAAGCCACAACAGATAGAACAGAAATCTAACAACTATAGAACTGATGTAACAGAACTATAACTATTCAGACGGTTAAGTTAATTACAACAGAAGAGATGCTTTGTAATTAACTGAGCTACTCCAATGATATTATTACACACGATATTTCCATCCTACACAATGCAGTTGATTTTACATGTTGTTTTTGAAGTCACCAAGGATCATTAGGAACATAGATATCCAAACTTTCTAGCCTTTCATTATTCATGATGTTGTCATCTAGTACAAATGGTCTCTATATGTCATTAAGTTTACACTGATTATATTTTTCCAGCTTATACTACTCATGAAGCAAAATGAATTTGACAGCAACCCCGAGGGCTTTGTACAAATTTATAATAAAATACATAATGATCATTTTCTAAAAACAAAACAAAATTGTTCTACATTAAGGCTTCTAAGAAGGAAAATATGGCTAACTGCCGTTTCCATAACTCACTCAGCAAGAAAATCCACTACCGTCACCGTGGCAGTTTCCTTATCCACTTACTTGTTAAAAGATACTTGTCTTTTGAAAGACATTAAGCATCCTATGCACAAGCAGTGTGCTGTTGAATATCTTGAAGCCAATCCGAAGGCCACCAATCTGGTTTACTAGCGACAACCTTCACATCCTCTTGTCCTTGAATGGATAATGCAGTGGAACCCTTTAAAGCTTCCTCCAGCCGCAAGAGTCCCAACCCACGACATCCCAGGGCAGTAGTCACTAAACCAGCTTTTTTTCCAGATCCTGTGTTTACTACTTCGGAGCCAGGAATGACTTTGTCTATGACTTCTGGAATAGCAAAAGCGAAGGGCTCAGAGTTCATTCATCATTAAATAAAGTCGGGCAATAAATATCATAATACTAAAGAAGACAACAACTACTAATTACCTTTCCCATCATTATCTTGAAACCTTAGAGGAACTAATCGCTTCCGAATCACCCCTCTGTGGTGTGTACGTGCTACGAGTTCTTGCCCCACATAGCAACCTTTGTCAAAGCTGATTGCATTAAGGCCAACAAGATTATACTCAAGCGGCATTGCTTCACCTGAACACGATGAATAAATCAAAATTGTCAGCCTCAGAAGCACTCATTCTTCTTCGAAGTTGTTAAAAGTAAGGGAATTATGAACCTTTTGGAATCTCAGATGATCCTTCTGCTACTCCGTTCTCTATTCTCCACATAAGGTAATTCTGTTCATCAGTCTCTTTGTCGGCCTCAATTAGAGGTGCTGAAACACAAAGGAATCAGTAAGACCAAATATCTATAAAAGATTACAGCCAAAAAATCTAATTAGCCAGCAAAGGGGTGGATACTAACGAATGATATTTGATGGGAAGATCCCTCTGAAACCAAGAGGGGCCAATCTAGGATCCTTAAACCATTGCCATCCAAAATTACCCCCACGAGAAGACGACATTGCAGCAACATCCGCACCCGCTCCCCACCCAACAGATGCTGCTTCTGGTTCTTCTACATCCGAGGAATTATCAGAAGGCCCAGAACCATAACGCTGCCAACACGAGAATTCGCTAGCAACATTATCAATTTCAACCTTCGACCTCAACCGGTATCTGCAGCACTAATAACTTTAAAGTCTCCACAAGCAAATCTCATAAATAAGAGAAACAAAAACAGTAAGAGTAAGGGAAGCTGCTGCCTACAAAGCTGATAATATAGTCATAATATATCAATCAATCTATTAATTAATCTACCTTTTATATTAATAACTCTACTTACCAATCTATCTTCTATTACTAATACTAATTCCTAACAACATGAAAGTTGTGTTTTTGCTCTGCATTTGTTATCACCTCCTTAATTTAATTAACTTGTGAGGTCTTAGGTTCGAATCTGGGTGAAATATTGGTATTGCCCTACAACTTATGGACGCTACTAGACTAGCTTAAGCTAAATGAAAGTAAATGCAAGTATTCTAAGTTCAGGTATATAATATAATGTTAATGTCAATGATTTCTATATATCCACCACCTAATTAAAAATCACCTAAATCAAATAGAAATGCAAATTAAAATTAAAATTAAAATCATAATTAAATGATAAAGAACAAATAAATAAACAAAGCCAAATGAAAATAAGCAGTGACACTCACTTAGTAAACGTTGCCAACAATTCATCCAAAACAGAAGCATCAACATCAGCAAACAATTCAAACGGTTCATTCGGTTCAGAAGCAGGTCCAGTACCAGTACTATCAAGCTTAGTATCAGAGTTTGGCGGTTTATAGAGAAAGAGATCGTAAAGGAATCTACCTTGAGGTGTTAACAAGGCAGCATAGATAGGAGGAATAGAAGTAGCGGGAACATTAGGTGTAGGAAGATTCGCAGTTTTATCGCCAATATGTGCGGCAAATTTGCGTACATCGTTGGTTAATAGTCCTTGAAGAAATTTGACGGTGTCGGGTCCTCGGAATCGTATGACGGAGCGGGATTTTATGAGAGAGGCTACTGGACCGGCGGTTTGGAGTTGAGTTTCGTTTCGGTGTTTTGGTATGGTTTGGTGAATTGCTCTGTTACAGTGTTTGGAAAATGATGATAATACACGATTCATGGCTATGAGAGGAATGAGAAGATGAAGATGATGATGATGTTTTGTGTTTACTATGAAAGAGTTAAAGAGAAGTGGGTAGATTGACACGTTGGGGGTTGTGATCGATAGCTGTTCGATGAAAGTCCTGAGAGAATAACTCGTGTCACTTGTGTTGTGCCTGTCGTGCGGTGCCGAGTAACTCGGAATTGGATTGCCTGAGTTTAATCCGCGAAGGTCTTACTCTCTTTTAAGTTTTATAGACCTTCTGATCAATCCTAAGGGTGTTAACGAATAAGAATAGAAGCTTTGTTAGAATTTCTTGATTCATTTACATTACTTGCATCAACTTGGAAAGATCGATGGGTAGTTGGTTAAGTGATGATTGACGCTGAATTTGGTAGGGAGGACCACGATCCACGGTTCGATCTCTTGCAACTACAATCGGACACTTGATGTTAAAACCGACCTCCGAACTAAATTAAACCGATTGTAGCTTCAACAACTATTTATTTTTCTTACTTGCTGATCTTAGATTTGGTCGACGGGGTTTGCAGGTAACACAAGCGGCGAGGGTCGACGGCAGGAACTTGCAGAGAGACAAAGGTTTTTGCATTTTTTTTTGTTTGATACGCGTTTATGCTCTATTTTATTTTTTGGGTACAAGTTTATAATTTATTTTTTACAATCGTTTATTTCATTTAACAATAAAGAAGAAATACATATATAGTTACAAATCAAAGATATAACAACTAGCCATGTAACGACAGCCCTAGCAAATGTGTGAGTAACTGAATTTGCTTGTTGCTTTATGAACTTAACCACAAAGAAAATCATCCTTATTACAAAACCAAACAAAGTGCAAGATCCAACTTCACTACCTTACACCTAAATCCAAGTACTATGTTTATTACAAAACCAAACAAGACATAAATATATGACTCTGCTAAAGAAATAGCTCCACTGCAAATCTACAATGACAGTATCACACTTCAACAAGTTTTTTAATGCATGATTCTTGCCTATGCTCTATTGGCAGTGTTTTCCACCACTTAACAAACGTAGAATCCTCCAAAAACACATCCTTACCAACATCGCCTTTCTCCTTCCACTCCTTTATCTTTTCCTCCAATGCCAAAACCTTTTCCTTAACATTTTCAAAAGGCTTATTACAAAGATCTTCCACCTCAGCCCAAAAGCAAGATTCTGAGTAACCTTCTTCACTCCTCCTATCTGCATGTTCCAACCATCTTTGAGTATACCTGTAACGTTTTGGTCTTCCTCCTTTATCCATGTATGCACGTCCATCGCGGTTCCTCGAATGTCTATAGTAATTAGCAATGTCCAAAGGCTCGACTAGTATTCTAAACTTTGTTCCTATATCAATCCATTCTTTATTCACTTCAAATTCAGCTGGTAGTTCATCATTTAATAGCTTTTCGATTATCTCATCCCATACTCCTGCAAGTTCTAGCCTCTTCACATTTGCATCGAAATCTTGGGGGTCGAATTGATCCTTGAAGGCATCGTAGTAACCCTTTTTCTGATGCCCCCGCGTTTCTCTATAACTCGCCAATACATTCATCTTTTCTTCCATAAACACTTTCTTCCCTTCTATGCTTTTCTCGTTGGTCTTTTTTCGTTCCTCTAAGGCTGCAGCTGCTTGAATGCATAGTCTTGCTCTTGTACTCTAAAATTATTTACAACCAATTCATTATCACATATATATCATATCACATAAAAATGTTATGAGATAACAACATGGTATATATAACATATTTGTATATGTTTGCTTTCTCATGTATTATGTATGATAGGAGAAAAATGAGTTTAACGGCTATACACATATAGTATAAAATAGTTTTATGCATCCGTTCGATTATATCTGATTATGGACTAACTTATTATATATAATGTTAGTTAATAGTTAGTAAGGTTAGGTTAGTTATCTTTGTTATCTTCTTCATTTTCAGTAATTTGGCATCACAGTCTGGTCAACCATATATGAGTAATTAGTATAAGAGGAATCGCAATTATATATGATTGAATTTTATCTTTAAACTTGAGAAAAATAGGGAAGGATAAAAATGTTACTTACCAGTCCAAGATCATTTAAGGCTATGTTAATGGTTGCAATGTCGCTGCCAGGAGTAGTATGCTCAGACAAAGGAATTTTCTCTAGTTGGTCCAAGTACACAAAATTCTGAAATCCTAAGTTTTTTTGCAGTTCAATGCCATAAGTTAAATGTTGTCGCAGGCTTTCAAAGGAAACTTGATCAGTTTCTTCTTCAGAGCATAATTGAGCAGAGAAAAACATGACCTGCAGAATTGCATCAGGGTTTTTAATGACAATTTGCTTCCCTTCATTTCCACTTGTAGTTCTAAAAATGTAAGTTCCAAAGGGTCTGTATGGACTCAAAGGAATAAAATTTGCAAGTGTTTCAAGTGTTGCTTCTGTTGTTCCCATTAGCTTGCAAGCAGCATGTCTAGTGACAGTTACAGCATTTGACATCACTTCAAAGTAGAAATCTGAAAATGAAGCGATTCTTTTGAGACTCGATTCACTCATGAATGATCTATTTTTGGGATCTATGATCTGTGAAACTGTCTCAAACTTTTGGTCAAAAGAAGATAGAGGGGAAAAGAGGATTCTTGGCACTATATCATATCTCAACACAAATTGGAAGAAATATTTAGACCAATCTTCTCTCCTTGTAGCATGGGAAAATATGTGATTTCCAACTAAAGGAGAACCAAAAGTAATACATAGGGGATGGATACCACCCTGAGATTTTGGAGTTAGGTAATGTTCCATGGTCCAAAGGGTTGCCAGAATAGCCACAGGTCCACCAGATGAGTGTCCTGCAAACACTATTTGCTTTTTCTTATTCATTGCATCATCCACCTGCATATTCATTGAAATATACATTCTTTCGTTAAATAAATTAAGTTCTTATTCATTGCATCAAACTCATTTATAAGCAAATATCACAAATTACACACAGATTAAAAAAACTTGTTAACCTCATTTAATTTGTATTTTGTAAATTACCATTACATGTCATTTTATTTTGTTTGAGAACTTGTCTCATTGAATTATATTCATAGAATTTTGGGTTTGGTCCAATTCAACCTTACAAAACCGATTTGTAAGGTGATAATTGCCCCCCACTTATAATCATATGTTGAGGTCATCTTTCATCTATGTGAAACTCTCTTAAAACACCTCTCACGCCCACACTATTGGATTTGGTGTGTGAATATAAATGGTGGGTGACCCGATAGAGGAAACATGATAGAAGGTGGTCCAACGGATCTTGGAAGAGACTCTGATACCATTTTAAAATTTTGGGTTCAGTCTAACTCAACCTTTCAGGACATATCTCATTCAATGCGGAAGTCTTGTTAAAAGAGTCCAATAGCATAAGTCCAGTCGACTAATATCAGTTTCATATGTTAATATCTGAACTTAATTATATTTTGGTTCACGAAATATGACTACTTGTTCACCTTGTATATTGGAGCTCAGAGTAGTAGTATTATTACCCTTCTAGGAAATCCATGTGATCTTTGACTATGGTAAAAAATCGAACCAATTTATGAATCAAACAAATCTAACTCTATACAGTTCGAGCCAATTATTATTTAACTGGTTTAATTTTTAGTTCATAAACCATGTTAAAACAAAAACATTGCCTAATTGAGTCGTAAACTATTTGGATACAAATACAATAACAGTTATTTTGGTTATTTTTAGCAATAACAAATAGGAAAGTTAGGTATGTGTTAGAATATTAGAAAATATCTTATAATATATGTTAAGAAGATATGTATATGATTTAAATTATGTTCTTATTATTTTCTCTCATCTAAAATCCTACAAATTCAAGAGTATGTATGCAGTAAAAGGAAAGAAAACAGAAAAGTGAAGTATGCATAACACTAGATCATAGTACATGGTAAGATAGAGGTGTGTGTGTAATAAATACCTCAATTTTAAGTTTATCCAAAAGGTCTTGGAATCTTTGGAGAAAGAATTTATTAACCAAAGCAGGTTCATTATTACCAATGCTTCTAAGTGAAGGAAATAGTTTAAGATCTATTTTGGTTTCACCAAAGGTAGTTTCAGAAAACCAATCTTTGAAAGCACCTGATGCTGGAAAACTGATGATAACTTCTTTTGGGTTGCTTCTGCTGTTCTTTTCAAGAAGGAAATACTTCTCTGGTGTCTTGTGAACCTTCAAGGAAGCCGCAAGTGACTTCTCAATTCGGTCTGTACTCAACTCTATGATTTCACTTCCACCTTTGGATGCAGCCATGTTTGTGTGTGTCTCTGTGCTTTGCTTCTCAGCTCCTTGTTTCTTTGGTCTTTGGAAAGTATGGTCAATTTTTAGGTGCTCACCAAGCTGAATACAGTGCCTTCTTTATAATATTGTTGAGACTTGAGATTATTATTTATGAAGACTTTGAGCAGTTGACTCCAAACTATAACCTGATTGGCCACTTGGATTATTAAGTGTAGACCGTATAATAATAAAAAATGACTAAGAAAATGATGGAAGTGTCTGCAAGTGCTATTGGGTTTGTGGAATGTGGGCTGTGAGGTTCAAACCCATACCTCCACACTTTCTGATTGGGCCTGGGTCCATCGAAGATATTTCTAGGAAGATGATTATTCGTCGCCCCCTAAATTGATCAGAATCCTCTCATGCCTCCTCTATCTAACGGGAGATATTTTTCTTACTAGAAGATATCTTTCGGTAATGTATGTTTAATGAGAGCAATTCAGAGGGGAGGGGGGTATAAGAAAAAACTAAAACAAGTGGTGAGTGGTTGGATTGAGATTCCCTGCGGTTGAAAACAGCACAATTTTCACACAGTTTTAAATCTCAACCATTAAATACAGATCAGACGGTTTAAATTAAAACAGTTTTAAATTACTTCAAACGATCTCAGCCGCATTCTTGGGCATTAACATGTTAATGTCGAATATAATATCCTTTACTGATTTACTTTTTGTGTAAAAAAATAAATAAAGTAATTGAAAGATAAAGAAAAAATAAATTCAGTGTCACATACAATGTCAATATTTTGATCATCAAATAACACAACAGATATACACTAATACTTTATGTACACCTTAAAGTTTGTCCAAGTTACATATTTTACATAACAAGTATATTATTAAAGAAGGAACTAAAATAGCCATTTTTTGCATAAACCAAAGAGATACAAATGCAAAATAAAGCTTCAGAAGACATCTTCTGACTGACTGGAAAATGTAGACTCTAACTTATTTGACAGAAAATTTAAATCAATGTTATGAAATCTCAGTGGCACCTTCTTTGATGGAGATAAAGGTGGTGTTGTTGATACATTCTTCTTTTCTACCTTCTTTTTTAGTTCAATACAAGTTTGACCAACCTTGTCAACAAAATCTTTCACAATAACAAACAAATGAAAAGGATTAGACATATTGTCTTTAGATGTTCCTGCTAGATAGTACTCATTTGTTTTCTTCACAAGTTCCATGATCCTTGTTTGTTCCTCTTTCACCACCTTAAGTTCCTCTTCACATAACTCTAGAAACCCTTTCATCTCATTGATAAATCCACCTTTAGTGTTTCCACAGCATGTTATGATCCGTCGAATATCATTAACGTGAGAACTAAGAGTTGAACAAATAGTAATGAAACTGTTATAGTGCATGCTAGCTGCTTTTTTTGCTTCTGATAACTCATTACTTAGACCACTTAGCACTTGTAAACCAAGAATTACATATTCTTTTTCACTTTCATCATTGTGTTTTTTATAGATAGCTTTTCTTTTCCCTTCTGAATGAACTACTTGTTCAACTATGAAGTGAAGTAAACTAGTTTTTCCATTTGTGCTTTTTACATCAGAAAGTTTTGTAAGAGCACTCAAGTTGAAACCTTGTGCATTACCTCTTGAAGTTCCAGCATTCATTCTGTTACCAGTTTTGAGAATTGCCTCAAGGAGTTTCAAGAATAGACTACTAGTTTTCAGTTCCTTGCAACCCAAGTCAAGTGTTTGTAAGTGTTCCTTAAGCCGAAGAATTTCGCTATCGTAATTCGATCTGAAAAGCATTGCTTTCAAATGGTTGAACGATGTAGGAACTGCTTTAAGGATGTAGTATAGGAAAGACTCCGCTTCTGCAAGGTTATTCGGGTTGCCGATGAATTGGACAATCTTGGATTCTTCTTCTTGAGAAGGAGCTATTTTAGTGAGTTTTTCAAGTGTCTCAACACTGAGTCCTTGACCATCAAGTACTGCATCCAAGATTTCGCGCCGAGAAACTGCTAGTGATCTCAGGACAATTGCAGTGTTTTGAGATTTTCTTGGCTCAAGGATGAATATTTGAGCTTGTGTGTTGGAATTGGACTTGGACAAACTGGAAAGAGACCTGTTTCTTTCTTGAGTTTTATGATTAGTGGCTGAATATCCAAAGAGTGATTCCATGAGTTCATCATCAAACCTGTAAAAAGAAATTGAAAATTGTGAAGTCTGTTAATTGTCCTTTCTTAGATCTTACTCCAAAATATGAGTGTGTCGAAGCACAGTTATAATCATTTAACAGCTCAAGAACGTTGACAATGTGAGACTCAAATGTAACTTCAATACTGTGGGACTAGGTTTCCAGATTGCTTAAAAATCTAGGTCAGATATCTGGGATTGTTCATAGTTCGATTCAAGAAGGATAACCGAACCGAACTGGTATAAGTATTAAGGTTTGGTGCACAGATTCTGTGTTTCCAAACCGAACTAGAACTACCTTTACAGAAAACTGTATTCTACCTTTTAGATTCAAACTATATCACATTACTTTTATTAACTGATATTAGAACTGTTAAAATAAATAAAAACTGAATCGAGAAGAATCGAATTGTGACAGAGAGTTCACAAACTAAACTTAGTTGATTCAGTTTAGTTCGTGAACTGCCTGTCACAATACAATTCAGTATAACAGTTCGGTTCGATTTTTGGTTTTTTTAGAACAACAGACCTACCAATACCATGTTAAATATGCTTGAAACCCGTTCCCAAAAGCTATCTCAAAGAATGAAGATTTTCAAGCTCATATAATCTTACACAACTTAGGAACATTGATCATATATATAGTTATGAAAAACAGAAACAAATTACATGAAGGAAGATGATATATTACCTAAAAGATCCATCATTGATCTGATCCCACACAGTTGAATGATCAACATCAGCTGCAACCTTATCCCAATGTAAAGGCTTTAGCCTTGTTTGGCCACCATCTTTATCTCTTGAACTCTCTCCTGTAATACCCTCTTTCACATTTGCTTTTCCTTTAGGTGCTGCTGGTGGTTTCATGGATGAAATAAAGCCTTTAGACTTTGGAAGTGGAGGTGGACCAGGTGGTAGCGGTGGACGAAGTGGTGCCTTTAGAATTTCTTTCTTTAGAATAGCAGGTGGTGGCGGTGGAGGCAGAGGAGGAGCAGGAGGAAGAAGAGGAGGAGAAGGTAGTGGTTGATTGTAATAACTCATGTGAATCTTCTTCTCAAGATTCATTGATGAAGATTTTTGTAGTGGTGGAAGTGGAAGTGGAGATTCACATGCAAATGGAATCTCATGAGGATTAGATACATTAGACCTATGAACCAACACATCTATTATCTTTTCTTTTTCTTCTTCATCTTCTTCAAAACTAGGATTGAACATACAATTTGGAAATCTAGATATCATTTGTCTACTTTCTTTATCCATCATATAAATAACATCAAGACCATTTTCTTCAACAATTAGTCCTTTCACATTGCTACCAAATCTTTTTATATCTTCATAATGGTTCATCTCATGAAAAAAACCTTTATTAGTAACTTTGTTTCTTCTTTGGTATCTAGCAAGAACAAATTTGTGGTAGAAATAAAGGAAAATCCCTGCAATGAGTAACATAGCCAGTGCTGTGGCAAACACAGCCATTGCAATAGTAGTTAACATTGAAAATAATTCAGAAATGGGTAATGGAGAGAAATTTTTGAAGAATATAAAGGTGACAAGAAAAATAATATTGTACTGCAAAGTGTATAACTTATTTAGTGTATGGTTTTTTAATGTAGTGATAATGGTTGATGACAATTTCAATAGGGTAGCTGTCTATTGATGCCATGTGATGTGAGTAGCAGCAAAAATTAATTGGAATTAAATGGCAATTCCAAATTCATGCTCAATGAAATTATACAAGGGTCATAGAATTTTTGGATGGTGAGCTTCTATTAAAAACTTAACCTAATATTGGTCTAATTGGAAATGTTGCCTTATGTTCAGACCATAAATTGAAAAGAGCCAAGAAGTAATAAACAATCGAAAAAAACTTAAGACGCGCATCGAAAAGAGATAATGACAAAAAGTAGTTTATAAAGAGTGAGAATTTACGAGTTTTATAATGATGGGCTAAACTCGATATAACATCTATCAAAGTTGATTGGTTTGAGGTGAGGTATGAGTTAGTGTATCCAATATAAAATCTAATAATCTTTGCCAAAAAAAGGAATTAAGTTCACAAAAAACAGATGAATCAATGTTTTTGCAATTTTAATAACTTATGAAACAAGAAATGGTTAGTGACAAATGTTTTGATTTGTTGATGGTGGATATAAATGGTTGAGCCGTCCGTCTCATTTTTTAATGCAATTGTTTTCTTGTTTCATTTTGTGTGTGCTCAAAATTCAATTGTTAATAATTGATGTTTAGCTTAAAAATAAAAAATGATGGACCTATCAATGTTGATTTTCTCTAGCATACTAGTATAGTATCTCTTATAAAGTTATATGCCGTCTCTACGGTAACTTATGAGGTAACAATGTTGCTCCAGCTGTTGCATTGAGGAAAGGTTGTTGGCTTCTTAAGCTTTTAAGTGATCAAATACTGATTTTATTAATGGATAAATATGTGGTTAACATCAACTTTTAACATCAAGAGTACTAGTAATATTGAAGAGTTGATGAGTTTTTATTAAAAATGTTACATATTTTTAGATTAAATTATTAATAGAAATTTGAGTCTTAAAACCATTGGTTGGCATATATGTCTTTTACTAGTAATGAAATTAAACCGTTTATTTATTGTACTACAACAGATTGAAAATGGTTTGGAAATGCAGATCTTGGTTTCATGTTATTGTCCTTTTCTCTTTTGGTAGATGCAATATTATTAATGTTATTGTCTTACAATGAAGAGATAACTGAATTTGTACTTGCTTTGCAAGCTGCCGTTTGGCATCATTGAAGAGCATTCTATAACTTTGTTAACTAAACTAGTTTTTTTAGTAGCATGGTTGCTATTGCTAGGTTTTCATCCTTTTAAAATGAATAAGTTGATGTATTATGATTCGAACTTCGGTCCTTGCATATGACATACAATGTCTCTAGTCCCTATCAACTGAGCTATGTTGAACAACTAAACTGTTTTATTATTTACATCAGATAACACAATCAACGAAAATGTTAGAAGAATGTTTGCTTATTTGGATGAGACAACACGAGTCTCTTCTAGCTTAATTAAAGTTGGTCTCTGCCTGAGCTTGGGCATACATTAGCATTAAAACTCTTAAAAAGAGTTTGTTACTCATTTTATTCTCACAAAACTGAAAGAATTAGTTTAGCAGTTGTGTGTGTCGGATTAGCAAGATATTTCATCTAAAATGTACTTCGGTGAAGAAAGTCCAGCCCTTAGATTTTTGTAACCAACTTGCTGCTTTAACTAACAGTACATTAATTCACACACCGTTTTTTAGTTATTAATATTATCATTATCATAACTAATAATCAATACAATATCTAATGCAATCACAACATAATAATATTCGTTGATAGCAAGTTATCTAATTGGTTACTCGTGTGTGAACTATGATAATAAAAAATGGAGTAAACTCAGGCCCGGCCCTGAGGGTAGGCAATGGGTGCGACGGCCTGAGGCCCAATATTTTAAGAGGCCCAAATTTTTTTATACATACCTACTAATATAAATAAAATAAAATTAATAATACTTAAAAGAAAAAAATATGATTAGGACAAGGAAATATGTGTAGGATTATTAAAAAAATATCATTAAGGGGTACAATTGGTAGAAAATATATATGATTAGGTATAATTAGTAGGATTATTAAAGAATAATTAAGCGGAGAGTTTGATTAATCACCAGAAAGTTTTGAATTTTTACTTGGTATGGTGATTTGATATGAGATTTTATTTGCTATTAATATGGTCAGTAAAAAGTTGCAATCTAAGTCTATGTGCATTGATGCACTCGAGATCATCAATGTCACAAGAAAGATTGAACGGTTTGACAACTTTGTCAATTGAAAAAGATATGTTGGCGGACATTGATGTTGATGGATTTATCAATGATTTTGTATCTCAAAATGCTCGAAAAAATCATTTCGAATGAATTTTTAAGTAATTTTTTTTATATTTTATAAAATTTATTATGTATTAATGCTATATATATTGAATGAAAGAGTTTTTTTTTTATGTTTGGCCTAAGGCCCATAAAATGTCAGGAACGGGACTGAGTAAACTTTATCAATTTAGTTTGACTTTAAACAATTTGTTTATTTGACTTCATCATTGTTGCATAATTTACGCTCTAAACATGATGACAAGCCTTGCTGATTGATTTGGCAGTGCTCTTTCTTTGATCAAAATTATTTGAACGTGTCTCTCTTACCTTTTCAAATGAAACCTGCTTTGACCATACACTTTTGTTGTAAGATATGATCAAGTTTGACTCGAAATGTAACCGAAAATCCTTGGACTTAGTTGCAACCTATATTTGGTATCACTGTGAGTATGCTAAAATCAGAGTGGATTGCCGTGATTTTTTAAAAGCTAGAATGTAGCTTCTGTATGTTGGATCATCGTGATTCTAGCGTATCCACCGTGATACTGAACATAGACGCAGCCTCATCAGTTAAGCCTTTTACGACAACTTTTGCAAACATTGATTTAAGATTGGAAAGCTAGTTAGGATGATCATTGATCAATGGCAACAATCATAATTCATATGCAGACAAAAAACAAAATAAGAAGCAATAATCTAATAAGTAGGGATTCAAAACTTTAACATCATTTTATATGTTACTGAAAACAATTAATCAGATCCAGAGTAAACACAAAAGTAGACCCTGCAAAATGGATGATTTTGTTAATTTTTCTAATAATAAATATCTTCTTTACAAACAAAAGCAAGTGATTTCTGAGATCCTCTTCCTTAGTCCTAATCCTATACTCATTGTCAGCAATCTTTAGTATAAAAACGCAAATTACATCGCGATATGAACAATATAGTTCAGCAAAAATGGAGAGACATAAAGGGCACTCTGCTTAATGAATCAATGGTCATAGTCTAGATTTCTTTGATGACATTGCAGACGGTGATAGTGATGATATATCGCATGGATGAGAAACCGTTGAGCATGCGGTTGATAGAGATGAAATACAATCATCTGATCGGTTTCTTTTTTGAGATCTTTTTCCTCCCACTTTCCTACCTTCACCGCTCATAATGAAATCTGTTAAGCGTTTCACGTCGGATAACTTGACAGGTTTCAATAGAAACTCCTCTGCTCCTTCCTCTAAACAACTGCCAATCATCAAAAATTGACAATCAATAAAAACGAACAAGCAAGGAAATAAGTAAGAAACTTCCATTCATGGATCATCAAATATGCAAGGTAAAGATTATGCTAGATATTTTAATAAACTACTTATACACATTCTCTTGCAAGAAAGAGAGGGTTCAACATTAAATAATGGTGTTTGCCAATAATTTCAGGCTTATATGCAAGCACTATAGAAGTTGTTGATAAAGTGTATAATTGTGTGGCAATTATAATATTGATAATAATGTTGTAATGCCAATAAGGCCTTTAAAGGAAATTGGATTTCATCACGCTTCAATTATTATTGTAGCCACAGTTGCAAGAAAAAAGCAACATGTTCTTCCCATGTGTCTAACATGATGATAGTATTGATTTGAGGGGTTGATTCTGTCCATTAATAGAAAGATTTTGCAAGATTGATAATAACCCATAATTTTAGTGAAAATATTTTCGCCATGTGTTGGTGAGAGAAGTGAAGAGATTAGGATGTTTAATGACTAAGGAGGCCCACCATAATCGAACTCGGGTTGAATCTGGTTCGGGGGTCAGTTCTGACATCAAATGGTTTCAGCCCCCTCTGATCGCAGTTGCAGGGGATCGAGCTGTGGTCCTCCCTACCAAGTCTAGCGTCAATCATCACTGGACCAACTAACTATTGGTATTTTTTTTTTTGTGCAAATCGGGTATCCTCTGCGCGCAACTGCAGAGACTAATCCACTGCTGCATGCCCAAACCAGAGATCGAACACAGGACCTTGGTTAAGCTAGAAGAGCCCCGCGTCATCTCATCTAAGTGCTCTTGGGTAACTATTGGTAATATTTGATTCCATTTAGATCTACAAAACTCTTAATTAACTTCATATTGCAAATCATTAAGAAGGTTTAATGCAATATTTGCACTTATAATCCCCATTTAGTGCCAACCTAGACCTAATTAACTATTGAGATCTCTTGAGATCTTTGACATAATCAGATTCCCTAATATCATTTGATTATTATGATTATTATGATCCACCCAAATCCCAAACATATTTCACAAGTGGATTTCAAGTCTACATGGGATTCATGCCCAAAAATATGTCTTTTCACAGAAAAACCAAAGGATAGGCTAATCAACAGACAACATCCAATATGCAAATATAACCAATCAAAACAAGAAATCAAGCACAAAATCTCATCCTAAAAACAATACTAAATGGAAAGAGATTTGTTAATCTGATCAAGATCTTACCTATCGATTCGGGTTAAGATATTCTCAGAGGACATAACCACCACTGGAATCTCTCTAAAAACAGATGATTCCTGCTGAAATCAACAGAAATAAGTAAAGATTAATAAAAAAATAAAATTTCATCAACTACAATTTAATCAGGAAAATTCCTCTTAATCTCTAAAAACAAACAAAAAAACATAACAAGAAGAATTGATTCATACCTTAATCTTCTTGAGTAGTTCATATCCTGTCATCCCAGGCATGGAATAATCTGTCATTATCATATTAACCTTCACACCCTATAACCATATCAATCAAAACAACAACATAAGCACACCATACATCAAAAAAACAAAAACAAAGCAAAATTATAAAACATGCTTACATCAAAACCAATGGAACTCGTGTCACCATCCAACCCCAGATACTGTAAAGCTCTAGTACCACTTTCTACCACAGTCACTGCACAAAAAAATAATTCCAATAACCATCAGAAACTCAGAATCCAATCCATGTGAACCCAAAATCCATAAAATTAAAACTAAATAAAAAAATCAAATGGGTTATCAAATTTGTTATCTTTATTGTATTACCTTTGCAAGATGTAAATTTGAGCAACCTTTCAATAACTTTACGATCAACAAAACTATCATCCACAGCAAGCACATGTAACTCACCTACATCACCGGAGGTAGCCATGAGAAGAAAAGGAATGAAGTGAAAAAAGAAGAGATGAAGTTTGAAAAGAGAAATGGTTGTTGTGAAAGATATGCGAATTTGATGATATGAAGAAAATGGTAAAGTATATATATATAAATGAAAGGAAAGGGAAAAAGAGAAAGAGAGAGAGAGAGAGAGATACGGAGAATCAAAATGTGAGTGATTTAGTTTGTTTTTTTAAGCAAAAAATCAAACAGAGAGGATTATCCCACCTGCAATTGTCGCTTCTCAAGTCAGTGTTTTTGTTTAATAACGTTAACAGTGTTGATAATGAGACAGGACCAAAACGTATCTTATGTGGGGTCCATTTTTGTGCTGTGGTTAAGATATTGTTTGAGTGAGAAAGAAAGCCAGTTTTGACTTTCATACAGTTTTGAGATCAAAGCACCTTTTCTTTTACTTCTTCCACAGAATGGCTTTTGGTTAAGCCGTTGGCTGATTAAAAAAAGTTGTGTTGGTTTCAGAACGCGGTTTGGCTTTTGATGTTTTTTTTTTTTTATATTAGTACGAATATTTTGTATTATAAATTTGATTTTGTGAATAATGTCAACCTTTATCTTTAAGAATTAAGACCAATAAACTTTTGTTAAAAAAAATACTAAATTGAATTGATCCACGCCCTTAAATATGCTCATTATAAAATTAAATTAAGAAAGTATATTTTTGCACCTTATTTTTTTATTATATATTTTTTTGGAATATATTATACCCTACTTTTAATCCACAAAAAAATTTCTATTTTTTTACACACACTTTATCTTTCCAAAAAATTAAAACCATAAAAAAAAAATCAAAGACGGATTGTAACAAACCAGTTTTTTTGCCTTTTCAAAAAAAAGAAAAATAGGGAGGACCACGGTTCGATCCCCCACAATTGCGATGGGAGGGGGCTGGAACCAATTGATGTCAGAACTTACCCCCGAACCAGATTCAACTGGTGGTGAAAAAAAAAAAGAGATTATACGAAGAAGTTTAGTAAAAAAAAGAATAAAAAGATTATATAAAACTTAGTCAATAAAAAAATTAGGAGGGAGGGTATAATAAATAAAATATAACCATAAATTATTAAAACGACAAATAATCTGAAACAAATTTTTTTCTAAAACGACAAATAAAAAGAAACGGATGAAGTAATTAAAAAGAATATATAATAAGGATGAGTTAAACTCAACTCCCAAACTTGTATCAGAGCCTCTTTAAGATTTGTTGTATCACTTACTATCGGATTTTTGCTATCTTATAAGTTAGTTTTGTAAAATTGAGTTAAATCTAACTCTCAATTTTAAGATTATAAAAATTCAGTTGAAATTTCACATACTAGTATATAAGAACTAAAAAACTTTGATTAGAAAATAAATTAAAAATTGTCACCTAAATTATAAATTCAAAATAACATCAATCTATGTATGTCACACTTAAATTAATATGTTTTTTTCCGTAAATACGGTGCAAATTGGACATCTATAACATCCTAAATATATTTAAAATAAAATAAATAGAATACAATATACTGAGGGACATAAATCAAACTCAAACCACGTAAACGTCCAAACGAGTATATAAACAGTTTAAACACAACAAAAGTGGTTAAAAATATAAGTAAAGATACACACAACACAGAAATTATCCAACAAACCGGCGTGCAAGTGCGAATCCAAATAGCAAAAAAAGTGTTGTATGAGCCTTCACAATTCAAGTAGGCGAATGAGTGGCAATGATATTTTTGAGGCAGTGAATGAATGGTTGGAAAGGGAATACTTCCCATCATCTCTAAATAAGACAAACATTTGTCTGATACCTATATGTGATAATCTTGTCTCCATGAAGGATATGAGACCTATATCTCTCTGCAATGTGTTATACAAAAAGGTCTCTAAATTGTTGGCTAATAGATTGAAAGGGTATTTGGATCGTTGTGTGTCGGAGGAACAATCAACTTTTGTGGAAGGGATGTCGATAATTGATAATGCCCTTATCGCGATTGAGGTTATTCATGCCCTCAAGCGAAAAACAAGAGGTTTGAAAGGGGAACTTGCCCTTAAGATCGACATTAGCAAGGATTATGATAGGGTGGATTGGGGTTTCATGCGCGGGATGCTTGAGAAATTGGGATTTGCCAATAAGTGTGAAATTCCTAGCACGCTAAGCACAATGCTAGATACAATGCTCTAAGCACCTTAGCACTAAACGTGATGTGCGATACAATGCTGTAAGCTTCCTAACACGTATATCACAAGATAAAAGTAAACAAATAACAGAAAGCAAGTAAAAGGCACGAGATATTTGTTAACCTAGTTCGGCACTTAAAACAAGCCCTAGTCTGGGGGATACCAATCCAGGAAGGAATATCACTATAATAGTCCTAGTTGTAAGTCTTCAGCAAACATCACGTTTACAACTCATAACCTAGGCAACTACCAATGACTCTTCAACCTAGGAACTCCTAAGTCTGAGATCCCATCTCACTCCCTTACAACCTTACAGACAGCAAGGATTTCAAAACACAAATACAAAATGTTTTTGGAGACACACTCCTAAAACTACACACTCGTACCTAAAGGCTTAGAGTGCTAAAAACACATACAATCCCAACTCTGTACTTCAAAGCTTAGGAGAGGATCACACACATTACAACTCAAAACAATACGTCCTAAGCTTGCATCAATGAGACACAAGAAAGGCTCACAAAGAACAATACACACGCAAAAACCTAGAAAGCTAGACAACACAATGACGACGTGAACAACTAAATTAGGTTTTGCACAATCTTTAAATACTCCAGCAAAAGTCCTTGATCCAGAATTAAACATGGGCTTGATTTGTTTGACCCAAGCCATTGACCACATTGATTAAAATAGATTCTTTCCAAAAATACACTCCAAAGAGATTCTTCATAAAAGTATTCTTGACCAGGATCTGAAGCATTAAATGATGATCCTCAAAATAAGCCAGATACACAGGCGCCATGCAAGATTCATGAAAGAGAAACAAACATTCCATAAATGAAACACGCGCGCACACTACCAAAAGCGTGATACGATGTTGAGACATCTTATCACACATCATGCTACAAAGTTTATTTTACCAAAAATGCAGCCAATCACCAAAGACTCAACAAACTCCCCCTTTGGCAAATTTTTGGCTAAAACAAATAATGACCATACAGATACTTAAACAGATACTTCAACTACATTTCTTTTTCTCAACACAAGCACACAAGCATAAAGATTTGTAGAGACTATTCTTCAAAACAATTTCCAAACTACTCCTTCATGGAGAACAGTAGACAAGAATAAAGATGTATCTTTTAAGTTTATCAGAGAGGCATGCAACAACGGAACACATAAAACAACTCAGCCTTAGATGGTCAGGAAAATAAACATTGATAGGATGCTGTAGAGAATGCTTCAACATTTCACAACACATCTCCCCCTGCACATATGCATGGGATGTTGGAGCATCATATCCAACATCTCCCCCTGCAGACCACATGTCATCATTCTAAACACTCATGCACATATCAGGTATCAGATCATACAGGTCCACACATACATATACTTCATGCAACCTACTACACAGATATAACATAACCATAGCATAACCAGAGCAGTGCAGACTACCAGCAGACAGAGATCATAAACAACACACCAAATAACCAACCAAATTACCAAATTTATACTCCCCCTTTTTGCCACAAATTTGACAAATAAAGCAGTACAGAGTTAAGAGGTCCAGGAGCTCCATAGTTAATACAAAACAGGGGTCATCAGAGTCTATGCCCATACAGCAGAACAGGAACAAAAGTAACAGAAAAGAAACAAAACAAAAAACACCAAAATAACAGGAGTACATAGAAAATCCTCTAATCAGAATCACTGGAACCAGTCACCTCCAGCTCTTCTGTATTACCACCAGCCTCTTCATTCAAAGCTGCATCAGTTGCTGCAGCATCATTACCGGCATCCATCATTTCTGCATCAGCTGCAGTCTCACCCTCAGCACCAACTCCTTCTTCCTCAGCTTCCTCTTGTTTCAGGGCAGATTAACCAATTCAAGCCCTTTCTTTTGCTCATCCAGAGCTCTAACAGTAGCTTCCAAAGAGGCAATCATGTCCTTCCTATTCATACTGGAAGGTGGGACTTGCCTTGGTACAGACTTGCTTTTCATTGGCCCTGCTATGTCAGCAGCATGGGCTCTTTCAAACAACTTAAAATGGAGAGAAAGGGGTGCCTCTCTCTTGAGTGGTTCATCAGCAGCAATCAAAATGTTGGGGTATTGGTCAAGGATAATTCCACAGATAAGACTAGGAAAGGCTATTGGCATCTTGACAGCCCAAGACTTGCCATGAGCCATAGTTTGCTCAAAAATGTAGGTTCCATAGTCAGCTATAGTACCAGTTCCAATAGAGTAAATAAGTCTAGCCAGACCAGTGGCTATATGAGAAGTGTGGGTAGTGGGAACCCAGTTCACAGTGCCTATCTTGTTTAAGACTGCATACTTGACAGAGAGCATACAAGAAGATACTTTACCTTTAGAGGGCCACACCTTGACCTGATTGGCAGTGATGGTTTTGCAGACTTCATTGTTGGTGACATCAATTGTAGAATACCCATCCTCTTGCCTACCAAGATACCTGTTGATGATGATTGGAGAGAATTCCACACACTTGTTTCTGTTCCATACCTTTTGATATTCATTGCTGAGTGGGTTGTCACAATCCTCAGCTATGTTCACAATAAACTCCTTAACTAGCTTGGCATAGCAATTGCCCAAGCCACTAACTGTCTTCATCAGCCCAGCTTCATCCAACAGCTCAATCACCTCCTTTCAAGCCAAAGTTTCAGCAGACAACTCTCTTTCCAGCCCAATCCTTCTAGCAAACACACACTTCCACTTTTTAACACTGTCAACAAAATGGAAGGAGACACCATCAATGGGAACATCAGGGACATTAGGTGGTATAAATCTTCCACCAAGCCTCTTCTTAGATGCTGTGATGCTTGAAGCATCGTATTCAGCATCCTCATCAGACACAGCAGCCACAACCTTTTTCTTTTTAAGAACCCTCTTCTGAGGTGAGGGAGTGATGTTTGGAACATCTTCTGCAGCATCATAGTTTGAGTCACTCAGACTAATGGTCTTCCTCTTAGAGGCTTTCTTCTTCTGTTGAGATGGAATCTCAACCTTGCTTGAGCTCCTACTAGGCCCAACAATCTTCTTCTTGGGAGACTTGGTTGGTGCACTCTTCTTTTTCTTCACAGACTTTGGTGCTTCAACTTCCACCTCAGTCTCTTTGCCTTTTATTTCTCTAAGTCTCCTACCAACACCAGTTTTCCCTGCATGAGACGTGCCAACAGATTTGACAACTATAATATCTTCTTCTTCACTAACATGCTCTTCAGCAGTCTTCTCAGAGTCACCCTTTTCTGGTTCAACATCAGATGTTGTAGCATCTTTGCCAGCATCAGTGGCAGCTTCTCCTTTCGCCAAGGATGCTGAAGCATCCGGCGTCCCATCCTCTTGAGTAATGCTCTTAGCCAACGATTGGAGAACATCTCCAACAATCTGAGTATCTTCATCATGTCCATCATCCTCAGGAGAGTCAGGAACAGGTGATTTTGCCTTCTCAGTTTCCAAAGCGTTTTCCCCCTTTTCAGCATTAGGGATTTGAACAGTATTTTCATCAATCTGCACATTTTGAGAGGTTGCTGCAGCATCGATTCCCACATTCAAAGTATCTGAGCCCTGATTAGCAAGAAGGAACCCTTGCATGTCGAAATCAGAGTTATATCTAGTTTTTGATTTCTTGACCTTTGGTTTCTTAGTAGCCGTTGTTTTGGTTTTCTTTGTGGACTTGGGTTTGGATGATGAAGTTTTATGAGGTTTGAGGTTGAGGGCTGAAGCAAAAGATGGGTGAATGGTTGAGATAGGAACAACATCTGTGACGATGTGAGAGAGTGGGTCAATGGGGTTGTTTTGCGACGGTGCGGAGTGGTTGGGAGAGACGGTTGCAGGAGAGTTGATTGGAGAGGTTTGAGACATGGTGACGACAAGATTTTGGAGAAAATAGGATTGAGAGTGGAGGAGGTTAGTAGGTTTGATGAGAAGATTTGAGAGAGAAGTGGAGAGGTTATAGTAGAAGGTAAAGTAAATTAGGAAAGAATCAATGTGAGAAGATTTGAAAAAGAAATAACCAACCCTTGATAGTGGCGTGTTTAGAGAGAAATTTGAGCCATGATTACCTTGATCAACGTGCAACACTTGATAGGGGAAATTAAAAATAACTGATGCACGCGCCACTATCATAAACGGTAACTGCTACAATTCTTCATGGAGGCAAATTCCTAACTTGCCCCTTAACTTCTCAAACTGCACAGCATCAAGTGCTTTGGTAAAAATATCTGCCACTTGCTCCTTTGTACCAACATGCTCCAGAGTCACAATTTTATTCTCAACAAGATCTCTTATGAAGTGATGACGAATGTCAATATGTTTTGTCTTGCTATGTAGAACAGGATTTTTTGAGATGTTGATGGCGCTCATGTTGTCACAATACAATGTTAGAGCATCTTGTTCAACATCGTACTCCTTCAGCATCTGTTTCATCCAAACAAGTTGTGAGCAGCTACTCCCAACAGCTATGTACTCAGCCTCAGCTGTAGATAATGCCACACAGTTTTGCTTCTTGCTAAACCAAGAAATCAGATTGTTCCCTAGAAAGAAACATCCTCCTGAAGTGTTTTTTCTATCATCTGCACTTCCAGCCCAATCAGCATCACAATAACCATAGAGCATAGAATCTTCAGAATGTGAGTACATTATTCCATAGTCACTAGTTCCATTTACATATTTCAGGATCCTCTTGACTTGAGTCAAGTGGCTCACCTTAGGATCAGCTTGATATCTGGCACATACTCCAACAGCATAAGTGATGTCAGGCCTGCTTGCAGTCAGGTATAGCAAGCTTCCAATCATACTTCTATAGAGACTTTGATCCACACTTATTCCCTTTTCATCTTTAGTAAGTTTCAAATGAGTGGATGCTGATGTTCTCTTTGAGGTGGCACTTTCCATACCAAACTTCTTGACTATGTTCCTTGTATACTTACTCTGAGATATGAAAATGGTATCATCCATTTGTTTGATTTGAAGTCCAAGAAAGTAGGTCAATTCTCCAACAAGACTCACTTCAAACTCAGATTGCATTTGCTTGACAAAATGCTGGACCATCGTATCTGACATCCCACCAAACAATATGTCATCAACATAGATTTGGGCTATGATAAATTTACCTCTTTCTTGTTTAACAAATAGGGTCTTGTCTGAAGCTCCCTTCCTGTAACCTTGATTTTCCAAGAACTGAGTCAACCTCTCATACCATGCCCTGGGAGCTTGCTTCAACCCATATATGGCTTTCTTCAGTTTGTAGACATGGCTTGGGTGTTCAGGATCTACAAATCCCTTTGGTTGCTCAACATACACCTCTTCCTGTAGGCATCCATTTAGAAATGCACTCTTTACATCCATCTGGTAAAGTTTGAACTTAAGAATGCATGATACACCCAACAGAAGTCTGATGGATTCTAGTCTTGCAACAGGTGCAAATGTTTCTTCAAAGTCAAGGCCTTCAACCTGAGTATATCCCTGAGCTACAAGTCTTGCTTTATTTCTGGTAACAACACCATTCTCATCTGACTTGTTCTTATAAACCCATTTTGTTCCAATTACATTCACATCTTTTGGTCTTGGAACCAAATCCCACACTTCACTTCTTTTGAACTGGTTTAACTCTTCTTGCATAGCCTCTATCCAAGCTTCATCAGTTAAGGCTTCTTTGACATTTTTAGGTTCAAATAATGATACAAAGCAAGAATTTGAAATGACATTATTTGATCTTCTAGTAGTTATCCTCTGTTCAGGATTACCAATGATCAATTCTGTGGGGTGATTCTTCTGGACACGTACTGAAGGACCTTTCTTTTGAGTTTGTTCTTCAGTATTTGTCACTATCCTCTTCAGCTATTTCTTCATCAGATTGATTACCACACAGATGTTCAGATGCTTCAACATCTTGTTCAACATCGTCAACAACAGGAATACCTTGATCTTCACCAACAATTTCTTCCAATGGGGAATCTTGGACAACAACATTTATGGATTCCATCATTACTTGAGTCTTAGAATTAAAAACTCTGTAGGCTCTGCTGTTTGGAAAGTATCCCAGAAAAATCCCTTCATGACTCTTTGGATCAAGCTTTCTTCTAGGCTCTCTGTCAGCTAGGATGTAACATTTGCTTCCAAACACATGAAAATGTTTAACAGTTGGCTTTCTATTTTTCCATAGCTCATACAAAGTAGAAGAGGTACATTTTCTCAGTGTGACTCTATTGTGAATCTAACAAGCAGTGTTCATGGCTTCAGCCCAAAAGTAATAAGGAACATTCTTGGCATGAAGCATGACTCTAGCTGACTCTTGGATAGTCCTATTCTTTCTCTCAACTATTCCATTATGCTGTGGGGTGATAGCAGATGAGTACTCATGCTTGATTCCTTCAGTAGCACAGAAATCATCGAACCTGGAGTTCTCAAATTCCTTTCCATGATCTGTTCTGATTTTTACCACATTGCTTGCTTTTTCCCTCTGAATCTGAAGACACAATTCCTTGAAGGCTTCAAAAGCATCTGACTTTTCTCTAATGAAATTTACCCAAGTGTACCTTGAATAGTCATCCACCATCACAAAAGCATACCTTTTCCCTCCAAGGCTTTCAACCTGCATGGGTCCCATAAGATCCATATGGAGTAACTCAAGAACTTTGGAGGTTGTCTGATGCTCCAGCATTGGATGCGACATCCTGACTTGCTTACCAATCTGACACTCACCACATTTGTTGCCTTCAATAATCTTTAGGCTAGGCAATCCCCTGATAGCTTCAGATGATATTGCTTTCTTCATCCCTTTCAAGTGAAGATGACCTAGCCTTTGATGTCACAGCTTCACTTCATCTACTATTGAACTAAGACAGGTGGTATTAAGGGCTTCTTCCTGAGATATCCATAAGTAGCAATTATCTTTAGACCTGGTTCCCTTCATTAACAGCTGGTCTTCCTCATTGTTCACAAGGCACTCAGACTTGGTAAAGTTGACTTTTAAGCCTTGATCACACAGTTGGCTTATACTAATCAGATTTGCTGTGAGTCCTTTAACTAAAAGCACATTCTCCAAGTTGGGCAATCCATGATTCACAAGGTCTCAAATTCCCAGTATTTCCCCTTTTGCACCATCTCCAAAAGTCACAAAGCTGGTCTTGTAGGGTCTTACATTCATCAGATATTTTTCTTCACCAGTCATATGTCTGGAGCATCCACTGTCAAAATACCAATCTTCCCTTGATGAGGCTCTCAGAGACGTGTGAGCAATTAACCCAACACTTTCTGCTTTGGGCTTCCACTCCTTCTTGATAGACACATCTTCCTTCACATCTTCCTTCACTTCATTAGCTTTAGATTGTTGAACAGGATAGCCATGGAGTCTGTAGCAGAAGGGTCTAATGTGTCCTCTTTTTCCACAGTGATGACAAACCCATCTACGATACACTCTTTGAATCTTAGGCCTTTGATGACCACGAGGATTGGATTCAAGAGCAAACTTGGGAACTGGGTATGTTCTAGAATGCTGAGCAGGATGCTTCAACATCGTCTCTCCAGTGCAGGGATCAAAAACATCTTCAGCAGATTTGAACTTTGTCTCAAGATTCTGTTGATATTGATTTAAGTTTGAGTAGTTATAACCCACTGACTTGGCCTTCCCACTTGGTAGATTCTCCAAGATCTCTTCAAGTATGTTTATCCCTGAGTTTAGCTGACTTACACGTTTCTTCAAGTCCTCCATTTGAGCATTGACAAGAGCAACTTCTTCTTGAGCTTCTGAAGTCTTCTCAGCTTGAGCTTTCACTTCAGCCTGAAGGAGATTAATGGTCTTCTTCTGCTTCTCAAGGAGCCTACACATTTCTTCAAACCTAGTGAGTAGCTCTTTGTAAGTACTAGCTAGTTCATCATAGGCCACATCACCATCTTCATCAGTATCACTATCTGTGGTACAAATTCCAGTCAAGGCAGTCACATGTTTAGCAGATTCATGCTCTTCCTCAGAATCTTCATCTGACCAAGAAACATTCAAACCCTTTTTCTGTCTTTTTTGATAGGTTCCACATTCTGATCTTATATGTCCATATCCCTCACACTCATGACATTGAACACCCTTGCTTTGGCTATTCTTCTCTTCATGCTTGGGTTTCTTCAGATTATTTTGCTGTTTATTGACGTCGAATCTGATGCTTTGAGCATTCTGACGATTCCTGCAATCAACTCTTTTCAGCACCTTGTTGAACTGTCTTCCAAGCATGGCAATAACATCTGCAATGCTTTCTTCTTCTTCATCCTCATCTTGACCATTGTCCTCATCAGTATTAGAGACAAAAGCAATGCTTTTGTTCTTTTTGTCACCACGTTCATCTAAGACAATTTCAAAGGTTTGAAGAGAACCAACCAACTCATCCATCTTCATAGTAGAGATGTCATGTGCTTCCTCAATTGTTGTTACCTTCATGTCAAATCTTTTGGGAAGAGATCTGAGAAGTTTTCTTGACAGTTTCTCATCAGACACCTTCTCTCCTAAGGCTTCAAATGAGTTAGCAATATCCAAGAGTGTCATATGAAAGTCTTGAATGCTCTTATCATCCTTCATTTTCAGTGTTTCAAACCTGGATGTGAGATGTTGAATCTTTGATTGCTTCACCTTTGTGGTACCTTCATAACAACTCTTAAAGATCTCCCATGCTTCTTTGGCTGACACACAGTTTTTGATCAGCTTAAAAACATTTGTGTCCACCCCATTAAACAAGGCATATATGGCTTTGTTGTTATAGAGAGCTGCAGCTTCTTCCTCTGTAGTCCACTCAACCTCTGGTTTCTTTACCCCCGTTGAGGTCCCTTCCTTACTGGCAACAGTGGGATGATCCCATCCAGTCAAAACAGCCTTCCAAACCTTGCTATCAATAGATCTTAGAAAAGCAGTCATTTTGGATTTCCAGTGGTCATAGTTGTTTGATCCATTGAGCAGAGGTGGTCTATTCATGTATCCTCCATCCTTTTCCATAATGCCAGAGATTTTAGATCCTGGATCTCACCCTAGAGACAGGCAGGGTGCCTGCTCTGATGCCAATTGAAATTCCTGGCACGCTAAGCACAATGCTAGATACAATGCTCTAAGCACCTTAGCACTAAACGTGATGTGCGATACAATGCTGTAAGCTTCCTAACACGTATATCACAAGATAAAAGTAAACAAATAACAAAAAGCAAGTAAAAGGCATGGGATATTTGTTAACCCAGTTCGGCGCTTAAAACAAGCCCTAGTCTGGGGGATACCAATCCAGGAAGGAATATCACTATAATAGTCCTAGTTGTAAGTCTTCAGCAAACATCACGTTTACAACTCATAACCTAGGCAACTACCAATGACTCTTCAACCTAGGAACTCCTAAGTCTGAGATCCCATCTCACTCCCTTACAACCTTACAGACAGCAAGGATTTCGGAACACAAATACAAAATGTTTTTGGAGACACACTCCTAAAACTACACACTCGTACCTAAAGGCTTAGAGTGCTAAAAACACATACAATCCCAACTCTGTACTTCAAAGCTTAGGAGAGGATCACACACATTACAACTCAAAACAATACGTCCTAAGCTTGCATCAATGAGACACAAGAAAGGCTCACAAAGAACAATACACACGCAAAAACCTAGAAAGCTAGACAACACAATGACGGCGTGAACAACTAAATTAGGTTTTGCACAATCTTTAAATACTCCAGCAAAAGTCCTTGATCCAGAATTAAACATGGGCTTGATTTGTTTGACCCAAGCCATTGACCACATTGATTAAAATAGATTCTTTCCAAAAATACACTCCAAAGAGATTCTTCATAAAAGTATTCTTGACCAGGATCTGAAGCATTAAATGATGATCCTCAAAATAAGCCAGATACACAGGCGCCATGCAAGATTCATGAAAGAGAAACGAACATTCCATAAATGAAACACGCGCGCGCACACTACCAAAAGTGTGATACGATGTTGAGGCATCTTATCACACATCCTGCTACAAAGTTTATTTTACCAAAAATGTAGCCAATCACCAAAGACTCAACAAAGTGGATACACTAGATGATGATATACGTTAGCTTTGTTACACATATCCAAAATGCATCGTTGCTTAATCCAAACTTTAGAGTGAAGTTTATTAAGCGACAAGTGAATATGGTTGCCCATACGATTGCGAGGGTGTCCATATCTTGGGCTAGTTGGTGTACTTTTGAAACTCTACCTCGTTGTATTTCTTTGTTATTGAATAATGAAATGGTATAAGTTTTTTACTGTAAAAAACAAAACTCAACTAGGCGAATAAATTGGCCATCAACATGGACCGATTCACGTGCCAACAGCTCCCTGCGCAAACCACAACAAGCATAAATAGCACTTTAGCACCAACAGTGCAAGTCAACAACAAATGGTTAAGAATGACAACAACTGATCAAACCGACAACACGATGACGAAGCCACAAGCCAACAACTTGCTTTCACAAAGACAACAAGCTAAGAAGCAGAGCCGTCCCATAGATTTTGGGTGCCCTGTGCAAATTATAATTTTGGTGTTTCATTTTTTTATAAGTCGCATCAAAATATAAAATGTGAAAGAAAAATAAAAAATTATATTTTCAATTGTTATAAATCTTCTGATAACTTTTAATTTTTCAAATAGATTTTACTATCAAAATCATAAGAGTTTAAGTCTAGTTTAAAATTTAGTTATAATATTTATTTATTTTATCACTCAGACGCACAAACGCACGCACATACACTCGCACTAGGTAAAAAAAATTGGTGCCCCTAAAATTTTGGTGCCCTGTACGGTCGCTCCTCTCGAACACCCTCCGAAACCCTTCTGGCCACAACAATAACCAATACATTAAAATCATAACTTTAACCGGTCCACAAAATAGCGGCTAAGTCCACAAAGTCATTCACATTATGAAATAGCACCAAACCATAGACTAGAAGGGCTAACAGAGCATTATGGGCCTTCCAATCTCTAGCTACCAACTTTACTTGGGTCAAGTCTTCCAATGTCTTCCTAGAAAACACTTGAACACCATTTCCTAGTTTCTGAAAAGGTATAGTCTCTTTGTCGTCTAAATGTAGAGCCAGAGCCACAGCCCTTGGTGTCGGAACATCTCTCAAGTAACAAACCTGCTCATCCACTTTTAAGCCTAAGATACTTTCCAACTCCTCTATTGTGGGAAGGAGCCGGAAGTCTTGGAAAGTAAAACACCAGAGAGGAGGATCATAGTACTAACCTAGGGTATTCAGAGCTCGAGTGTCGACCTTAACGTGCAAGAGATCGAGGAGGTTACCATAGGTTGACTGAAAACTGACTCTGCCGATAGAGTTCATCCTGGACTCCATTGCTAATAAATGTCAACATTTGGGACCCGGACGCTGTATGTGTGAGTATTCCTAACTGCCATTCTTCTATGCTCATTGCTCACAATAGCTCAAATATGTTAAGTTCCCTAAAAATCAAAGCCTTTATATGTAAAAATGTATGTTTGTCATGAATGAATGCATGAATGCATGGTGTGTAGAGCTGTCAAAATAGGTCGGGCTATCGGGCCGGCCCATTAGCCCTATAGTTTTATACGGGCTGGGCCGGCCCGGGCTTCAAAAAAATTATTATTGGGCCTTATCGGGCTGGGCTCCTGGGCCTATTTTTTTAATGGGCCATCATGGGCTGGCCCCACGGGCTTTTGGGCCGGCCCCTTAAAGAATTTAAAAAAAATATCTAAAAAATTTTTTACCTAAAAATAACGAATTTTAGTTAGCATAAAATCTTTAGATAAAATAAGTAACAAAAGATGAGATTTGTTAGTTAGGAGATACAATTGTATGAAAAATCAAGTGGTCAAGATCAAGAAGAGACTTAGGTCGAAAAGTTACCTAATTTATAATTTATAATTTAATTTATGTATTTTGAATGGTTATGTTAAAAGTTTAGTGTGTGATGTAAGCTTGAAATTTATTAGCTTTGAGGATGCACTTTATGAATCATCATCCACAGATCTCTCGACTTTTGCATGGATATTTTGAAGTATTTATTATTTCATGAAATCATGACACTCACTTTTTTTATGGATATTAATTTGTGTGCGATGCATATGTAGTTTTATTGTCCATTGAATTTTTAAAAAAAAAAATTGTCAATTTTTTATAAGAAAAAATTTGTCAAGCCGGCCCATTGGGCCATGTAGGCCCTTGCTTATTGGGCTGGGCCTTGGACCTTAATGGGTCGGCCCACTTAAGCCTAGTAGATGTCTTGGGCCCGGGCTGGGACGGCCCATTTGACAGCTCTAATGGTGTGTGTAGCAAGTTCATTCATATATCTGGTTATTGCAGCAATTGTTCGAATTTCTGCGTTGGGGTCACAAAGGCTCAAAGTTACCTGCAACCCATCCCATCTCACATGTCGTTCTAGGGTTTAATATGATTCCTAGAATCATGGAATGCCCCTTTGGAAACAACGTTGTTGTTGCAAAGGCTCACAACAAATACCTCCAAAGGAAATCCTCATCTAGGTGAGGCCACTATGTCAACCAGGGAGGTCAACATTATGGAGCCTCGACTCAGGTGCTAACAAAGGTTCCTAGTAACACTTTTTGAGGTTCTAGACTGGTCAAAAGGTTACCGAGGTCACGGACCCCACAGGAAAACGTTGGCAATAGCAAGCTATACAGCAGGATGGCCAACATTTTCAAGGGAATCTACCTCGGTCGAAATCTAACACTATAGTGATAAATACCATGCCGCCACAACCAGAGTTGTCCCAGAGATTTTGGGTGCCCTGTGCAAATTATAATTTTGGTGTTTCATTTTTTTTATAAGTCGCGTCAAAATATAAAATGTGAAAGAAAAATAAAAAATTATATTTTCAATTGTTATAAACCTTCTGATAACTTTTAATTTTTCAAATAGATTTTACTATCAAAATTATAAGAGTTTAAGTCTAGTTTAAAATTTAGTTATAATATTTATTTATTTTATCACTCAGACGCATGAACACACGCACGCACATACACTCGCACTAGGTAAAAAAAAATTGGTGCCCCTAAAATTTTGGTGCCCTGTACGGTTGCTCCTCTCGAACACCCTCCGAAACCCTTCTGCTAAGAAACCATTTATGGCTAAACACTTTGAGACCAATAGCGCGTTAGAGACAACCAAAAAGCAACCGCACCATCCAAAACCCAAAACAAAAGGGGTTATGGAAACCATCGGAAGACACATATATGAGAAATCGCCGAAGCTGCAACATGGGTTAATCAAACCCAGACCTGGAAAATCAAACCCATATCAAGAAACTCATAACTAATTGGTCGGAACATCACATTTATAAATAGGTACCAAGATTTGAATTACAGACACTCCACTTATCTATCTTAAGTGTGGAATTCTAACGATTAAACTACTTGACAAAAAAATATAATCTCAAGCACTCACAATGTTCTCTCTTTTTTCAAATTTATTATTCATAAATTAATTTAAATGTGGTCTATTAATAAAAAAATTAAAAACGTTCATAAATTAGATAAACAACTTAAATGAATTCACTCAAATGCATAAAGAAAAATTAACCACTCATTGTATTTGACAAAAAGAAATATGAGTAATAAAAAGTTACATAAAGCACAAGAATTTTAAATTCGTCCAGCGGAAATTCTGGTGTATAGATGGGTAGGTGGAAAATATGCTTGTATATATTTGACTAGGGTTTCCCTCTTTGTGGGACTGGAGATCAAGGATTTTACTGTGGGACGAACAACTCTAGCTCAAAGTTGCTTTAAGCAAAATTGCCAAACATGATAAAGTGTGACCTGACAATCAACATGTTTAATATTGTTTGCATTCGATACTTTTGGCTTTCTAGCACCAAATGATATAAACCATTTGAAAAGAGTTCAAAAGGTCATGTATAGTAAAGTTGTGTCACATAGGTCGATGAATATAGTTTTTCAAAGATTGAGTCTTGCTATACAAAAATATTTAGCAGCACAGCTTATTGTTAGTCTACCTTTTATCCATGTGTAATTATTTTATATATCAAAGATTTGAACTCTCTTTACTTATGGCTCGTTTGGCCTGACTTTTTTAGGTCTTAGAAGCTACTTGAAAATTAAAAGTGAAAATAAAAGCTTTCGAAAAAAAAAAAAATTCTAAAGTTGTTTGGTAATTGTTGTCTTTTTAGTTTCAAACTAGATTAAACTAAATTTACTAAAGATAATAACAAACTTAAAAAAAAGATAATAACATCTAATAATATTGAAATTAAAACAAACTTAAAAAAAGATAATAACAAAGGATAATAACGAAATAAAAATAAACTTAAAAAAAGATAATAAAAATTACTTTTTCCCTAAAAGTAGGTTTCAATCTCTTCTCTTAGAAGCTCTTTTTATTCAATTTTGTACATTGAAAAAAAGTTGATTTTTATGGCTAAGAGCTTTATTAAAAATGTGTTTGGCCCAACTTCTCATTCTAAAGAGAATAAAAAACTAAAAAAAGCTAGGCCAAACGGACCCTTATATTGAATTGTCGAATTCCGAGCTACCAAGATGCATAAATATTTTTCTCTCTCCCAAAATATCAAAACCCTTGTAAAATTTAAAATTTTAGTTTAAATATAAAAGTTAATAACTTAGTTGAATAATTATCCAGAAGAATATAGCACTCAGTTGGTAGAAATATTACTTAAAAAAAAAAAAAACTTTGCGTAGTTTTAAGGTACAAGTGTATAACTTGGTGGGCTATAGATATACATTTTTTACTAAAGATTGTTAAACAATTTCATTAGCTAAAATGTTTTCAATATAATTGACATGTCAACCAAAACTTAGAAATTTGTAAACAATGTGACCGTCTTAATTAGATTATTAGCAACTTCATTTGTTTGTCTTTGCATAAATTTTACGCTAAAGTTTTTTTTTTTTTTTTTGTCAAACTATACTAGAGTTTTTATAATAATTAGAGAAAATTAATTTGCAATAATCTATAATACCACTAAATTCAGTTAAATCTCAACTTAAAAAATAAAATATGTCAACTACTCTCTTAGAATCAAACTCTATTGGTTCTAATTTCTAAATTAAACTTGTGCATCCGATTAAGCCCAAACTTTACTCTAAAAAAAACTAACAAATACTAACATTTGTAGAAAGAAAAAAAATTTGTACTGAACACCCAATTTTTTGAACATAGATAGTATAAAAGCAAGCCAGGGGGCATGGCCGGCGGGCGGCAAGGCGGCGTAGTCCGATTAAAACTTGGCAATCGTCAGCCTCAACACCTGAAAGTGAATAGTATTAGTAGTAATGTTTATTGGTACAACTGTAAGAGTACAGTGACAATACAATACATAAAAAGATTTGAAAAATATAACGTACAGTAAATAAAATAGAGAAAGGTTTGGAAATTGGAAAGTAATACTAGCTAGATTTGGATGGTACATAGAGAATCAATTTCATTTTACTTTTTATATTTTGAGACTACAGACAGAGCCAGGTGACGGTCATTTTTATTGTTGTGGGCCCTCGAACGGAGAAGATCTTGGTAGTGTTGTAGTACGATACGAACCAAATGCGAATCCTTCATTGATTTCATTCACTGCTGTCACCTTTCTTCACTGACGCTCAGCCACATGATCCGTGATCCATTTAGTTTTCTGAGCAATATTAATCTATTATTTTCTTCAATTCCAAAATCTTTTTTTTTTTTTTTAAAGAAAATACTCCTAAAAAGTGTCTCCAGCTTTAAGTATTAACAAAAACAAATTTATCTTGATTTCTTAAAATTAATTTATTTTACTTAACATTAATTTTATTTTTTATGTTCTTTTATTTGTTAATAAGGTCAGGGTCAAATGACACAAATTAGTTTGACATCAAATATTACACCTCTTGATAATATTTTAACCAATAATTTTTTTATAAATTTCACGTTAGATTAAAAGTTTATATCATATAGATCATTTGTGTAAAATTTTAGAAAAATCCAAAATCATTTGATATTCTATTGAAACACATAAAAATTAACGACATTTAAAAAACGATCCAAACTGTTAATTTTGATATACCTCAAAAACATATCAAATGATTTTGGATTTGTCTGAATTTCTACATAAATAATCTATATGATATAAATTTTTAATCCAACAGTGAATTTTATAAAACTTATATCGGTTAAAATATTATTATGTCAAATTAATTGGTATTATTTGATCCTGATCCTTTTTAACGTCATTTGATCAAATATATTTAATAAATACTCTAAAGATACCGCTTAGAACGATCAATTTCTTTTTTATAGATGAAATGGTAATACAACTCTCTTTTCCTTGTTATAGATCCTCTATTAAAAAAAATGCTAACTTAGTATAAAAAATATAAGAACCTCTAGAAATTTTTCTTTTATCAACATACTCCTAATTATAATGCATTTTTTTCTACAATCTATAATGAATATTCTAAAAATATATTAACTCATTTTTTTCTCTTGAAGAATAAAATTGTGCAAATAATATAAATTGTCAACAAAATTATAATATTATAATCTACTTTCTCAATTTCTGTTATTTTTTCAAAGGGAGGCAGTATATGTATTAAGAAAAATTATTAAGTAATAAATTTGTCTGCAATGGGTATCATTATTTGTTTTTTTGGTAGACAATGGGTATCATTATTTAAATATATTCAATGTTATATTATAAAGAGCATTATTTATATTTTAAACGACAAATTACACACATTCCAACACTCCAAGACATTTTTATTATATTTGTTTTCTTAATTAGTGTTTCATGGACACTAATTATCATTTTTCATTTAAAAAATGACTAATAAAAATATTTATCTTTTTTAAAGAATCTTATATTTAACACGAACTTCTTTTCTTTTTTTTAAAAAAAAAGTTTTATAATTTGGGACGGAATGGAATAATAAAATCGACATACAACTATGATATTTTAAATTCGAATAACTTAATAATATTGATATTTATGAATTCTATTAATCTATTATTATCAATTAATGATTAATGATTAAAGTTAAGCAGATTTAAACTTTCACTTCATATTACTCAACCCTCTTACCACTTGTCCAAATTAGTGGCTTGGATTATATTTGGTTTGGACATATCTCTTAACTTTTATTTTACTTTCAATTTAAATATTTATTGTGTATAATCCAAAACTTTTATGACCATAAACATAATCAAACAATATTGTTCTTTAGAGTCTCAGCATCGATTGTGGATGTGATAGATATATTGATCCACAATATTATAACCAATTATCGAAAAGTAATGAAGAAGAGCGGTAATCTTATGCTTTTTGTATTATGGTTGCTCATGAACCACATATTCATAATTCTTCAACAGAGTAGAACCTCACAACAATTGGAGAGTTCAACACAAAATAATTTAGGTGGGTCTCACGTCACTTTAAAACAACTCATTCAATTTTACTTCGACTAGATTTTGACCCGTGCGTTGCACAGATTTGATTGTGTGATAGATATATGATTTAAATTTTATAATTAAATTTGCATATAAAAACACAAAATAAAATCTAAATATAAATATATTGAAACTTAAAATAAGCCAAATAGAGTCTTGCTCAAACTATCAAATACAAAGATTCAACTCGTGTGGTCCGTGAATCGCATAGGTCTTTTAAAATATCAGACTACAATATTTTTCTGAAGTCAATAGATTTTGAAGATGTATACTGATGTTTTTATACGGTCGTGATTGGGATGAGAAAGAAAACAACCGCATATATTACAATAGATTGTGAATTATATGTGAATAATTGAAGCAACCCCACACCATTTGTACATATTCTGACTTGATTTCATGGATGACAAAAACACAATTCAATAAAAAACACAAATTAATCAGCACCCGATATTAATGGAGCCACAAATTAGAACATGTTCTGAAGTTTATGGTCAAAAATAACATTAGTTACTTGGGCATTTCAAGTTCTGGTCTCCTATCAATCACTTTGCTAAAAAAAACATGCTAAGGATGAAGAATTTAGTTGCATCAATACAATATATGACTGGTTTTTATAGGATTTGCATTCTGAACACTTTGGCTAGCTATAAAATTCTTATATATATATATATATATATATATATATTAAGAAAGCAAAAATAAACACTGCAGACTTTATACAATGTTTCATAACATAAAATTATTGCATGATATATTGTTAAGAGTCGTTATACAAAAATGAAATGTACAAATAGAAGAATTGTTAGTTATACAAAATATTTATGTAGTTCTATAACATCTTTAAAGTAGACAGTTGATAGATAAATAAGAACAAATTAAACAAAAACTAATAATTTGCTAGTTCCATAAAGAATACATGCAACATCATGTATTTTAATGAAAATAGTGCTTCTTCCTTGTCTTCATGGTACTATCTTGTCAAGAGAGACATTGTGTGAGTTGTCGCAAATCAAACACTTCTTGTCACAAAAAGGATGTTAAATATGGAATGAATAAACAAAGAAAATGAGAAAGGAGAAACAGGTTAAAAAAAATGGAGAGAAGAAAAAAAACAGAACGCACGCATAGAAAGAAAAAAAAAAAATCATAAGGGAGAAAAAGAGATTGTGAAAAATGAAGGAGAAAGACCTAATTTTTAGATAAATAAAAATTATAAAGGGTATTAATCAAGAAGTTTGAGTGTGAAGTCCATATTTTACTCTCCAATGCAAGCCTAAACCCAATGCATTTTCTTAGTTTTTCAAAGTTGCATTTGAAATTTAAATTTGGATACATAATAAATAAGGTGGTGGTTGGGGGTGGTCATTAAGAAGGAGATTAGGAGGGAAAAAATTAGGGTTTAAGAGATAGCAAAACTTTACTTTTATTAAGATTAAGATTAAGATAAGATAAGATTAAGATTAAGATAAGATAAGATTAAGATTAAAATTAAGATAAGATTAAGATTAAGATAAAATAAGATAAGATTAAGATAAGATAAGATATTAAACTCCACATGAACTCACATTGAGTCCTATATATAATTAATTCATTTCATTCATATATCATAAAATTGGTGGGTTTGGGTTTCCTCCATTTGTTATTCCTCCATTTGGAGAGAGATAGACACATTAAAAATCAGTGGGACCCATTAAAAAGTGGGTCCCACTAATTTGTGGACCCCACTAATTTTCAATGTGTCCATCTCTCTCCAAATGGAGAATAAATGGAGGGATAATAAATTGAGGAAATCCAAACTCAAAATTGGTCATACAATTTCTCATATTTATATTTTACTTCCTCTGTATCACAATATGAATGCGTTTAATCTGCTAAAAAACAGAAGATTAGATTGGACAACTTTTGTTGTACTCTGTTTGATTTAGAAAATGATCATGAGACTGGACAAAAGAGGTAGTAAGGGACAAGACAAAAATAAAATTTTTTGTCTCCCACTAAACCACAAGATAACTTTTTGTCCACAGTACAACTATAAAAACTATAAAAATATTCATTTTTTTTCAAATATAAAAAATATTATTTATCTATCTCTCTCAAGTACAGTTTTGTCTTGTTCTGTCTTGTTTTGTCATGTATTGTTCTGTACAGTACTTGCTGCTGTGCAAATCAAACGAACCTATAAGTCATTTTGGCACTTTACGCATATTAAGAGATGTAATTAATATTGTATGAAAAAGATAAATTATGAGTTAGTTTACAAAATTATCTTTTATTAATGATATGAAAAAGATAAATTAAAGAATTGAAATAAGAAAGAGAAATAAATAGTTAAAATTATAATAAAAAAAAGAGCATTAAATAATACATTGGTAATGTAAAGTGTTAAGCGACTTATAATTTAGTACAATTTTTTTTTCTCAAAGTGACTTATATTTTGGTACGAAAGTAGTAAGTTGATTAACCGTTGCTTGATAAATAACTTGGATTGTTTTTCAATTTGGCAAGCTCCAATTGGTGAAGAATTTAGAAAATTGATTCCTAGAGTTATGATCCACATAAGATGCCTCCCTCTTGAAAAAGAACGTGTAGCATTTTTTGCTATAGTGTATTGAAGACCACATAATTGTTTATTTTGTGTTAAATCCACTAAAATTTCCATTATCTTCTATTAAACCAACTTTAACATCCACCCATACTCATAAATAAGAAATAATTTTACAGTCAAGTGCTGTAATGATAAGTAGCTCACTTAGTTTGACCACCTAACAATCCAAGTCTTAAAATGATAATTGATAAATAGCTCATATAATTGTTATTAGAATATGAGATTACGTAGTTAGAGGTTATTGAAAATATAAACTTTCACATCACCAAAATATAAAAGCATATAAACTTTCTCCCTAAAAAAGAGTATATAAACTTTGGTAAAAAAAAAGTATATAAACTTTCAACCATAAAATCTCTAAACGTGTATTGTAATGTAAACATTAGAAAATAAAATAACTTCATAAGCTCAAAATCAAGGATTCAAAAGAATACTCCATAGAAGCTGACACGACACTTTCCTCTCGCCCACACTTTCCTCTTACCCTTCTCTATTCTAAATGAAACTTCATGGTGACCTCACATCCAAAGATCAAACCAAAATCTAAGTTGTTAAACAAAATTAAGGTTTTTGTAAAAAAATAATAATTGAGGTTAACAGGGTATCTTTCAATAATAGAGTAAAACATAATTATCAAATAATAGTATTAAATTTGTAACCGTGTGTCCACCAGATTGTCCAAAGGAAAAAAGAGAAAAAAACCATAGCACAAAATAAATATGCAAATTACTTTTTTCACCATATTTGCTTCAAAAAATTTAACATTGCATGTCTTAACTCTTTATTATTAACCACAACAATTATTATTGTATACATACATCATAATTAGCAACGGCATATGTCATGCAAAATATAATGCATCCATTAACTTGATAAATCATGAAGTTATCATGTTGCCCCGCCTCTACGTTTGAGAAGAGGCAAAAACAATTCAACAGGTTTCTCAAGTTTGCTCCTCAAGGAGCTCTTATTGTAAGGCAATGTCAGCATCACCTAAGCTCTATCCAATCACACAAAGACAAAATTTAAGAAAACGTCCTTAATTGCTATTATCAGGAACAACCTGAGAGAAATCAAGACAAATTCCCTGGTCATTTCATGGTGAACGTAATCTGCCACAATCTCTTCGATCCCTGCATTTATGTGCCAGAATATGAAGAAATTCGCCGCGAGCAATGAATAGGCATTCGGGTATATTAAAAGAAGAGGAACAGCTGCAGTAACTTTTAGGAGTTGCTCTCTCTTTGTCTTTGGGCCTTGATTCCTCAATCCGCTGTTTCGCTCCTTCCTATAAATGACAGCAAATGTTAAGGATAAATGGGAACTAACCAAACATCCAAACCATATCTGCTAAATATCTGAAGGAAAAATTATGGAATTTCACAAGTGTCTCAATGTTTCTCTTATTGCCAAACAAATTCAAAAATTAAGACCAACCTGGTGCACCTTTTAGTGTTTGCATAAACAAAACGAAATAAGTACAAAAATTAAAGCATCTATAATTATGTATACTTCCATACGCCAAAAGCTTATATGAGGATTGAAACAGGCTTATTGTCAAGAAAAATAAGTAGGACATCTGATCCAAAACACATAATTGACTTATATTGGATGTCTGTATCACAGGTTCACAACAGTCTATATGCTAAAATTCAGGCTGAAGACACGCTATTGCCTAGGCCCAGAAATAAGAAGGTAACACAACTTCTATTGCAACACCAAGCTTACATAATATTAACCATGGTAGTACATAAAATCAAGGAATTCATCAGCATGACCACAAGAATTCAGTGAAATAGTGGTCATGCTGCAATGGCATCAAATCCTTGCCAATCCGCATATAATACATAATACATTAAAAAAAATAAGGAATAAGCAATTCAGTGAAGCAGTATACCCTATGCTTTAAGCAAACCTCTATGCTATAAACTTTAAATTGACCCAGAACACAGTTTTAAAAAATATAAGGAATAAGCAATTCAATAAAGCAGTATTGAATATGTTGTAAGCAAACCTCTATGCTATAAGCTTTAAATTGACCCAGAGTGCAATTTAACCCAGCTAAGCCAACCCATGTCTCCCCTGTCACTTAAGAGAAAAACTACCACAATATCTAGCCAGCACGAGTACAACAGTTAAAATTTCAGCTTATAGTTTCAGTCAGCAAGTGAACTTATGGATACATGCATCAGCATATGTAAAAATTGTTATATTTTGGTGTGCCAACAACTTCTGATCACAGGGACAATGCTGAAAATTATTGCAATTCTCAAAGAGATCAATCAAAAGCATTTTCTTCTTGCGGCCATATCTAGAGATTTCTCTACTCAAAGACAGTAGTGCAGTTAAATAATATTGTTAACAGTGGTGACACCTAATTCAAGTTTAAACTCTATCACAGACTTGTAAAGGACTAGTTAGAGAAGAATCAAAGATTTTACTTTTGCAGTATTGAGATAAATGGATTTATCTACTTATCATATGATAAGGATGACATGTATTTTATGAAGATGATAGAGGTCTGCTTCTGGATGAATTAAAGGTTGAGGGTTATCAACGGAATGATCAAAGTGACGAAGATCAACTTGAACTTTTAATCAGCAAAAAGTTCATGAATAGTTTCATGACTGTGATGGAAACTTGGCAAGTACAAAGAAGCTTCTTCTCAAGTCTCAACAAGTCTTGAGGCTAACAATACTCTCGAGATGGAAAATACCGGCAGTAAGGAAAATTTAGTCTTCTATGTGGTCATTCTATTAATGCTGGATTAGAAAGGGAGTTCTACCATGCTTAAAGGGAGTTCTGTCATTCTAATAATGCTGGATTATTTATATTTATATTACGCATATAGGCGATGCAAGGTATTTGCAGATCCACAATCACTTCTTAATTCAATGGGAATAAAGTTGGTTAATCTGTTGGGTAAGGAGGTGAAGGTGGTTTATATAAGGTGGTAAAGGAACTTCAAGGATTAAAAGCAATAGTCAATAATGGCAGGCATTAAGGAAAGGGAGTATTATGTGGTGTTTATTTTAGTATTAGTCTATCACTTTCATTGCAGGCACTTTGCGAGGGAGTTCCTTAGGAAAATTTTGGGGCAGTTGTGGTTGTTCCATTTTGCTTTTTCTCCTTGGGTTATTTTGTGTTGAGGTTTACTACAATGAGTTCTTATATCATTACTCTTATTATTGTAGAGGTTTTAAGTTTATTTTGGAGGATGCATTGTCCTCTCTTATATTTTCCCCTTCCTATCTAATCATATTTCTATATTTATAATACAAATGACAGAAATGAGTGCATGTACAATCAGACTTCCAACATTATAGTTAACATGGTCCCTAAAGAATGCTAACAGAATCAATACAATAATCATCAAACTCATCAATGAGATAGTGATGCAGCAAAAAGGCACAACCAGTTTTAAAACCAAATGCTTGTCATATCACACAAACTAACCTTTTGATGTCATCCCCTGTGGTAGTAGCAACTGTGGCATAACTAGCTACGGTGTGAGGTGGAACCTGCGAGTCATTGTTTCACACAAATTAACAAGACTTGAGCATTTATCATTACAAGAACCAAATATAGAACGCATAACATTCAGCTCCAAGACATAGTGTAGGTCATTAAAATGGATAATTACTTAACCAAAGCGTACAATATAGCGTTTTGAGGTGCTCAATGAATGTGCTTCAGTGAGAAATTGTTTTATATTGTTTGTGTTATCTCAATGCCAACCAAGTAGAGTGAACAGCTTAATAGATACATCCCAATAAAATTGTTGAGCCAGTAAACATACAAATAGATCAATAAGAAAACCTCTGAGTTAACTTGTTGGTATTATCCAAGTAAAGTGTTATTAATCTTTACATACAACATTAAGCACTCAAGTGTTTCTATTCATTTGCTTCACCATGGTTCTCATAAATGGGAAGAAAAGAAGCTGTACAATATTGCTTATGAAAAGTCCCCCCCCCCCCCCCCCCCCCAAAAAAAAAAAAGGGCAGATGAAGTACAATATCAAGGCACACCATATTGTGGATAGTGGATACAAGGAGTTGCCTGTAATCGCTATGTTGCATATTAAAGAGGGTGGTGTTGTCAATGGTGGACCATGGCAGAGAGCCAAAACCCCACCACACCGGCCGGCATGTGGTGCCGCCATAGCTGAGTATGGCACCGTGGCACTGCCGTCCTTCACAAAATTAGACATGGTGGAAAGCCAAAAAACCGCCACAGATATACGCCATGGCCGATATTTGACAACACTGAAAGAGGGCCCCAGAAATTCCCAATGTGATTTTACCTAAACATATTGCTAAAAAGCTTGTCCTTCAGATAAAATTTAAAAGATAATGTCAACTGAGATGAAAGCCATAAAAAATAAATAGTTCCTTTGAATTGCATAAATAATGTGTTGATACTTAGTTTGTGACTGCCACTGACTGGAAACCAAGAGAAATGATTTGGTTTCCATCAAATGTAATTTTAGCAAGACTACATATGTTTGATTGGTGTCTGGTAAAATTTATTTTGCTTTCAAACGCTGGTTTGACCATGAGTTTTAAAAAGTTGGTTTTGTGTTGGATTGAAAATTTCCACTATGCTTCACATCAAACTTGCTTTCAAAGTAAAAATATTCACACATGAATCACTTCCCTTCAAACTCAATTTCAACCAAATTAATTTTATAAAATCAATTTCATTCAAAATCACATTTGACAAAGCTCATCCAAATACACACTAAATATTCTTCACCCTACTAATTCTCTTTTAGTTATTAAAAACCACTGAAGATACAGACATGCACCTACAACAAAATATTTCCACTTGAAGTACTAATCAGACATAAAAACCCGTCACTATCACTATAATTAATAGATGAAGAAACACAGGATGCAACCGTAATAATATTCGATAAGAAGTCTACTAAGCACTACCATTCAACCAGGTATATAAGAATAGGGGGAAAAGAGAGTAAACCTTGATAGCAGCTTTTCCCGTTCCTTCATGAGAGTTATATAGTTTAAGAACCTAATGCAATTTAGATAACCAAACACAGAGTTAGATAGATTAACACAACAAGCTTGAATCAAAAAATCATTTCACACATTCAATTTATCAAGTACTTAGTAATCACCTCGTAAGCGCGTCCTGGAACCAGTCATATAAATTCAATCAACATCCACCACAGCACAAATCCAAATTGAAAATATCAGCAACTAAAATTATAGCAAATCAAGTCATTGCAGCAAAACAGAATAATCATAAAAAGCAAAACTACCTCGATTTTCGATTAGATTTCCAACTCTAACCTGTAACAAAAGTAGAAAAGTCTCAATTCTCAAATTACAAATGAAGCATGCAATCACAGTGTAATAATTAGTTGATTACAAAATCGAAAAGATCTAAGCAGTGAAAACGGAAAAATCGGAATCAGAGAAATGAATTATATTTACATCAGATCCAGAGAAAGTCAATCCGCGGGTTTGAGAAGCGGACCATGGAGCGGTGAGGAGGTTGTTAAGAGTGGAGGTGGTGGCGTTAGTGGCGGCGGAGATCGGAGGTGATGGTGGAGGAGGGGAGGAAGAGGTGGTTGATGCGTGGGCGATGAGGTTTGATGAGATTTTCCAATGAGGATTGGAAGAATTGGAGAGCCTCTTGGCTAGCTTGAGTGATACAGATTGCATTTTTTGTTTTCGTTAATCAAAGCAAGTTTACTGAAACAAAACTTCTTCCGCTATGAAGATTGTGACCAGAAGCTAGCTGGTTCTTGCGATGCAGAAAATTCTTATTGTGTAATTAGTGACCTAAGACACGTGTTAGGTGATGCTCAATTAATAATTAATTAGTTAACTAATATTATTCCGAAAAATATTTCACCCGATCACATTTATAATTAAATTTGACTTTTTTTTACATTAAAAAATAGATGTACATGGTTTATAATATGGGCCACAAACATTTATTTTTCAATGTATTAAAAAAGTAAATTTTACTTATAAATATGATCGGAAGGAATAATTATATAGGCACAAGTCCAAATAATTATTCCTTACTCACAACATATAAAAAAAAAAAAAAAAGATGGATAGCTCAATTGATTAAGATAGTTAAATTAAGGATTAAGGAGTTGGAGATAAAAATCTACCAAAGGAGTAAAACTAACATTTTAATTAATATACTAACAACTAATATTACTTATAAGAAAATTAAACGAAATAAAACAGTATTAATTAATGTGACAAATTTTTTTTTTTTTTTTTTTTAATTGTTGTGTGTGCTTAGATTGTGCACCTAAAAACTTGCATATGTGGAATACTTTATCTGTTATTCTTGTTTTTGTATGATAGTCTTGCATAAGCATAAATATTTAGACGTGAAATTTAGGTACATGCATAAATTTAAAAACTTAAAAAAAATAATAAAAATTACATCAATTAATATCATGTTAATCCTTTTCTTTTTAATTTCATATAATATTTAGTATCTTGTCTAACCAAGTGTATTTCTCAGCACATAAATTCTTATATAGTTACAAATACAAATAAATTGTGTTAGGCACAATCATAACAAGTAAAATAAATATTAAAAAAAAAAAACTAAAATGATATAAATTGATATGAGAAATTTTATTTTATTTTTATTTATATAAATGTGCCTAAATTTTGTGTCAATATAAGACTTCCTCATATCGCAAAGATAGAATATCAATTTTGAAGTAAATAGACTAATTCCTCTATTGTTTATTTTATTTTATTTGTGATTAATGATTCGTTTATTGGAATTATTCTGTTAAAGAGGACTAAATATCTGTGATGATTAATTGATTAATATAAAAAGCACCGGACAAATTTATTATTAATAAATATAAACAAATAGTTGTCTTTGATAATTATAAAAGATTTTTAAATTTTTTTTTTATAAGACACATATTTGTTATTAACACAAATACATAAAAATACCCGTGACAAATATTTAAACAACTGAACCAAATCCACTTCAAAATTGCAAAAGTTATTTTTTTTGACAAAAATATAATATTTTTCATTTATTCAAACAAATAAATACATTAGATAAAACGAAAATGATAATTTACGAATAAACTCATAGCATTCAAGTTTTAATAGCATAAAACGGCATACTCAGGTCTACAAATAATGTGACAAAATAAAAGTTACCGAAATACTCATGTCTTCGGATCTTCTTTGTTGATGAACTTGTCATTGATTGAATCTGTAATTAATCAAAGTAGATCTGTCAATCTGAACCAAACGAACACCGTAAAAAACAAGAAAGCAAATGAACATCGCACGACGACGGGAAATCAAACAAACACCGCACGAAAACGGGACGCACCGAGGCAAAGAAATCACAAAATAATTTAAACAAGAAAACTCTAATCTGTATAAAAACCACTTTTTAAATTGAAAAAAAAAAAATGCAGAGGGGGTGATTTTAAGCCAAAAATGGCCTAAAACCACCCCTAATCGGTGAAAAACAAAGAAAGCTCCAAGAAAAATTAGGCCAGCAGAAATAGTAGTACGAGAGAGAGAGAGAGAGAGAGAGAGAGAGAGAGAGAGAGAGAGAGAGAGAGAGAGAGAGAGAGAGAGAGAGAGAGAGAAAGAGATCGTCTGACATTTAAAATTACATAAGTTATATTAACAATTTGTTGTACGAATTTAAAACCATACTCATGATGACCATACTCATTGGTCACTCACTTTATGTGAGATATTTAGGGCTTTATTACTTGGGTTTTGCCTACCAATATGTTGATTAATCTTAATCTGAGTTAAAATATGTAGATTATTACTCCATCCGATCCTATATATAAGAAACATTTCACTTTTTAGATTCATTGTAAAATTGATGTATTTAGACTATATTATTGCCTAGATACATCAATTTTACAATGAATCTAAAAAGTCAACTTTTTCTTATAACTTTTTCTTATATATAAGACCGGAGAGTGTAAATAACTATAAAGTAATTGAGTCGAACACACTAAATCCTATGTTTTGTGGATTTTACTTGTGTTTTTGTGTAGAATTTAACTATAGTGATACTTGGTCGCACGCCATGCTTATTTGGTTCGAATGTAGCAAGCTTCGTAGTCTTAAGATGATGTTGAGAGTCGTGACAGCTAGTTTGCACATCCAAAGTTTAAGAGAATTCAAAGAGAAGTCAATGAGCGCCGGCTTGACATCTGAATAAGAATAAGAGGCAACTAGAGAAATGATAGGACAACTGTTGGATATGCCTTGAAATATCAAGATTGGAAGTCGGAATATTAATTGCAGATTTTATGGAAAAATATATTTTTGAAGAATATCCGACTTGGATTGTATTTGGTTTTAGATTGGATATATTCAGAAACCATAGGAGATTTGGTTTTATTTTAAAAGATTGATTTTAAAATAAATAGGCATATATTTTTCTATAAATAGGGAGTGTTTTATTCATAGAAAAATTGAGAGAGAGCGCAAAGAGTGAGACAAGATGTAGGGAATTGTGGTTTGCCGTCAATTAAAGCTAGAGTTTTGAAAAGAACATTGTCTCTTGGTATAATCCTAAGGGTTTGGGCAAACCATTTTTGGGATAATCTTGTGGGATCACCTTGGGTAGACTAGGTCAAATTGAGTCTCTTGGTCACGGGAAGAGATTCAGGATTTTTTTTTTGTGTAGAATTAGGGTTTGCTAATTTCTTGTACCCAATTGGAAATATCTTGTAAGTGACTTATTTGATTCTAGTTGAACGGAGAGCTGCTCTCTACCCTAGAGTAGCTTTGTTAACACCGAATTGCATAAACAAATTGGTATCGTGTTCTCTATCTTCCGCCGTTATTGCTTTGGATTATTGCATCATCATCTATATCATCCTTATTGTTTTCGTTGCTTGGCTTGCCCCACACATCAATTTATTATTGGTGTGAGTTAATGTCGAATTCACAACAATTGGTGTCCCACCATGGGGCAAGATGATCATTCGATTCAAGTACCATGAGTTTGAAGGGGATATTGAGAAGTTCACCGGGAGTTACGATTACGGGTTGTGGAAGGTGAAGATGATGATGATGTTAACTCAAAACAAGTGTGTCGAGGCGTTGAAGGGAGAAACATGATTGGAGATATCTTGCTTGTTACAAGGTGGAGAGCATGGTTGGTGTACTTTGGTGGAAACTTAGTTTGAGGTGGAGTCTTCCAATAGTGAGAGATAGTCAACATTAACTCTCATGTATATAATCGGAGATAGGAGGAGAATGGTAGTGCAAGACCTTGAGAGGATCTTCGGGAGGCAATTGAAAACAATCTTGATCAAACTTAGGAACTTGTAGGACTGCTGAAGGTAATCGGGTGCAAGGGGAGTTTGATGTCGGAGCTTGTGGAACCACCTAAAATTCTAAGATTGGTTTGAAGCCGAGCAATACTTCGAGAGGACGGAAGACATTACCACTACAAAAAAAAAAGATACAGCGACAGGCACATTGCAACGGATAGACAGCAACCGCCGCCGCTTTCCATTAAACCGGCGGTTTCCTCGACGGTTACAAACCGCTGTCGCATTTCTCTAAAGCGTGCAAAGCCAATTTTTCACTCATAACTTGTTCTCCCTCACTTATTTAGCTATTTCAATCAAAATAACAAAAGAAATAAATTCCAATAGGTTTCACCGGTCCAAATCGATGTCTCGCTCTGTAGCTTCTCATCCTAGCTCTTCTCGTGGCCGTCGTAAATTCTTCTCATCGTTGTTGTATCTTCTAATCGCAGGTTTCACTTCACTTTCTCCCCCTCTCTCTTTCTCTCTTCATCTGTGTGTATCTCGCAATTCATGCATGTTTCTTGCAATTTCTTGGTTCTTCTTGTTAACTTCTTATGCTTTAATTATGATGATTTAGGATTGAGTTTATGTGTTCAATTTACATATTCTTCACTTTAGGGTTTTATTCATGGATTTTTTGGGTTAATTTTTTTAGTTTGGTTTTTTATTTCAATCGTATTAGGAGTGATCTTTACTAGTATAACTATGTTATATAAAAAAAAAAAAAACTCCTTGTTTCATTACTAAATTAGCATGATATATAAATCATGCTTTTAAGATCTACAAAATAAAGTTATAATTCTAACAGCTGGTTTTTGTTTTAGTTGTGTGTTTTGTTTTGCAGATCTAATATTTTGAATGAGAAATTAAATTGGGTTTGTGTTATTTGGAGTAAATAAATAGAGGGTTTGTGTTATTTCTAGAGTCAACAACTTTTGATGAATTGTTCTTGTTATCTTGTTCATGTGTCTCAACTCTTTGTATCTTATCTTCTATTTTTGAGGTGGATATCAAAAGAACTAAGGTTGAGTTAATATGTTTGAGCCTCAAAAGCTACCAACAGAAGACGAAATAATTGAAGAGTTCACATATCACTTGCTTAGCTACAAGTTATAGGTAACTTATTGCAAAAGTGATTGTTTATTATACTTACAGTCACAATGGCATTGTTCTTCTTTGTATATGCTCTTTACTAGATTCTAAATAGTTTTAAATGAATTATCACTCTGAATTCATCTATTTGAGCTTTGAGAGCTCTTAAAATATTGAGGAGTATTAGTTATTAATTAGATTAGTGTATAGTCTTTTATAGTTTTGAATGTATCTAACTATCTATGTGGTTATTACCCTGGTTGTTATAATGATATATGTTCTTCTATGGGGTTTCTTATCCTGGCTGTTATAACCTGTGGTATAGCGCACTCATGAACCTCTGAGTTGTTTTCAAAGTGTAACTAATATACAAATGTAATGTGCTTTACTATTATGCCTGCATCTATGATTTAAAGTGATTAGGAATATGCATTTTGCCTGTATTCTAAGATGATTCCTAATCTGCTATTTCTTTATGTCAATATATTATTCAATGTCCAAATTATTTTCACTTGATCTTTGTTGAGAATTGACATATATTGTGCTAGTTAATGAGTAAACTGATTTGCAGTCATTAGAGAATCACAAATTTATTCTTATTAGCGAAACACGCATCTTTCCATTTATGTACGAAGTGGTTTCAAAGTTTTTTAGCCTTTGAATGTAATTCTAAGCTTTTTCTATGGATTGTAATTTCAGATTGATGTGATTGTGGCAAGGGAGATCATGTAATTCTAAGCTTTTTCTATGGATTGCAATTTCAGATTGATGAGGTAAGATTCACTTGTTTTATTTGTGTTGGTTGAGCATTCATTTCACATGATGAATTATGAGATCATGTTTGAATCGGATTTTGATTTTGCGGGAGATTTTGACTCCAACACATTAAGCAATAGTTAATTGCTTCACATGTTTTAGATTCAATCCTTCCTTGAAATCCAGGTTCAGGTTCAATCTTCATTGTTGTTTGTTAACTCTAATTTGATAGTTGAAACTCCTTTACATAGCTCATTGTATTGTAACTCTAATTTGATAGTTGAAATTTGGTAGCTCATTATTGTTTGTATGGCTAAGAGTGTTTGATTATTTCTAAGAGTGTTTGTACTGACACATATTATGTCACACTCTAGTACCTCATACTTCAAAACTGTTTCCAAAATGTCACTGATTTTTAAATTTGTATGACTTTTATTTATTACTAGTAGAATAGTACTCTGTATCCAAAGGTTGCATTCTACTTCAAAATGACATATACAGTGATTAGGAATCATATAGTAGTATGGTGCACATTTTTTACATTATATTAGTTCTTCCAAATCTCATTTTTAATTTCATTCTTGTATGAGCAAATACTGTTTCAGGGATTTGCATATGTATAAGCCTATGTCTTGTGGTATTGACTTTGAAGGTATTAACTTTGAAGAACATATTGGCACATGGCTAAGTATTTAGGTACAGATGACCCTTCAAAGGCTTTCATACAATTGTCACAAATGTTTATAAAGTATTTGAATATTTACTAGTTTCTACTAAGATTGCTCTGTTTTATTTATTAACCAACGTGGTGGAAAATATTTACATAGTGCAAAGTGACTAAGATTGCTCTTAACTAAGATGTTTGTAGATTTTGGTTTTCCTCTATGATAAATGGCAGTTTATTTTTTATGCGTCAATAAAATTTTTGATGCTATTGCAGTGTTTGTTGAAATGCAATTGACTAGATTTCATCATGTGTTTGTTAAGTTTTTTTTTTCCTTTTTAGATTTATGTAAATTGTTGTTTATTGTTACTTGTTTGTGTAAATGTTTATAAGTAGAATAGATGATGACTAGGTAAGATTCGGGTTGTGGAATTGAAAAGCGAAAGAAACATTCAAGTTTTTTACTTCTTAGTTGAACATGGTTATGGCTATGTTTTTTGTTAACTTGTGAACTTCATTGCAGGTTGGAAGAAGGATTGAGTTTGGTGGTTCCACTTGAGCTAATGCAGCAACTCAAAGCTTCGGATTTTACCGATCAACAAGAGTATGACGAATGGCAGAAGATGACTCTCAAGGTTCTGGAGGCTGGTTCAATTTTGCATCCTTACATACCTTTGGATAAATCCAACTCTGCTGCACAGCGGTTGCGGCAGATTATTCACGCAACTTTGGACAGTCCCATTGATACCTGGAAGAATAATGAGTCTATGGAGGTTCTTGGTAATGTTGTCATGTCACTTGTTTGAGAGTTGTTAGTGGATCCACATTATCACAAGGATATGGTATATGAATTTTCTCACATAGAGAAATAATTTTATCCATGTTGTATAGTTATTTTTCACTTAGTAAGTGTTTGATCTTGCTCTTTTGCTTGAGAGAATCAGGAGTCTATAAGCTTCTTGTTTGTTTTACTACACTTTTTAATTGTAATAGTTTTGTGTTTTAACTCAAAGAAATTTTGATGTAAAGTTTGGAAGCAAAATTAAAACTTTTTAATGTAATATTGTTATTCTTCCTAATAAGTAGTCCTTTGGTGAAGTGATTAGTTAAATTGTGGGAAACCAAAAAATAAGTTTAAAAAAATTGTGAAAAAAGAAAAGTTTATTTAAAAAAAAAAAAAAAAAGTGAATAGCGGCAGTTATAACCGACGCTAAAAGCTCATAAACATGTAAAAAGAATTAGCATATAGCGACGGTTAGCAATTGCCGCAAACATTACATAAACCGCCGCTAATGTGTTCGCGGCAGTTATACCAACGGTTCTTCAAAACCGCCGCTGATAACTTTGCGACGCCGGATCCAGGGACACTTCAAAACCGCCGCACAAATCAATTAGCGACGGTTACGAACCGCCGCTAATTGTCCCTTGCAACCGCCGCTGCCTGCTTTTATTGGTGTAGTGTACGGGGGTCGAAGGGTGGTGAGGCTTGCAGGGATGTCCTAAAATCCATGGATAGTCGGAGGCAAGCGATTCTTCAGAAGGTCAGAAAAGGCACAATCCGGGGCTGAAGAGGGTACGGTGGAGTTTGTAGGGTTGTCCTAAAATCCCAAGGACAATTGGAGACAAGCGTTTCTTCGAGAATACGGAGCGGTACACTCGGGGGGTCGAAGAGGGGTGTTGAAGCTTGTTGAGCTATCTAAAATCCGATGATAGTGGGGAGCAAGCGTTTCTTCAAGGGTGCAGACTTGACTAGTCCGGAGTCTGAAGAGGATGCAATGAATCTTGTGGGTGTTACCTAAAATCCTATGGTAATGGGAGACAAGACCTTCATGAGAGCGGAAAGTATTCCGAGGATGAAGGGGTGGAGATAATGCTTGTGAGAAGCAAGTGGAGGCTAACGCCTAGGTCAAGTACTTGGCCGGTGATCTTGAATAGAATTTCAAGATGGAGAGAGCTGCGCGGTGGTTGATTGGATCACCGTTGATTTAAAGGTAAGGTGGAGAATTGTTGTATATGCCTTGAAATCTCAAGATTGGAAGTCAGAATATTACAGATTTTGTGGAAAAATATGTTTTTGAAGAATATCTGACTTGGATTGTGTTTGGTTTTAAATTGGATATATTTAGAAACCATAGGAGATTTGGGTAGACTAGGTCAAATTGAGCCTTTTGGCCACGGGAAGAGATTCAGGTTTTTGGGTAGAATTATGGTTTGGTAATTCGTTGTACCCAATTGGGAATATATTGTAAAGTGACTTATTTGATTCTAGTAGAACGGAGAGCTGCTCTCTCCTCCAGAGTAGGTTTGTTAACATCGAACTGGGTAAACAAATTGGTATCGCATTCTCTATCTTTCGCCGTTATTGCTTTGGATTATTGCATCATTATCTCTATCATTCTTATTGTTTTGGGTGCTTGTTACGCTTGCCCCACACATCAATTTATTATTGGTGTGAGTTAATGTCGAATTCAAAACAACTATCACATCTCATGTGCAATTGTATTATCCTAATATCAACCAAAAGAATATGCCTTATCATTTGGGTTATGCTTGAAGGACAAATATGATTAGCTCAATTCCTATGAAAACGACTTTATAAGGATCCATAAATCAAAGCTTAGAAATTCCAAACTTAAAAATAAAATTTGACACTCTGAATCTCCTTCCTAAGTTCATTTTCTTACATTAAATATTAAATAATACTCTTTTTATCTATTTTGTAAGAGAAAATTAACTTTTTAAATTCATTAAGTAACTGATATATTTGGAAATACATCAATTATTACATAAATTCAAAAAATTAATTATCTCTTATAAAAATTACCAAAAAAATATAAAAAATTTAATGTTTGAATAATTGATCACCAATTTCCAATAATTTCTTTTCTAAGGTGTTACGGTAGCATTTATCTCAATTTTTTTATACTAGTAGAAAAAAGGAATTATTGAGTGTTGAGTAGTTGACAGTTTGCAATACATCGGGCTGAGTGACGCGCGGTATCACTATCCTTACGGCCAAATAAGCAAGTTGTAAGTGGTAAGCACCAATAAGGTTGCGTCTCTCAGAATTTAATATTTTTAAAGGCGTGTAATAATAATAAATAAACTCGTGCTTTCTCTTTCTCTCAGTCCATTTCCATTGTAATTACTTTTCTTCTTCCCTTCGAATTCTTGTTTATCTTCTTCTTTCTATCCATGGCCACTGTCAATCGCTGGATCAGGCCCGAGGTCAGTTCTTTTCCATCAATTCTGATCAATCATATGTAGCTGTAGTGTGTATTCCACCATTTCGTTAGACTAATTTATTAGGGTTTTGTTTCAGGTATACCCTCTGTTCGCCGCGGTTGGAGTTGCTGTTGGGATCTGTGGTTTTTCACTTGTTCGCAACATCTGCATCAACCCTGAAGTCAGGTATTTCAAATTATCCATTTTTTCTCTTGTTTTCAGTTTAACTTATCCGAGATCGGGATTCATTAATTAATGCTTATTGTTGTCCATTAAATTTATCACTTGTTTGTTACTCATTGACCCAATGAAATTATCCGATTTAATTTTTCTTAATTAATACTAGTAGTAGTATTAGTAAGGGGACATGGAAGATTGAATCTCCCCTTTCTATTTTTGGTATGCATATTTGTGAAATTTCACTTCTTTGTAGATATCTATAAAAGAAATTTAATAGGAGTATTTTCTACTAATTTTTTTTGTCTTAATTTTGTACTAATTTATTTTACTTATATTTAATGGCCAATAGGTAACTATTTAATTAAAATATATCTATGAAAAATGAAAATAGACACTTAATTTTAACCTCCTATTCCCAAGATTATGTGTAATTTCATAACAAGAGACTGGAATCTCATTTGAAGGTGGAATGACCATGATAGAATTGATTTTGCTGCTGTAAATAAGTGATTGTAAGGAGATCTTTAACCATTGATAATATTCTAAATGTTGAAGCTGATTTTATTAAAGAAACCATCGAATCTTTGGCGATTTAGAAGCTGTTAGCTCCACTAATTAATATAAATCCTTTTTTAATTTGTCTGGTTGAGTCAAAAGAACTTGGGAAGATATTCATATTCCTGAGATTGTTCTGTCATGACAGAACTGCTATCTATTGAAAATTGAAAATGAAAACTCTTAGATCAGTTTTACACAGGGATGCATGTAGCTATTGTTTAATTTTTTAGTTAAGATTTGGTGTTTGAAGAGTATAATGGATGTTTATTTGTTGTTTTCATGGGTTTAGGGTGAACAAGCAGACTCGGGCTGCAGGAGTGTTGGAGAACTTTGCTGAGGGAGAGAAGTATACAGAACATTTGTTGAGGAAGTTTTCGCGCAACAGGTCACCAGAGATTATGCCCGGCATCAACGGCTTCTTCACTGACCCAAGTCGCAATTAAGTTGCTTTGGAGTAATAATCGTGGTTGAATTCTTATGTGAGATATGATATATTGTGTTAAACACTCAGTATTATTGTCATGCATTTAGAAAACAAAATTGTGTTTGATGATCTCTCTGCCTGAACAGCATCTATGCTGTGGTTATACTCTGTTTGTTGCTTTAATTGTTGCTACTGTTTTATAACTCATGATGCCTTCTAGCTTGCTTGTTGAAAATGGTGAGAAATAAAATTGCAATTGGTAATCTCGGTTCAAGCTTGTTATCTATCAAGTTATTAGTACAATTTAAGTTCTGCAGGTATTCTTCAAAAGTTACAAGGATACAACACCTGGGGCGCTGAAGTTATCAGGACACATTCTGTTTGGGGTTATCAAGTAGAACTATTTAGACTTTCAGAATGAATTCTCACATTAAGTGTTTTTGGCAGAACTGTTTTGTGGCATCAATTTTATTTTTCTGTAGATGCATCCTACAGATGGTCTACTTTCTTTTTTTTTGAAGCAACAGATGGCCTACATTTAACTAAACTAAATTTCCTAAATTAAGGGTTGTTTACTTTGTGAAAATCTTTTATGTTTTTTTCATTTTCTAAAATATGTGTTGAGACTTATAAAACTAGACTTTTTTAATGTGTATGAAATAATAAAAAAATCAATTAAAAATGGTCTCACGGTAAAATGATAAAAACGATGAAAATATTCAAATTCAAATCACATATTCATGCTAAAATATTCAAATTCAAATCACATATTCATGCCAAAAAAAGAGAGAACCATGAGAATACATGTTATTGGAGAGAAATGAGAAAAAAAAAGAGAATTACAAAGTGAAATAAGCATATAGTAGGGAGAGAAAGAGAGACCGTATGAGAAAAAAGAGAGAAAGAGAGACTGCATATGATGCTTATTGTTCATGAGTTGATATACACTAAACTATTTCATTTATTTTTATTTATTTATTTTTTTTTGGTTTTAACCACCAGTTGAATCTAGTTCGGGGGTCAGTTCTGGCATCAAGTGGTTCCAGCCCCCTCCCGATCGCAGTTGCGGGGGATCGAACCGTGGTCCTCCCTACCAAGTTCAGCGCCAATCACCACTGAACCAACTAACGATTGGTAAACTATTTCATTTATAGTAGTAAACATATAGTGTAGAACTTTCTTGACCTTTAGATGTTGATTCCAAATAATTGTTGCCTTAATCTGAAAATATTAATAGGAGAGAAGAACATTGATATTTTTGGATATACACAAACATGATAAGTGACTAAAAATTTGCTATTTTTTCTAAATGAATTTCTGTTATATCATATATATATATTTAAAGAGAATATTTTTTTTAGCTTAAAAAAAAATCAGTCTCAACTGCAAACTTAAAAAATCTGTAAAGAATTTTTTTTACCAGTCTTTTTTTTTTAAAAAAATAATTAATTAATAGGCATGATGCTAATCCTTTAATATTGTTAGTCATTTTCTAATTCTTCTCATTCTTATCATTTACACCGCAAACTTAAAAAAATCTGTAAAAGGGAATTTTTATTTTTTTTTTTGACAATTTTTTTAAAAATAATTAATTAATAGGTATGATGCTAATCCTTTAAGAAAGATTTGTTGAAGAAAAACCTACTTTTGATGTTTTAAAGATTACAAATATCTTTAATTGTATTTAAATGGATTATGATCATTTTGTTATCTAACAAGTGCACTTGAGTGTTTATAAGACATAACAGATCCAGTAAAAGAAGTTTAGCAAGTTTTGACAGAAAATGCTGTAACAAGATCAATCTTAGAACGTTCTCATCTGACAGACAGTTTTAATCAATCCACTTTGGAAAAGTGATTGCAATTGGATAAATCAAGATAAAGAGAACAAATAAGCACTTTTATTCAACCTCTTCTCTTAGAAGCACTTTTTATTCAATTTTGTACATTGAAAAAACATTGCTTTTTATGGCTAAGAGCTTTATTAAAAATGTGTTTGACCCAACTTCTCATTCTAAAGAGAATAAAAAGCCAGGCCAAACGGGCCCTAAAATCTCTACAGGTATAGAGACCATTTAAGGCGATTGAATGTGAAAGCATCAATAATGTATCAAGTGATGCACCATTTTGAGCTTTTGGGAAAAGCCAAAGCACATGAAACTTTAAAAGCTTACAATATTTATAGATGAGGCTTGCCCCGAGTTTCTTGGCCTCCAAGTATGTACGTTAGGCTCCAAAATATAGCAGTTAGATACTCCAAAAGACAGCTCGCATAAAGTTGTCGAAAGAGAGTAAATATGTCAGAGTGTTCTCATACTGTTCTTCAGGTGTTGGATAGTGAGTAATTAGCTGTAACACATTGATTCTTACTTGTTCTCAAAGCATAGACGTTGACACGTGACCGCTATCCTTCATTCAAATCCTTTTTGACAGCTGTAGATGACTTTGCAAAGAAAGGTGCAAAAAAGTTGTCTATTTGCAAGAACGTTCTCCGAGTGTTCTTCGGGGTATCAAAGAGGTGTGTGAGTAATGAGCTTGCACGAGCTGTATCGTATTGTTAAAACTTATTCTCTAAGAAAAGACGTTGCAAAAAGACAGTTATATTCAAATTATAACCCTTGGAGACAGCTGAACATGAATGAATAAAGAATGTCCAAAAAGTCGCCCAAAAACAAGAATGATCTCACAATGTTCTCCATAATTTTGCTGATACTTGGCTTTGATTAAATGAGATGTTATTTGCTCATCAAAATAGCTTTGAAGGTTATAAGATAACAGCTGAAGCTTCTTCTTATCCAATATTATTCATGTGTCCTTGCAAAGTACAACTAGTTATCTCTTTTGTGTAAGAAGCATGGGAGAATGCTCATAAATGTATTTTCGATAGTATACAACAACTAGATGTTCAGAAGCTGTTGTTGCATTCCCTTTCATCTTAAAATACATCTCTAGTTGTTCATTGGTTGAGGTATGGTAGCTTTAGACAATCTTGTCTTCATGATAAGTTCGTAACATTCCTTAACCGTGATCAAAAGAGAATGTTCTCTTGCAGCCATTCATTCCTCACACCATAAGTGACTTCTCCATTGTAGAGAATCACGCAATATTATATGGAGTGAAGTTAATTCTTGCCTTGTACCAAGTTTACTTATAAGTAAGTACTTATGTTGAAGTACGAACATGGAGGAGTTTATAGCTTGAACATGAGAATGGTCTTGGATCATTCTTGAAAAAATAATTGAAGTTTTCTTAAAAAATAAGACATATAATCTTGTTGCTGCAAAACTTTCCATAGCTCCTCTTGATTACACATTGTTGCTTGTTTATTCAGTATCTTTAAGATTTTTTAGTGGAGACGTGAGTGTACTCATCATTGAAAATGATTAAAACTTTTATGCTTTGTGCATAAGCTTCTTTGAAAAACTCATAGAACATCCTTCTCAAACGTTGTCATCTTGAGAAGCTTTAGTAAGATGTTTCTTTGAGTAGGTTTTGAAAATTCTCAATAAATCAATCATTTCCATTGATGTTAATTGTAGTAGTAAATCCTCAAAGCATGTAACACAAAACTCAATGTGAGTTTTGTCACATAACATCAAACATATTATTTGTGTAGCTTGGGATGCAGGTTTTTCCATCATGATTCTTCAACTATGATCCTCAAATTCTTACTTAACCAAAAAGCTTACTCCCAAATATATTAAAAGAAAATAAAGAAAAGTTACAAACAAACTTGGGGGGACTAGACCAAAACCCAAGTAGGAACTTGAAGAATAAAACTGCCTCATTAAAAACCTTACCTGTAAAACTCAAAGGGAAAAACCAGGTGAAGGAAAAAAGAGTGCAGTGCTTCATAATCAAAAACAAAGGAAAACATGATAACAAGTGGAGGAAACTAAGCCAAACTCCACTAAGAAAGACAATATCGAAAATTAGGGAAACCATTCTTATTTCTAATCAACAACTCCTCAGCAAAAGAAGGAGGATTAGACCAAATAGTAAAAGCATCCAAGGAGAGGCCATGGTTAGCAAAAGCATCAGCAATTTGATTCCCTTCTCTGCAAAGATGAGTGATCAAGAAATTGAACCTACAAAGCATATGTTTCACATTCTTCCAACGATTACGTAAGGACCAGGGTATAGACTTGTATTTCTCTTGAAAGCTCCAACCACAAGAATTGAATCAGACTCCAGCCAGAGATGAAACCAATTATTCTGAAAAGCAATTTCAATAGCTCTCATAGCTCCACAGTGCTCAGCATAATAGGAGGTGGCTTGACCTAAAGGCTCAGCAAAAGCGAGGATAAAATTCGCATGAGAGTCACGAAAAACACCCCCACAAGAAGATGATCCAGGATTGCCTTGCGAGGCGCCATCAATATTACATTTAAGCCAAGTGGGTAAAGGAGGGTGCCAAACAATCTCTTTAACCAAAGGAACCCTGGGATTGTGAATATTAATATCAAATTTCTTCAAGAAAGAAAATTCCTTGATAGAGAGAGAAGAAACCTTGCTAGTATTATTGCCCGATAAATAAGTGGACGCTTGGATCAAGCCAATGGAAGTTCTCCAAGTGATGATACTATCTTTGAAGCGAGCTTGGATTCGAGCAAACCAAATGGTATTAAGCAAGTGAATAATGGCAGCCTTAAGGGTAACTTTGCATTGAGGAGACCACCCCGAGTCACATAACTCCCAAATGTCATCGATGGTATTAAAATGAAAGGTAGTATCTAAGCATCCTGCAAGCCAAGACCAAAGACGCACAACATAATCACAAACAAAGAACAAATGAAAAGAAGTTTCATCGTACCTGTGGCAAAGATTGCATATAGAAGGTAGATGACAACCTCTAGCTCGCAAAATAGTGAATCTAGTTTGTCCACTTTGTTCATTATCTATCTTTTAACAAAAACTCAAGTGTAAACACCATTAGATCACCATTCATAAAATTTAAAATTTATTCAACATGATTTTTTTGTCATTAAAACATACATCAAAATAGTGTTTATCTCAACACATCCAAGTATACGGACTAAACTCAAATTAAAAAAGTGTAAATATTTTATTCCCATGTCTAATATTTTTAACATTATACATATAAATATTAATATTTCTTAACTACAAATATGTTAATGTACAATGTATATTAAATATTCATTCATTTACTTGTAAAATGTTTATCTCTGTGTATAACATTTTACAAGATCAACCACATTTTCCATCAATGTGAATCTAGGCCTAAGGTAATGAACAATATCCATAAAAAGGACTAATTGTCGATTCTTTTCATCTTTTAATGGATTGTTGTCGTTGCTAAAACGGTTGAAGCTGTGTATTCCTTGATAAGAGGTCCACCGCATAACTTCCACAAGTCCCTACATAAAAACAATAGTTAACATTCCCGAATGAAAAACGAAGATCTTAATTAAAATACGTAGCTCTGATAATATATTAAAATCTCCATATAACAAAATTAAGTGACAAGTTACACTACTAGAAAAAATTGAAATACCGACAGAATTTAGAAACAAAATATATTTCGTCTCTAATAGAGATGAAATTAGAGACAAAAAAAGCAGTTAGAGACAAATATTTTTATTTTAGAGACAGATATTTTCATTTTAGAGATATATTTTGTCCGTCTCTAATAGTTTAGAGACGAGGAAATTACCGACGGGATAAAATCCGTCTCTAACCTGCTTAGTGACGGAATATTTACATTTTAGAGACAGATTTTGTCCGTCGGTATTTAAGATTTTTCTAGTAGTGTTAATGAAGTTAAATAATAATTGTATGAACAAATATTATAATTGCCGGTAAGTTTATATTAATTTTGATAAAACGTCTTTAAAATTATTGTTTAACTTCATTAACCTATCACTTAATTTTGTTAGATGAAGATTACAATGTATTATTATACATGCATATCATAAAATTAATAGTTAACAATTACGAATGAAAAAAGAGCATAATTATAATATGCAACTATAATAATATATTAGAATCTTCATATAACAAAATTAAGTGACAAGTTAATGAAGTTAAACAATAATTGTCAGAAAAATTATTACCTTTGCCGGTAAGTTTCTATTAATTTTGATAAAATGTCTTGAATATTATTGTTTAAATTCATTAATCAGTCATTTAAATTTGATAGATGAAGATTACAATGTATTATCATACCTGCGTATTTTAACTAAGCACATTTCTATTTTTTTTTCTTCACTTTTTTTACTCACTCAGAAAAAAGAATCAAAATTTAAAAGTTATTTTATTGTTAAAAACAATTTTTTGCTTTTTCGGGTCATAAAGTTGGCATAATGCTGCAATGAGAGTCGAAGAACTCTCTTTTGAGATGCCACCTCGTTCCTCCTCATCAGACTCGTACGATATGATGAAATAGTTAGTTGCGATTTCTTTGATGATTGCTGCTATCAACGCACAGATCTTGATCGCACGCAAGAAAGGAATTAGCATACAATCTTAGAACAATTTACGCTAATGGAATTGCGATCCACTACATGTCATACATATAGTGCTCTTTGTTGGCTTGTATCTGCAAGGAATCGCTGACGTTTATGCTATGGTCGTTCTGTTTTCACAGTCAAGCAACATCCAAATTTTTTATGAACAATATCACCAGAGGATTGTTAACATCTTGAATAGTTGTGTGTTAGTGCCCTATTTCATGATACAGTTCCCGAGGGAGAGGGAGCTAATCGCGAAGACTGAAGAAGATTGTGGTCAAGGGTTTTAGGGTTTAAGAAACATAAATTTTAGGGGTTTAGGGATTTTGATAAACTCTAATGCAAATAAATTTGAATATGAATGAATTTTGATTTTTCATTTTGTAGCGGAAAAAAAACTAAACATGTTTCTTCTTTTTTTTTCGAAGTTGTTAACAATTTTTTTGGTGTAGTTTCACGCTCAACACACCGACTTACCCCCCACATCTCACTAACAACGTTTCCGAATAACAAGCATTGGGATCAAAATCTTCTATTCTCTATTCGGAGATCAATCCGTTTATACCAGAACAACAAGCATTGGGACCAACAAAAATATTTATAAATTTGTTATAAAATATTTTTAAAATATAAGTGAAATTATTGTCTAGTTTCACGTAAAATTTATTAGATGAATAAATTATTTTGTTAAACCTATTGCTCTGTGTATATTTTAATAATAAATTTAAATTATCAGTGACAAATATTTATTCAATTTTTTTATGTATGAGTGAAAAATATTTGTCCATGTTTTTTTTAATATTTATCAATAAGAACTAATTGTTTTGTTTAAAAAAAATTATCTGTTAATTTTTAATTTATTAGTGATCAACACTTGTCTCGTAACGTTTTAAATATTATTGTCAAATATTAATGCCTCAAATATTATATTATATATTCATTAATAATACACAATTCATGTGTTTTTCATATAAGAGCAAACAAAAATAGAGTAAATGTTTTAAATATATTAGAAATATAGTAGAACTGAACTATTATTTGAAAAATATAAAATGTTTTTTTATGGAATAAAAAAATTACATTTAAGGGTATAATATTTGAAACATTATTAAAAATTGATGAAAATAAATTAGGTGTTTTAGTAGTAATTCCTTTTGATATATTGTATTTTTGTTTTTTTTTTCTTCAGTTTTTAATATTTTATTGTAGATATTTTCGAGGAAGAAAAGAAACGTGGAGAGATAATTTTTCTTTTTCAACTATTCATTCATAATGCCCAATTAGTTGTGGTGAGAATTGAGTTTGATAGAATATTTTTTTTTTTTTTTTTGACAATTGATAAAGTTGATTTTTATAAAATTAATTTTGATTAAAATTTACAACTTACAAGTGAGTTAAATATAAATTGATTTATATTCGAATAAATTAATGTGAAAAGCGATTTTATCAATTTGTTTTATCTTTTTTGGTAATTGCGATTATTATCAATTTATATTGATAACATTTCTGATGTGAAAACCATCACCAACATGCTCAATCAGGTTAAACCAGTTCAACGAACCTTAAACACTTCCCATCTCTACCAACCAAAATCTCTATTCTGTCTTCAACTCACCACCGCAGTCGAATATCCACCGCCTCCTGAAGACGCTACCGTCGCAAAACTAGTCCTCGAATCAGATCCAAAATCCCTCTCCGAAACCCTATCAAACCACAGTTTCCAATGGACTCCAAACCTTGTCAACAACGTTCTCAAACGCCTCTGGAATCACGGACCCAAAGCTCTGCAATTCTTCAAACACCTGGAGCGCCACCCAACCTACATTCACTCCACGTCCGCCTTCGAACATGCCATCGACATTGCTGCCCGGTTGCGCGAATACAACACCGCTTGGGCCTTAGTGGCTCGTATGCGGGCTCTCCGTTGCGGCCCAACTCCCAAAACCTTCGCAATTTTAGCTGAAAGATACGCCACCGGTGGAAAAGCCCACCGGGCTGTGAAAGTGTTTTTGTCTATGCATGAACATGGTTGCCACCAGGATTTGAATTCATTCAATACAATTCTTGATGTACTATGCAAAACGAAACGTGTTGAGATGGCTTATAATTTGTTCAAAACGTTTAAAGGTAGGTTTAAATGTGATAGTGTTAGTTATAATATTATGGCGAATGGTTGGTGTTTGATTAAGCGAACGCCGATGGCGTTGCAGGTTTTGAAGGAGATGGTGGAGAGGGGAATTACGCCGACAATGGTTACTTATAATACTTTGCTTAAAGGGTATTTTAGGTGTGGTCAATTGAATGAAGCTTGGGAGTTTTTTTTGGAGATGAAGAAGAGGAAATGTGAAATTGATGTTGTTACTTATACTACAATGGTTCATGGGTTTGGTGTTGCTGGTGAGGTTAAGAGATCGAAGAGGGTTTTTGATGCGATGGTGAAAGAGGGTTTTGTTCCGTCTGTTGCTACTTATAATGCTTTGATTCAGGTTTTGTGTAAGAAGGATAGTGTGCAGAATGCTTTGTTGGTTTTTGAAGAGATGGTGGGGAAAGGGTATGTGCCTAATTTGACTACTTACAATGTTGTTATAAGAGGTTTGTGTCATTCCGGTGAAATGGATAAAGGTTTGGAGTTTATGAAGAGAATGGAGGAACATGGGTGCAAGCCTAGTGTTCAGACATACAATGTTGTGATACGTTATTATTGTGATGATGGGGAACTTGAAAAGGGTTTCGAATTGTTTGAAAAGATGGGGAATGGGACTTGTTTGCCCAATTTGGACACCTATAATATTTTGATTAGTGCCATGTTTGTGAGGAAGAAATCGGAGGATTTGGTGGTGGCTGGGAAATTGTTGATTGAGATGGTTGGTAGAGGTTTCTTGCCGCGTAAGTTTACTTTTAATCGGGTATTAAATGGACTTGTTCTAACGGGGAATCGAGAGTTTGCTAATGATATATTAAGAATGCAAAGCAGGTGTGGTCGAATTCTTCGTAATGTGAAATTATGACAATGCTTTGATTTGGTTCATGAGAACAACCATTTCTGTTGCTGTTTTCTTCCCCTGCATTATTACTTTGTATTATGAACTGGTTTTAAGTTCAACAATGTCTTCACAAGTTTGAGAACAAAAACCAAGTGTTTTGTGGGGAAAATGAACGTGTGACTGATACAAGTTCCACAATGTTTCAACTAAGAATTCATTCTTAGCACAACAATTGGTTTGGCATTTGGTCCTGCAGTTTAATGACTGAGGGTTGAGAACTTCCTAATTCACTGCTGTTCGATGAGAAAGTACCCACCAGTAAAGTGTCTAGAACAGAACATGGTTGGAGCTTTTAATCATCTTTTTAGTTTGTTCTTCTGACTGACTTCCTTCTTCAAGACTAAACTGATTGCAAATGAAATCCATGAGAAGTCGTTTCCACTCCCTTCAGTGATTGTAAGCTGTGATTTGATGCTTATCAGTAAGTAATCAGCTAGCACTGTCAAATACCGTTGTATTTAGTCTCTTCAATTCTAAGCAAACCATCTTTGAAGTCTCTTTGGTTTTAGGAGTCTTTAGAATCTGAATACTTCCTGGCTCCTGCCCTTTTAATACCATCATGTCCAGTATATAGGATATTTGGGAATGGATTCCCTCCCGTGTTTTTCACTGCAAGAGGTCAGGTCCACATCTCAACCATTTATTTTTTTAAATAAAAAAATTGAAATTGCAGTGGTAATTAATAAGATACAAAAGGCTGAGCTTTCACTGGAAAAAAAATGCATGGGAGAGGATCCCTTCCCAGGATATTTCTGGCTGCAACGATGACATCAGTATTGGCAGCCTATTGTATGTTGAAGTATGAGCTGGCAGATCAGTAAACAAACAGTACTAAAGAGAGCTACTCGAGGTTGCTTATGTTGCAAGTGATCGCAGCAATTACAGTTAGTTGGTTACTTGGAGTTAGTTAGCTTGCAAAATGTTGCCCGCTAGATAGCTTTATCCAGTTAGAAAGTAGTCACAGTTAGTTAGAGGCGGTGCTCATAAGTCATAACCTGTGCCTATACGAGAATGTATTGTGCTCCATTATGAGTTGAATAAAATCTCCAAAGCTTTTTAAGAAGTTTCTATCCTTTTCTCAGAGTTCATTTCTTGTTGTATATGTTGAAAATTTGCAGCAACAAAATAAGTTTGAAAGAGCAATCTGGGACTTGAAACATATGATATTTGAAATACTTTATTTCTTTTAAGTATTAAAATATTGCAGCACATTTGTGTTTATGCAACAATAAATATTTTCGTCCAAACATTGCGAACAATTTACACGGTTTTTGACTTCTAAACTAGATATTAAACAGATTGTAAATACATGGAAAATAAAAATCCGAGCAGAGGATGTGTTCTATAATATAATCTCATCTTGAACGCCGACATTTAAGGTCTTGTGTGGAAGGACAATGCTATTAATAACCACTACCTCATCCTCAACAGCAACAGATTCACCTGGTCACAGCATGAGAACAAAATTTGCAGAGTTAGTATTTTTCTTATTACCTCTGTTACTTAATATAGAAACTCAATTATCCACGAAAATTTAAAACATTTGTAGTTTTATTACATTTATTAACAAATAAGTTTACTCTTCAAGAGTGATGATGAACTTATCTATTTCATCAGTGTTTATGGCTTATAGACCAAGATATATGAAAAAAATTATAGGTAATTTAGTTATGAAACAATTAATGTAGTTAAGAATTGAAGATTAAATATCCTATAAAAAAAGGATGAATAATTATTTTAAGAACAGAGGCAATATTAAATAAATAGGACATAATTTGAAGATGTTCAGAAAGGTACCAAGAATAGTGACCCCAAGTTTTGCATTGTAATCTCCACGACCCTGAATTAGTTTATTACAATTTAGCAAGCAAATGTAAAGATAAGATATGAAAAAAGTAACACAGCAAGTAGCATTTTTTATGAACACGCTCGAGCACATCACTCTCAACATTGGTAGGGATCAAAATGGGACAAAACATTTTGGTGACGAAAAGCAAAAATTACCATATTTTGAAGAACAGAAAATATATTTAAGTCTTAAAATTACCTGCCGGTGATGCTAATAGTTTAAAAATATCATCAGTAAAAAAGAAAGCAAAATCAGCCAATGATTTTTTGGCAATTACTGTCCCTTGAGTCTCTAAGTCTTTGTTCTAGGATCATGCATAATGCTATATGATGGTGGGAAAAGTTATACTCTAGCTATGTTTGGGAGTTGGATATTGGAGGTAAAGGGATGAGAAATTTTATTTTCCATTTCTAAATTAAAGAAATTATAGAATGTTTTTAAAATCGATTAAGAGTAATTGAAATATATATGATCATCTATCACGCGATCATTTCATTCCTTCAAAAAAATTTAAATCTCAGATATATGTTGCATATAGACTTAGCCCTCCAAAATCGTCCTATCCAAAGCCTAACTCCTAAATATAACCTAAAAGGTATACATTCAGGATTAAGATGTACATGATGCTTGTCATGCAGGAGAAATGAGATGGGAATGCAGCACAATAATTGCTTATTGCAGCAAAAATGCATCATTAACAGCTTCTTAGCAATCTCAAAAACCAAATAACAGAAAATACAAACAAAGTCTTTAGTTGGTGGAACAGCTTAGTTCAATACTAAAATTTCCAAACTTGCCTGGACACGGGCCCATCGTCCAATGGAGGATTTCCATCCAACAATTGCATGAATAACAACAGCATTCTCCTGTAAGATGAAATATATAAAATTAGAAGCTCCAAAAATGCTTATGCCTTTCAAAATCAATTAACGTGTAGACTTGCCTTGATTTCGACATCATCAAGGACTATACAATTTATGAGCCTTGCACCAGCTCCTATACGAGCATTTGCCGATATTGATACGCCAGGACCAATCTGTTCAATCACAGTAACATAAGTCAATTTGCTGTCAAGCATTTAGATTTTCTTGGACCTCTCAAAAAAATAAAAATAAAAAAATAATGTATTATGTACCATAAGTACAACTAATACCATAGCAATTAAGATGATTGGGAAAGCCTCTGCGTAAAGAGCTAGATATTGAAGAAAAAGAGGTGAGTATTAACCTTTGCAGAGGGATGCACTTTTGCTGATGGATGAATATAAACATCACCAATGATGCAGGCTTTCTTGATACCATCTCCATTTTCTAATAGGTGGGGGGCTGTGTGACGAAATTGCAAAAGATACAAGGCGGAACATTTTATGGACATTCTGCAAGCATTAAGTCAAGATATACGATAATCACACACAAAGGAAATGATTAATATGTAACATGATAATACTCAAGCTTACCCAGGAGTTTTGATCTGTTCCCAAAAATCCATGGTTTCATATATATACAACTGTTTCTTCCCTGCAAGAGGTGAGAGGATATCTTGATCCAATCTGACATAATTGGCGGTAAGACTCCTGCAGAAGACCTCTTCAGAATCAGATGACAATAAACCATATAAACTATCATTATTTTCATGCTGTATAGTGTTTACAAAAAGAGCAGCCACATAAGTCTTTTCCACCTACATAGATCAAACAGCATAATGTTGATTATCTAGAAACTAGTAAGACAACATGTTGGCCTCAGATTATTTGGATGGGGGACTAGTCCCCACTAGGGTGTTAACTTAGACCAAGCCACAATAACAGTGGGCTGTTGAACCTTTTGCACTGCAGGCATAGTCCCCTTAAAAGGAAAATTTCAAAAAATGTAATACTATTCCATAATTAAAAATCAGATATTATGGCTTCATATCCAATCTGCTATCCCCAAATGCATAAATAAGTCTGTGCTGAGTTTCAGTAAAACATGTTATTGAGGGAATAAACCATAAGTCAACTTGGTAAGAGATATTCACAGTTGAGTTTCCTTTTCATCCTTTATTTGTTCATTTAGGTACACTCACAGTAGAATTTTTGTAAATAAATTTTCAAATTTAGCCAGCCCAGTTTGGGTGACGATGAGTGTACACAAGTCTATGCTTAAATGCTTTATTCTGTGATCTGTGATGGACTTAACTATGAGAACTGCTGATATTGTTGACAAGCATATAACTTTTGATTACTTGTCAGTTTTAACAAATGTTATACTAAAATTCAATTAAAAACATAAGCGTGTGCATATCTCTTGAGATTTGATTAAGGTAAATAGTTAAATATATGAAAATCGTTGACATACTTGATGAAAACTTAAGTTTCAGTTCATTGCACGGATTGCTCTCAGTTGAGTTACTAATTTCCAAAAGTCATGGTAAGCAAAATTTTGAAAAACAGTGAACATTTAGTTATCACAAGTACAAACCTTGCGTCTGGCTGCATTGCTTCAAAGCTGGAGACACGTCTTAAGTTAGCTGCGAAATAGTAAAGTGACAGCTAAAATATATTAGTTTATATAAGGAGGACAAAATCCAGTTATCTACACTTTTTTATATCCAGCACAAACTACATTAGATGAAGATTTTCACACTTTAAAATATAAGTACAATTAATAATGGATATGGCCTAACATATTTCACTTACCTCTGTCTTTCCGCTGAGAAGAAACACCCTCAATGGCAGTGAAGATATCTGGTGTAAATATATAAACACCGCAATTTATACGATCACTAACCTGCATTTAGATAAAATGACAGCATAAGCCAGTAAACAGCGGCAGGGAAGAAAGGATCCGTTTTCATTTTTTAGTTCAGCAATTCAAGACATAACATCACAGGCACAAAAACATACAAAAGTTTCAGGTTTCTCTGTGTAATGCAAGAGTTCATTAGTGACTGGATCAGCTACCAATTCCCCAAATTCGCTCGCTGACTCCGGAGAAACCTAAAAAGAGGAGAAAGGGATCGATAAAATTTGGATGCTAATCACCAAAATGTCTTGGTCAAAACAAAAAGCACCAAAATGTCACTATGAAAAACAACGTGTAACCTTGACAACTAGTATTGTTCCCATGCCACCGTATTTTTTGTGAGCATCTGTAAGCAACCATATACAGAAAAATCAACAATTAATTGTTCCTTCCAGCAGTGATGCAACAGTTAATAGATGCCAATGAAGTAAGAAATTACTATTCAGCAAAATAAAACAACATTTGCATGTAGAAGAACAACACAAATAGTGTCCCCATGAGCTTGACTCAATTGACAAAGACATTGCATTTTAGTGTATGTTTGGTATTGCGGTGAGAAAAATTGATTTTGAGTGAATTGATTCTGACTAAAATTGAGTTGAAAGTAAAGTGATTTATGTTTGGATACATTCATATAAAAATGAATTACACAATAAATTTGAGTGTAAAAATCAATTTTAGAATCAGAAGCTACGATTTCTAACTTCAAGTTCAACTAGAATCAATTCCGGAGGCAAAATCAATTCTATTATGGAGAAACCAAACATGTAAGAATCAATTCTACATGTTTAGAATCAATTCTAGCTCATCTAGAATTGAAACCAAATAGGCTCCACTTATTCACTTGAATTATAGCCACTAGACTATCTGACAAAAAAAAAACACAAAGTAAAGAGTGTAACAGAGAAAAGGAATTACCAAGCATTTGTGGGAGAGGAAAACTGCAGCAAACATCACAATTGAGCAAGAAAATATGTGACTGCAAAACAAAATATGATGAACCTCATGAACATATACTAATTATAAAAGATGAAGAAATTGATAGGTTATAAAGATAAAAACCGGATCTTCTTCCATGATGAGATCTTTAAAGTTATAAAGACCACCAGCTGAACCATGTGGTTTGTCTTCCTTCAAGTACCTAACAGGTAGTTTAAGTTCGTTGGAGATTGAGGATACATATAATGCGAATTCGCGTTCTTCGTAGAATCCAATGAGATAAATCTTAGCCAAATTTGGAATCTGAGGAGAGGGAAGAAACAAAAACAATAAGAAAATGAAATGTGAATATGAAATGTTGGAATTGAGAGAGAATAGTAGTTAGTACTTTTTGACAAGCGGAGATTGGGTGATGAACCATGGGTTGTCCGGCTAATGGAAAGAGTGGTTTTGGAATGTTGAATGATAATGGACGGAATCGAGTACCTTTGGTGGGTCCTCCAACCATAATAACCGCCACTACTCTCTCCTCTGCAATTCCCATTTTTAAGATCCACACAATGTAGAAGAAGAAGAAGAAGAAGAAGAAGAAGAATCAGGTTTAGAAATGTTGACGATGATGATATCGTAAAATAAATGTGCGAGGGGTGAGTCGCACAGTGACAAACAAAATATGTGAAAGTGTAATGAAGCTTCCAATTCCAAACACAGACGAGTGTGTGAGAGAGAGAGGGAATTTAACTGTCTGTAACTCTTACACCGTTGCAGTTGCAGTTTCTCGCAAAACAAAACTCAGATTAACACCTAAACTCTCCTTCTCGGCGTTTGGTTAACACCATTTATTTGGGTGAAAACTCTGTGATTCACAAGTTCTTAAAACAAATCAAAATTTAAATGTAGCTTTAACTCATATTTATATAGGGGAAAAATACTTAGGCACAACTATAAATTTGAGAAAAAAAAAAAATACAAATTAAAATGAAAATGATTGAAATTATATTAATTGATGTGATTACCGATTATTTTGTTTTCATTTTAATTTTTTTGGACTGATATGTGTGCTTAAATATTGTGACTATATTGTTGTGACCATGTAAGAATGTCTTTAAATCTGGAATTTAAACCTCATATTTTTATATTTTTTGATTATTTTCTTGTATTAATTTTTGGTTTTCAAGAGAATAAGGTCCTGATGATCTAAAATTCGATCGTGAGGTAAATACAACTAAATTAAAAACAATATTTTTTGGATTTTTCTCCTATAATATTTGACTCATTTTTACTTTATGGGGTGGCGGTGTTGATGTGTTATTATATATACACACTTAGTTAATTATTTATTACTAAATATTATTTTATTAATTATTTTTAAATTTAAAATATTGATAAACCTTCCTATAAAACTTTGATACATAATTTTGGTACTTAAAATCCAGAAGATTAGATTTCTATGCTGTAATAATTTCTTGAGGATGAAGGAATATTTCCTCTAAAGTGGATTTTGAGAAAGCTATCTTTGGGCACAAGATAATCATTAGTCCCCCATATTATTACTTTTGATCTTGTCTTTGTTTACATTTACTAAAGAACCGTGCAAGCTAGTGACAAGATACCAATTACCAATAATCATTATCTTAATTTCAATTTTCAATGTCACACTTGGCTTCAATGCCAATTTCTCCTTTTCATCATATTAACTCAATCATAATTTCATAGCAGTTGAGTTCGAACTAACAAGGCATAAGGTAAAATTTGCAAACGAAACTGCACCTAAGAATGAAGACAAGAAAAGGAAAGAGCAATAATTTGTTTCCTAGTGACAGTACAAAAAGAGCAAAGGATGAAAGAAGAAATAAACATTTTACATGCTAGTAATTTATTTGTTTAATTTTGTCCTACTCCTCCTGCACCAATCATCTCTAATAATTTTGGCGATGAAAAAGGCTTTAATGTGCCCACAAAAAAGCAATAAGTTGTCCTCGTGAGCTTTGTTCTCCCGAGGAACATTGCATTTTATATGCAGAAGTTGAAGCCCCAGACACTCTAACAACCAAACTACTTGACAAAAAAAAATTGATATTTGATAAACTCGTGGATCATCTAATTGGAAATGGACTGTCATAATATGATATTGTGTAAAACTACGAGATCAAGACCGTATGTATATTCAAAGCCGTTGAATCACATATAAACAACAAAGTTTGAATATTGTGGCAAACTGTGTGAACTTACTACTGCGGTGAATCCAGGTCGATTCATTGCTTTAGTTTAAATCATTTTATTTTGAAGGAGGAGTCAGAGATATTTACAGCAAAGGTTACACGTACATAAAACAAGTCCAAAAAATATGTATTTATGGAAGCAGTTTCATACATTGATTGTGATCACAATATTTGAAGGATCCATTTAATAATCCGCGCCATGTGATGCATTGCTTGAGCAAACTTCAAATCTAGAGAAAAGCAAACTGTTCCCTTACCTTACCATGTGAAATTAATGCCCAACTTGGTAATAAATTACTTTTGTATCAAAATATTGGAAAAAACTGTGGCTGAAAATTTCTTTCTTCTTGAATAAGCAAGTAACATACGTGACACTAAACATAGCATTCATTTCTAGAGTAGTGGACCAAAAACTCCATAGTTGCCAATCTTAATAACTGAATGCATTATTGGATAGAAATACATAGTTTTGGGACTACAAGGTGGGATATATAATCTTATTAACTGAATGCATTTGACTTTAAGGTAGCAAATTGCTAAACTTATGAATAGAGAGGGCCTGATATAGTGTCTAAAATTTTATTGAAGACTTTGAATTATTATTGCACTACAACAATAGAGTTACAATATGAAATTTGATGTAAGCTTTAGTAAACATGGAAATGCAAATTATGGTATCATGTCATCATAATTAAAAATGAAGAATTCTCTTTCCCCCCAAGACTTTTTTCTCTCCCAAAAAGACCTTTTTGCCCTTGTTAAAAAAGTTCAAAACGATAGAATGTATTTTTCGAACTTTTTTTGAACTTTTTATGAATGGGCAAAAAAAGTCTTTTCCGGGAAAAAAAGAGTCTTGGGGGTGGGGGGGTTCATTAAAAAAGAGTACGGGCTGATCCATTGGACTTGTGCACTTTCATATACATTTTGATTTTGTTCTTACTTGTCAATGTGAAATTTCTTGTTTTCTCACTTCAAATTGGTTAAAACCAAGACTGTAAGTCTAAACTGAAGACCATTCTGATAATCTTGCATCCAGTTTTTGTAATATGCAGTGTTTCGAGAAAAACACAAGTTGACAATGACACAACAGTGATCTTTAGATAAAAAGGGAAATACTAGTTCTCGCGAAAAACTTTTAACGGAAACATCACGATTGAGAAATGATACTATAGTGTCCTTTTCCTTTACTTCCAGGTTCCAACCACCGATGTTTTCTGGTAAAATGATCACATGCTCACAATTGATTCACGATAGTTTCATTATAATAGTTTTTGGTTTTCGCTATCAATAGCATGTGCTTTATTTGATCACTTTCTTTAAATAAAACATTCTTCCTAGTTTTCGCTATCAAATAAAGCACATGCATTTATTTGTTTGATTCTTTAATAAAATTGAGTTGAAGAGAAATTTCTGTTATAACAGAGATATGAATTACAAATACAAAGTTACTGATATGATTTAATAATCAAGAACTCACATTAACAAGTGACTTCGTATATATCTTGCGTTTCAGTTCGATATAGATTATTGAATTGGTTTCAAACGATATCACATGTCATTAACGAAAGCAACACGGGACTTACATCATAACAAATTAACAATAGTGTCAGTATACATAGCAATAGCATAATATCGTAAGTTCCCCCAACATAAGATCATAATAACTTGTCACACCACACCTTATTCCATGCCAGATTTTAGAAATCAAATTTATTATTAATTTACATGGTTAGCTATCACAGCTTTGAAGGCGATTGATACCAGCCCCACTGATCACCAGATATGTACGTCGTAACTTGCTTCACACTCAAGTAGTTATCAAGTCCCCTGAATCCAAAAACAACAACAAAAATTTAGACTCGAATTCTCAAATTCCTTTTTCACATTTGACAATATTAGAGAGGAAATCGAAGGAATTTTCCCAATTTTAGGAAACAAGATCTGTCATACCATTCTCCTAATTCGCGACCAAAACCGCTACGTTTAATGCCTCCCCATGGAGCTTGAATGAAGCTTGGTTGAGCACAATTGATCCATACAATTCCAGCTTGTAGAGCCTGCAGAAAATCAATATAACGTTAAAACCATTCAATTCGTAACAATCCAATCATTTTGTTGTTTATATATGAAATATTTTGGATTAGTCTCACCTTAGATACACGCTCACATCTTTCTAAATCATTTGACATTACAGCTGACCCCAAGCCATAGCTGTGAAAAACAAGTTTTTGGCTTTAATATCAATCGACAAGTGACGAGAATAATGGTTTATAAGAGAAGTTAATATCAGTTCAGCAACTCACTGAGTGTCATTTGCTAGATCAATAGCTTCTTCTTCAGTGCTAAATGTTTTTACAGAGAGTACAGGTCCAAAAACTTCTTCTCTCCAAATTTGCATTGAGGTAGTCACTTTAGTTACAATGGTTGGTTCCACAAAGTATCCCTTCGGTAAATGCTGCGATCGAATTTGAAAAGATATTATTTCTCAAGATAGATGCAGAAAAACTGAACCGAACACACCACACATACATGAGGCTATAATTTAATCATACCTCTGGCCGACGCCCACCAGTCAAAATTGTTGCACCCTCGCTCTTAGCCGTTGCGATAAAATTCAACACTTTCTTATACTGAATCATATAACACCAATATTTGTTATCAGTAGATTTTTTGGATTGCATATCAACTGAATGTTTTAAGCAAACTAAAGCCACAGATTAACAGCAAACATACCTGTGCTTCACTGACAATAGGGCCTAGCCTACAACCTTCTTCCAAGGGATCAGAAATTTTGATGTTTTCGGCCCATTTCACAAGTTTATTCACAAATTCTTTTGCTATACTTTCCTGAAACAGTAAAAGTGTTTTACTTTATCCATGAATATGAACACATATTATTGATGGAATGAGGAATTAAAGCGCGTCTATTAAACTTACATGCACGATAAGGCGAGATGTTGCGCTGCATATCTGACCATTTGTAAAGAAGCAGCCAAAGATGGTCCATTCAGCAACTGTTTTATGATGGAGGAGAGATCAATAAACTATAAATGGTATATGAGCAAATGTTTTGGATCATGTCAATACGTCATAGATTTCGGATACCCAAAATTCACAATGCAAGAAATTAAAATATGGGGTTGTCCATAAAATGTGATGCAAGAAAATCTGATTTCATAAACTAGACATATTTGAGAAGGCACACTAACCCTTATCAAGGTCGACATCCTCAAAAACAATGATTGGGCTCTTTCCACCAAGCTCGAGTGAAACAGGCTGAAAACAAGAAAACACAGATTTGATATTTCATGAACTAACAATGGTTTGCAAATAATTATGCTTAAAAATACCTTGGTTAGCTGCGCTGCAGCAGTCATAATCCTGCTCCCAGTTGCACAGCTACCAGTAAAGGCAATCTATCAAATAGCGGGAACAATGATACAGAATCTTAGCAAAGTCAAAGACAAATATGATAACAAAACTTGCAAAATAAAGAACAAGATCTAGCTCCATATAGTTTTGATTCCACTAATGACTAAAATCATTTGAAGTTTCGAACCTTATCTACGTCAGGATGAGATGCTAAAGAAGCACCGGCTTCATGGCCTAATCCAGTGAGAATATTTAAGACACCAGGAGGAAGGCCAACTTCTCTACATATTTCGCCTAACTCCAAACAGGTCCTAAAATTGTAAACAACATGACAACATTGATAAATTAAACTTAACAAATACTCAACTTTGCGATAATAGTTGATGAGAACATACAAAGATGCTAATTCAGACGGCTTCAATATTGCAGCACAACCAGCAGCCAGAGCTGGAGCAACTTTCCATGTTGCCATTAAGAGAGGATAGTTCCTAATATATAACAATAAGTACATCAATTACTGAAAACAAATTCATATGCTACTAAGATGAAGAAAAGGGCAGATATCATACCATGGAGTAATTAACGCAACAATACCGATAGGCTCCTTGAGAACATGACTCTTGAAGGTATCCATAGGAAGAGATACAGGAGCCTTTTGCTTTGCATCCAACCCTTCAGCAAGCCCAGCATAGTACTCAAAACAAGCAATAACATCATCCTAGATAATCGAACCAAAACAGGTCCTACGTAAGCGCAAACAATACATGGCAACGTTTTTTTCCATTGAGAAATAGTGAAATACTAATTACCAGATCCGCGAGTGCTTCCTCCAGTGGTTTTCCACAGTCAATTGATTCTAGCTTGCCTAGTTCATTCTTTTTCTCAGTTATCTGTAAGAAAGGAAAAGAAAAAGGAAAACCAGGTCTCAAGATATGTATAACTAGATCAATCAAACAGTAAATAAAATAACAAAATACTCATGTTAACGAGTGAATCACCAATTTAAGCCTAAAATTGTGAGCATCTCATAATTTTGTCCCTCAAATCAACGAAATTCTGAAATGATCTCAGACAAAATTGTCTCGAATGGACTAGTGTGATCTAGGTTTCAATTTCATGGATTATTTCGCAATTTTATTAATTTCAAGACCAAACTGTCTAAGCTAAAATTTCAAGGACTAAATTGGCGATTCAATTATAGAATATAATTTATCTATCCTTCTAAATTAATTTTGGAAAATTGATTCTGACCAAAATTGAGTTGAAGATAAAGTGATTTATGTTTGGATATACTCATGTTAAACTGAGTTGAACAAAAATTTTGAGTTCAAAAATCAATTCTAGAATCATTTCTAGCTCAAGCAGAATCAATTCCGGAGGTAGACTCAATTCTACTTTTGAGAAACCAAACAAGTCAGAATCAATTCTGGCTGCTCTTGAATTGAAACCAAACAAACATCCACTAAAAATGCAAATGAAATAACAACCTTTGCAGCAATGGCTCGAAGATATCCAGCACGAACGGAACCAGAAGCATTCGACCAATCTCTACCCTTGTTCCGAGACAAGGCTCTTTTAGCAGCCTCGACAGCAAAGTCAACATCTTCCTTAGTAGCAGCAGGTATATCCCCTGGATGTGTATCAAGCATTCACATAATGCCACAACTTAGAAGTAGTTATAAATATTATCATATACTATCATACTTTGATATCATCAAATAATAAAACACAGAAATATTAGAAACTGATATACTATAGTATATTGCAAGACAAGATCATAAGAGTGATTAAGGTATACATACCTATGATGTTTTCAGTGGAAGGATTGATGATTGGAATTCTTTTGTTGAGGATAGGAGCTTTCCACTCTCCATCAATGAATAATTGTCTAGTTGCTACTGTTATTGCCATTTTCTCCTATCTGTCACGCACTCTCTCAGCTAGCTTGTGTAGATATGCTTCTTTCTTTTTATTTTCAAAGATTGTTGGATCAATAATGGTGATCCATGATATGATAATATTTTTAATAACTTTGATGCTGCGTCACGTTGATGACTGTATGTTTCTATTTATTTATTTATATTTTGTTATTGCTCTTTCTTTAATAGGTCATGCTAAACAGTGCATCAGTACACTAATTAAGCATACCCAAAAAGAAAATAAAGAGACAAACATTTTGCATCTTTAACACATTAAATACACAAGTTTCAAGAAAAAGTTTCTATATTAATATGCTTAACCAATGCACCTGGTGCATTGTTTAGCATTTTCCTTCTTTAAATTATATTTTCTAACTTTTTATTCAATGTGTATAATTAAGACTGTTATTTTCTTAAGTAATTTCAGTTAATTAAAATCATACTAATATTTTTCAAATCCAACAAAAGATGAATATGTGTGTGTATATTGTGTAATTTATTTTAGTACAAAAATACATGGTTAGTGGTGTAACCAGAAAGTTTATAAAGTCTAGGTCAGTTTTAAACAAAAATTTCAATTTTGCACTAAAAATTATCACTTTTAAATAAAAAAACTCAGTTTTGCTTATAACTAACCCTTAAAAATTGTGAACCAAACTTACTACACTAATGGGCACCACAATAATCAAAACAGTAGAGAAAACTTACTACCCTTTGTTGATGGTCCAATCAAAATGTGCAGGATTGTAGCTGGTGTGTGTAGAGATCAATAATGACCGACTTTGTTCTATAGCCATTAAAATAACGGAAATGTTAAAGTTAAAATAATGTTCCACGTCAGGCTTTTATAAAATAATGTCCCACGTGATAAATATGAGATTGTTTAATACTGTAGTAGTTGCATTGATTTGCTAAAAGGCAGGATTCTCTACCTAGTGTGTCAAATAAAAATAATTCTATAGTAACTATAGTTAATTTATAAAAGGGTAAATAGACTTTTACCCCCTGCAATATAGATGAGATTTAGAATACTCCATAGAAAAAATTTCTTAAGGATTCCCACCTTGCAATTTTTTTATTTGCGTTACCCCCCTGAGTGACCAACTAGACATGGAATATTTTGTTTTGCTGACGTGACATGCATATGTGGAAATTTTTTAAATTTTTATTTATTTTTTTCACTGATGACTGGGTAATGTCTATTTTTTTTTAAAAAAAAAGAGAAAATAAAATTATTTAAAAAATATATGAAAAATTTTATTTAAAAAAAACTAAAATATTAATGTTTTGAAAAATATAAATAAAAATAAAAATTATTTTAAAAATAATCTGTAATATCAATTTTTTCAAAAAAAACGAAAAACATTTTTCTTAAAAAAAAATCTGAAAATTATTTTTTAAAAAATCAGAAATATTAATTAAAAAAACTGAAAAAACGTAAATTATTAATTTTTTCAAAAAAATCAAAAATATTATTTTTTTCAAAAATCTGAAAAAAACTAAAAACATATTGGTTTTTAAAAAAAATCTGTAATATTAATTTTTAAAAGAAAAAACCAAAAAAACTTAATTTTTTTTTAAAAAATAGGATAAAAGGATTTTTAAACATCTGAATTATTAATTTAAAAAAAAAACTGAAAAAACATAAAATGTTAATTTTTTTAAAAAACTCATAAATATTATTTATAAAACTGAAAAAAAAACATAATTGTTTTAAAAAAAATAGAAAAAAAAGATTTTTAACCATCTGTAATATAAATAGGAAAATATTTTAAAAAAACAAAAAAATTAATCTTTTTAAAAAAATCTGTAATATTAATATTTTAATACTAAGTTAATTCTATTTTAATAGTCTCATTACTAAAAATTATGTGTAAAATATTATTATTATTTTTTTTCAAAACAAATCAATGGCTTTATTACATAGACAACAAACATAACGAAAACGATTTATTGTTAAACATAACAAAAACTGAACATAACAAAAATGACAAATAGCTATAAACGCAGAAACAAAAGGACAAATTTAGCCATATTTTAAAGAACCTACTACTTCTTCTTGTTCCAAGCAGTCTTGAGAAGGAGAGCTAGAACAAAGAAAAAATTAACAACCCAAAAACCTAAAAAAATATACGCTTCGGCAGGAGAGTAAATCATTAACATTAGAAATGAGATGCAGGCATTTACGCCCGTGAATAGCAGCATCTTGAGTAGTGGTTCTGTTGTTTTCTCCACTCGAGATTTCTTGATTGCGAGGTACAAAACTCCTATGTTCAGTGGAAGTTCTCCCAGAGCACTAATGCCATACATTGTTTTTTTAATCTGAGGGATCTTTCTAAAGGATTCGAGACGCTCGGCCTTCATAGCCGTTAAAATGGTTCCTAAAATCGTAGCATGAGAAACGGTGGTTGCTGCCAACCCAGTTATGGTCAATTTTTTCTCAATGGAATCTTTTTCTTTTTGTGTGTTATCATCCATTTTGACAGTCGTGTAAAATCTTCTTTGTTTTTTTACAAATACTAATTTTCAAACATTTACATAAAACAAGCTATATATAGTCTATAAAGTCTATTTTACTAATTAAAGATTGTAAAAATTATGTGTAGATATTTTTCATATAAAAAATAAGCTATGTAAATTATTAAAATGCTTAATTTTTTAGATTTTTAAAATAAAATATTAATATTTTAGATTTTTATAAAAGTTTAATATATATCATTTTCTAATTTTTTTAAAAATAATATTTCTGATTTTTTTAAAAAATTAACATTTTATGTTAAATATTATTCTTTTAGAGATGGTTAAAAATCTTTTTTTCCTATTTTTTTTAAAAAATTTATTTTTATGTTTTTTCAGTTTAAAAAATAATATTTCTGAGTTTTTTTTTTTTAAATTAACATTTTATGTTTTTTCAGTTTTTTGAAAATTAATAGTTCAGATGTTTAAAAATCTTTATTTCCTATTTTTTTAAATTTTTTTTTTCGTTTTTAAAAAAAAATTAATATTACAGTTTTTTTAAAAAATATTTTTTATTTTTATTTATATTTTTCAAAACATTAATATTTCAGTTTTTTTTAAATAAATGTTTTCATATATTTTTTAAATAATTTTAGTTTTTCTTTTAAAAAAATAGACATTACCCAGTCATCAGTGAAAAAAAAATAAATAAAAATTCCACATATGCATGCCACATCAGCAAAACAGAATATTCCATATCTAGTTGGCCAATTAGAGGGGTAACGCGAATAAAAAAAAATTTGCAAGGTGGGAATCCTTAAGAAATTTTTTCTAGGGGGTATTATTTATTTTACCCTTTATAAAATAAATAAATTTTCAACATTAACAGCAAAATTTTTATAAACTTTTGAAAATATATATTTTGTACTTTAAAGTTGAACCAGTAATCCTTTTAAGAAAGTATATATTGTTTTGGTTATTAAGAAACTTGAACGTAGAATTATTATATTGAAATAGTTTAACTTTTGAAAAGTTAAATGTATAATTTTTTTGAGAAATATTTCTATAAGACATATGTGTTAGCATATGCTTTTTTTTGTATTAACTTTTTTATTTGTAGAATTTTTTTTTTAATTATTTAAAGTTTCGTTGTGAGGTAAGTTAAATTTATTCAAAAATTATTTCTATACAAAATTGAGCCCATGTAATATTACACCTCCCACTACAACAAGTGTAATAAAGGTCATTAAAAGAAATTCCAGCGGGCCTCTCAAAGTTCTTAGCCCATCATCATGTTTAAGAGTTTTTTCGCTTCTTTAATTTTTTTATACGTTTTATGAAATTACAAAATATTCAGCTTGTAGTCTAAAACATGGAACACAATTCACAATGTATACAAAGAACTACAAAATTCTTTTGACATTCTCCAACGTTTGAAGCCGTCATGCTCCTATCTTAATCTTAATCTTAATTATAATAAAAGTTATGTTTAACACCTACTAAAATCCTAATTAAACTCTTAACTTAACCCTAATTTTTTCCTCCTAAACCACCAATAATTAATACTCTCATCTAATTTCTCTTGCCTAAATTTGAATTTTGAATTAGTCATTTACTATGTATTGAAAATAACACATTTCTCTCACCTTAATTTAAATTTTGAATTAACCATTTGCTATGTATCTTATCTTATCTTATCTTAATCTTATTTTAATCTTATCTTATCTTAATCTTAATTTTAATCTTAATAAAAGTTATGTTTAGCACCTACTAAAACCCTAATTAATCTCTTAACTTAACCCTAATTTTCCCTCCTAAACCACTATTAATTAATACTCTCATCTAATTTCTCTCACCTAAATTTGAATTTTGAATTAGTCATTTGTTATGTATTGAAAATAACACACTTCTCTCACCTAAATTTGAATTTTGAATTAGTCATTTTCTATATATTGAAAATAACATAGGTATACAATCAAAATAGAAAAAGATTGATTGATATAAAAATTATAACTTTTAAAATACTTTTTATAAAATTAAATATGTCACCTTGAACATTAGCATGATTTGTCATCTTCTCAATCTTTTAAAATCACTATCCTTTGACTCAATTATTCAAGATTGGTCCAACTGATGTAGAAATCTAAAATGAAATTTTTAGTGAGTACAAAATTGATAAGAATAAATTAAATATATTTATTTTGCTGAATGTATGAATTTTTTTTATCATCACTGTCTAATGTGTAAATTGAACCCGGGTCAAAGTGATGCGAAGCCTCCATCCTAACCACATAAACTAACCAAACATTCATATTAAATTTATTAAATTATGTTGAATTTTTTTTAGGTATATTTTTTACCCAAAATTTTAAAACCTAAAACATTTGCTTCAGCTGTTTGGCTTTTAGCCAATTTTACAATTAATTTTGTAGTACCATTTCTGAATCAAATTATTTTGATTCTATATGATTTTAATTTTATGGCATCCTCTATTTTTATTAATTTATTAGTATTGTTTAGTTTCATTTGTACTCTTTGCTTTAAATTTCAATATATTTATGTTTAGATTTCATTTTGCTTTTTTATTTACAATTTTTATTATAAAAATTTAAATCGTATATCTATCGTTCAACTAAATTCGTGCAACGCACGGGTCAAAGTCTAGTTATAATAAAAGTAAGGTTTTGCTTCATGTTAACCCTAATTTTTTTCCTCCTAATTTTTCTCTTATTCTCTCAACCACATATTAAATACTATGGCCCGTCACTTATTAAATCTTCCTCAATTTGAATTTTGAATTGGCCTTTATTAGTTTCTATTTTATTTTTTTTGACAAAAGCCTTTATTAGTTTTTATGTATTGAAAATAAAATATTATTAAATGCTCACCTAAAAAATAGCACAATAGAATATTATACCTAAAAATGTGGTATCTCTCCATTATCTTTTTAAGTGAAGGAGAAGAGGAAGAAGCACTAATTTTTTTGGTCTTAGATGAAGTGGTAAATCCACTGAAATTAAACTCACACAACTGTGAGATCCCGGGTTCGAACCCGGGTCATGACGTCCGGCCTAACAATTTCGGCATTTTTGCCAGATGAGTATACCAATCTAGATTTGTAAGTGATTACTTTTTTTTTTTTTTTTTTTTTATAGTTATTTATTGTTATAATTTTTAAGTGTCAAATATAAAATAGTTTCATGTGTTTGATTTGTAGATTTGATTTTTTGCTTCGTTTTGTTGCGGTATTGATGTTAACATGAAAATTTTGTTGATGCTTACGTGTTAAATCTTACTCTTTTTCTTGGTCTCATCGTCGTCGAATTTCGTTTTTATCTCTCACCTATTATTCTTTCTCAACCTTTTCGCCATTTTACTTTTTTTTTTGATTCGCTCAATACCTTTCCTATGTGAGAATGAGACATTACCTCTATCATATTTGTTATTTTTGTTATGCTAATTAGATTTTTGATTTTTCTACTGCTGCATAATTGAAAAAAAAAAGAATCTGTGAGTGATATTTGTTATTATCAAGTAAGTTTAAATTTAACTTTATGGAACTTTAATTAATGATTTTTCTACTTCTCTAACTAGTTTTGAGACCCGTGCATCCGCACGGGTCTATCGATTTTTTATTTTTTTTTTATAAAATATTGTTAAAATATAAGTGACGTAGTGTATAAAAAAAATAAAAAATAATAATTGACTGCTATTTTTTTGTAAAACTTATTAAATTAAGTAAAAAAAAATTATTAAAGCAATTGTCCCGTGTATGATTTTTGTGTAATAAATTATAATTAATAATAATAAAAATTTATTATTGAATTCTTTTTTTATTAAATCAATTGTCCTGTGTATGATTAAATTTTTTATTAAAACAATTGTCCCGTGTATTATTATAATATATATTTATCAATAATAAATTCATTAACAATTGTTCCGTGTATTATTATAATATATTATTCAATTCATTTTTTTTGGTACAAATTCCTTTTTTTTTATTGAAGAAATTGTCCCGTGTATGATTAATTTTTTTTTTATTAAAACAATTTTCCCGTGTGTTATTATAATATATATTTACCCTGTAATTATCAGTATAATATATTATTTTATTTTTTAAAATATATAACATTAATTAGTTTTATTAAAAAAGAGTAAGATAAATTGACAAATTGTATCCTTAAAATACAAAAAAGACAGATAAAAAGGAATGCTAAATCTGACGATAAAAAACTAATAAAAAGAAACGGACGTAGTAATAAATTATAATAATCGGTGATAAATATTTATCCAATTTTTTTATGTATGAGTGAAAATTATTTGTCAATGAATTTTTATATTGATCAATAAGAACTACTTGTTTTGTTTAAAAAAAAACTATTAGTTAATTTTTATGCTTATCTTTAGAAGTGGTTTCTATTGCTATTTTTATGAGTAAGTTTGTTTTATTCTCTTTCTTAATTTTTTTTTTTATATTTTTTTATGAGTAGATTTGTTTTATGCTTATCTTTATTTTTTGTTTTTTTTTTTAATATATTTTTTTTATGAATAGATTTGTTTTATGTTTATCTGCGACACGACACAGACACTTCGACACCGCTAATGTAAAAATTATATGACACCGACATCGGTACATATTTATAAAAAATATAAGTTTAGAATTAAAATACATACATATGCATCTAAGTTGAACAAATTTTTCAATAAAAAATGTTTTAAAAGAATATATGATAGTACATTTGACATTTACTCATCCAACTACTATCGAAAAACTAAAAATAATGTAATCAAAATGTAATATCTTTAATCCCTCATTGATCAATATTATTATTTCGACACATCTTTAATCGTTGTATATATGTCTGAGAAAAGTATAAGCAAAATAAAAAAAATTAAATTTGGACACTTACCCCGACACGTTTGTACGAGTCTCTTATAGGTGTCGGACACCGATTTAAGGAGTATCGGAATAAAGGAAAGATTATTTTTTTGGACACCTCTCCGACACGTTTGTAGAAGTGTCGTACAGGTGTCATACAAGTGTCGGACACCGCGACACGTCTAATCATAGAGGTGTTGGTGCTTCATAGATTAAACGTGCTAAGGACAAAAGAGGTTTTTTGGTAGTAGTTTCTTTTAATATATTATAAATAAATTAATGATTTATTGTTCTCTGCCACCATTTGTACTGGCTAATTTAAGTGTTAATATAGTTATGTTTTGATTTCATTTTATTTTTTTATTTGCAATTTTAATTATAGCAATTTAAATTGTATATGTATCGCTTCACAATATCCGTGCAACGCACGAGTCAAATTCTAGTATAAAAGTAATTTTACATAATATTTGTTCTCATGATAGATTGTGAATCCTTACACGCGGGTTGTATTTTAAAATGCAACAATACTCGTAATGCATTAGCCTCACCACTTGGTGAGATTTATTTAAGCTATTTGTTCAAACTTGATTAATTTGATGATCGTGACATGTATGATTAAACCCGACTTTTTCATAGTCTTGCTTGTGTTTTTAATTTATTTTTATATTGTTGTAATTGAAAATTTTATTATTTCTGCACCAATTCTGTAATAGACTCATTCACTTTGTACAATGCAAATACCATTTGCACGTTACACAACGAACTATATTTTTCTAGAATTTACATTTTACTTTATATATAATGTGGTTGGGATATTTCTAGAAAATCAGGGGCGCGTAGGAAAGGTGTGAGAGCGCAAAAAGAAATCCCTATTCCTTAAAAGTGTTAAACATGTCAAAAAGTTTTTTTTCAGTATTTAATTGGCAAAAGTTTGACATGTTTTTGACATTTTTTTAACATAATATATACACATTTTGAACAAAATAATATTAAAAATTGTCATTAAAATAAAAATAAATATCAGCGAATAAAATAAAATACCTCACATCCTTAAGAACTAAAAATAAAATAATAAATTTTGGAAATGAAAACATGTGATTTTTTTTTTTGGTCTTAGATGAAGTGGTAATCCACTAAAAATAAATTTACATAATTGTGAGATTTCGAATTCGACGTCCGACCTAACAATTTCGATAATTTTTTCTAATTGATCTAAGACTAATGAGACTGTGATTTTTTTATTTGACGAAAAATATAATTAACCCAAAAATTTCAACAACCCAATCACTTTTTAAAATCCCACGTTTAAACAGATTATCTACGGTAGAAATTAGGTTTGCCATCAACCTCTTCTTCATCTCCTTGTAAGAGAAAGCTCATATGAAATTAACCTTAGTAGTGGTAACGATTATCAATGCATTTTTTATTTTTGAAATGTCTATAAAATTATTGGTCCTGAGCTTCTCAATCAATTTTTTTGATACACCGTCTCTAATGAGAGGAAGGAATTTGAAGCTCACCCTCTTAACAACAATGGCTAGAAGAAATTTTATAAACTTGAATTTATTTTGCATTTGCTAACTAATGTATATACTTTTTTTAAAAATAAAATAAAAAGATCGTTATAAAATTTGTAACATTTGAAACTTAGTCAATTTCATTGTACTAAATCATGTTCTCTATATATATATATATATTTTGACGAGGGTGATGTATCATTAGTTTTGTTGAGAAGGATGTGAGGTATATATCAGTGAGAGCAGGATTTCCTACGGTTACTGCATAGTAACTGCATCACACAATAACTAATCTGACCGTCCGATTTAGAATTAATGGCCGAGATTGTCTTAATATATAAATCTGTGTGTTAAATCAGAACTGCCAATTTAAAAATTAAAATGGATTACTTCTTCCAGCAACAAATCCGGATCCATATCATCGGGGTGACGGTGTACTCGTCAAACTTTATATATAAGTATACAAATACAATACAACAATGCTCAAACATGAAGAATAAAGGGCTATGCATGTCCACGCAACACATCAAGAATAAATGAATTAGAAGGCCAAATTAGAGACATGTTTGGTAGTAGTAGTAGTAGTAGTCAACCGGATCAAATATTAACATGTACAATAAATATAACAGAAACTACTAATGTTTCTGGGTGGTTTTGTTATACTTGGTCTTGATCCATTGGAGGCTAACTGAGGTACCCTCCTTCAACTTCTTGACACCAGTAGAGGCCACTGTCTTGGTCTTTCCCAAAACGTTGTTGCTCTTCTTTTTGGATTGGTTGGAACCATTCAAAGGGTCAGGGCCACCGTCCCATTGGTCAGCCCAGGATGTTCCATAAGAACTCATTTTCTTCAATGAAATTGTTAAAGGGAGAGAAGAGAGCTGAAAAATTATAAGGGACACAATTGAGGATTTGGAGCACTAGGATAATGATATTGGTATTTGAAGATGAAGAATTGAGAAATGGTTCAATGCTTTTTATAGGACTAGTGCAAAAGTAGTTAGCAAAGTAGATTAAGCAATCCACCAAAATATAGTATATTTCTTAATGGCATGTGTTAAGCTAATGATCTGACGTGGACTTTGATACTTTATGAAGGCATCCACAAGATTACTCGTTTTCTCATTGGGAACCTTCTAGAAGACGTATATTTGACTAAGATAATCAATTTTATTCCAGAAAAAGTTGGACCAACAAAATGCCATAAAACACACGCTTGTGCTTTACGTTATACTTTTCAAGTATAAGAATTGGTAGCCACATTTTTTATGCTTTGGCGGCTATGTACTTATTCTTTGAAAGCTCTAGGACCCATCTGGGTGGTTTCCACTTTCAAATAGAGATAGCTATTAAAAAACTAGAAAAGAAAAATTCAATAGGACCACCCTTTTTCCAAATCCAATGAATAATTATTCTACCAAAGGAAACTGTTTTGTTCACACAAGAACCCTGGTCCCTGGGTTTTGGTAATGGAAGCCAGCTTCAGATACGTTTGTTTTTTTGTTTTATTTTTTGCTTGGTTGGAATGTTTTTTATTTTTTATATTTAACCAATTAGTTCTTAGGGGAAGGGGCCTGGTAATCCAAAATTCAACTGTAAGGTAAGTAAAGTTTGTTCAAGAATTGTTCCCGCCATGAATTAAACTCGGGATCTCCTGAACAATTCGTCCTAAGGGGAGCTTATTATGCTTGGTTGGAATGTTTTGTTTAGAGAAAGGGATCGTTATTCAGTTATTCTCCCATTAATGGGAAACAAAGTTGTCTTCAAAGGTTTATTGTACATATTTTGCACCAAACTGAAGAGTTCCAACCATGATTTTTCTTTCCCACCTTAACAATATGGTTTTGGTTTCATATACATTTAACAGAAGAGTTCATTGAAATTTCACTTATAAACGTTCACTCCAGCTCTCCAGTGTCTCAGGATTGCTCAGGTTGAGGTATTTGTTGAAGAGCCACCGAGAAGTGTTTAAAGCATCTCCTCTGCTTACAACTGGAAATATATTTCTACGGCTTTGCCAATCATTGGTAAGTTTTATCCACTCCCTCCTCCATTCCTTTAGATTGAAATCCTCACCTTTTTCTAAGCTTTCTCTTAAATATTTAAAATAAATTGCAGCTCTGGGGCCATAATAATCATGCAGAAGCCCACTCCAGTACTTGTTTCCTGTCGAAAATGGTAAAAAGGCATGCAATTATTTAGTATGTCCAAACATTACAATAATTTTAATTTCTTTTATCTCTGTTAACTGTTGTTCATACCGTAGTCACGAAGCAGACTGGCTTCTTCATCTGTGTTGTCAAACCACATGGTGATTTGAGTTCTAGCATTCCACTCAAACTGAAAATGTATAGAAAGAACTATAAATCAATAGAAGTATATATAGGATTAGATGGATTTTCAGTTTTATGTCAATGGAAGTGAATCAAACCTGTCTCTTCTGTTCTTCATTTTGAGCTAGTTGTATTGCACTATCTAACCAAGGGCCTAGAAGAAATCCATCATGGCAAGCTAACAATGTGTCCAAATCTTCGACCAGGTCCAGAAATTTTTGGCTGAGTAGAGCCACTTCATGAACATCATGTGATTCGTATGCCTCAATGACGTTATAGAACAGCTGATTTGCATATTTTGCTAAGACTTGTCTGGTGAGATCAACAAGGTCATACCTGATAAAGAATAATAAGCATGAATCTGGATATTGAACCTTAGCATACAATAAGACAATTTCGAGCTACATTTTGGCGAGGTACTTTAAGAGGAGTGAGAATTCTAATGTAACCATAACCAACTTCTCTCACCTATAAGTACTACTTTTTGAAAGTTGATCTCCACTAGATATAAATAGCTCCAATGCATAAATTACTTCTGCTGTTGAATACCATAAGTGAGGTCGATCAAATGAATCAGTTATTTCCTTGATAATTGCTTTCGAGAATGGCTTCCCATAGGGACGAGAGTGTTTGTACTCTACTGAAAGTAAGGAAGGGTCTACATCTGGGAATGCTACAATGACATCTCTGTTTTTGTCCTGTTCACACACACCAAAAATATCTGGTAAAACTCAAACATGACCTAATTTATGCATGTGCAGTTGAAATTGAAAAGATATGCAGCTGAGAAATAAATTGGCATCTTGTGATATACCCTTTTGTATTGTTGATCAAGGAGAAAATGAAATGCACAAATAATTTCTTTTTTTTGGGCTTAACATTAAATATAACAAATAGAGGAAGTGTAGTAGTAAATGCAAGACAGCAAATGAAAATATATAATTACATAAAATAAATGGTCTTATATTGCAGGACTGGAAGAAATTACTAGCAGCAGGTTATAAGTAACAACCAACTACTTACATAGGCTCCATCAGTGCAATTGTAAATGGTATGATACAAGACATTCCATCCCTCTTGTATCAAAGGAACTTTTCTTCCATATCGTCTAGTTGAATACAAATCAACCCACACCTGAAATAGGAACAACCACAATGTATTTCAGTCTAAAAATAATACCAAACTAGTGAAAATATAAATTAAATAAAACAAAGCATGGACTAAGGGCAGTGTCTTCGACTTCATATATTCAATAACATTATTGTTAAACCCAATTTGCTAACATTAAAGGGTGGCCTAGTACACGAGGCTCCCAAAAAGTGGGGTCTGGGGATGGTAGATCGCACATCCTTACCACCACAAATGTAGAGGCCGTTCACACAATATGAACCAGAGACCTCCAGGCTATGTAACACCAACACTCATACGACACTAACACAGGTGCTACGGTGCAATCACTTTTATTTTTTCAAATTATTACTAGTGTTTATATATCAGTGTTTGAATGTCCTTGTGTGTGTCAAAGCTTCATAGCCTCAAGGTCACAAAGCAGTTGCGCCTAGCCTAGGAAGAATAACATTACCACAAATAAAAGACATGCCATAAGGAATACACTACACTGTTCCCCTGGTTATGCTTATTTCCTTCAAGGTTAAAGGCATTTATATAACTTCATATATTCTGATCATAATTGTCAACAAATTGAGGGTCATAAATATTCTGATTGTTCTGTAGAAAGTATGTCGGAATTATATCCGATGTCAAAAATTACAAAGTAGAGGTGAATAACTAAATTTGAGAAAGTTTCTCCTAAAATGTTGAAAACAGTGCATCTCTATATTCAAAATACTGGGCATCCACATTGTGAGGGGTTCCAAGGTCACAGCCCACTGGAGATCCCGCTAGCCCGAGAACATTGTAAAACCTTGAGTGAAATAGTGCAACCTATTGGTACTAAGATTCTATCATCATTACCTTAACATTAATTTTCTTGTGCTGAAATGCCATTTCAGACATCAAATCGTATACGATGGGATTCTGTTCGATACCTTCCATTGACATTCCAACTCCAACCTTCAGAAAACCAAGCAGGTATAAGAAGTATGATTTTAATAAGTTATAGAATTTGTCAGAAAAAAAACCAAGTTATAAAAAAATATTTACAAAAATTATTTATGTTAATAATAACCTGACAATCATAATCTTAACCGTGCATATCAATTTGATATCTATTTTTGTGAGCCTATAATATCTCTTTACTTTAAATTACTTATTGACTGTAATTCAACAGTGACACACTAAATATGGAATTGAGTCGTCAACAAAAAAGAATAGCTTGCCATTGTTGAGTTAACACTTGTACGTGCTTCAATTGGCCCAGTTGCTACTGCATCTAATATCCCGTACATCTCAACATTTCCTGCAAAATTGTGCAGCATACACCTGTGAAGCACAACACATCCAATCAATTAAAAGAACATTAAAAAATACAATCAATAGGAATAAGGATGCATACAACACATGTGCTAGTTACTATATTTCCATGTAGCAACATTGTTATAGTTATACATAGGATATCAATAAAATCACTGGTTTTAGCTGCTGAATGCTGGTCTGGGCTGATAACCTCCAAGTAAATTTTGGTGTATGGCAAACTATAGGAGGCACTGGAAAATTTTGGTGTATTCACATATTATTTATACCGGGTATGTTTACGTAAAAGAGAGTGAAGCTACTTCTGTATATTAAGTATAGTGGAGGCAACTGTAATGATAGCCAACTAATGCAAAATTGTGCATTCACAATAGGGAGAAAGTCAGAAGTTATAACTTTTCATTAGAAAATCAATGGTTTAGATTATGATAAAATGCATATACATATATATAAAAAAAAAAGAATTAATTCAATTTACTCCCCTGGTTTATCTGATTAAAAGATATAATCTTCACATTTAAGTGGATATATATCTTTTTTTAGAGGAAACAAATTTAGATGGCGATTACTGTGTTTGAGAAAATCACACTTTCATCCTCTGTAAAAAGCTTGAACTACGCCTTCCCTCTCATGTTAAAATATACCATTTCCATCCTTGATAAGTAAATATACATTACACTTTAGCCCATTTTAATATAGCTACGTTTCATATGAATGAATATCTTTTTCTCGATATTTAATTCTCAATGTCACTAACATATAGTTTTCAATCCCTATTATCAACAAAGTTCAGAAACCAATAAAAAGGGAATTTAAAGCTTCATTTTATCTTCTCATTAAAAGGTTTGTTTACATTAAAATGAACTAAAGTGTAATATATTTATTTCTCAAGGAATGGAGATGTAGATTTTGACATAAAAGCGGAGAGTGTAATCCAAACTTTTCTGATGAAAGGGAGTAAAATTTACCCTATTTTTATTCATAAATAAATGATGGAAAATGACTTTCCAGATGTAAGGAACACCATAAAACTGCTCTGTGATAGTCCATATGGGTTTTACTTCGGCAAACAAGTCAAGAACAACCAGCTTTCCCACAGGAACAGAATGCAAAAGGGCCTGAAAACAGCAAGCATGGTTTACATAGCCAGATCTCAGACAAGATTTGCTTATATTAAGACTTGTTGTCAAAACAAGCAATGGAGTTGGGAAACAAAAACACATAAGAACCTTCATTTGAGGAGGTCTCCAAAACGGATCATAAGAAAATAGCCATCCCTGCATAAATAAATAAAAAAGAATCATTAGAGTTTAGAGGATGCATAAATCTACTTGGATGAAAATATTATCTTAGTTATATACAAAAGCTAGAACTTAGAAGCACCAAAATCAAGTTTAAATTGAAACAAATAAAAAGAGCTAACTAATTTCTGTCACCTGCATCAACCAAACAGCGTCATTATCACCACTCTGCATTCCTTTAAAGATTGCCGCAGCTAATGAAGAAATGTACTCTGGATCATCGATGGGTGGGGTGTTCTCATCAAAGGTATCACTGTGATTGATCCATCATACTATATGTTAATGGATGAAAGGACATGTTCTTAATGAACAAGAGAAATGGAATCAAGTGTGATGGTGTATAAACCTACAAACAATAATTCAAATAATCTGGGGATCTATAACAAAATATCTACTTTCTAATGATAAAAAATACTCATTTCATTATATTTGGATGCATTGGTCACGGTTATCTAACTTGAGAGTTTAATAACCTCATGGCATCCTAGTAAATTTAGTAAACTGCATCTGTAAACCTGTAAGATTCACATGTTTCAAAAATATTATTTAAAAACATAACTTAGCATCAAAACTTAATTGAAATAGCATATCTGTAACTAATAGTAAACATTCGAACTCCATAAGATATCAAATGAAAGTAAAAAAGTAAAAACATAACATAAACCTGGTTGTTATATTATACTTACGACTTAGCGCAGTACGTACATCATTATGCAGTTTAACAAAAACAAAATTTAAGCATAATATTAGGTTCATAAAAATTTAAGAATGAACCAACCAGAGTTTTACTTGTAAAAGATACGTGTCTGATGGATGAACAGAAAGAACATGAAAATCCTTATCAGGGAAGATGTGACAGCCACATGAGAAATATTATGAGGTTTAAGCATGAAATTATTGGTAGGCATTATTATCTGAGAACTCTACATAGAACTAAAGAATACCAATGTATGCGAGGAAGGACCTCCATAAGTATGCAATATTACATAATAGAAAAAGTGTTATTCCGTGAACCAAAATACAGCCATTTCCACAAATATTGGAGCAATGCAAATTTAAGTTCTAATAATTAGTTGATGAGCAAAGAAACACTTACCAGTTGTATATGTGGCTGGTTCTTCCATACTCTGGGTGAAAAGGTAATCAAATAACACAAAATGTTAACTGATATGTGGATATATATTTCAGAATGGTTGCTTTTCATTTTTTACCATGTGGCCTGATTGTAGCCAATTAAATTAGAAAGAATCATGTATATCACCTTGCAATTGCTGTTCAACAAATGCTCTCCCGATCTCAACGAACAAGGGATCAGTTGCATCAAGAAGATAAGTGCAGCACCATTGGAGGTCATTCTTAACAGAAAACCTACAAAAATTTGGTCAATAAACTTGTGGGTGGTGGGTTTACATGGATGCAAAATCAACAGGAAAATGAATACATTTACATTACAGGCAATGAGGTCATTATTGATGGTTTTCTTGCTGGTTCTGGGGCTATGGTGTCTTTGCTATAACTTCGGGCATTATGAGAGTTGAGTTTATTGTTCTGTATTAAGTTGCACACATTATGTTACTGCGTGCCCTATTCTATACAGATTGGCTCTCTGTTTTCTTTCAGTTTCGTCTAAATAGGTTGGTGAAGTTCAATAAGACAAGAGTGCTTCTCTATGCATTAACTAGGCAAAGCCATACAAATACACTCTGTGAATAATATTCAGAAAAGAAAAATCGGTGACAGGTAAGATTTAACACTTTGTGATTGATCTCAGTTTTACATGTATGTAGTAGTACAAGTCTTTCAGTTTTAGCTATACAGGCACTGGATGTATTCAATATTAATAAAAGTAAAATCAGTGACTGCTAGGATTTAGCACATTCATTATTGACCTCGGTTATAGGCACATGCCACAGGGTGTTAAAGTTAAATAATTCTTGTTATTAACCATTACCAACATATGAAACATGCTTATCATTTTAAGGTGGTGAAGTCTGTACAGGTGCTAGGATTTCAATGTATAAGATGTTACTTCTACCTTTTCCTAGGGTGGTGAAGAGTGTGCAGGTGCTAGAACACACAACTTACATCTCCAAGCCAGCTTCAATGATTGATTTTCACAATTCTCCCCTAGGATATCATATCTATATAGCTTACACGAAAAATGATTTAAGCATGTTTTGTATTTGTTTAAATAAATAGATTATACACAATGCTTATATGATAAACATTTATTCAATAAGCACTTAACTAAACACACTCTTAAACCAGTGTGGTTGTTCGGTAAGACTAATTACTCCAAGTTCAAGTCAATGCGTACAATGTTGTACTTACCAATTTCCCAAGCGTGTTATTTTTGCTGATGGAAATATAGATTTCAGGGCAGCAGGGACATTTCCAGAAAAAGCTGGCAGGACTGAAAAGCAATTATTCATTATTAAAATGAAATTACTTCCAGAAAAGGAGTCGAAGGTGGACTGATGAAAAATATTTATTTTTCTCTTTGGTTAATTTGTAGTTTGCATAACATTCGACAATAATTTATCAATGTCTGGTAGAAGAATCAATGAAAGTAATTACTAATGAGTACCAGGAGTCATCCCTAGCTCATACATTCTGGCAAGAATTTTCTTCTGTAAGATTAATTGTTGATCAAACCAGCTCTGTGGCAGTGGTCCACCCCATCTGGAATTGAAATATCATTTAAAGTATAATTACTCATTCTCTCAAACTATGGCTGCTATATTCAGGTATCACAATAAAACTCTAGCTTATCCATAGATAAAGACTGTTTACTAAAAGCATTAAGCTTGACGATTTCATAATGAAACTGAAAAGTAACATTCATTATTCTAGTTTCCACATAAATTATTTCAATATATGAATTGTTATCAATATCACACAAGAAGCCTATTAACTCTATCACTTACCCGTGTAAATTTCCCATGCGTGACCATGCAAGAAATGCCGGGCCTCCAAAGAAATCATTCAAATTAGAAATGCTCATGTTAAATTTCTCCTGTAGATTGAATATAAGGTCAGCTAACTCAGAAATACTTTGTGGAACAGAATTTTGTGTTACACAATATCTGAGATTACAGAGCTATCAGTATGATGATGCCTAAATCAAGTTGTACATTTTTATTTCTTTATCATCGTCAAAAGGTTAAAGGTCCATAAAACCAAAATATCCAAGCAGAAAATGCTTAAATTACACAAGAAAAGTGTACCAGAACACACATGTACCAATCTACCTGCACCTTGACATTTACCAAATCTTACAAGATGGCTAGATAGCCCTATATGTTTCCTTTGGGGATTCGATTGTAATAAAACTCGTTAAAACTATATTCAAATAGATGTGCACAAGCACAGCTTAGGTGTGCTGTTGTAGTTCTAAAACCTAGCATAAAATTGGATGACATCTGAAAAGAATACCTCTAAATATCTAATAAAAAGTTACTTGAATAGATGGAAAGCACCGGCTCTATGAGATTGCTCTTGGAAAACTTCTCAAGTCTTGGAAATGTAAAATCATTATTGAGCTACCAACTAACAATTGATGCTGTGGGACACTTAGTTTTTAACATCTAAAGTGGTACAGTTTAAACTACGAGTTTAATTACATCTAAAAGAATGGAATTGATGAGATTTTAATATAACAGAAAAGGTCGTTCTTGTTCCCTCAATTTTGTTCATCTATCAATTGCCATGTGAGATATAATCTATTTTTGACATTGCCACGTTCTGTAAATTTGAAATAAAAGTAACAGTTTCATGCTGAAGTAATAAAATCTTATTTAAAGAATTTTCAAAGTAATGCCCAAAGTTAGTTTAATGGTGCATGATTTGTAAGGTTCCAAAAACAATTTCAGGAAGTTTTCATGAGTGAAAAATACGTTACAACTTGCAATGCCAAGCCCATACCAAGAATTATGTAAAGACAAATTGGTATGAAAATGACCTTGAACACTTTCTGCCAGATAGCCTCCTGTCCCGTAAATGCAAGTGGCAAGTTGACACCTTGCAACGCCATCCAGTCAATTTCCTTTTCCCATCTTTTCCAGTCCCACCAAGCAAAAGAATCTTCCAAAAGCAGATAACAAGATCACATGAAAATGAAATGAAATCTTCTAATGTCAATTCCACACACAGCGCCAAAGAAATATTATATGAAAATAAAAGAGAAGTAGTTTACAGCTAGAAGTAACAGCATTCTGGTAATAGTTCCATGGAACAGGCCGCTGAACTGAAATTCCGGCATCGTGAACACGTGGCAGAGACCCCACATTGGGTACTGAAAATAGTTGAGAGCCACCAGTTTTGTCCCAAGATATATGTGAACCACACCAATGCTTCAAATACCAGTGCAAACCAGCAACAATGTCCACTCCTGTTGTCCCTTCAATTCTATTCAGAATTGAACCAAAATCATCATAAGTTCGTTTAGCTTATAGCTTGTTGCTATCTCTAGTCTAACAACCGTATCTTCTTATATATCAATGAAAAAATCAACTAATATTTTAATTAACAATTCAAAAAGATAATAAAAATACATACTAAATTATTGTGATATTCTGATAATTTGATTGATCACATGTTTATACATGGATCGTTCTGAAGAAACTTTAGCAATGCAGTTTTCTTGTAATGCACCCTTTTGAATAAAGTTGTATTATTTGAACATCGAAATAAAGATATCTACCATATATGACAAGGTATGTTTTCATCTCTATCTCTCTCCTACTTTTTATCTTATACTACTTATATGCATTTCCAAAATACACAAAAAAAAAAAAAAAAAACCAAACGGATCTGCATCAACATTAAAATTTTAAAATCATTCCGTTTTGGTCCCTTCATTAGATTTTTTGTATTTAAAACGGTGATTTAACATATTTTAAATTATATGACATATTGCGTCAAAAAAAAAAAAATTATATGACATACAATATGATGATATTAAATGATCAAAAGTCATGAAATTAAAAGAAAACTCATTACAAACTTCGATTTCAATTTCAGAAATTATTCATTTTTTTTTAATTTAGTTAATGAAATTGTAAATAATTAATTCAACTAGATAAATCTACATCATCAAGTTGTATGTCATGTCATTTATAATATGTTCAATCAGAATATTAAAGTATAAAAATTTGACGGAGGGACCAAAATTAAACGATTTTAAAATCAGAGACCAATTTCGTGAGCAAATGAAAATAGGAAGACCAAAACTGTAATTAAGCTTGATAAATAAAATATCAAAAGCGACTATCAATTAATTTGTTGCTAAAATAAACACAAACTCAGTTTATCAAGAAATTCAAAGGTAACATACTGAATTTGAGGACTCCCTTGTGTTGCATAAGAAGGATGATTATTGATAGTGAAACAATATTCATCTCCGCATTGCTCCTGTTAATAACAAAAACTAGTCAAAAAAATAATTGAAAACTACAAGAATTAGGTCAATGCAAACAAGTGTAGAAATAGAAAGAAAGACGAAATTGAAATGCCTTAGAGAGGATCCGGAAATGGAAGGAAGAGGAATGAGAAGGAAGTAAGCGGAGTAGGAGGGAGCGAACAGCAGCTTCTTGGACAGACGGCGGTGATCTTTCTCGGTGTTGGATTTGAAGAGTGCGAGAGATAGCGTCAACGCCGAGGGTGGAAGATAGGGTTGGTTTGGAGTAAGAGATGAGGAGTGAGAAGATGAAGATGAGAGATGATGAATCCATGATGATAGATTATGGAATTGGGAACGTCACAGAAGAAGTATAAGGGATTCATTTTCAGTTTGATGAGAAGAAGAAGAAGAAGAAGAAGAAGAAGACAAGATGGTAGTAATATTTTAGGTAAGGCCGGCCAATTGAGTAGAAGCTTGACAGTGGAAGCTTACCTTTTGCCGCCAGAATTCGTTTGTCCCTTTCGTTATTCGTTTATTTTATTTTATTTTAATTTTTTGATGTTATTATTATTATTTTATTTTTTCTTTACTCCATCGACAAAACTCATCTACAATATTTCTTTATTTTTTATTTTTTAATGTTGATATTAATATAATGTTCAAATAAATCCATATAAAAATTGTAAATCGATTCAATATTGATATTATTGTTGGTATTAACCCATAAGGGTTTGGTCCTTTTAACCCGTAAGGGTCGCTTCTAACGTGCTGAGTTTTCTCAATTGCGTCTCTCGTGTTACTGGCTGTGTTGGTGTTCTGTGCCTTTGTTTCTCTGATGGTCCAAGTCTGTTGAGATCTGCAGGTCTCAAGGTGTCAGGATTGCATCTGCTTCGGTACCGGCTTCTTATCCGTATAGGTTCCTGTGACTGTTCTCGGATTGTTTGGTTCGAAAGAATTGTAATGCCTGCTGCTTGTTCAGGGGGTTGTTGGCATGTGGTTCTGGTTCTGTGTTGACGGCTGATCCATTCGCTGAGTTTCTAACCCTTTTTAGTCTTGGGGATTTGTAATTTGCTTTCGCGCCCGTACGCGGGTTCGCTGAGTTGCGCTCGTGATGAGTGTTTGTATTGTTTTGATTAATTTAGGGTTGTTTCAATCTGATTCTGTTTGATCACGATGTATTCCCATTTGGGTTGTAGCTGGGTCAGGTTTAATGTCCCCACAGTCTCTGTACCTTTCTCTTTTATATATTTTATTTTTCCTTTTGCTTAAAAAAAAAAAAAATTATTGTTGGTGATTTATAATTTTTATATATGTTTAATTTGTTTATTTTATTGTTAACTACAACCGTTTATGTCACCAATCGTTAGTTGGTTCAGTGGTGATTGACCCTGAACTTGGTAGGGAGGACCACGGTTCGATCCCCCGCAACTGCGATCGGGAGGGGGCTGGAACCACTTGATGCCAGAACTGACCCCCGAACCAGATTCAACTGGTGGTGAAAAACCGAAAAAAAACCGTTTATGTCAGTTTTTTTTTTTTTTTTTGATAAATTAAGAGTTTCTAGGCATCAAAGAGTGAATAGGCATCCCAACTATGTTGGCACCCCTAGACCTTCTCATCCTATACCTATATCTCATAATAATATTTATTGAAAAATATAAAAAAAATATGTACAAAGTGGGGGGGACCAGACCTTACCCCTGGAGAAAATGAGAAACTAAAAAGAATGCAACATTAAACTCTACGATAATATGGCAAGCCTAACTTGTCATATAAAAACTGATCTCGAAGGAAAAGAGGCAGCGAGTGCCACCAAGCGGAGTCTTCCACTTCATGTCCATAGCTGGCCAGTCTATCCGCACAAGTGTTACCCTCTCGAAAAATGTGGGAATGCCTAATATTTAAGCCAAGAGAAAAACAGTTGTTCCATCTATTGCGAAGGTCCCAAGGTACCAAGCTCGAGTTATCGAAAGCATGTAAAGCCGCCGTCGAATCACTCTCAACCCAGATGCTCATCCAATTATGTTTTGCTGCTAATTCCAAAGCCAAAATGATAGCCGTAATTTCTGCGTGAAGTACCGAAACCGTGCCAAGTACTTGAGCAAAACTGCCGAAATGATTAGCGAGATGATCCCGGAAGATCCCGCCACATGCCGCGCCGTTATTAACCATCTGTATTAACTTTCAACCATCCAAAGGGAGGAGTCTTCCAAAGAACCAGACGGCTGCGTGGTTCACGAGTAAAAGGAATAGGTTGAACACGAAAACGGGAGAGGATGTCCCCCTCCGTGACATTTCTGGCGTGACCTTCTAATAGAGGTGCACTAGTAGCTATTGAAGTGAGAACCTTCATCTTAGCCGCGTGAACTGTGATAGACGAGTTATTGAAACGGATGCCATTACGCCCCATCCATATAGTGTGCAGAACATGTATAAAAGATGCTTGAGCTAGATTTATCAAAAAAGCACTCCAAGTAATGGGAAGTTCTTCAAATAGGTGAGATACTGATGTTGTATTTAAATGACAGCCTAGCAAACCTTGTAACCAATTCCACAATTGCACAGCAAAAGAGCAAGACAAAAATAGATGAGTTGTCGTTTCATAGTTCGACAAGCAAAACGGACAAACCGAGACCACTACACAGCCGCGGTGAATGAGGTTTTCATCCGTGGGCATTTTATTGTGAATGATCCTCCAAACCACAAATGAATTAGACGGTGGTACCGACTTCTTCCAAAGCCATCCAGCCCAAGGTACAACTATAGGAGCTGACAAGTGTTGCGCGACCTGCTTGGCTGAGAGTTTGCCGTCTACTGTTTCGCACCACACTAATTGATCTGGGAGAGGCGAAATAGGGACTGTGATCTGCCGAATCTGATGTGCAACCATGGTATCAATTGCTGGAATACAGTCGGGAATAATCCATGCACCGTTCGAGATATACGAAGCGACCGGGGCGGACAGATGCGGCCGTAAAGTTGGCAGTAAATGTAAACAGTCAATTAAAGGGGAGCCCAGCCAGTTATCAGTCCAGAAATGGATTGTCTCACCTGTTCCGATCAGCCAACGCGAGTGTTATTGAACTGTGTGTACGTGAAGCTTCAGCCCCGGCCAGACTGAAGAAGTAAAGTACCGATCCGACGCCAAACCGGCGCGAAGGTAGCGCCTACGACATAACACTGCCCAATCATCTGCAGAAGAGTAGAATTTCCAACAAAGATGAAGCATAAGAGTTATTAATATCAAGTAGAGAACGCAGATCGAGCCCCCCCGCAGCATACGACATACAAACTTGCTTCCATGATACCGTGTAAATTTTTCTAACATTAACATCGCCGCTCCAAATGAAATTACGGATCCACTTGTCCATTTTTTTCAATAACAGCCTAGGCCAAACATAAATGTGGAAAGAGTAAGTAAGCATGCCATGAATAACACAGCCTTCACAAGTTGCACCCTTCCCATGATGGATAACAAGGAACCTTTCCAAGTGGCTAATTTGACTTTGATTTTATCCGCGATTGCTTGAAAGTGAATTGTCCGTGGCTTGCCCACAAATATTGGACACCCGAGATAAATAAAAGGTAGAGCCCCTGAGCTGAACCCAAGAAGGTTGGAGATCATTGTCAGCCTCGTATTTGGGATTGAACCCGCATAAAATTGGCTTTTCTGCTTGTTAATTAACTGCCCAGATGCAGTTCCGTATTTAGTAAAAATGTCCAGCATAGTTTTAATATTGCGCTTTGAAGCTTTGCAAAACACTATGATATCATCCGCATATAGCACATGTGAGGGGATGTGAACTCCTTTACATAGGGACATGGGCTGAAGCCGCCCCTCAACAACAGCACCTGTCAATCCGCGACTCAAGACCTCTTCTGCAATGCAGAATAGTAGCGGGGAAAGAGGGTCTCCCTGCCGAACTCCTCTACTACACCTGAAGAAACCCACTGCTTTACCGTTGACAAGAATAGACAGTTTAGCCGAAAGTAAAATCTCTGAGATCCAATTGCAGAAGGTAGTATTAAAGCCAAATTTATTCAAGACCGCAAGAAGAAAGTTCCAGTCTAATGAGTCAAACGCTTTCTTAATGTCGATCTTCAAGGCAATGTTTCCAGCAAAGCATTTCTTTGATAAAACATTAATTGCTTCAGACGTAACTATGACACAGTCCGAGATATTCCGACCCAGAATGAATCCACGTTGATGACTAGAGATGATTTGTGGGGCAATACAAGACAGTCTGTCCGCCAAAATTTTTGTAATAATTTTAAATTGAAAATTTGCTAGCGCTATGGGACGGTAATTCTCAATAACATCTGCACCCGGAGTCTTGGGAATCAAAATCAAGAGGTTAGAATTCATATTCGGAAAGAGTTTACCGGTCAAGAAGAAGCTTTGGACCGAAGCTACCACATCAAGGTGAATGATCTCCCAAAAAGCTTGATAAAAATGACCACTATAGCCGTCTGGGCCAGGGGCACCGTCGCCGTTCATTTCAAAAACTGCAGCCTTAACATCCTCACTAGATGGTACCCTTAAAAGGGTTGCGTTATCCGCAGCCAAAACAATACTAGGGATGCAGTTTTGTATCATATCATTAGGCAGGCACGTCGAATCCCCGCCAAAAATTTGCGTGAAATAATTAGTTATATGCTGCTCCAGATCAGAGGGGGGCAATAAAGGACCATTATCGCTGCTGCGTAGATGTATTTGTTTGGTAGAGGATTTGATTTTAGCCAAGCGGTGGAAGTACGACGTATTACGGTCACCGTGAAGGAAATGCTTAACTCGTGCTTTTTCTCTCCAAAAGTTGTCTTGTGTCAAAAGAGCCTTAGTAAGGAGCAACTGGGCCTGTAGATCACCGGACTGAAGCTCATCTGTGAGACCAGAAGTGTCAATGAGGTTTTGAATACGGACAACCTCGTCTACCGCCAGCTTGACATTACTGTCAACATTACCAAAAACCTGCTTGTTCCATTTCTTGAGCGCTGGCTTTAGTCGCTTAAGTTTCTGTTGTAAACGATACATAGGCGCACCATACACTGTTTTGGACCACACCTCACAGACTACCCGAGCACAGTCCTCATGAGTTGTCCAAACTCTAAAAAATCGAAAAGGCAAAGCATGCGAGGCACCTGAATTTTCCTGACTAACAATAATCGGATGATGATCGGAACAAATTTTGAATAAAGCACAACAATGAACGGAAGTCCAATGAAGCAGCCAAGATAGATTACAGATGGCGCGGTCCAAACGTAGAGCAACAAAATCATTACCAGACCTACCATTAGCCCAAGTATGATGAAAACCAATTGTGTGTAAGTGGGTAAGATGGTTCGCACCCGTCCATAGCAAAAAGTCATCACATGAGTTCTTCGGAGGCAGTCGCTTACCTCTTTTCTCATGTGCTCCTAACACGGCATTGAAATCGCCCAAGAATAACCAAGGACCAACAAACTGGGATTGTAGCCGAGTGAGGTCGGCCCATAATTGTCTTCTTCGTAAGTAGGAGGTATTAGCATAAACCGCAGCAACATAAAATTTCAAAGTCGACGTAATCTCGAGTACTAAGCACTGATCTGACCTGAACACTAATGTAGTAACAAAAAAACTAGAATGCCATAGGCCCCAAAGACTTGGCAGACGTGATTCTCTGACATTAGTGCAAAATTGATCAACCTTCAAGTTTCTCCAATATCTAGCCGGTACATTATCAAACGGTATCATAGGCTCCGCAAGGAAGATGATATCTGGCTTATGTGTGGAACAATAATTAGTAAGAGCTATTCTAGATTCAGGATTGCCAAATCCTCTGATATTCCAATAGAGGAACTTCATAAGGACATATGGTCTGGGACACCCCTGGAGCGAGTGTGATAGGGCTGACCAGCACTCTGAGCTAGTTTCTCGTTTCTTTTATCCTTCTTTCGTCTGCTCGGAGATACATATGTCGTGAATGATTCCTCGTTCTCTACCATGTCAGCCCATGCTTGTCTCACTAGGGCATTATCTTTTTGAGCTACCTCATCAAAGTCGGCATCATTTACAACGACCACCTCCAATTGACTTTCAGGGATGCTGCAGGATCCATCCGTGGTCCGCTCCAACACCGGAGAATGCGTATCACCAGTAATCATATCGTTGTCAATCAAGTGCAGGAGGGGCTGCGCCATGTGGAAGGATGTATTAATACGAGGCTGCGCCTCTTTTTCGTTCGGATCCTTATCATTCACCACTTCAGTGTATGTCGGGGCTTGATCGGCCTTGGGCTGTTGTACTTCATGTACCCTATGCTGATTTGGGTCTGCTATTGCTTGAATAGGTGGCGGCACTGGAACATTATTTTCTGTAATTGTTGGTGCTTTAGCTGTGTCACTTGGTGCAGCTGTCTTGCGTTTGATGACAAACTGATGTTGCTGTTGTTGATGCTTCAGAGGGTCTGTCTTCTTGGCATGGGGGAGCCATTTGCAGGATGCAATATCATGCCCTATAATAACACAATGGGAACAAAAAGCAGGGATGCGCTCATATACTACCTCCAAACGAAGCGCGTAACCATCCCGTTCGACCAAAATTTCATCAAACAAATGACGGGATAAGTCAATATCCACCAACACACGTGCATAATGTCCGAAGGCCCGAGTTCTTGTAGACTCATCCAACGTGAGAGGGGTTCCAAAGGCGCTAGCAATTTCAAAAAGAGTGCGTTGACGCCAATATTCTTGGGGCAACTCCATAAGTCGTATCCAAATTTGAGCATGGGTGTGTCGTTGTGTACGCGTATTAAAATCATTCATCCACTTCGACAGTCTTAGTATTCCCGGTTTGAGGTTTATGGTTCCCATCAACCATGCTAAACGCATGTCCTCATATGAGGTAAACTGAAACTCATAAAATCCCCGTCCGAGAGACACCAAATGTCACTGAGAAGTAGGTTTCCAAATCAGGGAGAGCTTTGCTTTCAAATCCCTAGCCGTGACAGGCTTATCTCCTTTGTTAAGCAGCAGTCTACCATGAAGGTTACGCTTGCAGTCATTCACTCCTTTCTCATATTCAGCCTGCGTTATTTTAATACACAGGTCCTGTCCTTTGATAGACGGCGTAGGAAGTTGGCTGACCAATACGTCACATGAATTTTGCAGAACTTGGGCGAACGACCTATCATTCTTTGGGGGTGCAACGTTAGGGTGGAAGGGTGCAGTGCTGGCCATACACGGCCAACTGCAGATACCGGCCATGCCTAGGGTTCGCAAGCCCTAGCAGAGCAAAAAAAATATGATTGATACGTTTGGGCACTATTTTATTTTTTTAAATTTTGAAGTTAATTGTTGGGAAAAAAATTCGGTGTTAGCCCATTGATAGCCAAACCAAATAAAGCCAACCGTTTTATCTGCTTAACCGAAATCCGCACAAACTGATAATTTAATTGGGTGCAATTGGACTTTAGATTCTCACTTGTGGATTGGGATCAATTGGATATTTAGAGCCCAAAACCACCTATAAAACCTAGAGTCGTCAAAATGGACTAGTCCAAATGAGCCGGCCTGAATAGCCCGAATTTTTCCCGAGCTTGGGCCTTTAAATTATAGCCTAAATTTCATCCGGGCCTTTTTTAGCCTGGCCCGATAAAGTCCGATAAAAATATGGGCTAGCCCGAATGGGCCACGGGCCGCATGAAAACCCGACAAAATTATAATAAAAAATTAAAAATAAATGTAAGTAATATGTTTTGGATGATTTGAACTTAATTTGTATTATAATTTTTTTTTATCCCTCTACGAGTTTCTCAAATATAATCCGCTACATACGTAAGTAGCGGACTGTGTTTTTTTTAATCAAATTTATCATTTTTTTACTACTTAAGTAGCGGATGAGTAAAAATAGGGCGCGCGAGAAACTCGTCGGTAGCGAATGAGTAGAATTAGGGCGCGCGGGAAACTTCTAAGTAGCGAATGAGCAAAAATAGGACACGCAAGAAACTCGTAGGTAGCGGATAAGTAGAATTAGGGCGCGCGAGAAACTTCTAAGTAGCGAATGAGTAAAAATATGGCGCGTGAAAAATTCGTAGGTAGCGGATGAGTAAAAATAGGAGGCGCGAGAAACTTCTAAGTAGCGAATGAGTAAAAATAGGGCGCGTGAAAAACTCATAGGTAGCGGATGAGTAAAAATAGGGGGCGCGAGAAACTCGTAGGTAGTGGTTGAGTAAAAATAGGGCGCGCGAGAAACTTGTGAGTAACGGATGAGTAAAAATAGGGCGCGCGAGAAACTCGTGAGTAATGGATGAGCAAAAATAGAGCACCCAAGAATTATTAATTCTATATATTTATGTATAATATAAATGTATGTTTTTTTCCAAAATATTTTGCTAGACAACAAAATAAAAAAAATAAAGGAAAAAAACCGGGCCGGCCCGAAAGCTCGACGACCGTTCTGGGCCGGGCTCGGGCCCTATTTTTGGAGCCCATATTTCATTCGAGCTTTTTTAGCCCGGCCCGATATAGCCCGAAGCCCGTCTGAGCCGGCCCGTTTAGGACCGGGCCGCCCGTTTTGACAGCTCTAATAAAACCTGTACCGGTCAGGAGTTTCTAGTCCCAATTACAGGCAAAGCCCACTCCCAAAGAAATGGCATTGCCCATGGCGACATCGCCACCCATAAGTGGTATCGCCCAAGATATTGGGCCAGCCCATTATCTCCAACAGAAGTCCAGCACCATACTTCTCCACACACGATCCTATCATAATCCCCATCAGGAACGCATTCAAAGTAAGGAAAAATGGCGGGAATCCATGAGCCAACTACCTTACCCCATGATGGCACGAAAGAATAACTCCTCCACCCCTCATGGATAAGGGATCATGGGGAGTTACTTCCTTGACACCTTTCCACCCCCTCCTCTATAAATAGAGCATTCAACAACTGGAAAGGGATCGAAAAACACAAGCATATTAAGAACACATACAATAACCAAGCATTCAACCCATAAAATATATACCCCTACGTTCCACACAGGAACATTTTGGCGCCCACCGTGGGGCCTGGTAAAACACTTCCCAGGCCTAACAAGAAAGAAAAACTGTCATCAGCATGACAGAAAATAACCAAAATAATCAACAGCAAATGAACCTGCAAGCGGCTGTCAATGAAATCAGACGATTGCAGGCAAAATTTGTTACCTTAGAAAAAGAAAAAGCAGACGAAATCGCCAAAAACCAGGAGGAAGAGAACATAGAAATCTCTCAACCTCTTGCACAAGCTTTGTGGGAGGCTCAAGTCCCAGCAAACTTCAAAATACCACAACTCCCAAGCTTCGACGGGAAAACTGATCCGACAGAGCATCTTATGGCAGTAGGCACTCAGACCGCCATCATTGGGGCAGATGAACACCTTAAATGCAAGCTACTATCCAGCACCTTCAAAGAGGCCGCCTTGAGATGGTACATGAACCTGCCCAAGAATTCAATCACTGATCTCACGGATTTCCATAAAAAGTTCGTGCACCAATTCTCAGGGAGCAAACATATCAAAGTTACGGCGACGAATATGTTCGCCTTGAGGCAAGGTCACGCTGAAACCCTCAGAGAATACCTCGCCCGATTTTGCGAAGCCACAATCAATGTTTCTAATCCCAACCAAGAAATGTTCGTAGCAGCCTCTAACAACGGCCTTCGAGCAGGACATTTTAACGAGTCCCTAGCACAAAAGCAGGCAGAAAATATGCAGGAAGTTATGAAAAGGGCAGAGTGTTACATAAAAGGCGAGGAGAGCAACGCCGAAAAGCGGACGCGCGATTCAAAAGAGAAAGCCCTAGAAAACAGAAATCGCCCACCACCTGCGCATAATCGGCGTCCCTGGGCGTCAGCCCACAGCGGATGGCAGAACAGAGAAAGGAGGATGCAACGCCCATTCAGGCGACATGATGAGGGCCGTTACCAGCGAGACAGGTATACGCCCTTAAACGACACTGTCATGGTGATTTTTGGATGTCAAGCTATAGGGAAGCGTTGAATCACAAAACATTTAAATACACCACTGAGCTTTTTATTTTTCCGAAGAAGGGAGAAAAGTCCGTTAAAACACCCTAAATAAAGAGATCGAGGTAAGGGGGTTGGTTACGCAAAGGGAAGGTATTAGCACCCTAGGCGTCTATAGTACTCTATAGGAACCTCTTGTATTCTATCTTAAGCGCTTTGTTTTTATGTGTTTGAAAATATGTATAAGATTTAGGGCTAATGAGCATTTATTTAGGAAAATGAGTTTTGAGTGACAAAATGCACTTGGCTTGAGTTCCAAGGTTTTTATCCAATGAAAATGAGTTTTGAATTTGAAAATAAGACTTGATTTGAAAAATCAAGTGTTTTTACCTAAAGAAAATGAAGTTTGATTGATTGAGAACTTGGTTTAAAATCCAGGTTGTCTTGAAAAAATGTTTGATTAATGACTTGGTTTAAAATCCAAGTTGTTTTGAAAAGAGTTTTTGATGAGTAATATATTTTGAATATTTTTGAGAAGAGGTGTTGACCTCTATTTTAGGCTAAAAAGGTTAAAGGTCCTAACGAGAGTTCTAACGCTTTAACTAAACAACCTGAAATATTGAATCGCGCCTAGACTTTTTGCAACGACATATAGGTCGAGGTTTTTCCTTTCTTCGGATTAACATATTAAATATACTAACGAACAATAATGAGCGGGAATTTAAATCACACAATACATCCGGGGGGGTAGCATGCAAGGGGGGATAGAATTAAATAAGTAAAAGCAATAAATAATGACTAAAAATAAATCGCGCTAATAATGCGCATTTAAAATTACAACCGGGGGGGGGGGGGGGGGAACATGCGTAGGGGATTTGAATAATAATAATAATGGTAGCATAAACATAAATAAATGGGATATGAAATTAAAGCATATAATATAATGTAAATGCTAGAAACGTAAATATAAAGCATAATAATCATGAAGCATAAAATGAACATAAAGCATATAGTGAATAAATAAATGTGAGGTGAACAATAAAATATGAGTGGTGTGTGAAACATGAAAGTGAATAACAATTAATAACGAAATTAGCACATAAGACATGAGAGCAAAAACAAACAAGAAAGAATCAAAGAAAAGTAAAAATCATCACCTCATAACAAGATAAACAATTGAATGAAAGTAAACCAAACAACGTCACACATATTTTCAAATTATAATCACATGCATTTATTTTCTCATTAAATGGAAAAAAAAAAAGGGGAATTTAAAATTCATCAAAGCATATAATACTACCTCAAACCATAGTAACATTTCCACAATAAATCAAACATTTTCAAACTCACATACATGCATATTTATTTTTTAATTGAATAAAGAAAACAATTTACAATTGCATCATATTATTAAAAATTGATCATATTAAATCAAAAATCTAGGATCAAATCATGACAAGAATTAAACATATTATCAAACATAGGGCAAAGTTAATGGTAATTAAGAATTAAAACATCAAACAAGTCATTTAAAAACTAACATGTAAATTTCATAATTAATTAATACAATTAAAAACATAAAATAAATGAAAATCAATCATGTGAGTAAGACAAAAATGAAGTAAAATCAGAGGGTAATCATCTACAAAAATTAATCAAGAGTTCATGGTATAACAAGAACATAAGACAAATAATTTATTAACATATTAAGCTAATTTTTAACAATCAATCTTAATTAAATGGAATTAAAAGATAGCAAAAATATAACATGTGATCATAAATCCAAAGCCTAGAGCTAAGTCATAGAGACAACAATCAAGCATGTTAACAATCATATAATAATTTTCATGGCAATTAAAAGCATCAATTAAAAATTAATTAAAACCCTAACATGTGAACATTATAACTAATTAATACAATTAAAATGGAATCAAAGCAAAATAAATCAATAAAACAAAAAAACAGAGAGTAACCTTCAACAAATATCATTTAAAAGTTCATGGCATGACAAAATCAAAAGAAAATAAATTTCATATTATTTAAGGCTAATTATTAGCATTTAGACCTAATTAAAATAGTGTAAAAAGACAAAGAAAAATTAAAATAATATATGATCAGGTATACAAACAAGATAAAAGTCCAAATATCAGTATGTCACTCATATTACATCATAGATCAAATAACACAAACATATTATCAAACATTAATTAAGTTAAACCTAATTTATACACTAATAAATAAGGAAAATGTAAGAAAAATATCAAAATAAATGTTTTAAAAAATGATTTTGTGACATATCAGTTAAAAATGGCCAAAAATATAATTTAAAATTAAATTTACATCTCAGAATAATAAAAATAAAATTTATACAGAGGGGGGGTGCAAATATCAAAGAAAATAAAAAAAGGGGTGCAGTAGCAAAAAAGCCCAAGCCCACGCGCAGAGAAAAAAATCTGAGGAAAATGTTGGCTGTGATTCAGTGTGACGCACATATGCGTGAGTACGCAGTACAACCATTAGATCTTTCCAAGGAAGGATCAAACGGTCGTTTCGCCTTCTCACGTACGCCCTTGAATGAAAACAACGGCCTAGATTAAATCTGGGAATTTATGAGAAACACGCGTGCATACAAGCATGCTAGGATCAGGTACGGACACGTATCGTGGTCCTATCGTCTGACCACGTCAGATCTTCATTTAATGAGATCTGACGGGTGCGATCAAAGGAACACACGCGCCGTGTGATGAATCCAACAGCCATGATTAAAACTGGGTAAGGACGGAGATTCACCCATGGATCATCATCTCCGTTGAGTCCTCGCCGTCGCCGGCGCCGTTTCCGGCACCGGAGTACTAAAAAACGCCCAGAAATGCACGAATCATATATGGTTCTTCTCGTATTTTCACAAGGAATCCAAATATGCAATTAGTTTGATGAAATAACACTTAGATTTTAAAAAACGAAGAGAAAAAGTTTTGAAAATTTCAAATCAAACACACAAACTAGCACGTTTCATGGCAAACTAACAACCCAGATAGCTTCATAGTAATGAAATAAGACGAAAGGCATTAAAAAGGAGCAAGAAAGCTACCAGAAACACGTTAGGAGAAGTTGATTTTTTCACGAACTTTGAGCTTGAACATGAGCTCCAAAACGTCTCTGAAGCTTCAAATTGGAGGTAGGGTTTTTGTTCTGAAGGTCTTTAGAAGGTTATTAACATGTTAATTGCAAGACAACAATGAGAATTTCGTGTTTGGAATTTTTTGTAAAAGTGAGTAAAATGGGTTGTTCTTCAGCTGCCTCCTTCTCCAAAATCACCCCCCTTTGGCTCTGAAAAACGTGTGTGTATTTATAGAATAGGTTTAGGTTATGAAAAGAGTGATTGTGAGTGAATGAGAGGGGTATTCTTGAATTTTTGCAAAATGGATATTTTGTGATGATGCTCAATCAAGAGTACAAGTGTATTGATCTGATGCAAATGGCATTTTGAGGTATATTCTGAGATCAAATGGTTGGGAGAGAATCATGGGATTTTTGGAATTTATTTGAGGAAAGAAATAATTTAAAACCATTTTAAACCATTTTTGAAAATAAATAAATATGTGAAAAATGAAAATATTTATGTGCAAGGGCAAAGGTGTCCATTTTTGGGTTTATAAAATGCTTGAGTTGAATTGGAAATAAATTGAAAAAAAAGTTTGAATAAAAGAGGTTACTTGTTGATGAAGAAATAAATTTTTGAACTTAAAATGTAAATATGAATATAATAATATAATATAAAATAAAAATGCAAATGAAAATATAATTAAAATATTTTTATTATGCTCATAATATATGAAAATGATGGAGATGAAATTATAACTCAAAAATCATAAAGAATGGATGAAGAATGAGATTACTTGCAAAAGAAGTTACCTTAATATTTGAAATTTTGAAAAGGGTAAAATGGGAATAAAATCAAGTTTATGAACAAATCATGGCACAAGAGCATATTTGGAAATTTATGGTGCAAGAAAAAGATCAAAATGTCATGTGCTTAATTATCTAAAAATGAAACAGTTAAGCAGCGTAAACAGGATAAAAATACTATTTTTAGCAATTTTAAACCAATAAATAATAATAATGATGAAAAATTACCATGCTTAAAAATGAGCTAAAATTAAATGAAGAAATTAGGGGTGGTAAAAAAATGGGGTATGACAGATGCCCCTATTTAAGTTTCTTCTACCGGGAGTTCGAAAGAAGAAAAAGATATTTTTGATGTTTTTATTATTTTGAATGGACGGTAGAAGAGACTTAAATATAAAATACACCATTTTTTGACCGACCGGGCAGGGAATGGTATGATGGCATGCTATGAATGCTACGTTTTGAAATGCAAGATTATGTAGGGTTTATTTAGGAGACAGACTTACTGGGGAATATAAATGATGATGAAAGCGAATAAAGTCCTGTAACAGACAGAGGTAAGGACAGAAAGCAATAAAGTCCTGTGGGCGGACATAAGCAATAAAGTCCTGTGAACGGACATAAGCAGTAAAGTCCTGTGAACGGACATAAGCAGTAAAGTCCTGTGAACGGACATAAGCAGTAAAGACAGAAAGCGGTAAAGTCCTGTGAACGGACATAAACAGTAAAGTCCTGTGAACGGACATAAGTAAAGACAGAAAGCAATAAAGTCCTGTGAACGGACATAAGTAAAGACAGAAAGCAATAAAGTCCTGTGAACGGACATAAGACAGAAAGCAGTAAAGTCCTGTGAACGGACATAAGTAAAGACAGAAAGCAGTAAAGTCCTGTGAACGGACATAAGCAGTAAAGTCCTGTGAACGGACATAAGTAAAGACAGAAAGCAATAAAGTCCTGTGAACGGACATAAGACAGAAAGCAGTAAAGTCCTGTGAACGGACATAAGCAGTAAAGACAGAAAGCGGTAAAGTCCTGTATCGGACAGAAGTAAAGACTGAAAGCAATAAAGTGTTCACCAATCTCTTGGATATGGTGAGGATCTGAACTGTTATGAAAGGAAAGAGTTAAACTGACCAGATGTATCTGAAAAAGACTTCACCGGGGAATTTTGAATGGTAATTTGTGACATGTGGCATTTGGAATGTGTTAAATGATGAATGTTCTATATGACTTATGAATACAAGCACATACATGGAGGAATGGGTGCATGGATGCAAATGCATGTTTTGAACTGTTATTTGTAAGGTGAGATTAACAACGCTTGATGACAGACAGATGAATAATGGGATTAATGGGACCAGCATATCTGTACAAAGTTCCGTCAATTTTCTACCAGAAATAATGTCCATGTAAATGAAACCTACAAGGTAAGTCCTCAGGGTGACACATCCTTCTTCCAATTAGTTCTCGGAATTGAGTTTCACAAATAAAGTTTTCGGTGGGAGTCGCCATTTCATGCTCTGAATTGGGCCAATCAAAACCAGCCATTGCTTTTTCATTTTCTCTTTTTCTTTCCTTTTCTTTATCCCTAATTTTTGCCTGGACCGCCCTTTCGGGTTTTCAATCCACCGGGATGCTCGTTTTTGCCTAAGCCGCCCTTTCAGGTTTTCAACTTAGCGAGCTATTTTTCCTTTTTCTCTTTTTTCTCTTTTTTTTTCCTTTCTTTGCAATGGCTGCATCTGCTTCTTTGAAATATGTCCACATTTGAAGTATTGTTGTAGTATGCTTATGTGACTCAAGAGTGTAAGAGATGTTTGTCATTTTATATTTCCAAAAGAAAAGACAAGTTTTAAAAAGGTTTGACATTATTTTTGAGTTATTTTTGCTTCAAATATCTTAAAGTTAGAATAAAGGTAAAAATAAAAGTATGAGTAAATAAGAATTTTAAATAAAAGGCACAGGCTCAAGTTTGCGTAAAAGAGTGAAAACTGGCGTAAAGCGCAATCCCACAGATCATTTAAAATTTAGAAAATGGTAATTACATGGGGAGGATACATCAAGTACAATGATTACTATTTTCCTCATCAACTTTGAATTCCATCCTAAAAAACTACAATCTAAAATTTGTCTGCTGGTTGAAACATTCCAAGATAGGTGATGCCTGTTCCGATGCAGTTACTTGTCTTCTTTTCCTTAACTTTTGCATAGATCGCCTTTTCAGGTTTTCGACCTATCAGGATTATATATATATATATATATTTTTTTTTTGTCTCTAATTTTTGCCTGGACCGCCCTTTCGGGTTTTCAGCCCACCGAGACGCTCCTTTTTGCCTAAGCCGCCCTTTCAGGTTTTCGACTTAGCGAGCTATTTTTTTTATTTTAGACAAAGCATTTCTTGACTGCATCGGCATTCACAGGACGAGGGAGCTCATCACCATCCATTGTTGCAAGGGTCATTGCACCACCTGAGAAAGCTCTCTTAACAACATACGGTCCTTCATAATTGGGTGTCCACTTGCCCCTAGCATCAGTTTGAAAAGACAGGATCTTTTTAAGCACAAGATCACCTTCACGAAATTCTCGAGGTCGAATTTTCTTGTCAAATGCTTGCTTCATTCTTCTTTGGTACACTTGCCCATGGCACAAAGCCGCCATACGTTTCTCTTCAATTAAATTCAACTGTTCGTATCTGTTCCTACACCATTCAGCCTCAGTTAGTTTGGCTTCCATCAAGACTCTCATTGACGGAATCTCAACCTCTACCGGTAACACTGCTTCCATTCCGTACACCAAGGAGAAAGGGGTTGCCCCTGTTGAAGTGCGCACTGAAGTACGATATCCATGTAAAGCAAAAGGTAACATCTCATGCCAATCTTTGTAAGTAACCACCATTTTCTGCACAATCTTCTTAATATTCTTATTTGCGGCTTCAACTGCACCATTTATTTGAGGTCGATAGGGAGAAGAATTATGATGCTCAATCTTGAACTCCTCACACAAGTCTTTCATCATCTTGTTGTTCAAATTCGACCCATTGTCAGTAATAATCTTGTTAGGTACACCATAGCGACAAATGATATTATTCTTGATGAAACGAACCACTACTTGCTTAGTAACATTGACATAAGACGCCGCTTCGACCCACTTGGTGAAATAATCAATAGCCACTAGAATAAAACGGTGTCCATTGGAAGCCTTTGGTTCAATCCGTCCAATCATATCAATGCCCCACATAGAAAAAGGCCAAGGAGAAGAAATCACATTCAGAGAGGTTGGTGGCATATGAATTTTATCTGCATAAATCTGACACTTGTGACACTTCCGAGCATGCTTGTGGCAATCAGACTCCATTGTCAACCAGTAGTATCCTGCTCTCAATATTTTCTTGGCCATTGTGTGCCCATTGGGATGAGTTCCAAACGACCCTTCATGTATTTCGTGCATCAAAGAGTCAGCCTCAGCTTTGTCCACACACCGTAGTAAAACCATGTCAAAATTCCTCTTGTACAACACCTCTCCATTCAGAAAGAAACTGCTAGATAACTTTCTCAAAATCTTCTTATCTTTGCTGGATGCCCCAGAGGGATACTCTTGCTTCTGCAAGAACAACTTGATATCATGAAACCATGGCTTGTCATCAATCACTTCTTCTGCTGTAAACACATATGCCGGTCTTTCAAGACAACGAATACTGATGATTGGAACTTCATTTGGATAATTAACTTGGTACATTGAGGATAAGGTAGCCAAAGCATCTGCCATTTGATTCTCATCACGAGGAGTGTGATGCAACTCCACCTTGTTAAAGAAAGTCAACAATCTTCTTGCGTAATCTCTATAAGGAATCAGACCAGCGTGGCGTGTCTCCCATTCTCCTTTGATCTGATTGATTACAAGAGCTGAGTCTCCATAGATGTCAATATTCTTGATCCTCAAATCAATTGCTTCTTCAACACCCATGATACAAGCTTCATATTCAGCAATATTGTTGGTACAATCAAACTGCAACCTGGCGGTGAAAGGAATATGAGAACCCTCAGGAGTAACAACAACTGCCCCAATTCCACTACCATAGACATTCACAGCCCCATCAAATATCAGCCCCCACTTGGATTCTGGATCTGGACCTTCCCCAAACAGCGGTTCATCACAATCTTTCATCTTCAAATACATGATCTCTTCATCTGGAAAATCAAACTTGATCGGTTGGTAATCTTCAACTGGTTGGTGAGCCAAATGATCAGCCAAGACACTACCCTTAATCGCTTTCTGAGCACGGTATTCAATATCATATTCGGACAATAACATCTGCCAACGAGCAATTCTTCCGGTTAAAATAGCTTTCTTAAAAATGTACTTAATTGGATCCATTTTGGATATCAACCAAGTAGTATGATTAATCAAATAATGACGCAGACGCTTGGCAGCCCAAGCTAGTGCACAACAAGTCTTCTCAAGCATGGAATATCTGGACTCACAATCAGTAAACTTCTTGCTCAAATAATAAATTGCATGTTCTTTTCTTCCGGTGTCATCTTGCTGCCCCAGCACACAGCCCATGGAATCTTCTAACACAGTTAAATACATAATGAGTGGCCTTCCCTTAACTGGAGGAATAAGGATTGGTGGTTCCATAAGATACTTCTTGATACTATCAAAGGCTCTCTGACAATCTTCTGTCCATACAATCTCTTGGTCTTTGCGGAGTAACTTGAAAATTGGCCCACATGTGGCGGTCATATGAGAAATAAACCTGGAGATATAATTCAAACGACCCAAGAAACCTCTAACTTGCTTCTCTGTTTGGGGAGCCGGCATTTCTCTGATAGCTCTGACTTTATCAGGATCAACTTCAATACCCTTCTGACTGACAATGAAACCCAAAAGCTTTCCAGACCTAACACCAAAAGTACATTTATTGGGATTCAAACGGAGTTGATACTTCCTCAATCTCTGAAACATCTTCAACAAATACTCCACCTGCTCTTCTTCAGTGCCTGACTTGACGATCATATCATCCACGTACACTTCAACTTCTTTGTGCATCATGTCATGGAACAGCGTGGTCATGCCCCTTTGGTAAGTAGCACCTGCATTTGTCAACCCAAAAGGCATTACTTGGTAACATAAAGTGCCCCAAGGTGTGATGAACGAAGTTTTCTCCCTGTCTTCAACAGCCATCTTGATCTGATTGTACCCCGAGAAACCATCCATGAAGGAAAAGACTTTGGATTTGGCAGTATTATCAACAAGTACATCAATATGAGGTAATGGGAAATCATCCTTTGGACTAGCTCTATTCAAATCTCTGTAATCAACACACATTCTGACTTTACCATCCTTCTTGGGAATCGGTACTATGTTGGCCAACCACTGAGGATACTCTGAAGTAATAAGAAAACCTGCATTAATCTGTTTCTGAACTTCTTCCTTAATCTTGAGAGCCATATCATGATGAGACCTTCTTAATTTCTGCTTCACTGGAGGACATTCTGGCTTCAAAGGTAAACGGTGTTCCACAATCTCAGGATCCAACCCAGGCATATCTTGATACGACCATGCAAAGATGTCAACATATTCTCTGAGCAGCTCTATTACCCTTGCCTTGACTGATTCTTCCAAACCTGCTCCTATCTTGATTTCTCTTTTCTCTTCCTCAGTAACCAAATTGATCAACTCTGTAACTTCCTGGTGAGGCTGAATGGCCACATCCTCCCGATCCAACAATCGTCTAATCTCATTAGGAATCTCTTCATCCTCCTCTTCCATAGCTTCGTAGACCGGAAACTCAAAGTTGATAGATGGCCTAGAATCATTGTACTCAACGGGCTTGTTGATGTTAATTCTGCATATGATTAATGATTGATTTTATTTTAATAAGAATGCAGAATTTTTATTTGATAAAAGTAATAAGAATGGAAGGTGAAAAATAAAATATATATATTTGGTTTTTTGTGTTACCATTTTCTAGAATAAAAGGAAATAAAAAATAAAAAGTCATGATAAAAACGACGATTTTCATTAACATTCTTGAAGCAATTTAAACAAAGCCCGAACATGGCCTCACTCTTGCTTGGGGCAGGACAAGAGGATTTTTCTTAAAAAAACATAAAATGACAAACATATTACTTAGACAGAGGGATGACAGAAGGGACATCAACAGCAATCCAATTGTGGCATATTCCTCCAGGAGTCACAAAAGATGGTGGTCCTTCTTCGTCTTCATCTCTAATAACAGCATTGATCTCTGAGGGATTGTTGATAAAACCAGCACTACGGAAAACGTCTTCAAATGGTTCTCTCTTTCCCATCCTGGTAGAAGGAGTGAAACCCAAACCAGCTCTGTTCTTATTCTCTGATAACTGTAGTACCTTTCCCCAACCAGCAGTCTTGCCTTCTTTCACAGCCCTTTGCGCATCCTTCAAAGATGCCATAGATGTCTCAGCTCTGATTGGATCTTTCTCCTCAAGGGAGAGTCCCTGAAACGCTGTACCGTCTAATTCATCCGCACCAATACATGAGAAATTTGACAAATGACTAATAAGCAGAGCTTCCTCTCCATTCACAATTACCAGCTTTCCTTCCTTCACATACTTCAACTTCTGATGTAAAGTGGATGTCACGGCACCGGCCTCGTGAATCCATGGACGTCCCAAAAGACAACTATAAGCAGCTTGTATATTCATCACCTGAAAAGTAACTTGGAACTCATGCGGACCCACTGCGATAGGTAAATCCACCTCACCAATCACTGATTTCCTTGAACCATCAAACGCCTTCACAATCATGGAACTTGGCCTCATATAGGCATCCTTGCAGGAAAGTTTGTCTAGAGTAGTTTTAGCCATCACATTCAGAGACGACCCGGTATCAATCAACACATTGGACAAAGCATCTGACTTGCAATTAACTGACACATGCAACGCCAAATTATGATTCCGTCCTTTCTCGGGAAGTTCTTCATCACTGAAACTCAGATTGTTACAAGCAGTCACATTTCCCACTATACTTCCGAACTGGCTTATAGTCACATCCTTCTCAACATAGGCTTGATCCAATACCTTCATCAGAGCCTCCCTATGGGCATCAGAACTCATCAACAAAGACAACATAGAAATCTTAGAAGGGGTTTGCAACAACTGGTCCACTATCTTGTATTCACTTTTTTTGATTAGTTTAATCACCTCATCAGAATCTTCATACTCTTTTTCAACTGGCTTACTAGGAACACTGACTGGCACTTTCTCAATGACGGGTGTACTTGTCTTTTGAGGAACTGCCCCTTGGATAACACGACCGCTTCTCAGAATTCTGCAATTATCGGTAACATTGCTCACTGTAGTCAAAGGAGGGATAGGGGTCTCCACTCCATTTTGTATCATGGTAGCCTGATATCTATAAGGTATGGCCTTCTCAGAAGCATAAGGCACAGACCCTGGCACACAGATTGTAAGTCTAGGAATGTTGCACTCTCCACTATTGTAAATCATTTCCAAACGATCAGCAGTACTAAGCTCTGGTGTAATACCACAAACCTCTTCAGCTTTCTTCATCACTAACAGCTCTCCCTTGTCCATCAAACCTTGGATATCTCTTTGAACTTGGGGACAACCCTGGGGATCTGACAGACATACTTCACACACTGAATGATCATGATCAAACATCTTTGCTTTGCACATTTTGATATGGATAGGAACCAGAGGAGTCTTGATACTTTTCACATTGAGGATGGCATTTGTAGCTAGGCAGGGTTGAATGAAATGGACAGAGGGGTTATGATTTGGTAGAGGGTTTGTTTGAACATTGGGGTTCTCGTCTTTGAAAGTCAACACTTTGCTTCGGACTAAGTCCTGGACAACTTTTTTGAAAGCAAAACAACGTTCCACATCGTGGCCAGGTGCCCCTTGGTGGAAAGCACAAGTCAAGTCATTACGGTACCAAGTAGGTAGGACAGCAGGCACTGGAGGTGGTGGTCTCGTCTGAATAAAATTCTTGGCAAGTAAGGCGGGGAACAAATCAGCATATTTCATTGGTATAGGATCAAAGGGTGGATATCTGGGAGTGCGATTGAATGTTTGTTGAACATTTTGAGGGCGAACCTGCGGTGGATATGATTGTTGGGGAGTCATTTGTGGATATTGTGGTTGTGAAGGCATTTGTGGGTAGTGTGGTTGTGGAGGTATTTGTGGGTAGTGTGGTTGTGAAGGCATTTGTGGGTAGTGTGGTTGTGATGTGGGTGCTATAGCTGAAACGTGTTGATAATTTGGATATCTTGGCTGGAAACCTCCTTAAGTTACCATACCGACTTCAGACTCTTTCTTTTTCGGGAAATTGTGACCATACTTCTTAGTGCTGCTGACAGGGGTGTTTTCTCTTGACATTCTTCCTTGGCGAATGGCTTCCTCTAGGCACATCCCTGTCTCCACCACTTCAGTAAAACTCCTAGATACCATATTGAACATCTTCTCATAAAAGAACGGATTAAGAGTGTGAATAAACATCTTGGACAACTCTCTTTCTTCAATAGGAGGACGAGTCTGAGCAGCTAACTCCCTCCATCTTTGAGCATACTCTTTGAAGGATTCTTTCTCTTTCTGGGTCATAGCACGGAGCTCATCTCTGTCAGGAGCCATGAAGGAATTGTAGTTGTACTGAGACATAAAAGCACTAGCCAAATCATTAAAAGTGCGGATATCAGCCCTATTCAAATCCATGTACCACCTCAAGGCTGCCCCAGACAGGCTATCCTGAAAATAGTGAATCAGGAGCTTATCGTTGCTAGTTTGAGTGGACATTTTCCTCGCATACATAGTTAGGTGAGCTTTTGGACAGGTACTTCCTTTGTACTTCTCAAAATCTGGAACTTTGAACTTAGGCGGAACCACAACATCAGGAACTAAGCATAACTCATGGGCATCTTTACCAAACAGATCTTTCCCCTTGAGGGCTCTCATCTCGCGTTGCATTTCATTAAACTTGTCTTGCAGATCTTCCACTCTATCAAAACCTCCCATGCTTTCCGCATGAAAAATAGGCTCTTGGTAATGAGGAACAGCATGGACTGCAGGTGCAGTAACAGTAGCAGTAACTTGTGGGAGATTATTTTCCAACTGAACAAGAGGGGCTTCAGTCACTTGAGGGAAGAACCCTCCTCCAAGGAAACCTTCTGATAATCCCCACGTACAACCTTCTGGCATAGAGAGCCGGGGAGCAGGAATTGGTGCTGATGCAACCGGGGGTGGCACAGGCGCACCATTGGACTGAAGCACTGATGTTGAACCCTGATTCTGACTTGCCAACAAAGAAGTTACCATAGTAGTCAAATTCTCAATCTCGGCTTGCATGCCTGTCATCTGTTCACGGAGCTGAGTGTTCTCTTCTTCAACAGTTGCCATCTTCTTCTTAATCTGAGACCGGGTGTTATAAGTGCGAGTTGCTTTGTGACGGATATGCCGAGCCAGTTTAACTGAGGCAGAGGAGAGGGGGAAGAATATGAGACTCTATTTTTTTGGAAATTTATGAATGCAGCATGATGCATGATATGTTTATGCTAAATTATACAAATTTTTCCCAATATTGAAAGACTTATATTAAATTGAATGTAAACAGTGTAGAAAATATTCACTTCATTGATAATCATAACATTGCAACTTTGAAAGGAAATACATCAAACAAACTCAAACTCTTGCATCATATGGATCATCCCTAATCTGAATCTGGACCAGAAAATAAATTCATGTTATATCTCATCCTCTTTGGGTCCTTCCTAAGCGCAGCATCCTTCTCTCGAAGCTGGATGGTCTTTTGGACGATTGTCTGACATTGTGCTAAGAGCTCATGCTTTGCTACTTCCATTTCACTCTTCAATGCTTCGTACTTATGCTCCAACTCTTCATATCTCCTTTGCAAAGCGCTTTTCTCCCTAGTCAACTCAGCCACCTGTCCTAACAGCTCTTCTTTAGTGTCAACAATCACAGATGATGATGATGGGGTAACTGAAGGCATGGGCCTTTGGAGAGAGTAAGGCATCCCAAAACTAGCAGCTCTCTTGATAACCCACTGTGTATGAGACTCCAAAGCAAATCCTCGCTTCTTCCCTAGCTGATTCCACTCTTTACGCTGAACGGAGCGCCAAGCTCGCACGAACCTATTCCTCATATCGGAGCTTCCTTCCCGGTTGCGGTAGAAAATTCCACTCAAAGAGAGACTATCAGGCTTTTCTTTCACAAGATATCCAAACTGGCGCCTAACAAGCCTGGGACTATAAGTAATTCCTCCATGCATTCCAAGGAGAGGTACATTGGGAAACTCCCCACAACTATCAATAATGACTCCATTGTCATAGGCTGAGTCATACCAAACAATGTCATCAGAGGTGAGAGGCATGATTCTTTGGGACCACCAGAGCTTATCTGGGTTTTCCTTAAAACTACGGGTTTGAGGTAGATGAAGGGTATACCACTTATAGAGCAGTGGTGTACAACAGAGAATAGTTCCAAGCTTTGCTGAAGTACGATCATGAATGGAATAGTATGTTTCTGCTAGCAAGGTGGGTACTGGGTTCTTTGAGAGGTAAATTTGTATGGTGTTGATGTTAATGAAATTTTTGATGTTTGGAAAAAGAACTAGGCCATATATGAGCAGGGCCAATATAGAATAGAAGGCATTGTTGTTGGCCATATCAAGAAAAAAAGAGGCTTGCTGGAAAAGAAAATCTGTGGATAGACCTAAAAGGCCTTCTTTGCGTATGAGGTTTGTTTGAATGGCAGAAGTTTCAACATGAAGGGCTTTGGCAATGATTTGCGGTTTTGGAGAGGGTTCGAGTCCACTGAACGGCACTTTGTCGAGCACGGGTAGTCCAATCAAATAAGAATACTCCTCCAAGGTGGGAGCAAGTTGGTAATCAGGAAAGGTGAAACAATGGTAAAGCGGGTCATAAAACTGCACAAGAATGTTGAGGATTCCATCCTCTACCTTAGTCCCAAGAATACTCAACAATCTTCCATGACTCTTCCGAAATTCTTCTGAATCAGACAATAATGACCCTAGCTCCCTCAATCTTGTCAAATCAAAAGTCTTAAACCCATAGCTATGAGTATCCCTCCTTTGGTAATCCATAATCTACATAGTTTACATGGAATTTGATTTAAGCATTTCAATATTGGATGAGAAAAAGAAATTCTTGATGAATGAATGCATGCACACAAATAATGATGCACAAACATGGGTGGTTTAAGGTAGAAATGTTGGAGTCAAAGGTAAGAGCCCCTTCCCACATGGTAAGTACTAAGGTTTATTTGTACCTGCATCACGAGTTCTACAAAGTTCCCAAAGTTATAAACCGTCTTTTGGATATTATCGGTTTACGGCACTACTCCCGCTCCAATAATATTCGCAAGACAATCTCGTTCGGGTGTGGCATTGCGTATCAACCAATCTAAACTACTCTAGACCGGTCACCGCGCCACGTCCTAATGGCCAAGATGGGTTAAGTGTAACTCTAAAGGTCCACAATCCTTCGGTCCTCCAAAAATAGAACGTCAACATAACTACTCATGTCAACACTCTACCTTTGAACTTCCTAGACTGTGCGTGGTTATATCACATGTGAACATGGATTGAACTACTCCAATCCCGTCACTATGACCCCACCACATCCTATCTTATTGTTTCACTCAAGTCCGGGTTAGGACTGTCTCACTCAAGCAATTTTCCCAATTTAAAGCTCATAAATCATACATATACACATATAAACAAACAAGCGTAAAAGAAAAAGATTACAAGATGGGCTCAACCCGCTCGGGGGATCCCCAGTGAAGTCGCCATTTCTGTCGCGGTGATTTTTGGATGTCAAGCTATAGGGAAGCGTTGAATCACAAAACATTTAAATACACCACTGAGCTTTTTATTTTTCCGAAGAAGGGAGAAAAGTCCGTTAAAACACCCTAAATAAAGAGATCGAGGTAAGGGGGTTGGTTACGCAAAGGGAAGGTATTAGAACCCTAGGCGTCTATAGTACTCTATAGGAACCTCTTGTATTCTATCTTAAGCGCTTTGTTTTTATGTGTTTGAAAATATGTATAAGATTTAGGGCTAATGAGCATTTATTTAGGAAAATGAGTTTTGAGTGACAAAATGCACTTGGCTTGAGTTCCAAGGTTTTTATCTAATGAAAATGAGTTTTGAATTTGAAAATAAGACTTGATTTGAAAAATCAAGTGTTTTTACCTAAAGAAAATGAAGTTTGATTGATTGAGAACTTGGTTTAAAATCCAGGTTGTCTTGAAAAAATGTTTGATTAATGACTTGGTTTAAAATCCAAGTTGTTTTGAAAAGAGTTTTTGATGAGTAATATATTTTGGATATTTTTGAGAAGAGGTGTTGACCTCTATTTTAGGCTAAAAAGGTTAAAGGTCCTAACGAGAGTTCTAACGCTTTAACTAAACAACCTGAAATATTGAATCGCGCCTAGACTTTTTGCAACGACATATAGGTCGAGGTTTTTCCTTTCTTCGGATTAACATATTAAATATACTAACGAACAATAATGAGCGGGAATTTAAATCACACAATACATCCGGGGGGGTAGCATGCAAGGGGGGATAGAATTAAATAAGTAAAAGCAATAAATAATGACTAAAAATAAATCGCGCTAATAATGCGCATTTAAAATTTCAACCGGGGGGGGGGGGGGGGGGGGGAACATGCGTAGGGGATTTGAATAATAATAATAATGGTAGCATAAACATAAATAAATGGGATATGAAATTAAAGCATATAATATAATGTAAATGCTAGAAACGTAAATATAAAGCATAATAATCATGAAGCATAAAATGAACATAAAGCATATAGTGAATAAATAAATGTGAGGTGAACAATAAAATATGAGTGGTGTGTGAAACATGAAAGTGAATAACAATTAATAACGAAATTAGCACATAAGACATGAGAGCAAAAACAAACGAGAAAGAATCAAAGAAAAGTAAAAATCATCACCTCATAACAAGATAAACAATTGAATGAAAGTAAACCAAACAACGTCACACATATTTTCAAATTATAATCACATGCATTTATTTTCTCATTAAATGGAAAAAAAAAAGGGGAATTTAAAATTCATCAAAGCATATAATACTACCTCAAACCATAGTAACATTTCCACAATAAATCAAACATTTTCAAACTCACATACATGCATATTTATTTTTTAATTGAATAAAGAAAACAATTTACAATTGCATCATATTATTAAAAATTGATCATATTAAATCAAAAATCTAGGATCAAATCATAGAGACAAGAATTAAACATATTATCAAACATAGGGCAAAGTTAATGGTAATTAAGAATTAAAACATCAAACAAGTCATTTAAAAACTAACATGTAAATTTCATAATTAATTAATACAATTAAAAACATAAAATAAATGAAAATCAATCATGTGAGTAAGACAAAAATGAAGTAAAATCAGAGGGTAATCATCTACAAAAATTAATCAAGAGTTCATGGTATAACAAGAACATAAGACAAATAATTTATTAACATATTAAGCTAATTTTTAACAATCAATCTTAATTAAATGGAATTAAAAGATAGCAAAAATATAACATGTGATCATAAATCCAAAGCCTAGAGCTAAGTCATAGAGACAACAATGAAGCATGTTAACAATCATATAATAATTTTCATGGCAATTAAAAGCATCAATTAAAAATTAATTAAAACCCTAACATGTGAACATTATAACTAATTAATACAATTAAAATGGAATCAAAGCAAAATAAATCAATAAAACAAAAAAACAGAGAGTAACCTTCAACAAATATCATTTAAAAGTTCATGGCATGACAAAATCAAAAGAAAATAAATTTCATATTATTTAAGGCTAATTATTAGCATTTAGACCTAATTAAAATAGTGTAAAAAGACAAAGAAAAATTAAAATAATATATGATCAGGTATACAAACAAGATAAAAGTCCAAATATCAGTATGTCACTCATATTACATCATAGATCAAATAACACAAACATATTATCAAACATTAATTAAGTTAAACCTAATTTATACACTAATAAATAAGGAAAATGTAAGAAAAATATCAAAATAAATGTTTTAAAAAATGATTTTGTGACATATCAGTTAAAAATGGCCAAAAATATAATTTAAAATTAAATTTACATCTCAGAATAATAAAAATAAAATTTATACAGAGGGGGGGTGCAAATATCAAAGAAAATAAAAAAAGGGGTGCAGTAGCAAAAAAGCCCAAGCCCACGCGCAGAGAAAAAAATCTGAGGAAAATGTTGGCTGTGATTCAGTGTGACGCACATATGCGTGAGTACGCAGTACAACCATTAGATCTTTCCAAGGAAGGATCAAACGGTCGTTTCGCCTTCTCACGTACGCCCTTGAATGAAAACAACGGCCTAGATTAAATCTGGGAATTTATGAGAAACACGCGTGCATACAAGCATGCTAGGATCAGGTACGGACACGTATCGTGGTCCTATCGTCTGACCACGTCAGATCTTCATTTAATGAGATCTGACGGGTGCGATCAAAGGAACACACGCGCCGTGTGATGAATCCAACAGCCATGATTAAAACTGGGTAAGGACGGAGATTCACCCATGGATCATCATCTCCGTTGAGTCCTCGCCGTCGCCGGCGCCGTTTCCGGCACCGGAGTACTAAAAAACGCCCAGAAATGCACGAATCATATATGGTTCTTCTCGTATTTTCACAAGGAATCCAAATATGCAATTAGTTTGATGAAATAACACTTAGATTTTAAAAAACGAAGAGAAAAAGTTTTGAAAATTTCAAATCAAACACACAAACTAGCACGTTTCATGGCAAACTAACAACCCAGATAGCTTCATAGTAATGAAATAAGACGAAAGGCATTAAAAAGGAGCAAGAAAGCTACCAGAAACACGTTAGGAGAAGTTGATTTTTTCACGAACTTTGAGCTTGAACATGAGCTCCAAAACGTCTCTGAAGCTTCAAATTGGAGGTAGGGTTTTTGTTCTGAAGGTCTTTAGAAGGTTATTAACATGTTAATTGCAAGAAAACAATGAGAATTTCGTGTTTGGAATTTTTTGTAAAAGTGAGTAAAATGGGTTGTTCTTCAGCTGCCTCCTTCTCCAAAATCACCCCCCTTTGGCTCTGAAAAACGTGTGTGTATTTATAGAATAGGTTTAGGTTATGAAAAGAGTGATTGTGAGTGAATGAGAGGGGTATTCTTGAATTTTTGCAAAATGGATATTTTGTGATGATGCTCAATCAAGAGTACAAGTGTATTGATCTGATGCAAATGGCATTTTGAGGTATATTCTGAGATCAAATGGTTGGGAGAGAATCATGGGATTTTTGGAATTTATTTGAGGAAAGAAATAATTTAAAACCATTTTAAACCATTTTTGAAAATAAATAAATATGTGAAAAATGAAAATATTTATGTGCAAGGGCAAAGGTGTCCATTTTTGGGTTTATAAAATGCTTGAGTTGAATTGGAAATAAATTGAAAAAAAAGTTTGAATAAAAGAGGTTACTTGTTGATGAAGAAATGAATTTTTGAACTTAAAATGTAAATATGAATATAATAATATAATATAAAATAAAAATGCAAATGAAAATATAATTAAAATATTTTTATTATGCTCATAATATATGAAAATGATGGAGATGAAATTATAACTCAAAAATCATAAAGAATGGATGAAGAATGAGATTACTTGCAAAAGAAGTTACCTTAATATTTGAAATTTTGAAAAGGGTAAAATGGGAATAAAATCAAGTTTATGAACAAATCATGGCACAAGAGCATATTTGGAAATTTATGGTGCAAGAAAAAGATCAAAATGTCATGTGCTTAATTATCTAAAAATGAAACAGTTAAGCAGTGTAAACAGGATAAAAATACTATTTTTAGCAATTTTAAACCAATAAATAATAATAATGATGAAAAATTACCATGCTTAAAAATGAGCTAAAATTAAATGAAGAAATTAGGGGTGGTCAAAAAATGGGGTATGACAGATGCCCCTATTTAAGTTTCTTCTACCGGGAGTTCGAAAGAAGAAAAAGATATTTTTGATGTTTTTATTATTTTGAATGGACGGTAGAAGAGACTTAAATATAAAATACACCATTTTTTGACCGACCGGGCAGGGAATGGTATGATGGCATGCTATGAATGCTACGTTTTGAAATGCAAGATTATGTAGGGTTTATTTAGGAGACAGACTTACTGGGGAATATAAATGATGATGAAAGCGAATAAAGTCCTGTAACGGACAGAGGTAAGGACAGAAAGCAATAAAGTCCTGTGGGCGGACATAAGCAATAAAATCCTGTGAACGGACATAAGCAGTAAAGTCCTGTGAACGGACATAAGCAGTAAAGACAGAAAGCAGTAAAGTCCTGTGAACGGACATAAACAGTAAAGTCCTGTGAACGGATATAAGTAAAGACAGAAAGCAATAAAGTCCTGTGAACGGACATAAGTAAAGACAGAAAGCAATAAAGTCATGTGAACGGACATAAGACAGAAAGCAGTAAAGTCCTGTGAACGGACATAAGCAGTAAAGTCCTGTGAACTGACATAAGTAAAGACAGAAAGCAATAAAGTCCTGTGAACGGACATAAGCAGTAAAGTCCTGTGAACGGACATAAGCAGTAAAGTCCTGTGAACGGACATAAGTAAAGACAGAAAGCAATAAAGTCCTGTGAACGGACATAAGACAGAAAGCAGTAAAGTCATGTGAATGGACATAAGCAGTAAAGACAGAAAGCGGTAAAGTCCTGTATCGGACAGAAGTAAAGACTGAAAGCAATAAAGTGTTCACCAATCTCTTGGATATGGTGAGGATCTGAACTGTTATGAAAGGAAAGATTTAAACTGACCAGATGTATCTGAAAAAGACTTCACCGGGGAATTTTGAATGGTAATTTGTGACATGTGGCATTTGGAATGTGTTAAATGATGAATGTTCTATATGACTTATGAATACAAGCACATACATGGAGGAATGGGTGCATGGATGCAAATGCATGTTTTGAACTGTTATTTGTAAGGTGAGATTAACAACGCTTGATGACAGACAGATGAATAATGGGATTAATGGGACCAGCATATCCATCGAGATAGCCAAAACGAAACATAAGAGAGAAAGAAACACATCAAGGAGTATTAATAGAAAGGAGTCACATTTAATGTATGAGGGGTAGTTACACCTGCTCAACGCATAAATTCATAGGACGATTATAACGGTTACACGAAACGCGATGTGTCAGCAATAAATGCCTTGACTCAGGGAAGGCGTTTTGACCTAGCGGCCACGCCCACATGATAACATGGGATTTGCCCATCAAGCACACCATGCCATAACGAAAAAACTCAGAAACTATGAAAACATGACAAAGAATATAAAAGTTACTTAGCATTCAAATTATAAAGCCACAACTGGGCACAAATTGTCAACAAAACACGTTACATATTGTCAGGACATGGCAAAAAGATATTACAAAAGAGCCCTTCGAGGGGTGAACTAAACATAAAAGATAAAATCTTCAAGTACGGGAAATCAACTTTCCATCCTCAATCTTCTTCATAAAGTCCACCTGGGCCTGCACGGCGGGATCAAGGTCTGAAAACAGAATTTTCACTTGCACCACGGCGTAGTTAAAACCATCCACGAACTTGCCAGCCATCGCCTCTTTCAGCTCAACGATCTCATCCTCCATGTCCTAAGCTTCCTCTTGAAGAGTATCCACATCAGACCGGAGCTTGTCAGATTTCCGCTTGAAAAGCCGCCTTGCAATCAACTATTCCTTCGCGTTATGGAGACAGGCGACGATGGCAGCATTTCGCGCCTCAACCATTTCGGCCAACTTTCCCTTAAGCTCAGCACGCGCCTCACTAAACCCGTCCTTCAGATCAGTCACCACCTTCTCATGGTCAGTAACCACCTTGTCTAGCACGGCCAGGTGCTCTCTCTCCAACCGGGAAACCTCATTCTTCAGTATGTCTTTGGCCTCTTTCACATCCTTCTCCTGACGCCCCGAGAGAACATGGTTAAGTACCAAGCTCTTCAGCTCATGCTCCAGAGCCATCCTCCTCAGTCCGCCCATATCCATACTCTCAAAGTGTCTGGAATCGTCCTTCAACACCAAGTGAGTGTTGATAAAAGAAATGGGGTCAAAGCTCTTTCCCCAGGCAGAAGCAGCCTCTGAAGTGGATGGCGGGATAGGAGCAGCAGTGGCGGCAGCGATAGGTGGCGGAACCTCAATTTCAGAAGGAGACGCCATAGGCGCCTTTGTCTCACTGCCCCCAGAGGGCTTGCGGGGCCCGCTGACTTCCATGGTGATCCTCTCGCCCTCTCCAGAAAGGCTAGATGCACCATGCCTCCGCCTCTTTGTTCTCTTGTTTTCGCCCACTACCAAGGGCGCCAGGGGATCAATATCAACAACGTCTGGATCGCCTTTCTTCTCCTTGGTCTTCGCCAAGAAAGCAACCCACTCATCTTCTTTCAACGTCCTCATTCTTTCTGCAAAAGAAAATGAAAAAGGCCAGATAAATATCTAACTACAGAGAAACATAAAAAAAAAAAAGAAAACAATTTCATTAACATGAAGCTTACTTATATAGGCTCTGAGACTTGGGAAATCAGTCTCCCGGTCTAACAAATCACGAGTATCAATGACACTAAAACTGTCCAAAAAGGACAAAGTTTCCAACTCAAAATCGGAGAGCTTAGTCTAATCTATGCCTTTGATCGCCCAAGGGTCTTCAGTCCAGTAAAAATGGAATAAGGGCTGGTCCATCTCGTCATACATCAAATCCTTAAGCCCAGGACCATGACGAATGCGTAAGAAGGTATTCTGGTAATTCTTGAAATTAGAGGCGTAAAGGGTGAACAAGCCCCTGTTCGCCTGAATACACAAAGTAACCGCCTTACCCCTGGTAAGGCTCTTGACGTAGTAGAAGTAGAAAAAGACACTGGGACTAGGTGGTATGTCCAAGGCAGCGCACAACACCTGGAAACACTTGACGTAAGCCCAGCCATTAGGGCTTAGCTGGGTGGTGGCCACGTTCAAGATCCGGAGAATTTCCATTTCGAAGGCCGTAAACGGCAGCCAAAGGTTAAGACTTTTGAAGAAGGCGCCGTACATATAAAAATAGTGGGGCGGCGTCAGGTTGACTGTGGTAACATACTCGCCCTCTCCTATGGGGTCTATAAGAATCTCACTTTCTTTCTCAAGGAGAGTCAACTTAAGCTCTCCTTTAAACTCCGCAATCGCCGTCGCGGAATCATACTTGGAAGAAACCGCCATCCCTGCCGTAAATATATACTGAAGGGGGGAATGGTACAACGCCAACTCCTTTCCTGTGAAAGAAGAACGAGGAATGGTTATGCAATCGCTATCACTGTCACTCCCTAGACTGCTATCGCTAAAATCAGATCCGAAAATCTCGGAGTAATACCCCTTTTTATCTAAAGAGTCGTCAGCCCTAGTTAAGTGAGTGCGAATTTATCTCTCTAAATCTGAATACAAGTGGGGAATCCTAGATGATTCCCCAAAATCTCGTATGATCACCATTTCGCTCGCTCAAAAAAGAAACGAAGAAGATAAGGGTAGAAGAACAGTACCTCAAGAGACAACGACGGAAGACGATAGCAGGAGAATTCGCAGTGAGGACGTGTTGAGAATCAGACGAGAGAACAAGTTAAGGAATGAAGAAAGGGAAAGACTGTATTTATAGGCTATTGGAGGGAAAAAGAGAGGAAGTCAAAAGACCAACGGTCAAAGAAAATCATTCGAATAAAACATTATTTTACCCAGCGGATAAAGACATGCGTCAAAATAATGAACACGTGTCTACGGCGTCATACGACATAGGAAACACAACACAACGCATTCATATCGCCAAGTGCAATCAATAGGCGACGAGGCTCAATTTATTCAACAACATAATATAACGGAAAAAGCCAGAATTACAATCATTAAAACAAAAAGCAAGGTTCATAAGAGAGGTACATCAAATCCAAAACAACGAAACTACGGCGACATAGATAACATGCAAATACATAAATTAAATGCCGACATTATCGCCGGCCTCCAAGGCGGCCGCCAACTGTGTCGCCAGAGCCTCCTTGCTCGCCCGGACAACCTCTATGTCATCCGCAATCTTCGCCATGGTACTTCCCATCTTTCGCTGCTGGATCTGCAAGTCCAACAGATTCTTCCGTTTCATCAGAAGTTTGGTGATATCCTCCTGGATGTCAGTCTTCAATAGCTTTTTCCTTTCCTTCAGTCGAGCCGCCTCTGCCTCCAGTTTCAGCTCCATGGCTCTGACCTTATCCTCCTCATCAAAAGACGCGCTCAAGGTCGCCTCATACATCCGCATGGCCTCCTTGGTGTACCATGATTCGTCCTGAAGTGGAAGAAATAGTCATAAGAAAGGGGGGGGGGGGGGGGGGGGTTGAATTGTGACCTTTTTAAAAATTAATCCTGCATTCTACAAAATTGATCTCAAGTGTATACTTGGATAAATGTTAGTAAATGATAGAAGAGCTTGATCTGAGAACGTTCTCTACTATAAAACAGATCGTTCTAAGAACGTTCTCTATTGCGTAAGAATTCAAATTAAATGTAAATGAAGTGGTTTGTGTGATGTGTGTTTACAGAAAATAAAGAGTTAAAGGTAAGAGAGATTCACACACAAAAGTTATACTGGTTCACCCAAATCCTGGGCTAGTCCAGTCCCCACGCCTGTGAGTTTTCCACTATGATATTTGAGATACTACCGATCTCAAATACAAATCTTCTTTGATCTAAACCTAGATCAAAACCCTTTAAGCCCTACAAGCTTAAAGATACCCCAGCCCTCCAAGCTAGTAAGGGTATTACAACACTCAAACAATACAGCCATATTGACTTGAGTAGTTCTTTTACAAGTATGATGATAAAGATCTAAGCTTTAACAAACTCACCAAGTGAGAAGCTTAGAGAATTACACTCAGTACACTCAATAATATTTGATCCAATAGTTGATAAAGAGCTGGAGTGTGAGTGGTAAAATCAAGAGACAAAGATGCAATCACTTAAAAGTTGATTGTGTTGAAAAGTGGTCTATTGAAATATTTGCTTGTAGAAACTCAAAGGTTAGTTTGAGAAGCAAATAAAAAAAAAACTCAATAAACTCAGAAGTATGATGAGAATGAAGATCTTGAGTGATGAAAGAAGAGTTTTGTGACTTGTTGACAAAAACAAGTGTTTTATGATTTGTAGCTTCAACTCTTGCTCTTCAAAGGTAACCAAGTGCTCTATTTATAGCTGAGGTATGTCCTTGTATGTCTTGGTGAAGAAGTATGTCCGTTTGGATCAGAAACTAGCCGTTAAACACCTTTAATATGACAGCTCATTAAAGTTGTTGAAGAAAAGTAAATCTGCCAGAATGTTCTCAGAATGTTCTCCAAGATGTACTTTTTCTTGATTCTCAAAGGAGCGTGGTAGATGAGCTGGCAGTGAGCTGTGAATGATTTAAATGAGCTTCTTCAGCAAGAAAAGCCGTTGATGATCTTTTAGGCACGTGATGCACAACTTCCAAGGAGATTGGATATTTAAATGTTAAGAACAACATTCTCCAAGAACGTTCTCCAATTTGGGTTCATGATGAACTTGTTCTTCAAGCAAAAACTCTCACACATGTGAGATGCCAGCTGCTGCAGATCAGACATGCAGCTTTAAAGTACAACCAAGCACTATTCACTTGTACTTGTTGATCACAAAGTCTTTGGAGAGAGAAGGATCACATAGGAGAATGTTGATTCTTCTTGATTCATGTGAGATTAGCTTGTAGTGAGCTGTAAATGATTCCTTCTTGCTTTTTCTTCAAGGATGACCGTTATATATCATTTAAGCACGTTTGAATCAGTTGTCCATGAGTTTGAATATTTAAATGATAAGAACATCATTCTCCTAGAACGTTCTGAGAACGTTCTCCAAAATATGGGCAGTAACCTTGGTCTTCAAGGAGCTTTGATTCTTCTCTGAATAGCCAGCTGTAAAGGTAGAGAGATGCAGCTGTATGTCCTTTAAGCACTATTCACCTTGTACTATCAAAGTACAACTTTCTTGGAGAAGAATAACACATGTGGGAGAATGTTCATTTAATATTCCACAAAAGGCACATGCTAACTCTTAGTTAGAAATGAGTTGGTGCAAGCCCATTGGTCTATGAAAAATCTGTCTAACACAAAATAGACAGCTTAGGATCTTTGTCTTGAATCCATGAGCACATTCTTGATCCTTAACTTTGGCCAAAGAGGAAAGTCCCACTTTCACTCATATATTCCTTGCCTTAAATGACATTAATATTGTTGTGATTCTGTGAGTGGATTCCAAGGAAAAATGCTTCTTTGTCTTGTACATAGTTGACTTTAAAGAAATAAGTGCTTTTGCGTTGAAGCTTGTTTTTGGTGAGAATGAGGCACGAACTGGAGAATGTTCTCAGAACATTCTTGAAACAACATTCAGGATTTTCTCAAGGAGTGAGACATTTGATCATGATCAATCAACCTTGAAATCTTGTTGCAAAACTTCCCACAATTACTCTCTGATGTTTTGCATATATTGTTGCTTGTTCATTGAGTATCTTTAAGATTCTTTAGTGGAGGCGTGAGTATACTCATCATTGAGAATGATTAAAACTTTTATGCCTTGTGCATAACTCCTTTGAAAAACTCGTGGAACATCATTCTCAAACATTGTCATCTTGAGAGGCTTTGATAAGATGAGTAGGTTTTGAAGATCCTCAATGAATGCATCATTCCCATTGATGTTAATTGTAGCATAGTAAATCCTTAAAACATGTAACAGAAAACTCGATGTGAGTTTTGTCACATAACATCAAATATATTCTTTGTGTAGCTTATGATGCATGTTTCTCCATCGTGATTCTTCAACTACGATCCTCAAATCCTTCCTTGAACATTTAATACTTGTTGTGAAACTTGTGGTGACGAGGAAGACTATTAACCATGAAGCTATCTTTCTTGCTTAAACCTTCATTGAGTCCTTTTATGATTCAAACAATAGTCTTTAAAAATCTTCATGAAGCTTGTGATGCTATTGTTGTGATCAACTGATGATACTCCAATTCTTTCATTGTTTGAGTATATAAAATGCACTTCTTGATGTGAGTGGCCTTTAGCTTGTCCATTTTGTTCATTATCTATCATTCAACAAAAACTCAAATGCAAACATCAGTAGATCACCATTCATAAAACTTAACATTTATTTCATAAGGTTTGTTGTCATTAAAACATTCATCAAAACGATTTTGACCTCAACAATCTCCCCCTTTTTGATGATGACAAACCTTTTGAATGAATCTTATGTTTTATGGATGGATATAAAAACAAATGCAAGAATGTTCATAGATATGCAATTAAGCTCCCCCTAAACATATGCAAGAGTTTAATGTTTATCATTCTAATTAAACTCCCCCTAAATACATGCAAGAGGTTAATTCATAACATTCTTCATTTATTAGTTTTGTCTAACATTTCTCTCCCATCATAGATATATCTCTCCCCCTTTTGTCATACATCAAAAAGTATTGGGAATCATTTGAAACATGAAGTGCAATGATAGGAATCAAGAGTAGAAATGTATTGTGCATAGAAATCTTGCAATCAAGAAGATCATTCATATATCAATCCGATCAAGTTTGCATTTTTGCATTATAAAGAACAAATCATGTATGATGAACAATAATCATTCTAGTCAATATTGCAATCACATCATGAATAATGATTAAATTACATGTAAGCACATGTAAGCATTTGATTTTAAAAACAAATGTGAAACACTCTCAACTTTTAGAAAATGTTGTTTTGACCTCAATGACAATGCAAGTTATAAAGAAACAAACATTTCTCAAATTTTGAAAACTCCCCCTAAGTCTTATGAGATGGATATTCTCTAAATGTTTCAATTTACTTGGGTAGAGGTAACATTTTCCTTTAAAACATAATCATTCTCAAAATGATGGACAAGACTATGTTGGAGTCATTAAAAAGTAAAAGATCATTTGACAATAGTTCAAGAACCTTAAAATATGAGAAAAAATAGCGCATATGAGGAAGCTGTGAAATCAGAGTAAATTGACATCATGTCAAAAATAATTTTCTCTTTCTTTTCCAAATATTTTCATGATGAAGATATTTCCTTTTTCAAAAAAAAAAAGTTCAGAGGATATCACACAAGTGTAGAAAAATGATCATACATAAAAAATGACACTTAATGGCTGAGAAAAAGTCAAATGAGTTTAAGAATACAATGTGCAAGATTATTATTCTTAGATCAAATTGTAATTTTATGGAGAGTAGACACATAAAGTATTCTCATGAAGACTAATCATATGCTCTCTTGTTAAAATTCTACAAAGAATAAATCCTAAAAAGGATATTCATTTAAAACCATTGAAGAATGAAATTTTACATAAGGCATAACAAAATCTCAATTTTTGAAAAACCATATTCAAAAAGTTACACTTGCATCAAGCAAAATATAGATTAATCAAGATGTGTAACAAAATTGGTTTTATCCAAAGTTATATATTGAGATATGTACTCATGTACACGACTTATAGGAAAAAAATGTTATTCATAAAATAGCATACTATAAGTCAAGCTTATGTAACAATGAAATATGACATATACTTGATTATCAAAATCACAAGTTTTGTGTTGTCATTTTTCTTCTAAAGTGTTTGGTCTATCATGAAGAATAATTAAGAGACTAACTCCAAAAATTATTCAATGATCATCAAGAGTAAATTTTCATTAAGTGCATAATATTACTTGCACAAAAAGATTGATCAACAATGTAATCAATACACATTTAAAACATTTGTCACAAGACAAAAAGTGAATTAACACAAGTGTTAATTCAATTGACTTTTGGCACTTCAAATTGAAAATTTATCATTGTTAAAAATGTGAGCAAAACTTATGAAGAAAATCAATCTTGATAAAACATCACTTAACAAAAACTTTGATAGCAATACGAGTAATCATATTTGAAAAGTATTGCATACAAGAGTATAAAATAATTTTGCACAAAAATGATGTTCATTCATTTCACACACATATCATAATATTTTGAAAGAGTTAACATGTGAGCAAAAATCATGAAAAGTGTAATGGAAGAACAAAGAGTGCAAACCGTATTGCATTAAAGCAAGTGATTTAAGCATAAGCATATACAAGTCATGACAAACAATGATGTGGCCATTTAAGCTTTAAAGTCATATACTTGCATAGAGAAAATTTAGAATGCATTCTAGATTTCAAGATCATCCAATCAATCACATAGTAACATTGCAAAAAGATATTGAAGATTATTATAATGCATATGTTAAGGATTTGAAGTTTAGTGTACCTCATTAAATGGATTTCCTCACTTGAGATTAAATAATGAGAGCATCTTTAATTGTTTTGTAATTCCACCACATGCTCAAAGAGGACACTTGATTGATGGTTGAGGGAGAAGTTTTTTCCTTTGATGCATTCTCCAATGTTGAGTAAATCTATTATAGTAAGTTTTAGGAAATTTTTATTGAAATGTATAAAGTTAACGCATTGAGAATTGAAATGTTTTATTTTTTGAATAAATGATTTCTTTAAACGGAATGCTTAAAGAGTGCCCGAGGGCACTTGTAAGTAAGACCCAAAATAAATCTAGTTCAAAGAAGTAAAATATGTACGTTACAAATGGTTTATCAACTTGATTTCGATTTCTACTTCATTTCTACACCACTGCTACGTCATTATAATTATATAGTTCAACATCATAAATACAACTATAACGACATCATTAACAAAATTAAACAACTTTTTACCTATATTAAAGTTTTTTTAGTATAACAAAATTAAACTACTTATTACAATTTGTTATTACTCGTGTTTTATTTGGTCCTGACAATAATCAGCATACCTACTAACCCACATGACATAATCAGAATAAATCTTCAATAACTTAGGTTGTTCACGCGGTTTTTATTTTCACTATGTTCTAAAATTAGAGATTGGCAAAATAGTAGTATCATAAAATTAGGGATTGACAAAATAATGTAAACATACAATATGATTGAGTATTTCTCTCTTTAAAAATTAGCTTGCACTTAATTATAATTCTGTATAGTTAAAAGTCTAAATGTAATGTTGTGAAGAAATATATTTTGAGCTAAATAATAGAGTTTATTGTGATACTAATTCCTATTTAAAGAAAATCGATGTATTATAGTAAGTTTTAGGAAATTTTTATTGAAATGTATGAAGTTAACGCATTGAGAATTGAAATGTTTTATTTTTTAAATAAATGATTTCTTTAAACGGAATGCTTAAAGAGTGCCCGGGGGCACTCGTTAGCAAGACACAAAATAAATCTAGTTCAAAGAAGTAAAATATGTACGTTACAAATTGTTTATCAACTTGATTTCGATTTCTACATCACTGCTACGTCATTATAATTATATAGTTCAACATCATAAATACAACTATAACGACATCCTTAACAAAATTAAACAACGTTTTACCTATATTAAAGTTTTTTTGGTATAACAAAATTAAACTACTTATTACAATTTGTTATTACTCATGTTTTATTTGGTCCAGACAATAATCAACATACCTACTAACCCACATGACATAATCTAAATTTATTATAAGCAGGGATGTTACTTTTGATGAGACCCGTATGAGGATGAAATGCAAAGACCTGGAGACTAGACCAGAAACGGGGGTAGAGAGAATTCAGTTTGAGGTGGAGCCTTCCACTGATGAGAGGGAAGAAGAGGAAGATGAGACTCAAGTACCTGTGGAGAGTGAAAGCCAAACAATAATTGCTCCGAACTATCAGCTAGCACGAAATAGGGAGAGGAGAGTTATTACTCCGCCTAATAGATACAATTATGCTGACCTTATTTGTTATGCTTTGAATGCAGTTGAAGAGGTGCAAGACTCAGAACCAAAGAACTTCAGGGAAGCATCAAAAAGCATAGATTGTAAAGACTGGCTGAAGGCAATGGAAGAGGAAATGCTTTCATTGGAGAAGAACCAGACTTTGGAGCTTGTTCCACTACCTAAGAACAAAAGGGTAGTTGGTAGCAAGTGGGTGTTCAAGAGGAAAGAAGGTATACCAGGGGTCGAAGCACCAAGGTATAAAGCAAGACTTGTAGCCAAGGGCTTTACACAGGTGGAAGGAATTGACTATAATGAAATCTTCTCACCTGTGGTGAAGCATTGTTCTATAAGGGTACTTATGGCAATTGTGAACATGTATGATCTTGAGTTAGAACAGATGGATGTGAAGACCACTTTCTAGCATGGTGAATTAGAAGAGACAATCTACATGCAACAACCTGAAGGTTTTGTGGAAGACAACTCCAAAGTTTGTTTGTTGAAGAAATCTTTGTATGGGTTGAAGCAGAGTCCAAGGCAGTGGTATCGTCAGTTTGATGATTTCTTATTGAAGATTGGTTTTGTGAGAAGCAACTATGACAGTTGTGTGTACATGATGAAGAGGAATGAGAAAGTCATTCTCTACCTCCTTCTTTATGTAGGATATTCTTATTGCAAGTTCTGACAAGCATGAGATTCAACAGCTCAATGAGAAACTTAATGGTGAATTTGAGATGAAGGATCTTGGTAATGCGAAGAAGATACGTGGTATGGATATTGTGAGGGATCGGAGTAAAGGTGTGTTGTTCTTATCTCAGCATGATTATTTGAAGAAAGTGGTGGAGCGGTTTAGAATGAAAGATTCTAAGATAGTGAATACCCCACTTGGTCACCATTCGAAGTTGTCAGTCAAGCAGTGTCCTCAATCCGACGATGATGGAAAGTACTCCCTATGCAAGTGGGGTTGGAAGCATCATGTATGGCATGGTTTGTAGTAGACCTGATTTATCATATGCAATCAGTGTGGTAAGTCGGTTTATGGCAAATCCCGGTCAGGTTCATTGGCAAGCTTTGAAGTGGGTGTTGAGGTATTTGAATGGAACCTTGAAGGGTGTTCTCAAGTATACTAGGACAGATCCAGGTAATGATGCTTTGGAGGGTTATGTGGATGCAGACTATGCAGGTAATGTAGACACTAGAAAGTCTCTTTCTGGTTTTGTGTTTACACCGTTTGGTACAGCGGTAACATGGAAGGCAAATCAACAATCAGTTGTAACCTTGTCGACGACTCAAGCGGAGTACATAGCCCTTGTTGAAGGGGTCAAGGAAGCCATATGGTTGAAGGGTATGATTGGAGAAATAGGGATTGGTCAAGGGTGTGTGAAGATACATTGTGACAGTCAGAGCGCCATTCATTTAGCAAATCACCAGGTGTATCATGAAAGGACAAAGCACATTGACATCCGGTTGCACTTTGTGAGAGACATGATTGAGACAAAGGAAATCATGGTGGAGAAAGTTGCATCGGAAGAGAATCCGGCGGACATGTTCACGAAATCGTTACCAAGAAGGCAGCATGGTGATTGATGGGAAGTTGGCATCACCATTGTTTTGAAGGCGCGGTGGAGATTTGTGAGGAATTGCCTTGAAAACTCAGAAACGAATTACCAAGCAGCAGGTGGCGCCACGCGCCAGGAGCAGGCTAGAAAGCCCTGTTCAGTTCTGTCGTTGGCGCCGCGCGCCAGTTATGTCGCGCTGGGCGCGGGCACGCGGATGAGTATTTCTGTTGCACGCGTTTTCAGTTTTGTTATGAAATCAAAAGACTAGGGTTTATAGAGTATTTCTCTTGGCAATAATTCTAGGGATTGGGAATTGATTCAAAACCTTGTAAACACTTTGTAATTGAATTTCTTGGTCACGGGAAGAAATTCGGGACTTGGGTAGAATTGGATTGAAGACTATTTCTTGTAACTCTTGTTGTTGGGATTTCATTGTAACCGAGATATTTGATTGATAAGGAAGAAAGGAGAGCTGCCCTCTCCCCCGGACGTAGGTTCATTAACACCGAACCGGGTAAACAAACGAACATGTTGTTTATCTTTTCGCTGTTGTTATTGTTTGTGATTACTATTGTTATTCTCGTTTGTTTGATTGATCAATTCTATTTTCTCCACACATCAAGGTTATTTGTGTGGTTCGGTCTGAATTCACAACAGTATGTCTATTGACTCGATGAATTTGTTTAAATATATCTTATTGTGGAGCATATAATATGATTGAGCATTTCTCTGTTTAAAAATTGGGTCTTGCTAACGAGTGTCCCCGGGGCACTCTTTAAGCATTCCATTTATAGAAATAATTTATTCAAAAAGAATAACATTTCAATTTCCAATGCGTTGACTTCACACATTTCCGTAAAATTTTCACATAAACTTACTATTTAAAGGGCTTAAAGAGTGCCCGGGGGCACTCGTTAGCATTTTCCTTAAAAATTAGCTTAAACTTAATTATAATTCTATATAGTTAGAAGTCTAAATGTAATGTTGTGAGGAAATATATATATATATATATATATATATATATATATATATATATATATATATATATATATATATATATAAAGTCAGGATCCGTTGACACCAAATAGTTTGACACAAAATGTTACACCTCTCAATAACGTTTTAACCGATATAAATTTTATAAAATCCACCGTTGGATTGAAAGTTTATATCATCTAGATCATTTGTGTAAACTGTCAAACAAATTCAAAATCATTTGATACGTTATTGAGACGCATAAAGATTAACGGCAAATGTTACACCTCTCAATAACGTTTTAACCGATATAAATTTTATAAAATCCACCGTTGGATTGAAAGTTTATATCATCTAGATCATTTGTGTGAATTGTCAGACAAATCTAAAATCATTTGATATGTTATTGAGATACATCAAAATTAACGGTTTGTGCGTTTTTTTAAATGCCGTTAATCTTTATGTGTCTCAATAACGTATCAAATGATTTTGAATTTGTTTGACAATTTACACAAATGATCTAGATGATATAAACTTTCAATCCAACGGTGGATTTTATAAAATTTATATCGGTTAAAACGTTATTGAGAGGTGTAACATTTTGTGTCAAACTATTTGGTGTCAACGGATCCTATATATATATATATGGGTCAGGATCAAATGACACCAACTAGTTTGACACCAAATGTTACACCGCTTAATAACGCTTTAACGAAATCAATTTTTACAAAATCCACCATTGGATCGGAAGATTATATCATATAGATCATTAATGTTAAATTTTATAAAAATCTAAAATCGTTTAATATGTTATTGAGACTCATCAAGATTAACGGTTTATGCGTTGTTATTGAATACCATTAATCTTGACGATTCTCAGTAACATATCAAATGATTTTAGATTTTTATAAAATTTAACATAGATGATCTATATGATATAATCTTCCGATCCAACGGTGGATTTTGTAAAATTTGATTTCGTTAAAGCGTTATTAAGCAGTGTAACATTTGGTATCAAACTAGTTGATGTCATTTGATCCTGACCCTAATATATATATAATAGAGTTTATTGTGATCCTAATTCCTATTTAAAGAAAATCGATGTATTTATTTTCATATGAGACAATCAAGTGTGATTTATGGTGTAAGTTTATAAGGATGTGTTGTAGTATAATATTTTTTTTTTATATAAGTTAAAAGCTTCTAGGCTTCAAAAAATGAGTCGACATCCCAACCATGTTAGCACCCCAAAACATTTCTATCCCGAACCTATATCTCATAATAATATAGAAAAAGCTATTTACAAAGGAGGAGGGGGGGGGGGGCTAGGCCTGACCCCATAAGAAATAAATGAGACTAAGTAAAACGCTAACAATGGAGTCCTAATCTATCATTAATGAAAACTCTCCTGAGAAAATGTGGTAAAGCATTCCACCAAATAAAATCTACAATGGAATGACCATGATTAGCAAGTCGATCCGCACATGTGTTTCCTTCTCGAAAAATATGTGAGCTTGCCATGTTAAGTCCCAATGACATACAATTCTTCCACCTATTCCGTAAGCGCCAAGGCACGACTTCATGGTTAGCAAAAGCGCAGAGAGCATCTTGGGAATCACTCTCTATCCAAACGTCTATCCAACCTTTTTTATGAGCTAGCTCAATGGCCAAGATTATGGCCATAATCTCCGCGTGTAAAACTGACACGACCTCTAATTTCTTCGCAAAACAGCCCTGGAAAGTAACCAAATGATCTCGAAAAATTCCACCACATGCAGCCGAAGGAGGGAGAGATGTGACCGACCCGTCCGTGTTAACTTTCATCCAATGAACCGAAGGTGCTCTCCATATAACAAGTGAGATGGCAGGCGTGTTGCGTAGACGTGGTTTGAGCTGAAGACGGTTTAGAATCACCTTCTCTGTATCTAGTGTCAGTGTAACCGGCAACTAAAGTAGCACTCATGGCAATAGCCGTAAGCACTTTCATCTGCGCCGCATGTAGAGAGATTTTTGCATTATTAAACTGAATACCATTCCTTGCCATCCAAACAAAATGGAAAACGTGTGTGATGGCAGCCAATGCAAGTTGATGAATATGTTTACTCCAATAACTTTTGCAACTATAGAACACAGATGAGATAGTAAGTACCTAACCAATTCCAAAGTTGTGCAGCAAAAGGGCAGGTAAGAAGCAGATGAGAGGTGGTCTCTGAGGTTGCTAAACAAAGTGGACAAACCGACACCACCGTGCAGCCGCGTTTTAGCATATTTTCATCTGTTGGTAGCCTATCATGAAGGGCTCTCCAGACCACAAACGCTGTTGAAGGAGGGATAAACGAGTGCCAAAGCCAAGCTGCCCATGCCACTGTAGCAGTCGGCCAAAATAAGTGAAAATAAGAAGCTTTTGCACTAAGAAAACCATCTTGTGAAGGGATCCAAACCAAACAATCATCCAAAGGTTCCTTAGGTAAGATAACCTCACTGATACGCGGTCCCAAAGTGTGATCCAAATCCAAAAATATCCTGGGAACTCGCAATCTGCCATTATTAATAAAAGACGCAACCTTAGCGGTGAGGAATTTTGGAGCTGCATATGGAACGTTTAGGGTGTCCACAAGCGGCGAACCTAACCAATTATCCGTCCAAAATGAAACCGAATGTCCAGAGCCAATGAGCCATACCGAATTTTACTTGACAGTAGAAATATGATTTTTTATACCATGCCAAAAGGAGGACTTGATATAAGCATTAACAGGTCTTCCACTTCTCAAGTATTTCACGCGGCATAAGTGAGCCCACTGTTCATCGTTAGACAAAAACTTCCAGCAAAGTTGTAACATGAGAGAAGCATTGATTTTGGCCAATGGTCTCAGGTCTAAGCCCCCAGCATCATATGTAGTGCAGACCTTACTCCATGCAACTGTGCAAATTTTCTTGGTATTTATATCTCCGCTCCAGACAAAATTGCGAATCCATTTGTCCAGTTTCTTCAGCAAGCTTCGTGGCCATAAATAAACATGAAAAGAGTAAACAATCATACCATGTATTATTGACGAAGTGTCAAAGTAAGTATAAAATTATCGTTCCTCAGAGATTGTTGTGTATCAATAACGGTAATCGAGATCATACGAGAGTAAAAATTGCAATTAAATTAAAGGGGGGAATTCTTTTGGACTTATGGTTTCTTAGCGAATGACGGCAAAGTTTTAGGGTTCTTAAGTCAAGAGAGAAAGCGATCTTTTCGGTTCACCCAACTACTATTGTCTTGGTATTCCATGCATGCTAACAAATTACAAACTTAGTTCCACAATTCGATTAAATTAAATAACTATGTCCAATGTCTTGGTACATAATCCTCTCAATTGATTATCAATCCCTAATGTCTTAGGATGACCTATAATCAATTGAGGTTTTTGCCCTTTAACCTTTGAATTCTCAATTAACAAACCGATATGTCTAAAGTGAAAGTTAATTGAACAATTATCCCTAGGTCAATTGATTCGCTTCTAATGTCTTAGTAAACAAACAATTATAATCATCATACAATTTGCGACGTTGTATAAATCATTAAGAATAAGAGATAATTGACTGAAACTAACTTCGTAAATTGATTAGGACATCATATGAAATACATGGTTCAAGAACAATAGCAATTAAGATCCCCTAGGATCCAATCAAAGCGTTTAGTTACGCATAATTAAAGCATAAACATAAAATAGAGTAGAAGAATTCATTACAAAATAAGGAATCCTTGGCTCTGAACTTGCTCTCAAAAGTTGCCTTTTTCTTGCCGTCACGAACTGTCCAAGAATGAGGAGAAAATATCAATATATAGACTTAGGTCACGTGCCCGCGCTGGGCGCCAATGGCAGAGGCAAATGCATTTTGTTCCTTCATGAAAGTTGTAGCTCTTGATCTTAGCTTTCATTTGCCGCAAACCTCGCCTCATTCCGAGTTACGAAACTCTAGATATGGTCAAAATATCGGACATATGTCATGATGCAAATTGTGCTGATTTTCTTCAATTTTCTTCTTTTTCTTGTACTTCAAGCATCTTGTAACGATTCTTTTTCTCTTTATTTCTAGCATAAAAATATATAAAATACTACCTAAACAAGCATTGAAATGTGGTTAAACATAGTAATGACGTGAAGTTATCACAACCCCAAACTTGAACTTTTCCTTGTCCTCAAGGAATAACTGTATCAATCGGAAAACCTGACACTATCTCAACAGTTTAATTCCAAATTAACAAAGTCAGTCAAGTCAAACATCATAATCAACACTCCTATGATCATTCCTATCATGAATATACTTGCACACAAAAATGCTTTCGAAAAACAGAGAACCTTTTACAAATATTGACCAAACAATAATCATATCACTCCCTCACACTCTCTCCTATTTGATAAGGTTAAATTTCACTCAATCAACGCAGTCATAGCTATTCAACCATAGGCTTGCAAACATTCTAAAGTCAATCGACACACATACAATTTTACACCTGTAGAGGACTTTTGGGTTATAATGGGGCTAAGGTTAAGGGTGGATGTTTTTGGATGGTAAGCAGAAAAACTTGGAGTTTCTAAGATCACTTTTTTGTTTTGGAACAATTCTTTCTTTTTCCCCCTATACATTAACAATTCATACTAGAGAACTTATTATTATTGTTTTCAAAACGCTTCTTTGTTTTTTTTATTTTTTTTAATCACACTATTTTTTGAGAGGTTTATGAGTTACCTCTTTTTTTTTATCTGATAAGCGTCTCTATATTTTTTTATTTTTTAGTTCTCTAGTACCCCACTGATCGCGGTCGTTTCGTGATCAAAAATAAATAATTAAAAAGTAGTAACAAGGTAAGTTTACCTTGGTCGTCTCACAAGGATCTCTAATTTGATAATTAACAAAACTAAGAACGATTAATAATAATACAATTAAATGGGGTTTTCGGTTTGGGAAAATAATTCAAGAGATGGTAATTTCAATCAATAGAGAAGCAATCAATCCGTTGGTTTTAGGTAAACTTCATTCATCATCTATCATTGGTTTCTAGAAAATATACTTTTCAGTTTCTATTCTTGATTGATCGTGAAACTAACTAATCAAGCGTCAATTAGTTTTACAGAAATTCGGACTGAATTAGCAAGCGTAAAACAGTTGTTCGATCGATCATGAAAGTAAACAAGCGTCACAAAACATGATCAAGGTCATTACGTGAATTTAATCAATCCTATAAACAAGCGTTATAGACTCTATCAATTTCTATTCGAATTAAATTAAACAAGCGATAATCAATCCGAATAACCTCGCTACAATAATTGCAATCCGAAATTAAACAAGCGATAACTGCGAATTGCATTCAAATTAATCAAGAGGCAACGAAATTGAAAGAGAAAGAATTAGAACATGAACTGTAATTGCATTAATATCCAAACCTCAAGATTATGAATTGAAGTGCCTTAACCAACGAATCGACTTAGCGTTTTAGTTGCTCATAATTCGTTTGCACAAATCCTTATTTTTTCGTGAATGACTGAATTCCTAACCTAGGGGCGGAATTAGGTTTTTATAAGTAAAGCAAAAACGGGCCACAAAACAATTGGGCCGAAAATTATAAGTTGTGCTGAAAATAATTAAATCTCGTCAGTCTGGAACATTGACGAGTAAATATGACTCCTTTTCGCTCTGAATTAGCTTTCGACTTCAACATGAACGTTGTAGCTCTTTGTCTTAACTTTCCAACGCAACTGACCGCGTCTCAATCCGATATTCCTAACTCCAGTTATGGTCTGCGCAATGAGAAGGTGTCAATTTATTATTTATTTAGAAAATAAGTGCGAAAATAAAATAAAGCTATAATTATACTTAAATATAAAAACACACTAAAATAGTAAAAATAGTAAAATAAACTATAGGAATACATGAGTACAATAGTAGAAGAACATGCATTAAAATGCACTGATCACCCACCCCAAACTTATTCAGTTGCTAATTCCTAAAGCAACCCCAAACTTATAATGAGCAATGTGCTGGTCAAAATACCGGACATATGTCAGGATGCAAATTGTGCAGATTTTCTTCAATTTTCTTCTTTTTCTTGTACTTCAAGCATCTTGTAATGATTCTTTTTATCTTTATTTCTAACATAAAAATATATAAAATACTACCTAAACAAGCATTGAAATGTGGTTAAACATAGTAATGACGTGAAGTCATCAATTATCGATTTATCCAACTAGACACGCCCCATAATAGATAGCAAAGATCCTTTCCAAGAAGAAAGCTTAACCTTGATTTTGTCCGCAATGGCTTGAAAGTGAATAACTTTAGGCCGCCCCGTGAAAATGGGGCAACCCAAATAATTGAAAGGAACGCTTCCAGAGCTGAAGCCAAGGAGGTTAGAGAGAACAACATGTCTAGCATTTGAAATAGCACTTGTGTATAACTTGCTTTTTTGCTTGTTAATAACCTGACCCGAAACAGCACCGTAATCATTAAAAATCCGCATCAGCTGTCTGATATTGTGTTTTGAACCTTGACAAAATATCATGATATCGTCTGCATATAAAACATGTGTAGGATTATTAACTCCTCTACATAGCCTCATAGGTGCCAGCCTACCATCGGTTAAAGCTTGAGTTATGCTCAGACTCAAAACATCTTCCGCGATACAAAAAAGAAGCGGAGAAAGTGAATCTCCCTGTCGGACACCCCTTGTGCAGTTAAAATATCCAACTGTTTTCCCATTAATAAGAATAGAGAGACGGGCTGAGTGCAATATCTCTCTTATCCAGTCACAAAAGACATTGCTGAAACCATATTGATGCAAGACCGACAAAAGGAAGTGCCAATCTATGGAGTCGAAAGCTTTCTTAATGTCGATCTTCAATGCCAAGTTACCACCATACCTCTTTTTTTGTAACACATTAATAGCCTCCGAGGCAACTATCACACAGTCGGAGATATGCCTATCCGAAATAAAGCCCCGCTGTTGTGGCGAAATAATTTTCGCAGCAATAACGGACAATCTATCAGCCAGGGGATCTTTGTTATAATTTTAAATTGAAAATTAGCCAATGCAATGGGACGAAAATTATCAATAGAATCAGCGCATGGGGTCTTCGGTATTAGGACCAGTAGATTGGAGTTGAGATTCATATGCAACTTGCCTGTCAACAAAAAGGATCGCACAACCGAGACGACATCTGTAGTGATAATATCCCAATATTGTTGGTAAAAATGACCGCCAAAACCATCCGGACCAGGTGCGCCGTCTCCATTCATACCAAAAACAGCTTCTTTAATTTCTACTCCAGATGGAACTTGGGTCAAAAGAACATTGTCCTCTGCTGAGACCATATGTGGTATACTGTCCTGGACTAAACTGTTTTGCGTGCAGTTGTTATCTTCGCAAAAAATCGTCTGGAAATGGTGTAGAATATGTTGTTCCAACTCATCGTCACCCATCAACGCTTCACAATTTGTTAATTAAACATAATGGTTTAGTGGCCGCTTTTATCTTTGCCAGACGGTCAAAGTATGATGTGTTGCGATCACCATGAATGAAATGTTGTGATCTAGACTTTTCTTTCCATAACTGGTTCTGTCCCAGGAGTGCCTTCGTTAGGACTAGTTGCGCGTTATAATCTTGGCATTGCAGCTCATCGGTGATGCCGTGACTGTCAATTACTTCTTGCAAATGCATAACCTCATCCACAGCTAGCTTCACTGTCGTGTCAACATTCCCAAACACATGCTTATTCCAAAGATGCAGGGCATTTTTTAACCGTTTAAGTTTCTGTTGCAGACAGTACATCGGAGCCCCGTAGACAGGTTTGGACCAAATATCCTTAACAATTTTTTCACAATCGTCGTGTGCAGTCCACGCTTTGAAAAAACGGAATGGTAACACATGTTCCACACTAGCAACACTTTGACTGACCAGAATAGGATGATGGTTGGAAAAAAGCTTAAATAGAGCGCAACAATGTACGGACTGCCAATGCGAAAGCCAATCATGATTGCATATAGCACGATCCAACCGTAAGGTCACAAAATCTGCCCCAACTCTACCATTCGCCCAAGTGAAATTAACTCCGAGAGTATTGAGATGAGACATGAGACAAATGATTAGCATTAGACCAAGACAAAAAGTCCTCGCAAGAATTTTTAGGAGGAAGCCGTTTTCCACGCTTTTCATGCGCCCCCAACACCGCATTGAAATCACCAATAAATATCCACGGCCCTCCATATTGTGCTTGCAACTGCGTTAAAGTATCCCATAGCAATGTGTGGGTTAAATAAGATGTGCTAGCATAGACGGCTGCAATGTACACCTTGACTGTTTGTTACATATTTCCACTAATAATTATTACATGGAGAATGAAGTTTGCTTTGAGAATATATTCTATTTATTCAAGACTCAAAAAAATTTAGTAGTTATACGTCCAAATGGATATAATATTGAAACAAGAAATAAAAGATATGTTGAATATATATATATATATATATATATATATATATATATATATATATATATATATATATATATATATTATGAGACATATTTGGATAAAAGAAGTGTAGTGAAAAAGTTATCATCTTTTTCTCTCTTGTTTGAACTACACTTATATATTTTATTTTTTTTTATTATAAGGAGGGCCTAAGCCCAAATGGAAATTACACAGGAATTAAGCGAGGGGTTGCAATCCCCAAAACATCAGCTTACAGTAAATGATTAAATTGAGTCGAACATGACTCATAAAAAATCATATTATTCTCCAACATGCATCCATGGTTTGCTAAAGCATCTGCACACTGGTTTGCCTCACGATAAGAGTGATGAACAACCACTTACCAATCAAGCTCAATCAAGCATTTAATTTTCCAAAGCAACATTCTACCCGTGGGGTTTTTACTCACTCCGGAATGAATCACCTGTACCACCACAGCAGAGTCCACATGCAACTCTACAGCTCTAAATCCCAACCTACGAGCAAGGTTCAATCCTTCTAAAACTCCGCACAACTCTGCTACATAAGCACTACACGCCCCCAAAAATTTAGCAAACCACCAAGCCATTCACCCTCACTTCCACGAATGAGACCACCACAACCAGCAATTCCCCCTTCCTTACAAGCACCATCTGTATTCACTTTGACCCAACCATCTGGTGGAGGTTTCCAACTCACTAGCGTCACCTCCCTAGTAACTTCATTAATTACTTTTCGCATCATATCCGCATGATAATAATTTTTAATAAAATTCAAAACATAATGACCCGGATTTGGTGGTCTATGAAATTTTTCATCATGCTTCTCCTTATTTCTCCACCTCCAAACACAATGACAAGCCATAGCCCAAAAATCTTTCCAATCAACATTACCATTCCACCTTATATTGGAATTAATATTGAAATTAATCCACTGTTACATATTTCCACTAAATAATTTGTCTCTTAAATTGCTATGAACCACATTTAACCAAAGTGGTATAACTAAGGGACAGTCTCTTAACACATGCACATCTGTTTCCACACTGCTTCCACAAAAATCACACATAGCATGCCTCAATCTCAATCTACTTTTAATATAATTTGTCAAAAGCCTACCATGTTCCATAAGCCACACAAAATATCTCACTCTCTCAGGTACACTTATATATTTAGTGCAACTGAAACACAAATTATTGTAAATCAAAAGATTGCAAATTATATTAAATTTGTCTTTGGCAAGGTCAGTTGGGTTATTCCGGATCAAATTATTTATTTGTCTTTTTTTTTAATTCAAATTTCTTTTTCTCCTTTTGTTTAGGGGGAATTCTTCCATACACATATTATGTGGACGTGTACCCGTACACCGCTGAGGTGGTTTACAAATGGCAAGCATTAAATGCATATTTGATTTATGGGAAAATTACAGATACCTCCCCTAAGGTTTCCTTAAACAACACAAACATCACCTCTTGTTTTTAAAATTCACTCACCTCCCTCGGGTGTTAACGGCGTTAGACAAAATTTTCAATCCTTCCTTCTCAAGACATCTACCCGCATCCCCTTTCTATTCCAACAATCATTCATCCAGTTTTGTATCTTCTTCTAATTCAATCTTCAGACATAAATAGAGTTCAAAGTGCTCTTCCAACTTTCCCTGTTAGACTCATCAATTCCTCATACCACAAGTTTTTTTTGTTTGATACAACATACGACAATTTCTTTTGTTCCCAAATCATATAGGAAAAATTTTAGATCTACATAAAGAAAGAAGAAAAGTAAACACCACCGAATATAAAGTTTTTTTAGATATACTAAGAAATAAATCTAAAGTAGTTTATCTATTCTCCCAAATCAAATGTCATGAAGTTTATTGACTTTGGCTTGGATTGAACTGACACTTCTTGTACTGGTTTTATTGATAAATATTAAATCGTGTTTTCCAATTCTTTGAAAGAGTCTTGTGAGAAGAATATAACAAGGGACTTAATGCCAAACAACTGTAGGTGGAAGAGGAATAGAAGTTCAGCGGGTTCCATGGAATCTGTGAGTTGCTATTTTGTGAATCAATGGATATTATCATCCATCGTTAACAGAACATAAACGGCGTCAGTTTGCAAGGGGTATGTGTGTCATGTAGAAAAACAAATAGGGGAGGTCATTGTTCATTTTAAAACTAGAGGAGGTCTCATTGTCATTTAAAGAGACCTCAAGGGAGGTGAATGTAATTTTCCCTTGATTTATTTATTAAGTTTTCTATTTTTAACACTATTTTTTAATATTTGCAAACATATCCTTCACATAAATATAATCATTAATAATATTCATTTTTTTTTGACAATATATTTTCACTTTTTTTAACAACATTTAAATATATTAATTCATAAGTTTTTCTTTGAACATGTATCCTTCATTTTTTTTAACGTTTAACCTTATGTTATTTTCAATTATTTATTAATATTATTGGTTTTTTTATAATAATATTATTGGTTTATAAAGTTTAATATTAATTTACTGGTTATAATTTATAAAATAATTTTTTTTTACAAAAAATAACTTCTAATTTTTAATATGCGTATATATTATATATTTTATTGTAACACTGTTAATTTTAGTGATTCGTAATATATTTTAGGGTTAAATAAGTTTTACGTCTTTGGAAAATTAGTAAATTTAATTTTTTGTCTTCATAAAAAATGTCATATTTTCATCGTAATATTTTTTTTTTGCATGCTATTTTAGTCATGCCATGTTGATGTCCCAACAAAAAAGATAGACTTCCCAACAAAGTTGACACATCTAAACACTCTCATCCTATACGTATATCTCATATTATTATATATAAAAATAGAAAGAAAAAAAAAGTGTACATGGGGCTAGACCTTACCCCAAAAGTAGCCAAAATAAAGTAATACAAAACAACCACCCCTACGAGGGGAATTAACAAAGAGCCTATCTAATGTTCCTCTCATTTCATAGGGACGTGTGAGAACCCTTAGAGCGAGTGTTATATGGTTGTCCGACGACACTCATATCCAATTGTTTTATCTTCTTCTTTCTGACTTTTAGGAATGACACGGGTGAAAGGCTTCTCTCCTTTCTCCATCGCGGCCCAAATTTGTTTAGCCACTTGAAGGTCTGCTTGGACCACCTCATCAAAATCCTCATCCGGCAGGATTACAATATTTTGCATTGTTTTGGATATAACGATAGGATATTTGCTTGTGGATTGCACCACTTGCGTCGCAGGTACATCCACTGGGTCGTCTGACCAATCTGAGCAAACTGAAACCTTGTCTCCCGCAGAGACTGTGAAATCGTTCTCCTAATCGTGCTTCTCGTTATATTGTTTATTGTCAATGTCGGGTTCATCGATTCCAATTGTAACACTCTGAATTTTCCCATTGATTTCATTTACAAAAAGTTGATTAATTTATCTAGAAAAGGTGTTACACATCTTCAACATATTTAACAAGCATTAAAAAGAAACGCAGCAGTATAAAAAAAAATGTTAAATATGTTTTTAGTCCCTACATTTTGTCTTATAGTTAAAAATAGTCCCTATATTAAAAAAATGGGACCACACCATGCCATGTCAGCATTCCGTTAGTCAAACTAACGGTAGGGACTAATTGTGATGACGGAAAAAATTGTGAGATTTTTTTTAACCATAAAAAAATTGTAGGGACTATTTTTGACTATAAGATAAAATGTAGGGATTGAAAACATATTTAACCTTAAAAAAAATTAAAACAATAATAATAACAATAAGATTGTTCTAAAGTCTAAATTTAAAAATAATAAAAGATACCAAGGCAAATTAACATGGTTCCAACAAAAATCTTAAATGAAATAGTAACTTAAATTAAATAAGAGTTTCCCACAATAACATTCTATCAAAGCGACTCCAAAATAAAAGACCGAAAGCAATAAGACTCCAACACCGTCCTACGAGACTCATTAGCTAAGACTGGTCCTCTACTTAAAAATCTATGATTGTACATCGTAGGGCCAGACCAGAAAAGGGAAACAACAAATGGTGAGTAACTCAATCACGAAAGAATACGACACTAAATCATACAACAAATTGTCAAGACATTATATCGCCTATGGACGGCCAAACACACTAACAAGCTATGAAGCACCGACACCTCTATGATTCGATGTGTCGCGGTGTCCGACACGTGTCGGTGTCCGACACTCGTATGACACCTGTACGACATTCCTACAAACGTGTCGGAGAGATGTCCAAAAAAATAATCTTTTCTTTATTCCGACACTCCTTAAATCGGTGTCCGACACCTATAAGACTCTTCTACAAACGTGTCGGGGTAAGTGTCCAAATTTTATTTTTTTTAATTTGGTTATATTTTTCTCAAACATATATACAACGATTAAAGATGTGTCGAAATAATAATATTGATCAATGAAGGATTAAAGATATTGCATTTTGATTACATTATTTTTAGTTTTTCGATAGTAGTTGATGAGTAAATGTCAAATGTACTATCATATATTCTTTTAAAACTTTTTTTATTGAAAAATTTGTTCAACTTAAATGCATATGTATGTATTTTTAATTCTAAAATTACATTTTTTTATAAATATGTAGCGGTGTCAGTGTCGTATATTTTTTACATTAGCGGTGTCGAAGTGTCCGTGTCGTGTCGTGTCGCGGTGTCCGTGTCAGAGTCCGTGCTTCATAGCAAGCTGACAAGCACAATTATTAAAATACAGCAACCTAGCAACTTAATTAATTGCACAACTCATCAAATTAAATAATCCAACTCAATAATTTAAAATAGGAGAATGCTAACGAGTGTCCCGGGGCACTCTTTAAGCACTCAAAATAGTAAGTTTTAGGAAATTTTTATTGAAATGTATGAAGTTAACGCATTGGAAATTGAAATGTTTTATTTTTTGAATAAATGATTTCTTTAAACGGAATGTTTAAAGAGTTCCCAATGGGCACTCGTTAGCAATACCCAAAATAAATCTAATTCAAAGAAGTAAAATATGTACGTTACAAATGGTTTATCAACTTGATTTCAATTTCTACTTCATTTCTACTTCACTGCTACGTCATTATAATTATATAGTTCAACATCATAAATACAAATCATTAGCCCATAACTGTAGGCTACATCAATCATAGTGACAACTAAAATTTCATATTTCGATTAATCACTCACCTCTTAAAAAACATCCCATTATTCATCTTTGATAGTATCCTTAACCCAAATTTTAAATCAATTTTTTTTTTGAACAGGCGAAAATGAGATATATATAAAATAAACGTAAAATCTTCTCAGCACAAGATGTGGCAAAAAAGAAAAAAAGAGTTACATGAGAGTCATAATACAAGAATCAACACTAAGTAAGGCCGAAACAAATCATAGAACTAGACCACCAACTATGTCAGTTTAAAGGTAAAGTACAACTCTTCGCCTTCAACCATCTATAGGAAAAAATCTTGATCTTGTCCAATAAATGATGTAAAGAATCTGCTTAATTAATAAAAATGGAGAAATAAATTCAAACTTTAATGGCATATAAAACCAGAGAGAGTGAAGTACATCAGAAGGTCACAAATTATTCCAGATATTATATATAAAATTTTGAGAAATTTTATAAAATTATAATATTTTTAATTGCCATTTAATCTTAAATGATTAATTAAAAATAGCTTAAGGTGTCCAAAAATTCCAAAACTGGTACCAAAATTCTCATAAAATTATTTCATATTTATCTAGAAAAAAAGTAAAAACTATTGGATTTATGTTGAGGTCACACGCGCCCCCAATCTCCTAACGCGCGAGTGGGTGAGATGAACCACTGTTGGTCATCTTCTTCGCCCGGTTCCTGTGAAATGGGTTTTTGACCCGGTTCGTTTCTCACTCGTTTGGCAATATGAGACGCTGAACCTTATACCGTTTTGATCGTTACTTGATTTTAGGGAGATTCCCGGTATTGGTTTTAAGAATCGATCAAAGAATCGCATGAAAAAGGGAATTAAATTTCTTACAAAAATTGAACCTTGCTTCGATTCTTGTTTAATCCTCAATACGGCGTCCCTATTTTGATTTCCCAAAGTTTAGAAACGTTGCAGAAATTGTTTATGACTACTTTGAATACTCAAAACATTTTTAAAGAGAAGAGGTTGATTTGTTTTATTTCATCATGAAGGTGCAGTCCAACGCATAGATTGAATGAACTTATTATACTTACAATAATTATTAATTGCTATGGGGTCATTTTGAGATTTTTCTAAAGAGGGATGTTATATGAACATCACAAAAAGTTGTCCAATTGAGACAACTAAATTATTTTATCTATGCACGCAAATCGAAACGCTATGAAAATAATAAAAAACATAAAAGATGGTAGGTCCCACACCAAAATAGTTGTCCTACAACCATTTTGGTGTCAAAATAACATTTGTGTTTTCTAAATTATAAGAGTAATTTAGAACACCGACACCTCTATGATTAGCCGTATCGCGGAGTCCGACACGTGTCAGTGTCCGACACTCGTACGACACTCCTACACACGTGTCGGAGAGGTGTCAAAAAAATAATCTTTCCTTTGTTCCGACAGTCCTTAAATCGGTGTTCGACACCTATAAGACACTCGTACAAACGTGTCGGGGTAAGTGTCCAAATTTTATTATTTTTTATGTGCCTATACTTTTCTCAGACATATATACAACAATTAAAGATGTGTCGAAATAATAATATTGATCAATGAGGGATTAAATATATTACATTTTGATTACATTATTTTTAGTTTTACGATAGCAGTTGGATGAGTAAATGTCAAATGTATTATCATATATTCTTTTAAAACTTTTTTTATTAAAAAGTTTGTTCAACTTAGATGCATATTTATGTATTTTTAATTTTAAACTTATATTTTTTATAAATATATAGCGGTGTCGATGTCGTATATTTTTTACATTAGCAGTGTCGAAGTGTCCGTGTCGTGTCGCAGTGTCCGTGTCAGAGTTCGTGCTTCATAGATTTAGGATACTAATATTCAAATAAATCTTGAAATAATATGTGAAATTATTATTATATGTGGACAAATTAAAATTATACATCTCATTGGTGTATCGGTACACAGCCACATAATATGTTTACGAGAGTGCTCACCTGACTTTAATTCCCCTATTTTTTTATTACCACAAAAAATTAAAAGAAAAATACTCCCTTAATAGAAAAAACCAATCAATTTGTATTTACTTAAAAAAAAAAAAAAATTTGAATTTTCTTCCTAAAAGATTGTTATAATTTTATTTGTATATTGCTTGCCTTATAACTTAGTAAAAAAAAAAGTTTTATTAGTATAGTAGCAATATAAAACTAATATCAAGATTGTGGGAAGTTTTTTATTTTTGTACAATATTAATTTGAATATTAAAAGTTGTATATATGATAAACTGATAAGTGCAAAAAAGTAGTAAAATCATATAGTGAATTAAGACACTTATTAACTTGTTTTGTAAGATATCCTTTTGAAAAACCCTAAAATCATGTAAATAGTTGTTTTTTATTTTATTTTGTTTAGTATATCTTAATCCCAACCCTTTTGACAGGTTTTTGTGCTAAAAATTGAAGAAAAGTCAAAGAAACAAAATCTGCAAACTGAAGCTTGGTAGCTGAGCGACCAAGTGGTAGCTGAGCGACCAGATAGCTGAGCGACCAAGTGGTAGCTGAGCGACCAAAGGGAAGTCTTGGGCAACAAGTAGGACTTATGCACGTGTCAGATAACCCCTTCACCAAGACAGGTTGGTAGCTGAGCGACCAAGTGGTAGCTGAGCGACCAAAGAGAAGTCTTGGGCAACAAGTAGGACTTATGCACGTGTCAGATAACCCCTTCACCAAGACAGGTTGGTAGCTGAGCGACCAGATGGTAGCTGAGCGACCAACTGCTTTTCATGCCTATAAATAGCCTTGGAGAGAGACCAGTTGAGGGGGGATTTGGGAGAGAAACTCAGAGAAAACGAGAGAGCAATATTTCCTTAGGAGATTGAAGGTGGATTCACACAACTTGAGACATCAAGTGTTGATGTTCATCCTTTGTTCTTCCTTTCATCTTTGTAAGCTTGTCACCATGACAATGAGTGGCTAAACTTATTTATTGTTAGGATTAGATGTAGCTTGTTTATGAATATTTACAACTCTTAATCATGTTATGATATGTTCTAATTCATTCATCATTATTGGTTTTATCTTTGATCTTCATGTTTAGCTTTTGATTTAAATTTATAGACATATAATGTTTGAATCAAGAATTTAAAGATAATCACCTATTAAACCCTAATTTCTAGACATAGATTTAGGATTGATATTCACTTTTTGTATTGGGATTTAATGCTTTTGTGTTGTTTGAATTATCCGAGACATCGGAGTTTGAATAATGTAATTAGTCGTTATATTGATTAATTGTTGAGACATCGAGGGTTAATAAATATAACGTGATTCTCGTCGTTATCTGGACACAGAAACATACGTGAGCAATACATGATAATATTGATGAATGGTTAAAATATATCTAACTGATTTAGAAACGTAGATACGAGTAAATGAGTAAAGTCTAATCCCAACAACCTTTTCTCTGTGAATTCTAAACCATTTCTTTACATCACTATATTTTCTTACTTTTACATAAACAAACATCTTTAATCACTTTACTTAAAATTATATTAATTATTGAACGGCATCGATATCGCACCAGTCCCTGTGGAGACGATATTATAATACTTACTTTTGTACTTCAACAAAATGGCACCGTTGCCGGGGACTGGCGTTTAGATATTGGAGCATTGCAACAATTTATATTCTTTTTAGGTATTCGTAAATATTTGTTTATATTGTATATTTTCTTGCACTAATCCTTCTTTGTTAGACAAAGTAGTATTTTTCTTGTTAGTTCAATCCTTTTTCAGATTCCTCATCACAAATAGGACCATGACTGATCGTGGTTATAACAACTTCTATACTCGTGGTGAGTATGATTCATATCAACAGTACCCTTTTGAAAATTATGGGCAGACTCCATATTATTACCCTCCTGAACCGTATGAGCAATCAACTATAGGGTCAGAAGCTTACTTAGAGGCTAGAATGGCGGATACCATGATTAAATTCATGGAAATACAGCAGCAACAAATGCAACAGATGCAACATATGCAGCACGAAAATCTAAAATGCAAATATTCCCTCACTAAGCGGGCTAGAGACGGATTTGATTCCGTCGGTAATTTTCTCGTCTCTAAACTGTTAGAGACGGACAAAATCTATCTTTAAAACGAAAATGTCTGTCTCTAAAATAAAAATATTTGTCTCTAACTGATTATTCTGTCTCTAATTTCATCTCTATTAGAGACAAAATATATTATATCTCTAAATTCCGTCGATATTTCAACTTTTTCTAGTAGTGAATATTTTTTTTTCTTTTAGCTGGACTCAAATTATTAAAACACGAGTTCAATATTTTAGTGTGCGTGTGTATATATATGTATCAAGGGTTTGATAAACTTTTAGTTTAAGTTTATCATGAAATACTATTGATTATTTATTAGTATGTGATTAATTGGAAAGAAATTGAGAAACATTGGAGATATGTCTGGTGAAACAAGTTCTTAATATGTAGCATAAGATTATAAGGAGGTAATAGTGTAATTCTATCGTGAGTATATTATACTGAAAAGCTTCTTCGGAAGTTCAAATATTTTAGAATAAAAAGAGTGAGTATCCATTATCATTCTAATGCTACTTGATTGAAAAAAGAAAAAAAAAAATCAAAATAAAGTGACATTGTTCACAATTTGATGATCTTAATAGGATGTGAGCAAGTAAGAATAAATTTATAAGTAGGTTTATTTTATTGATAAATAATTTTTTCGTTTAGTAGCGATCTAGATTCTAAATAGACTTGTATAAATTTATTGCAAAAAATCGAGTTTATTTATAAAAACTTAAGACAATATGAGTTTATTGATCAATGGAAATGAGAGGTGCAATGAAATTAATTTTGAGGGATAAGCTTTAGTTTAATTAAGGGTGATGTATGATTGTAGCATGCACCAGATTGAATTGCCTATAAATATATATGAGTATTAAGTGCGGCTGTTTAAAGAGACCGTGGCAGATTTCTAGAGCATTCATAAAAATCAGACACAGACATGGCCCAAATGCAAAATACTGCAGCAACACAAAAAGTTGTGAGAATGTAGTGTGAGTGATTGACTACTAAAATGCATACACCATGTCTATAGTTCCATATATAGCTTATTAAACCAATTCACTATGTTTTAAATCTTATCGGTCGAAACATCGGTTCCATATGTTTTAAATCCTCTCATTTTGTTAATCATGGACAACATAATTAATATATCTCTAAAGTTCTTAGATAAAATGCTTTAAGAAAAGTATAACGAGATATGCGATGATTTAGTTCTTTAACTTTATTTGTGAATTCGATCGTCTTGACGAACAAATATAGAAATTCTCAAAATCTTTTACCATGTGTTCTTGTTATGACTATTTTGTGCATTTAGGAAATGCTCTGGTCACGAGATAAATGTAGCATGTGTAGTGATTGATCACTAGCGGTTGAGGTTCCACATTGCAGTTTATTTTTACCATGATTGAATTAATTGACATGGTACATGCACAACGTGTTAACTTCTGAGTGAGTATAAACTCATAGAGAACATATATGCTACTACTGTTTTTTAGTGCATGACATGAAATTTGAGAAAAATAGACAAGTGAGTCAGTCACCTATACTGACCACTTAGAACTCTTGCATAGTGAATGACTTAAGTTGAGATATATTGGCATGCAAATGCAAAAATTGCTAACTAAAAGCTTGGCCTAATCATTATTTAATAAGGTGAATATGACTAATTTTGGACATGACATAGAGGCAACGATAGATTAAGCATTATCTATCCACATTATTAGTATAAGGTGTATTCATTATTCCACAACTTTTCATTATCGATGAGGCAGCTGCCTGCATCTTATTAAGTCTGTTGGAGCAGGTGCAGCCGTGCTTCGGAGGGACGGATAGGCGTCGTTGGATACCCGCTGTAGATGGCATGTTCACAGTCCATTCATCATATGTCAGATTGCTAAGTAGGACTGTTCTTCCTAGTCTTGGTGAAGATAAGGTGATAGCATTAAAGAAGTTGTGGAAAAACAATGTTCCGTCAAAGGTTAGTGTTTTTGGTTGGAGATTATTGATCGAAAAACTACCCACACGTGAGGCTCTATTCGCTAAAGGTGTGACTAAAAACAATCATGATCGGTGCTGCGTTTTTTGCTTCCAAACGGAGGAAACTATCGAACATATTTTCTTAAATTGCAATTTGACAAGGACTGTATGGAGGGCTGTTTTTAAGTGGTTGGGGGTACTTGATTTAGTGGCTGGAATGGTGCAACATCATTTCATTTTATTTGGAGATCATATGGTTAGCAACGACGTGGTGCCTATGGAGAGAGCGTAACAATATTATCTTTAGAGGAGCGTGTGTCAATGCTTCATCTTTAGTGGAAAATATTATTTACATATCTTGGCTATGGTTTATAAGTCGTGTAGGGACAAGGTCCACTGTTGTTTTTTCCGATTGGTGTGTCAATCCGTTAATTTGTAGCCAAAGCACTTTGTGTGCTCCTCTTTAAATTGTAAGAGTTGAGTACACCTTATACTCCTTATAATTCATATTCTTTTGATTATAAAAAAAAAAAAAAAACAACTTTTCTTTGATGGAAATGATTATTCCACAACATGAAGAATTAAACTATAGGTTGTTAATTAAAAGTGTTCACATTTAGCATAATAAAAAGAACCATTAAAAGTGTAATAGTAAATCTGTTGGGTAAAATAGTCTAATTTTTACGAAATGGCATTTTTAAAATTGTACATGCATGACCAATCGTTAGTTGGTTCAGTGGTGATTGGCGCTGAACTTGGTAGGGAGGACCACGGTTCGATCCCCTGCAACTGCGATCGGGAGGGGGCTGGAACCACTTGATGCCAGAACTGACCTCCGAACCAGATTCAACTGGTGGTGAAAACCGAAAAAAATAAAATTGTACATGCATGAAAGATATTGTACCACAAATACTTGAGATCAATGGCCATACTTATTTATTCAAAGGTGCTTTATTCATTGTCGATTTATCAAATTCATAGTGTGTGTGTGTGTGTTACAATACCTTTCATGTGCCACTAACATAATAATGTGGTTGCTATATTGCCTATATAATTTATTTTTTCTTTCTAAAATAGCTTGTATATAATTAATTTTCACCTCATCTTATATAAATATTGTTCAGCTTACTTTAGTTAGTGTTAGCATTTATGTTATCATGCACAAAATAATATGAGAAGTTTCAAAACTAAAAAAATTGATATATTATTATTGCATAGAATTGAAGCTTCTTTAGAGACGTTCAAATCATCACAATGATGATGGCTTAGGAGCAATTCATGTTTCAGTTATAGATAGATAGATAAAAGATTATTTGATCACTTTTATTGTATTTAAACCTATTTGAAATATGTATGTGATTTGACCGAATTTTCCTTCAAATATTCATATTTTCTTTTATTTTCATTGTAATCTATCTAAAGTTTTATAGTGGTTATAACATATGCACTCCATTTGTTTTAATAAAAAGGTGTCTAGGCTAGAGGAAGTATAAGAGAGACCAAAACAAATGTATTGTCCATGATCGAGATTCTAAATTTATAACAGTATCCTTTAGTGGTACTCATTGGAGACAATGAGTTTCCATTAAAGGAATTAATGAAAATTTTAAGTTGTCCTTTATAATCGAATGGAGATAGTATAGATTTTCACATCCAATAAAGTTATTTTGCTACTTTTCAATATTAATCAAACGCATTATAGAAAATTAGGTATATGGATGTACCATTAAAAACCATGACTAATTAATAAGGAATTTAATCCTTGAATTTTAACGTATCAATCAATTTCCTCTTAAATATATCACATCGGTCTTTGAAGATTGATAAATAATTTAGGGACCAAATCTACATCGTTTTTATTTTATTTTATTTGAATGAGTGGTTATCTATGTAGGTTTGCTTTTTCGTTTTTTAAGTTTTTGAACAGGCTATTAGCTCAGTAGAGTGCGGCGTTATGTTTGTTTGTCTTCTTGTGCAACGTTTGTTGATTTTTCATCTTTGTACGAGATTTGTTGATTCAAATTGACATATTCACTTCAACTCATTATAAATCTGGTGAAAATTTGGACGTCAACGTTGCAGATTCGGGAGTATGAACATTTCAATTACTTTTATTTTGTCATATTTGTAGGTACTTTCAATTTGTCGTTGTATGCTATTAACCTATGTGCTGCAAGATTTTTGTAGATTCATCTTTTTCAGTTTTTAGCAATCTTAAATTTGTAATGTGTATTGTTCAATTTGAATGAATGAATTTCCCTTTTTCAATTAAAAACATATATATAATTTATGAATACAATTGATAGGGGGGGAGGAACCAATTTAATATAACTTTCACAAAAACCCACTTGGGTCTGCTCCTCTCAAGATCTCATGTTCGATTCCTCCTGATGTCAATTTCGGTGGGCTAGTCGATACAGAGTAAAAAAAAAACTATGGCTTTAAACGGGACCCATGCAAATGAACTGTGGGATTGATCCCCTCAAATTAGTCAAGGCTTGGGTCGGATACTGAGTTTTAAAAAAAAAATCACAAATTAAGAGATATTTTAATTATTTGATAAATTTTTAACAAAATTGAAGGACATTCTAATAAATATCTTATTTGGATATGCATCGATACATCATTAAGGTGAATAATTTTAATGGGTCGCAAATAGTGTTTAATATAGAAAAACTAATACTCTGTCTCGCAATGAGTGAGACAGTTGACTGTTGTGCACTAAACACATATTTTGGTTTGACCATATTTTTTTACTAATAAATAAAAATAAAAATTACATTGTAAGATGTTATTGGAATCGTTTCGAAAGTAATACAAAGAACAAATAGAAAACCTTGAAGAACAATATGAACTAAATAATTTTTTTATTGCAAATTGTTGGCCTGGATTTTTTATATACTAGATTCAACAAGCAAAGAATTGCGCATCGAAGTTAAACTTGAAACTTGTTTAAAATTCTGAACCAGGTTACAAGATTCGACAAATGCACTTCGACAAGTTGTAATGGACTTAGCATATTTGGAGTTGCAGAAGCCTTTAGACTCGAGTGAATGAATTCCAATTTGAATTAATTGCGAGGACATGTCAAGAACGTCGAAGACACGTGGAAGTTTTGAACATGTAACTAGACACGTATCGAAAGTTCTACATATTATTGTTGTTTTTAGTTATACTTATTTTGCTATGAATAGTAGTTCTGTGTAAGAATTAAGGGTTGGCAAAATCAGTCATAAAAATCTTAAGAATACTTAAACTATCGATGTCAACACGAGAAAAGATTCTCATAAGACTAATGTATGATTTCTGTACACCATTTGCTTTTAATCATTTTACTCGAATGCAATCTATCTTTTAAAGTTGTTTACGTTACTTGTATTTATCTTCAGTTTTCTGTGCATTTACTTTAAGTTTATTTTAATCGAACTTTGTATCTACTTTAAAAGTTTCTTGCTTTTACTTTGCAATTTACTTTTAGTTTCTCTTTTTATTTCACTTCGACTGAGTCGAAACAATCATTTAAAACTCATATTCTTTACATTTAAAAAGTACAAATCATGAACATGAATAACATTCAAACTCTTTTAAAAATATTGTACAAATATATCTTAGAATTTACTAGTTGATCATGCAAGTATAATTAATTTAAAACTAACGCTTGCTTACAAAAACACCGGTAAGTACAATGTAGAGTAATATGAGTTTTGTTACAACTGAAGTTCTGGTTCCTTGGTTGCCATAAACACTTAAATAATCATCATTTTCATTTATATTCTTTCACTTGATCCAATTTCCACCTATTAGATACAAATAAAGCAAAAAGGTATAGTATGCTACTCCAAAATACTTAAATAAACCACAAAATAGCTAAGATAAATACTAAATAAGGTTGGCAAAAAAATATACATTGTCATTTTGTAAAAGTTAGACTATTTTATCCAATACATACAATTTTGAGGAATAACTTGTCTATTGATTAATTATAAGTTTTTTGTAAGATCCTAAATTTTTAAATAATAATTATATTTTGGGTATACCGCCATTTTAATCCTTGAAAGAGTAACTCGCTGTCATATTGATTTTTAAATGTATCGAAATTACGAATGCATATATCCCCCATATCTTTATTTAATAGTTAATAGTAATTTTATGGATTGAATTTACTAACAAAGAATTCATTTGAAAATTGACTACATTGAAACAAATTCAAGGAACAAAATTATTAATAAAAGAGACATTTAAAAATTAATTTATGATTTTAATATATTCAAAGAGTAATATGATAACAAGTTACACATTCGAAGACTAAAATAATTGTTTTTAATTACTTTTTACGTCTTGTATACAGAGTACTTGGATTTAGTATTACATACTTTTATTTAATTTAAAGATTCTTTTTATTATTGTAAAAAAAAGTTTCTTTTTATTATGCTAAGTGTGATCACTTTTAACAACCTATATATGTTTAAACTTTAATTGGTCAAGTTGTGGAATAATACATCATTGAACATACTCAAGGCATTTTTATTATGCATTTTTGCATGCCAATACATTCAATTCTCAACTCATCTCATGCCCAAAATTAGTCATTGAACATACTCAAGGCATTCACAATGCAAGAATTCTAAGTGGCCAGCAGGTGACAGACTCAGTTGTCTATTTTTCTTTCATTTCATGTCATACACTAAAAAAACAATAGTACTAGCATATATGTCCTCTGTGTTCACTCACTCAGAAGTTAACACGTTACATGTACCATGTGAATTAAATCATGGTAAAAAAACTGCAATGTGGAACTTCAACTGCTAGTGATCAATCACTATACATGCTACATTTATCTCGTGACAATAGCATTTCCTAAAGGCACAAAATGGTCATGAACAATCACATGGTGAAAGATTGAGAGAATTTCTATATTTGTTCATCAAGACGAATTCACAAATAAAGTTAAAGCAGTTTAACATGGCATTTTAAAATACTATCTTAGTTAAATAAATTCCATACGTAACAATCTAAAATATTATTTCAGGTGTGCTGACTATAGTATGATCCATGCATTTTTCATTTGGGACCAACAGACAATAGAATTATGAGCTGAGGCAGGCAACAACCTACTTTTCTAGGTGTGTTTTTATTCACCAATTAATTTTAGCTGAACTTTTCGGTACACATATTATTTGAATATTTATCGGCATATTCTTTTATATGATTTTTTTTAAAAATTTTTAACCCTTTGGTTCCTAGCGAAAGATACTTTAGTAGTCAGAGTTCGGCTGTAAAGTATGTAAAGATCTGATCAAGAAATTATTCCATTCAAGAATTGAACCTGGATTCTCACGAAATCTGTCATTTGATGATGCTCATTAACAACTTGAGCTCAATGGTTTGTTTGTTTAGATGGAGAAATAATAATTATGTTAGATACACACAATGTGTGGGTAGTTGAATGTTTCACACATGTCAAAACATAACTTTGACGATTAATATTTTTAATTGTATGATAATAAAATTATAAAAAGTTTATATTTTTAAAAATATGTATCGAGGACAAAATCTTTATTTTTTATATACTATGAAATAATTGAAAAATACTAAAAACAATCTAAAAATAAAATGCCAAGTTACTAACTAAAACTAACACATCGAGATAATGCACTTACTATAATAATACATTTGGTTCGATTCGACATTCATACCAAAAATTAATGAAATAATTTTTTGTTCCAATCTTAAAGTCCATAAAACTGTGTTTTTGGGGGCGTATTGTATGTTTTGAGTTTTATGTGAACCCTTCGCAACTTTGTCAATTATAATATGCACCTTTTAGATAAGAAAAATATATATGTTGTTGTGGTAAAAAAAATGTTGTTCATAATATGTAACTTTTTAATAAAAATATTGAATTTAATAAGTGGTTAATGAGCTATCCTATGATAAATTATTCGGGAGAATTCGAATTCGATTTCTAATAAAAATGAAAACAAATTTTTATCATATTTTTCTTATCTTATGGTTAAATTTTAGATTACCGAAACCCCTTTTATCTAGGCATTAGAGGATTAATTAAAAAAATATATAATTTCTTTTTCAAGTGTCTTATAAACTTACTCTAAAAAAAAGTGTCTTATAAACTTATGGTGTCAGTGAATATAGAACTATAGAAGTGTACATTCACTTATTGATCAAAAGTAAAAAATTTGTGTTTTTGCTAGAACATTATTTTTATTTATGCACCTAGAAAAAGTGTATAAATGTTTTGTTCAAGTTGAAGGTAGACATTAAACAACCTGATGTGATTGAGTTGTGAGTGAGATGGATTGGGGCAAAGGAAACTCACAAAAAGATTTATGGTTATTCATTCTTGCTCCCATGAGACAAACAGAGCAAAGCATAGTCCATCATTTTAATTATGATGCCACAAAGTTTACTAAAAATTATCCTGCATATAATATGTTCAAAACTATTCTTCTAAGAAACTACTAACCATGTGTGCTGTAGTATCGGCAGCTCAATAAAGTTTTGTCTCTTCTATAGTCACAACTCACAAGTGTACATTAAAAGATAAAAAATTTAAATTATATCAGTTGACTAATATTTTTAAAAGACAAAATATTATGAAATGTTTTTTAATTCTCTTAACAATCAAGGATACTTTAAAAGTCAAATTCTGTCCAATCAAAGTTCTTAATTGGAATATAAATTTTCAATATCATTCAAAATCAAATAACTTCATTCAACAATACTATTTACTAGATGACAAAGTCTTAAGTACAGTTACTTACTAACATGACTCTCACATTAAAATAAAAATACAAGTTTAATTACTAAGGTCATTTATTTGAGAGACATTCCAACACCGTCTCGACTATTAATCATAATTTTAACTTCTAATTCAAAATTCAACTAGAGGTTTGACAAATCAAGATTGCCTAGTCTAATATTAATGTCATTTCACGCATTAATAAATCTGAACTGTTCATTTGAAATCGAACGGTTCAAATTACTTAGATAGTAAAATAATCTCAATTGTCCATTTAGATTGAACAGTTCAGAACTATAACTGCGTTACGCAGAAGGAAATCCTTTTCCAAAATTGACACCAAAATTAAAACTTAAGTAATAATGGAGGCATAGAAGAAAAAGAAATTGGCAATAGATCCTCATGCTTCACTCAGCAGGAACAAAAATCTGCCAAACCTTAATGTCACAGTCCAAACTACCACTATAGACTAAAAAAGATGCTTCTTCTGATTCAGAGGTATCACAATTTTCAACCACTGCAGTTAAGCACTTAATTGAACCTTGATGTCCTTCTAAAACAGACAAACAAAAATACTCTCTTCCAACACCTCTCCAAATTCTTATGGTTTTATCAGCTGAACCACTACACACCAAATCCCACACAACAGCTAAACACAATATTGAACTTTTGTGTCCTCTTAAAGCACCCATTAGTACCATTCTTCCATCACCATCTTCATCTTCTTCATCATCATTAACTTCTTTCTCCCAAACCAATATTGATCTATCACAAGCACCAGAATATAAAACAGATTCATCACTGCTTAAAACCAAAGCATTGATTCCAGAGTTATGTTTCTCTAAGGTTGATACAAGAGAATGTTTTTGTTTTTGTTTCTTATCATCATCTCCTTGATGATTTTTCCAAATTTTGATTCTTTTATCAGCTGATCCACTGTAAACAACACCATCATAAGAAACTACAACGGCATTAATGGCATCATCGTGTGCGTTTGTTATTGATTCCAAACAAGTGAAATCTTTAGTTCTCCAGATTTTGATTGTTCTGTCCCATGAAACAGAGTATAACAAGTTTCCATCTTTAGACAGAGCAAGTGAAGAAACAGTGTCTACATGATGAACCCACGTGCATTTTTTGTGTCTACGAATTTGAACATGGTTTTTTGGGATTAAGATTTTGGAAGCACGGTCACCAAGTGTAGGAAGTGTTGCTAAATGGGTGTATTTCTTTTGATCATTTGTTAATTTCCAAACACGGATTTTGTGATCTTGATGAGCACTGAAAAGGGTGTTTGTGTTTGATTGAATTACTAAAGATTTAACAGCACCTTTTCCAGCAATTACTACGTTGTTTGTTGTGTTTTGTTGTTCCTGTTCTTCAGTGGTTGTTCTGTTCCAGGTTGTGATTTCTCTGTCAGATGAACCAGTGAGGAGGAATTTACCAAAGAGGGTAAGAGAGGATGTGTAGGATGTGTTAAGGTGGTTTTTGAGGGTTGTGATGAGGTGGTAATTGTGGTGGTGGTGGTGGTGGTGAGTGTTGTTGAGAGAAGGAACTGATAAGAGACTGCGTTGTGAAGTGAGGGACGTTGACCCAGTTTGTTGAAGATAGTGGTTGGAGTGAGATGAGGAAGAGGCACTGTCATAGTGATATTCCATGATTCATATGGTAAGGTAAATGAAATTAAAGATGGTATGGCAGAAAGCGAAATGGATAATATTATATATATTCACAGAGGATGGTCATGCAACTTCACATTGGTGCTGGACTTGGTAGGGAGAATCATCATTTGATTCCTGTAATTGCAATTGGAATATGATTGAAATCACTTAATGCTAAAATTGGAACGGTATGATGTTGCTAAAATTAAAAAGGATGAATCCACAAATCTTTGTCCAATTGGTAAAAAGTCAAAATTATTGAGTTGGACACCATATTCGTCCTTCATTTTATGTGTGCAAATTTTTAATGACTTGCCAACTCTACGTGGGTACGCACGGATCTCTAGCTAGTACAAAAAAAAATATGCAAAGGTCACTCATTATGATGCTGGACTTAGTAGAGAAAATCATCATTTGATTCCTGTAATTGTGATTGAAAGATGATTACGAAGCATCGACTTTTCTATGATTAGACGTGTCGCGGTGTCCGACATGTGTCGGTGTTCGTCACTCGTACGACACTCGTACAAACGTGTCGGAGAAGTGTAAAAAGAAAAAACATTTTTTTCTTTATTTCGACACTCCTTAAATTGGTGTCCGACACCTATAAGACACTCGTACAAATGTGTCGAACTAAGTGTCCAAAAATTATTATTTTCATTTGGTTCTACTTTTCTCAGACATATATTCGTCATGTTGTGGAATAATCATTTCCCTCAAAGAAAAGTTGTGGAATAATCAATACACCTTATACTAATAATGTGGATGATTAGGGCTGGCAATGACCCGAGCCAACTCGTGAATAGTTCGAAACTCGATTCGATAATTGACTCGTGAACTTGGTTCGTGAACCAAATGAGCTGAACTTGAGTTAAAAATCAAGTTCATTAAATAAATGAGCCGAACATAAACTATATATAGTTCGACTCGTTTGGCTCATGAATTATCGATTAGGCTTAATCTATCGTTGCTTCTATGTCATGTCCAAAATTAGTCATATTCACCTTATTAATGATTAGGCCAAGCTTTTAGTTAGCAATTTTTGCATTTGCATGCCAATATATCTCAACTTAAGTCATTCACTATGCAAGAGTTCTAAGTGGCCAGTATAGGTGACTGACTCACTTGTCTATTTTTCTCAAATTTCATGTCATGCACTAAAAAACAGTAGTAGCATATATGTTCTCTATGAGCTTATACTCACTCAGAAGTTAACACGTTGTGCATGTACCATGTCAATTAATTCAATCATGGTAAAAATAAACTGCAATGTGGAACCTCAACCGCTAGTGATCAATCACTACACATGCTACATTTATCTCGTGACCAGAGCATTTCCTAAATGCACAAAATAGTCATAACAAGAACACATGGTAAAAGATTTTGAGAATTTCTATATTTGTTCGTCAAGACGATCGAATTCACAAATAAAGTTAAAGAACTAAATCATCGCATATCTCGTTATACTTTTCTTAAAGCATTTTATCTAAGAACTTTAGAGATATATTAATTATGTTGTCCATGATTAACAAAATGAGAGGATTTAAAACATATGGAACCGATGTTTCGACCGATAAGATTTAAAACATAGTGAATTGGTTTAATAAGCTATATATGGAACTAAAGACATGGTGTATGCATTTTAGTAGTCAATCACTCACAGTACATTCTCACAACTTTTTGTGTTTCTGCAGTATTTTGCATTTGGGCCATGTCTGTGTCTGATTTTTATGAATGCTCTAGAAATCTGCCACGGTCTCATTAAACAGCCGCACTTAATACTCATATATATTTATAGGCAATTCAATCTGATGCATGCTACAATCATACATCACCCTTAATTAAACTAAAGCTTATCCCTCAATTAATTTCATTGCACCTCTCATTTCCATTGACCAATAAACTCATATTGTCTTAAGTTTTTATAAATAAACTCGATTTTTTGCAATAAATTTATACAAGTCTATTTAGAATCTAGATCGCTACTAAACGAAAAAATTATTTATCAATAAAATAAACCTACTTATAAATTTATTCTTACTTGCTCACATCCTATTAAGATCATCAAATTGTGAACAATGTCACTTTATTTTGATTTTTTTTTTCTTTTTTCAATCAAGTAGCATTAGAATGATAATGGATAGTCACTCTTTTTATTCTAAAATATTTGAACTTCCGAAGAAAGCTTTTCAGTATAATATACTCACGATAGAATTACACTATTACCTCCTTATAATCTTATGCGCATACTAATAAATAAGCAATAGTATTTATTAAGAACTTGTTTCACCAGACATATCTCCAATGTTTCTCAATTTCTTTCCAATTAATCACATACTAATAAATAAGCAATAGTATTTCATGATAAAGTTAAAGATGATTCAAATAAGTCCCGTGAGCTTAGCTCAATTGGTAGGACAAATGCATTATATATGCAGGGGGCCGGGGTTCGAACCCTGGTCATCCCACTTATCCACCTTAAGAGTGGAATTTCGAGCCACTAGACTACTTGACAAAAATAAAATAAAATAAAAGATGATTCAAATAAGCAAATAGTATTTCTTGATACATATATATATATATATATATATATATATATATATATATATATACACACACACGCATACTAAAACATTGAACTCATGTTTAATAATTTGAGTCCGGCTAAAAGAAAAAAAATAATTAATGTATCCTAGATCTACATAATAAAGATGATTCAAAGTTTAAATTATTCACATCATTAATGGTCCTAATCTTGGATTTGGATCCTCTCAATCCCCATTTATTTCAATCTCTCTCAATAATTAATCATAACCACTATATTTAATCTAACGGTGGAAAGAGAAAATCTCTCCATAAATAGAAATACACCATAACAAAAACTGTGTTTTTTTTGGACATATTTTATTTTATAATTTTTTTATTTTTGTGACATATTGAAATATAAAACTAAGATATATTTATTATTAAAAAATTTAAAAACTCTATAATCAAAGTTTGAAATTTGATTATTATAAAAAATTGATATTGTTTTTTTAAAACTTTAATTAAATTATGTTAATCATATATACAACTTTTAATATTCAAATTAATATTATACAAAAATAAAAAACTTCCCACCATCTTGATATTAGTTTTATACAGCTACTATAATAAAAAAAAAATTTTTTTTACTAAAGTTATAAGGCAAGCAATATACAAATAAAATTATAACATTCTTTTAGGAAGAAAATTTAATTTTTTTTTTTTAAGTAAATACAAATTGATTGGTTTTTTCTTTTAAGGGAGCATTTTTCTTTTAATTTTTTGTGGTAATAAAAAAAATAGGGGAATTAAAGTCAATCATATCATATTCATATCATATCATATACTACTAAAAGAAGACAAATTTCAAATTAGAAAATTATATTGTTATCTGGTATTTCTATTTATGGAGGTGTTTTTCTCTTTCTACCATTAGATTTAGAATAACTAGTATCCAGAACCGTGCCATGCACGGGTAAGAATGTGTTTGTAGAATTTTTTTTTTTTTATAGATTTTTTGACTTATAAAAAATACTTTTAAATATATTTTATTTTAGATTGAAAATTTAAATTTTGATATTGTTTATGAAAAATAATTTATATAACGAAAATTTTATATAATTTAAATAATTAAAATGACACTATGTAATTAAAACCAATGAACATGAAAAAAATAACTGTAAAATTTAGTTTAAATAAAGTCAATTTATAAAAAAACAAATATCTCACAATATTGATATTGTTTTTTTTTTAACATATATATTAGCATAAATTAAGTTCAAAAGTGTTTTTTTTAATGCATAAATTACTAATATCTAGGATCTTGCCGCAAATATCAAATCATCAAAGTGTATTTTTTTTCACATTCACGATCAATTCATTGTGCACTAAAATCGTATGTTCATTCGTATATTGATTCATTCTATGTGTCTGTCCATCTCAATCTTCAATTTTAAACATAGTTTTTAGATTGTTATTTTCTATTATTAAATTGAGAAAGACTTGTATTTGAATGTTATTATCGCAGCTTGTATTATTATTTGTTACTAAAAAATTATATCATAATATGTTGACACTATTAATCATAAACATATTCAATCCATATGGTTATGAAGTTAAGATAATATGAATAAAATATTAGAAAATGAAATGTTATATATATATATAATTAAAAACAAAAAATTCATATAGTTCAAATTCTTTTTATCAAATTAAAAATGTATTATAGTTGTTATTTCTATTATTCTCTCCACTAAAAAAATATAAAGTTGATGAAAAATAATTTCTCTATGGAATATATAGGAAAGGCTTTGAGGTTTTGTAAAAATGGTTTGAGATGGATATGAATTACAGAATAAAAATGCATATGTATCAATACATGAGTACAGATTAAATACATACTACAATATAAATAATAAAAAAAACGATTCACGTATTAATATTTAAGCAGAAATGTAGATTCTTGTTTAATGTTAAAACAATAGTCTCCCTTTTAATATATGACTAAAAATATAGATTGCGTATAAATTATAAAATAAATAGGTCTCCGTATTAATATATGGAAAAAAAATATAGATCTGAGTAGAAAATATAAAAAATTAAGTCATTCGTATTAATGCATAAGTAGAAATATAGATATGTTGCTTAAAAGAAAAGTAGAAATATAAGTTACCGTAGAAAATACAATAAAAAATAGGCTCCCGTATTGATGTATGAGTGGAAATATAGGCCACGTAAAAATTTGAAAAAAACTATAACATATTCTGCAACAATACATACAAATCCTTCAAAGCTCTTCAAAAAACCATTCAACGGTATGCAAATAAGAAATAAGAAAAATGCAAGATGAAAGGAAAAAATGAATTTTGAGAAGACTTTTGAACTTTGTAATGTATTTTAACATGTTGTGAAAATTCTGAATATCAAAATACGATTCACGTATTAATATTTAAGCAGAACGTAGGTTCTCGTTTAATTAAAAAAAAAAAGGTTCCCTATTATTATATGACTAAAAATATAGATTCCGTATAAATTAAAAAGTAAATAGGTCTCCATATTAATATATATCCAAGTAGAAAGTATAAAAAAAAGTCATTTGTATTAATATAAGTAGAAATATATATGTTGCTTCAAAAACAAAAAGTAGAAATATGTGTTCCCGTAGAAAATACAATAAAAAATAGATTTCCGTATTGATGTATGAGTGGAAATATAGGCCACGTAAAAATTTGAAATAAACTATAACATTTTCAACAACAATACATATAAATGCTTCAAAACTCTTCAAGAAACCATCAACTGTATGCAAATAAGAATAAAGAAAAATGCGAGTTGAAAGGAAAGAATGGATTTAGAGAAGACTTTTGAACTTTGTATATGTATTTAAAAGTGTTGTGAAATATTCTAAATATCAAAGGCAATATTTATTGTAACTCCCCACATTATTATCTAGAATATAATGCAAGATATTATAAAAGGTACTGAGTTCATTACAATTACATTATTCAAAATGATGCACGCGTAGGTGCTGGAATACACACAAGTTAATAAAACACAGCGGAAACAAGAAACAACACGATAAGATCTTGAGAAAAGCAAAGAAAGACTAAATATGCGATCCTCCAACAACAGCAGCTACTCCGAACATTGCTTACCTATTCAACCTGTTTGCCTGAATCAAAAAGGGAGTGGGGTGAGACAGTCACTTCGTCTCAATGAGCTCTACTACCCTCCTAATGGCTATTAAGCCGAGGTACCTAATCAATCCATAAGTGATATACTAACATAATATTATCATAAGCATAATTATAAATAAAATGTATCACAAACAACGTCTTATTGATTTTATTCCGCTAAGACACTTCGAGGTGAGCATGTCTCGAAGGCCCGCCCTGTCCGTCAATCGATTCGACCACGACATTAAGCTCACAATCATATTCCTAATGGGTTATTCCATTGGAAGCCCATAAGCAGCATACTAAACCGTGCATGATTGACTGATACTAAATTGAGTTGCATACTACCATAATTATCCCAAAACCCGGGGAAACATACAATAATTCTAAAGTCCTGAGTTATACCCTAGGATTGCATCGTGATAACAAACAACTCGTATTTTATATAAATTATATCGTTACAAAATATTAACTTAGTTCGAGGATATAAAACGAGTGCAGTTGTTTTGGAAATATTAAAGAAAATAGGACTGTCATACAAGTCTTGCCCAAAAAGCACTCCAACGAGCCCAAGCAAAATAACAATTCATGTTCTGAGTTAGCTCGCCGAGCGATCTATCCCTCGCCGGGCCAGCCTAAGCTCGCCGGGCCAGAGAAGGCTCGCCGGGCGATTCATACTCTGCCCAGAAACTGTTGCCTCGCTAGAAGGCTCGCCGGGCGAGAACTGCGTATTTCAGCCCCTGTTTTGCAGAAAATCACGTTTTTCAATTTAAACACCTACAATCCTCAAACCAAATCATTGTAACAACATTATAAACATAATATACGACTGTTTGGAGGAGAAATTGGGAGTTATTCCTCCTCACACATAATTTCCCTAAATTTTCTTAATGTTTGCATGCAAGTGATTAATGGGGAAAACTAGCTACCTAGCCTAAAGAACCCACCTGGATGAAGCTTTACTTTGCTCCTGGGCTCTTCTACAGCTCTAGAATCCTCAGCTACTGACCCACAAACAGAATGACCAGAAATTGGAAATTTGAACACTTGGAAACCCTCTACTTTGCTCTACGAATTTGGAGTTGGTTTGATGATCAAAGGAGCTGGGTGTTGATGTTATTTATAGTGTAATCTCTAAGGAGGATAGGAACAGTACACGAATTTGGCTTGGTTCTTGGGTTGCATGTTATGCTATTGGCTTAGAAATTGGTGAGAAGAGATGTGTTGTTATTTTGTGTCATGGGAGCTCTTTGGGAAGGTGAAGTTGTTGTGATTCAGAGCTGATTCTCTGATGTTTAGTGCATGTGAGGAATCTCTGCAAATTTGAAGTGGGTTGGTGTAGGATCATGACAAACTCTTGAGTTGTGTTTGTAAGAAAATTGGAAGATTGTTTATGTTGTTGTTTTCATGCGTGAGAGAGGAGAGAAAATGAGTAATGTTGCTTCAGTTGCTGAAGTTAGAATGAAGACAAATGAATTTGGTTTGCATGTGAGCTTAGTGATCTAACACTAAGTGGAAGGGTGACTCACTATAGAGGTGAGGTGTTAGTTTTACCATCAAGTTGAAACTATGAGTCACATGAGTTAGTCATGGGAGGGAGGAACACGAGAAAGTGAGAGGAGATTAGGAGGGAAAAACCAATCTTTGTGTTAATTGAATCAAATTGGCGAGTTTAGTGTATTGTTGTGTGGTTTAGGTTTAACTAAAATGCCTAATTTACACATAATGCACTTAAGTCCCAAAATTAATTTAATTATCCACCTCTAATTAAATCTAAAATGATTAGGAAAGCTCTAATTAAATTTAATTTGGTAATTTAGAATTTGGGGATGTTACATTTATAGCCAAGAATATCAAATAATCACATTATTTTCTCTTCATTTAGGGACAAGGCCGGCCCTGTGGGTGTGCAAGGTGTGCCACCGCACATGACCTCAAATACTTAGGGGCCTCCAACTGTTTATATCGGTCCATTAAATTTTTTATTTATGTAAAAAAAATATTAATGACTTTGTTACTACTAAAAATATTTTACTACTCGAAAAGAGAAAATTTAATTGACGCACTATTGATTTTATATGTAATTTGCGGTTGATTTAAAAAAAGAAGCATCATTATTAGAATTTTTTTTTTTATAGAACTGTAAATTAGATAATGCTATTAGTTTGAAGATGTATTCTAATGTTATTGATTAAAATGTGTCTCTTTTGAATGTTATTTATGCAAACTAATTTTTTTTTATTGACAACTCTTTTTAAACAAGTTTTATTTTTATTAAAGATTCATTTTTAATATTTAGACCGGGCTTCCAAATGCTCGGGACCGGCCATGTTTAGGGATGAAACCGTGTGGGAAAAAAAATTACTTATTCGCTCATTTGAAATTAAATAAAAAAAAATACCTTAAATGTTATCTGGGATTCTCTTGTTAATTTTAATTACAAGTACAACATATTAAGAGAATTCAAAGTCATTGAAATATTAAGGTTAAAATCAAATATGTTGAGAGAGAGAGAGAGAGAGAGAGAGAGAGAGAGAGAGAGAGAGAGAGAGAGAGAGAGAGAGAGAGAGAGAGAGAGAGAGAGAGAGAGAGAGAGAGAGAGAGAGAGAGAATGAAAAATTTTATTAACATAAAATGACTAAAATAGAAAGAAAAATATTTGTAAATAGAGAGAGAGAGAGAGAGAGAGAGAGAGAGAGAGAGAGAGAGAGAGAGAGAGAATAAAAAACTTTATTAACGTAAAATGACTAAAATAGAAATAAAACATTTGTGAATATACTAAATAAAAATATGTCCAAAACCAATATCACACTGATCACAATCCTTAAAATAAATACAACAATATTGTCATTGAGACATGATAAGATTAACCCAACAAAAAAGAATGAAAATCATGACATCATTCACATGTTGACTTCGTAGTCACTTTATTCTTGATATTCAATACTATAACTAAATCCATTACACCCTAGTCCCTTCCAATATGTTTAAGAATTGGTACTTGAGTTGCTGTAAAAATAACAAATGAAGCAAAACAAATGAGATTATGATTGTTCTAAAATTATGTCGCAATTTTTTATTAATGATAAAAGTAATATATAGATCAATATCATGATAAAAAGTTAAATGTAATAGACTATCAAGATGGCCAACATGATATAGTTTAATGGCAACCATCTTAATTTTAAGCACATTATTTTTGTGTTCCTTTTACACACCATGAACATTTCCATCATATCTGCAACTATCATGGAAAAATAATTAGTACTAACATTCTTTTCAAAATAAAGTTGCAAATAATATTTGATGAAATCATTTACCAATAAAAGAACACATTTTAGTCTCCTGCCAAATAAAAAAAAACAAAGAAAATGGTGAAAACATAATAAATTATATATATAGAGTACCATTTAGGATTATTATTATAATTTTTGAAATCAATATTTAGTGACAAATGTTTACAATTAGAAGCTATATTTATAGCAAAATAAGGTTAATAGAGACATGATGGAAATAACACAATAAAAAATTCATTAACTATCCAATATTTAATTGATCGTGATTTGTGGAACATCATATCATATAAGAGATAAATGGTAAGGAAAGATGCTAAAACTAATAAAGGCTAATTATAGGAAAATTGCTAATTGCAATTAATGTGAAAAATTCTTTGAAAACATTCATTGCTAAAACAATATGAGAGGAGAATCGATGTAGGAATGTCATGTGTACACATTCTTTGAAAAAATGGTCTCAAATTATATATATAGAGATTATATGAAATTTTCGGACTGTAAGTTGTTGCACCAAAGCTGATCTTCAAAAATAAATATACATACAATTATTCATTGGTCAGAAGGAATACATTTTAACATGAGAATTCATTGTAATTAATTGTACAATTATACATTGGTCAACAAAAATAAATTTCAATATGAGAATATATTGTCAAAACCATCATAGAATTGAGAATTATTTTCACACTAAACTATCAATACTTACTCTACGATAGATTTTTCGTTGTCATGTTGGTCGATTTTAACCTGCAAATTTTGAAAATTATAATAAAGATCAAATAAACAAACAAACTCAAAAGAAAGAAATAAAAAAAACAAAAGAATCAATACACAAAAAATAAATCTATATAGAATTAATAAGCAAGAAAAAAATGGAATTTGTGAGCAAGTAAAAATGAAATTTGTCAAAGCAAAATCAATATTTTGTGACAAATGTTTACAATTAGAAGCTATATTTATAGCAAAGTAAGGTTAATAGAGACATGATGGAAATAACACAATAAAAAAATTCATTAACTATTCAATATTTAATTGATCGTGATTTGTGGAACATCATATCATATCATATCATATCAGAGATAAATGGTAAGGAAAGATTCTAAAACTAATCAAGGCTAATTATAGGAAAATTGCTAAATGTAATTAATGTGAAAAATTCTTTGAAAATATTCATTGCTAAAACAATATGAGAGGAGAATCGATGTAGGAATGTCATGTGTACACATTCTTTCAAAAAATGGTCTCAAATTATATATATATATATAGAGATTACATGAAATTTTCGGACTTTAAGTTGTTGCACCAAAGCTGATCTTCAAAAATAAATACACATACAATTATTCATTGGTAAGAAGGAATACATTTTAACATGAGAATTCATTGTAATTAATTGTACAATTATACATTGGTCAACAAAAATAAATTTCAATATGAGAATATATTGTCAAAACCATCATAGAATTGAGAATTATTTTCACACTAAACTATCAACACTTACTCTACGATAGATTTTTCGTTGTGTCATGTTGGTCGATTTTATCCTGCAAATTTTGAAAATTATAATAAAGATCAAATAAACAAACAAACTCAAAAGAAAGAAATAAAAAAACAAAGAATCAATACACAAAAAATAAATCTATATAGAATTAATAAGCAAGAAAAAAATGAAATTTGTGAGCAAGTAAAAATGAAATTTGTCAAACCAAAATCAATATTTTGTGACAAACGTTTACAATTAGAAGCTATATTTATAGCAAAATAAGGTTAAAATAGACATGATGGAAATAACACGATAAAAAAATTCATTAACTATTCAATATTTAATTGATCGTAATTTGTGGAATATCATCATATCATATCAGAGATAAATGGTAAGGAAAGATGCTAAAACTAATCAAGGCTAATTATAGGAAAATTGCTAATTGTAATTAATGTGAAAAATTCTTTGAAAACATTCAATGCTAAAACAATATGAGAGGAGAATCGATGTAGGAATGCCATGTGTACACATTCTTTGAAAAAAGGGTCTCAAATTATATATATAGAGATGGCAAGGATTAATTGTTGACAAAGATTGAGAAAAATAGAAATTGAGAGGATCAAATTCCTATAATCTTATATTTTACTAGGCATATTATAATTTTTTTTAATAAATATATATTTATTTATTGTGTATAAAGATTAGATATATTTTAAGTCAAGTCATGGTGTGACAACCGACAACATTTGATTGTATTTATTTTTATTCTTTTTAAATGACATTTGATGAATAATTCTAGGAATACACTCTTTATCACACACATTTTAACACACTCACTTTTATTAGTTGAAATTCATATATGAATTGCATAAAATAAAGTGGCTTCAATATAAATTTTATGGGATTCGTGAATTTTAAACAATAAGAGAGTGTACTGAGATATATGTGTTAAAGAGTGTATTGCTAGCATTTCTCAACATTTGATTGTACTTTGATAAAAACAAAACAAAATAAAAACATAATAAAATATATTATCAATGAGAAATATATATTTACAAACAAAAATAATTTTTTATATAATAAGTCGAACTAGAATTGAAATGTATTAATTTAACTCTGGATGCACATACTTATATGTATGAAATAAATTTATAACTTGGTGATTTTATTTTTCCAATTATTTTAGTAAATTTTATACTACTTTTTAGTATTTTTTTTATATTCTATAATATTCTAAAAAAAATTTAGATTTGCTCTGTTTCGGGTTGGATAGCCTGCAACCCGTATAAGGTTGAGCTCAAATAGTATATTTAGGGCCCGTTTGATGGACATGATAGAGAGCAGAATATGATAAATAAATGATATCCTATTTTAATTTTTTGTTTGATGCACCAATATGATATGATAAAATATTCCCTTTTTTAATCATATCCTATTACTCCTTTATAATTTCTATCCTTAGATTTTGTTAGGTTAAAATTATCCTGCCCGTGAAAGGATATGTGAATCCTTATTTTTCACTCGCCTCCTCATATTTTTTCACGCTAGTTTTCACGCAACTCATCTTTCAATTTCACGAGAACTCAACTCTCTCTACTGCGTTCTTCTTCTCCAAGGTATCATCTCTCTCTCTCTCTCTCTCTCTCTCTCTCTCTCTCTCTCCCTCTTTATGGCTACGTTCTTCTTCTATTTTTACCAAGCCTTTGTTGTTGAAGTTTTTGTTTTCATGGAGTATATTGGTTTTCCTTCTTGTGTTGTGTTATATTATGCTATGTTCTTTTTTATTTTTTTTTTGCCATTTAAAAAAAAATTATTGTTGTCAATTGTTTCATTATTGTTATTTTTTTCATATTTGTTTCATTACTTTTCTCTTTACTGAGTTCTCTGATTTGATTATTGTTCTATTTTAATTGTTTCATTATTTGTTTCATTATTGTTATTTTTATGTTATGCTATGCTATGTTTCACAATTTCATTTGATTGTTGTTATAATGATGTTGTTCTATCGACAAATCAAGTGCTCTCAAAATCCATGTTTCTTTTCTAGGTTAATATGAATTCACAAGAACAATATGAACATGATGTGATGTTATATATAATGTTGGTGCAAAATTTTTTAGAGATGGTTAGAATTTGCTATGCTTTTTTTATGATTGTGAGTCATTCGGCAATATGGTTTTACGAAAACGAAACGCTTAGGCAACGACTAGTAGATAGAGAAGGATTAAGAGGAGAATTTTTAGAGAGTTTGATCAACCGAGATGACGTCATATGTGTTAATCAACTTCGCATGGACATTAGATCATTTCGTTTATTATGTGGTCTCCTTCATACCGAGGGTAAGTTGAAAGAAGATGGACTAGTGAGTATTGAAGAACAAGTAGCTATGTTCCTACACATATTAGCACATCATTCCAAGAATCGTGTTATTAAGTTCCTATTTAAACGATCTGGACAAACAGTTAGTAGGTATTTCAATTCAGTGTTGAATGGGGTCATACGATTACATGAAATACTTCTTAGTGCCCCTAATCCTGTCTCATAAGATTGCTTGGATGAAAGGTGGAAATTGTTTAAGGTACTTTGTCAAAATAAAATTTTGAGTTTTTTGCTTGTATATTTTTCTGTGAAGCATTCATATGTTTATTTTGATATTTTCTTATAGAATTGCCTTGGGGCACTAGATGGAACACATATTCAAGTTAATGTATCAGCAATTGACAAACCCCGATATCGTAATAGAAAAGGAGACATATCTACCAATGTCCTAGGTGTATGTTCTAGGGATATGAAATTTATTTTTGTTATGCCTGGATGGGAAGGATCAGCGTCAGACTCAAGGGTGTTGCGGGATGCCATTTCTAGGACGAATGGTTTACATGTTCCAACAGGTTTGAATAGTCATGTCATAAATTTTTTATAGTGATTAGTAGTAATAACTATTTTGTTATTTGACAACTCTATTTTATTATAGGTTACTATTATCTTGTGGATGCTGGATATGCAAATAGTGAAGGATTTCTTGCTCCTTATAGAGGGTATCGTTATCATCGGAGTGAATGGAGACGCGGGTTCACACCATCTAATAAGTATGAGTTGTTTAATATGAGACACTCTATGGCAAGAAATGTGATAGAGAGAACTTTTGGGTTGCTAAAAATGCGTTGGGCTATACTTAGGAGTCGGTCTTTCTACCCGATAAAAATTCAAATTCGCATTATAAATGCTTGTTGTCTTTTGCACAATTTTATTAGAAGAGAAATGCCTACTGACCCAATGGAAGAACAATTAAATGTGAATATGGAAGCATAATTGCACAACGGAGATATCACAAATGCTGCTCCTATTAATACGATTGAGGGAAGTGATGCTTGGTCTACTTGGAGAGAAAGCTTAGCAACAGGGACATGGAATGAGTGGCTTGCTAGACACGCAAATTGATTGTTTTATTATTAATTGAGTTATTAGTATTTTCTATTGGAAACTTTTCTCATTTTATGTAACCTTCACAAGGAGTTAGACTATTTATATTTCAATGCTGGTTTATGTTTTATGATTTTCTCTAGAAATTGGAACCTTTGTGTTTTGTGATTTTCACAAGGAGTTAGACTAATTTTATAGAACCTATTATTTGCTAATGTTGCTTTGTTTTGTGATTTACTTTATGTCTTAGAACTTTTGAATGTTGTTTTTGTTGAAATAAATTTTGTTATACAATAGGAATGAAATCTGAGATTGGCATGCAACAAAATAATAAGAAAAAGAGAGATCGTAGACAATGGTCTGATAGTGAAGATGAAGCTTTACTTGATATACTGATTGAAGCTGTGAACAAAGGTCATAGATGTGACAATGGACAATTCAAAGCACACACCTTGAGAACGACTGAGACCAAATTGGAGGAAAAGTTTCCTGGATGTGGAATCAAGGTAAAACCACACATTGAATCAGCAATGAAGAGGCTAAGGTCAATTTATGGAATCATTTATGATATGGTTAATCAAAGTGGATTTGGTTGGGATGAAGAGAGGAAAATGATTAAGGTGGAAAACGATGAAGTGTGGAAGGATTATGTAAAGGTAATGTTTATTAATTTTATTTTGTTATAGTTTATTTGGATTTCAATTTAATTTGTTCAACTTTGCTATTTTTTTGCTTATTTTAGTTTCATTTGTTGACTATTATTATTATTATTATTATTATTATTATTTTACATAGAGCCATCCGAACGCAAAAGATTTCAGGTATGCTCCAATTCCACTTTTTGATAAACTTTCTCATGCTTTTGGAAAGGATCGTGCTACTGGAAAAGGATCTGCTCCCCTGCTGATAATGTTGTGGAGATAGACCGAGAAGAGGAAGAGCAAAATATTGATGAGGATATTGAAGTAGAAGTTATTCAATCACCATCTGTTAATCACTCACAAGCAAAAAGAAAGAGTGACCATACAGAACTTCAACATAAAAAAAGAAACAAAGGTGCAAATATACTTGGTCAAAGTATTACCGAGTTGGGGAAGAATTTTGGAAGTATTGTTGGGGAAAGCTCTTTAAGATTGTGCGAAGCTGCAAATCGTCTAGCTGTTGGCAAAGAAGTGTTTGAAGATTCAAGAAATATAATGAATGAGTTGAAGAAAATGGATCTATCAGAAGAGGAACGGTTTGTTGCAGCAGACAAAATATTATTCGTGCCACATCGCCTACATATATTTTGGGGTTGTGATGATGTTGACCGTCTTGCGTTTGTTAAATCATTATGTCGTTGATTATTAATTTTACTTACGTACTCGACTTTATTTGGTTAGCTATAACAGATTATATTTTGTTAGTAATTTTTTGGATGGTTTGATGAAACAACTAGGACAATATGTTGTTTCTTACAGATATTTGTTGCTATCTACTTTTATGAAAATTTTAATTTGATACAATATTTTGCTTAATTTATATTAATCTTAACATATTATACGGAAGACATTTTTTAGATTAATTTAGCATTTTTTGTTTATGTAATATTAATATAATATATTAGTAATTTTGTCATTTTTATAAATTATATATATATATATATATATATATATGATACATGACATTATTATAAAGTGTATATCAAACATCGGATATGATAATATATTGATATCTTGTTTATTATCATGTTACCATCAAACACGGGATAGGATAAGTGTTTATCCTGTTTATATCCTATCTTGTTTCTATCCTGTTTCTATCCTGTCTCTATCCTATCATGACCATCAAACGGGCCTTTAGAGCTTATTTTCAAACCGGATTTTTTAACCCAACTCGATAAAGTTTGTGGTCTGATAGGGTGACTCGTATAGTGTCGGAATCGGATAGCACAACTCTGATTACAAGCGTGCTGACTATCCATCCATTTTTAGTTTAAAGGGACCAACAGACAATGGAAATATGGGTCGTGCAAGTGGAATAAACAACAACCTACTTTTAGGTGTGTTTTTAATGGTACATCCATACCCTACTGTTCTATAATGTGTTTGATTGATACTATATTGTCAAGTAGCAAGTGAAAATCTACTATCTCCATTTTATTATATATGGGAATAAAATCAAGACATATGTAATATAAATCGTTTGATATGAAATCAATAGTCGAAATCAATTATAGTATGTAATTGTATTTTTTTTCTACAATACCAAATCCGAATCCCAATTAAATGGAACTTATATTTTTCATTCCCTTTAATGGAGCCTATGATCTCCTATGTGTTGGTGTAAGCCCTAGAGGCCAATGACTTTAGTACTTGTATCGAATTAATTATTAATAATATATTGTTTCTTTTATTAATAATCAAAGGCGCTTTCTTTATTATGTTTGTAACGTTCAAAATAATGAAGTCCCTAGAATAGAAAGTCCGTTTAATATTAAGTGTGACTTAATCATGAGATTACATTAAACATAAAGACGCTATTCTTAAAGTATCCATAGTCAAGCTTTAAGGTGAAAAAGGGATAACCTTAAAGCATAAAGACTATTATGAAGATAGACTGATGATCACATCTCATGGATCATGGGATAAGGAGTTATCAAGTCTTGACATAGGTATAAGAAATATTAGGAGTAATATTTATACCGGATTGACCCGCTATGAGAGTACTACATGCAAAGTTATGCAAAGTGTCATAAGTTACTCTCATGGTGATAATGGTGTAAACCGCCCTTAGACCTGAAACCACTTTGTACCCTAGATGCAGAGTCAAGTACTTTGTTGCTGATCTAACGTTGTCCGTAACAGGATAACCATAAAGGCAGTTGATGGGTACTTCACAAAGCATGCTGAGGGACAGTAGTGACCTAGATGGAATTTGCCAATCCTGCATAACAGGATAAATGTCATGGGCCCAATATTGAACTGGACAAAGATGACACCAAGTATGCTTTGTGTTCAATATAGACATAAAGGGCAAAGGGGAAATTATACACGCATATATTATCACTAAAGGTTATGTTTTGATCACATGTTAATTTATCATAACTTGAGTAGCAATGATGTGTTGCTAGATACCGCTCATTGTTTATTATATTAAATAAAGGATTTAATATAATTGCCAACGTTATGGAAACCTACAAGGGTCACACACATAAGGACAGTCTGATATTGAGATAATTAAAGGAACACCGTAAGGTACGGTGTATGTGCAATGTGATAAGGGTATCACGGAAATTTAAACGAGCAAGAACACCACAGGTTATGGTGGGAGGGCGCGCACATGAGTACTACCACTCATGGGGGGGGCGCGCCCTAGCTTTTGTTTCTTGTTGGGCTTTGCCCAATAAGAGATGTCTTGGTGCACAAGACAAGAGATATCTATAAATAGAGACCTCTTGTCAATGCTCAATACACACCAAAAAGGCACAAGAATATTTTAGAGTTGAAAACGCTAAAATAATCCTCTCTCTCAATATTCTTGCATAGTCTTCAAATATAAAGGGCTAGCACTCTATTGAAGGCGACTGTTCGTGTGGACTAGTTAGAGGCGTCAGTGATCTTCATCAACGCTTGTGATCATCTTGTTCGTGATTCAAAGGTTCTTCCCTACAAGAGATCGTGATTCAAAGGTTCTTCCCTTCAAGAGGTAAAAACCCTAAAACACATATCATGCTCATTCGTAAGGATCAAACTAAGGAAAATTTTTGAATTCCGCTGCTTAAAATAACGCTATTTTCCTTCACTATGAATACTGTAACACCCCGATTTTCGAAGACCAAAAAGGGGCATTATTAATTTTTTTTTAAAAACAAAACAGAGCGCGCATAGATTTTGTGACGAGCCGACATTAATCATACCACAGGACTAATTATATATATTAGTGCTTCAGAGAAGCAAAGTGTAATACCTGAATATTTACAACCCCAAAGACAAAGGGTCTAACAACTACAAAAGTAAATATTCAGAATATAGTCATCCAAAAGAGTCAGATCCTATGCCTAATCCAAAAAGAGCACGGTGTACAAACCACACCGGCGAACAGCCTAACTTAAGATGTACCACTCCTCGATCACTTAAGGCTCAAGGAGCCACTATCGTCCTCACGACCCACGGCCTCGGATAGGAATCCAGCGTCTGGATGGGGGTAACCCGTTCATGTTTCATTGTAAGGGTCACCACAAGTACCACATAATACAAATACCAAATATGGAAAGCAAATAAACATTTATCATTTTCTTCTTAACAAGCATTATAATTCAAATGCACACATAGCCTATAAATGCAGACTCTACATGATCGTGACACTAATCACTGGCTGCCACATGCATGAATTTCGAAATTTAACCTCTCCGCAGAGAGTTGTAGGTCCAACCTACTAACCCCGCAGGGTCCATCAACATGTAGGCCCAGCCCACTAACCCCTCAAGGTCTAAAATATGTAAGCCCAGCTTACTAACCCCTCAAGGTCTAAAATATGTAAGAAAACCCCTCAGGGCCTGGTGAAGTCACCTAGACAAACACCTGGTGCTTAGGTGGGTCCTATCGCAGGAAATCCACACCCGTACACGCAACTATGCAATGCATGAGCATACGATACCTCTTATCTATGCCAATGCATCAATTACATATCAATCATGCATATGTAATCACAATCTCATGTTAATACATATATTCGCAAATCATATGTAAAACATACGCATGTATTTTAAACAACTTCTCGTCTCGAGAATACATAATACATACATGTCAAGCACTCAAAACACATCACAACAACAAGCATACACACACGTCATTAACGAAAATAAGACATAAATAAAGGTGCCCTTACCTCAGCAAGCATTCCAACATGCACAACTTACGTTACGCGAGCAATAACCGTCCCTCTCGACGAAATCTCCAATTCGGCTAATCCTCTTAACCTTTTACAAAACATACCTTATCTAAGTTAATACCACATTCTAATTGGTTACTCAAATAAGTCCTAGACCGGCTACTAATGGATCAAGACCTATGGTTGTTCCCTCACAACTAACTAGGCTCAAATCCACTATTCACGCTACCTAAAATTTAAGCAGCGTAATGTCAATAAAATACTCCCACTGTATTCTATCGAAACGAAACTAAAACTCAAAATCTAGAGGGGTCTAAGGTACTTTCTAACACTCTCGGATAGTGATTACGAGACCTCTCTATATTGATCAAAAATTCATGAAGTTTAATGCACTATTTTTCGCCATACGAAAATATTTTCGTTTCAACACAACTTCTGAAACACTTTGATTCCTAACTCCAAGGCAATCAATTACACATAATAAAACCATTTGAAAACCACCCATGAGCTCTTCAAAAAATTTCACAAAAATAAAATTTTACTTGCATCACAAGTTACAAGTTTCTCTTCTCAAATAAAATGGCCATAACTCGCTCATTCTTTATCCAATCGAGACGAGCCATACACCAAAATCTTCGTCTCGAAAAGACGGATCAAATGGTCAAGGTTCTAGGTCACAAAAACAATTTTAAAATGACCTAAATGCCCTTAAAGATTTCGACCAGATTTTGAAATCACACCAAAATATTATTTTCTAAAACCAAGCCTAGTTAAATACTTGAATCATTACTAATTTCTCAAAACAACTCAAAAGTGATCAAGCTCTTATACAAAAACCATTTTAAAACAAGTATAAAACTCTTCAAAACTTTTACAAAATAAATAGTTCACTTGCATCACAAGTAACTTTCTTTTAATTCCAAATAAAACCACTTAAACCATTCTTTCCAACACCATGATCATCCATTTCATCCCATGATCATTGCCTTCTCATTTAGGACTCAAAAATTTGAAAACCAATATGGTCTCATGCCTAAAGTGCCACGGCCAAAATCAAAACAACATGGCTAGTTCCAAAAATTTCTTTTCAAAAGCATAGGATTAATCCTCTAGTCCCCAAAATCATTTAATTGAACTCTCAAAACATTTTCAAAACACAATTCAAAAACCCTAAGAGTTTTTCTCAAATCTCATGAACATAGAGAAAAATAATTTTCATGTCTTTCAAAACTAAACCATTTTTCATATATCCATTTTCCTAACAAGCTAAAAAACAACATCATTAACACAAACACCAAACAAAAACTCATGTTCTTGATCAATATAAAATTTTCATCAAAACCCTAGCTCAAAATCTCATGAGAATCTCATGAACCCATGGAAAGCATCACTACTAAGCCTAAACATGTTAGATAATCACATGTGAACAACTTCTAAGCAACCCTAACCAAACATACAACTTTTCTAGCAAAACCCTCTCAAGAACATAATCTAAAATCTCACTAAACTTCATGAGTTTAGTCAACTAAGAGGAAGGAATAAGTTGGTTACCTTAAGAGATGATTCCTTGCAATTTTTCCTTTGATCCAACAAGCCAAAAATGAGTGGATTTGGTGAAGAAATAAGAATTTTTCTCAATGGTGGAAAGAAGAATGAAGGCCACGGCCAAAGAGAAAAAGAGGATTTGTTTTTATGATTTTTTTCTGAGTCACAGTGATTCCAAAGTCTTACTAAGTCAAGGTCTTGTTGCATACCAACCCTTGGATCAAAAGGCAATGTTCTAAGATCAAATCCTAGCTATCCAATAAAACTTGGTCACAAAGCAACACAAAATAAATATCTAGATATTTCCTACTAACGCCAACTCATCTCGCTCATCTCTCACGCGCCGCGACGAACTAAACTTCCAAAAATAGAAAATCCGCGGAATAAAAGTCCGTCGTAAACCGTTTCCAAATATTATCGCTAAATCTTTTTCCTCGACTGTGATTTTCTTCCTCACTCTCTAAAAATATTCTGAGGTTGTATTCTAACTCATGCCGATATATAAAGTCTAATTAAAATTTGACGGAAAACAGAGACCGTAAATTTTCCAACAGCGGGTACAGTTTTCTACTCGTTTTCCCAAAAAGCAGAGAAAGTCGAATTTCAAAATTCTGAAAACACAGAAACGTTCTCATAGATAATTAAAGACTAAGGACCAAAAGTCTGTGCATTTCCAGCACAAGACAGGCTCCAACTCAGCAAAAATGTTGTTATTACGACGATACTCACAAAAACACTTAACAAAAACCCTAAAGTGCTTAGCCGTTACTTATTTCCCTCACACAAAAGGTACTGTGAAATTACGGGTCTTACAAATACCACTAAAAGATACTTTTATATATGTTCCTTCAATTCTGTCATTAAATAAGAGTAATCATTATCAACCATGTAGTATATTCTTACTATTTTAGGGACTTCTTGGTAACATGAGAATGGCGTTGGCTTCGCAAGAAATCCTAAGGCGTTCAAATCGAGTCTTAGTTGCTGTATAAATTCTTCTTCTCCATAGTATTATTAAGTGTAGGGATAGACAATTAAATGCAGTGATAGGTGGGTGATTATGGTTAGGGGTGAGTGATTATGGTTAGTAGGTATAGCACCTCGGTATCAATCTTTGGAGTTCTTAGTATATTTGTGCATCAGCAAAAGCCTGTTTTTTGGCATAGTGATTATAGCCTTTGGTGATATTCTTATTTAGAGAATAACTTTTTATTCTCTATAATAAAGTACTTGATATTATTTTCCTACCATGTTAAAAATTAAGCTTTATGTCACTTATTAAAAAAACGATAATTAAGTTCCAGGTTGTATACGAGAATATTGAAAGAGATCTATTGAGGGAAAAAAGAAATTGTAGGTTGTAAAAAAAATTAAAAAAAGACATACAATAACGCTTTTGTTATAAAACGCTATTAAAAATAGGACATATGATAGCTCTTTTGAACATGGGAGCTATTAAAACGGCTACATTTGATAGCAATTTGGTGAAAAGTGTTAGGATTAAAACTCCAATCCTTGCATTACTTCAACTATACAAGTCCTATATATAGGACAATACAAGAGGTGAGCCTCACACACGCTTCGACAAGCTAGGCCTAAGCACGCGTGTGAGCTTCCAAGATATGGGCGCGCGCGCGCCTGCTAACTCTTACAATTGAAGGCATGAGCCTAGCTTATTCTTAAACAAGTGCAACCTAACAAATACTCCCCCTAATCTGAGCACCCTGAAACACTCTCAGATTAAGCCAAGGATACAACCCTACATCTATTACATTCTTAGGACTCAATCTCTTTAATATCACAAACTCCTAGTAACTCTCTGCATTTGGAAAATGATTCCAACTTCAATGCCTTTGTCATAACATCTGCAAGTTGATCTTCAGTCCTGCAGTAGCACAACTCTATGACTCCATCTTTGACCAAATCTCTTAGGAAATAGTATCTTACATCAATATGTTTGCATCTTCCATGCATGACAGGATTTTTGGACAACTTGATTGATGAGCTATTGTCACAAAATACACTGAGCTTCTCTTGAGTATGGCCAAGCTGACTCAAAATTTTATTTAGCCAAATACCTTGACAAGCACGGGATGCTGCTGCAACAAATTCTGCCTCAGTGGTGGATAAGGTTACAATGGCTTGTTTCTTAGAGGACCATGACACAGCACCTGAGCCTAGCATATACACATAACCTGTAGTGCTCTTTCTATCATCAACATCTCCAGCATAGTCTGAGTCTGACCAACCCTGCAATTGAGTCACAACCCCTTTCTTGTACAACACTCCTAGGCTCACAGTTCCTTTTAAGTACCTCAGGATTCTCTTCACTGCATTCAAGTGCAACTCAGTTGGTTTCACCATGTACCTTGCTATCAAACACACTGAGAAAGCCAAATCAGGTCTTGTTGCCAATAGGTACATCAAGCATCCTACCATTTGCTTATATTTGGTTGCATCCACTGTCTTTCCATTTTCATCTTTACATAGCTTGTTGCCTGGTACAATAGGGCTGCTTACAGCATTACATGTGTCCATGCCAAACCTAGACAATATCTCATTTGCATATTTCAGTTGATGAATGAAGATTCCATGTTTTCCTTGACTGACTTCAACACCAAGGAAATATCTCATTTTCCCAAGATCAGTCATAGCAAATTTCTTCTTCATGGAGCCTTTAAACTTTTCAAACAAATTTTCATCATTGCCTGTGTAGATTAGATCATCAACATAGAGGCTGACTATGAGAATTTTACCAATTTCCTGCTTCACAAACAAAGTATGCTCATTTGGGCACTTGACAAACATTTCTTCACCAAAGTAAGACTCAATCTTACTGTACCAAGCTCTTGGAGCTTGTCTTAATCCATACAAAGCTTTGTTCAGTTTATACACTTGCTCCTTATGCCCCTTCTGGTAGCCCATAGGTTGTTCTACATACACATCTTCAGAGATCTCACCATATAGAAAAGCACTCTTTACATCAAGTTGATGCACCTGCCATCCTTCACTAGCAGCTATGCATAAGATAGTTCTGATTGTTTCCCATCTTGCCACAGGAGCAAAGACTTCCTTATAGTCAATTCCATATTGTTGAGAGTATCCTTTGGCCACTAACCTTGCCTTATACTTCTCTACTTCTCCCTTCTCATTGAACTTTGTTTTATAGAGCCATTTCACACCAATTTTCTTTGCCCTTTTGGGAAGAGCAGTTAATTGCCATGTATCATTTTTATCTATGGACTCAATCTCCAAATCCATAGCTTTTCTCCATGTCTCATGTTTAGATGCTTCATCATAGGTGGTAGGATCTTCATTGAAGCTGAATATTGCCAAATTATTCAGCTGCTCCTGTTCTTCTACACTCAAGTCAGTGAGATAGTCTTGCAGATATGTTGGTCTTTTCACAACCCTAAGAGGTAATTCATCATCAGTTTCATAATCATTGGCCCCTTGTTCACTATCATTATCATTTTGATTTGATGTACTGGCCTAACCCATATTCTCATTTTCTGTGTAAGCATCATTTCCAAGAAGATCAACATCTGCATTTTTGTCGCTGTAGGTTTCATCATCATCATTGACCACCTGTGCAGGTTTCATGTTCCTGCCTTCCCAGTCCCAAGCCTTTCCTTCTTCAAACACCACATCTCTACTGACTATGATTTTATTGTTGACAGGATCATAAAGCCTATAAGCTTTAGATTCTTCACTGACTCCCAAATGAACACATTTAACACTCTTAGCATCTAACTTCTTTCTTTGTGCATCAGGAATGTGAACATAACATACACAGCCAAAGACCTTGAAGTGATGAACTGCAGGTTTGAAGCCACTCCATGCTTCCTCTGGAGTGCTATTTTTTACAAACAAAGTAGGGCTTCAATTCAGCACATATGTAGCCCATTTGACTGCCTCAGGCCAAAACCTTTTTGGTACACTTCTTCCTGCCAACATGCTCCTTACCATATTTAACAAAGTTCTATTTTTCCTCTCAGATACTCCATTTTGTTGTGGAGTATAGGCTGTGGTTAATTGTCTCTTGATGCCATTCTCACTGCAAAAAGTGTTGAACATATCAAAAGTGAATTCCCCTCCCCTATCTGTTCTCAAGCATATAATCTTGTGACCTGATTCATTCTCAACTAAGGCTTTGAAACTCTTAAAGACACTGAAGGCAGCAGATTTCTCAGTGATCACATAGGTCCAGGTTTTCCTACTATAATCATCAGTGAGAGTCATGAAGTACCTGTTTCCACCATTAGATTTAGGGTTGATGGGGCCACATATATCTGAGTGAATCAATTCAAGTTTGTTGGCTGCCCTCCAGTTAGCTTGCTTGGGAATTGACTCTCTATGTTGCTTCCCTGTCATACAATCACTGCAATGCTCTACACCTTCACACAGCTCAGGCAATCCCTTAACCATTCAGCCCTCTATCAGGATGAAATACTCTACACAAATCATTCTTGAAGATGATAGTGAGATCCTTTTGTTGCAACTGACCAATACTCAACAAATTATTCTTTAGGCCAGGAAGATAATACACATTACTTATGACTTGCATAATTCCACCTATCTGCAGCTTCACATTGCCTCTTTCCATAACATTCATTTTAGAATTATCACCTAGTTTCACTGATTCCCTAAAGCTTTCATCTAGATCAAACAACCATTCCTTTGTTCCTATCATGTGATTACTACAGCCAGAATCAAGGAACCATACCTCTTCTTTAGTCATCTAACCTGAACCTTCTTTTGCCATTAGAAGCAATTCTTGCTTCTCATCAAATGCAGCACAGTTTGCATCATTCTCTTCCCAAGTGGGACAATCATTTTGGTAATGCCCCAATTTGTGACACTTGAAGCATTCCACCAAATCTCTATTTTGCCTTCCTCTGCCTCTACCACGCCCACCTCTTCCTTCACCTCTACCTCCACCTCTCCCTCGACCTCTATCACCACCATAACCACGACCAGGGCCAGAGACTTTCAAGACCTGCTCCTCTTCCTTCTCTTTCTGAGCCTTCATTCGACCTTCATGAACTAACAAGCTGCTCTGCAACTCATCTATGGATAGGGTTGTAACATCGTTTGACTCTTCAATTGAGCACACCACATAGTTGAATCTTGGAGTCATGGAACGCAAAATCTTTTCTACCACGTGCAGCTGAGCAAGATTCTCACCATGTGCTGTCATCTTGTTTGCAATGGCTAGTGTTCTTGCGAAGAATTCATTCACAGATTCAGAGTCTTTCATGCAAAGAACCTCGAATTCGCGTCTAAGGGCTTGAAGTTGAGCTCGTTTCACCTTGGTTGAGCCTTGAAACTTGGTTTTCATGGAATCCCATATGGCCTTTGCAGATTCACGTGTGAGAATGGTTTCCACGATCGAACGATCAATGGATTGGGAAAGATAGTTCTTGACTTTCAGATCTTTGAGACGACTCTCTTCAGCGACTCTTAGTTGTTCAGGTGTTGCATTCTCCGGAGCAATGGTGACTCCAATCTCGATCAATGTCCAATACTCTTTGGATCGGAGCAAGTTCTCCATTAACATTACCCAGTGGTCGTAATACCCATCAAACTTGGGAATTGATGGAGGAAGAAAGTTGGTAGTGTCTGCCATGGTGCGGACAATCACGAAAGAACGGGTGAAAGGAAAGAGGAATATGAAAAAGTGATGAAGATGAAGATAACAGTTTTAACCGTTTTGGCGCCAAAACTGCGTTTTGCGTAGGATCTCTTCTACAGGCCCCAGTGGGAAGCCTGATACCACTTGTTAGGATTAAAACTCCACTCCTTGCATTACTTCAACTATACAAGTCCTATATATAGGACAATACAAGAGGTGAGCCTCACACATGCTTCGACAAGCTAGGCCTAAGCACGCGTGTGAGCTTCCAAGATATGGGCGCGCGCGCGCCTGCTAACTCTTACAATCGAAGGCCTGAGCCTAGGTTATTCTAAAACAAGTGCAACCTAACAAAAAGCGCTGTTAAATCATGTTGCCAAAACATTTAATTACACTTAGAACATGCATACGATAGCGCTTTAGACATACAAGCGCTATTAATAGGTGGCACACTTACATATTGGTAGATCCTACATTTGATTGAGTATTTAAATATACACACTACTACTACTACTATTATTATTATTATTATTATTATTATTATTATTATTATTATTATTATTATTATTATTATTATTATTTTTCTTATTTTTGCAATTTGCTTTTTTAATTTAAATAAAATTGCTATGATACATCCGGGACAATGATTAAAAAAATGGAAATGATAATATAATTTTCAAAATTGTGCACTCAATGCATTAAATTTCTTTTACTTTTTTTTTTTCTATTTAAATTTTTTATTTTGTTTCCTAAATCATTATTCTGAGCACTATTTAGTGTTATTTTTTCATCAAAGGTTACCCATTTTAAATTGAGAACAGTTACACATTAGTTCATTCTAGTTAGAAGGAATACGTAACGTGTCATGAAATCAACCGTGGAATAAAATAGGGACTAAAGAGGCAAATATGGTTAGTAAATGTGATTTCTTTGGTGGGTCTAAATTGAGTATTGAGTGAGTTATGAATAAATGTGACTGGTCTTCGAAGTGCAAATGATAAAGGACATTTCCATAAAGGCAATTAAGCTTAATTAGGTCCTTAGTTTCCAATGATAGGTCCCTGATATTAGGACACCTGATAGTACGTTAGGCTAACGTTATTATTGTTGAATAGTTCAGCTGGATGATAGGGTTCAACATCGCGGATGATATTTATTTCTTACACTTCATGAAAATAACACATTCGCAGATTTTTTAATTTCTTTTAAATAGCCTAAACAAAAAAATATAACTCCAAAACATTCTACCGTTTGTGTCAATATAAACTCTACATTTCAAAACTTTTTTCAAATGTCCTTTTAAAATTTAGTGAGAATGGACCCACAATCCGACTCAAAATCAATATTGAACCGAGTGCTAAGAATATAATGTTCTTTAGAAAGCGATGAATATAGTCAGATGATAGATAGTACCAATAGGAAAAAGGTACGTGCAACAATGTTAGTATTCCAATATTCAAGTCGGTATTTCAGAAAGGTGGAAGAAAATGTTATATTAAGGTAGAAAAATATAGCTTGAGAGTGAGTGCAACTGTGCAAGTATGTATATATAGAGTGCGTTTGATTTGCCAAAAAATAGGATACTGAACCAGACAACTTTTGTTGTACCCTGTTTGATTTAGAAGCTGATTATGGAACTGGACAAAATAGATAGTAAGGGACAGGACAAAAATAATAATTTTTGTCCCTCACAGAATTACGGTACAACTTTTTGTCCATAGTATAACTATAAAAAATAGTGGTCACGCTATTGTTGATAGCAATTCAAAAAATGAAATGAGCCATTTAGAATGACGCTTTTAGCAAATGAATTTTTTTTTTTCTTTTATTTTGTAAGGTTTAAATGTAATTTTGGATTTCAAGTTTCATAATTATTTTGTTTTGACCTCTAAATTTTAAATGTTTGATTTAATTCCTTAAATTTAACAATTGCACGATTTTTGCCCAAATTTCAATTGCTCGATTGTGACTAAAACTTAAGGGGTCAAAATCAAACAATTAAAATTGAGCAATGAAACTTAAAATTGGAGAATTGAAACTAAAAGGGCCAAAATCAAATCATTGTGAAACTCGGAGGGCCAAAATTATTTAGCTTTTGGAATAGGCAACAATTTTTAGTTGTTGCCGCAGGCCCTAAAACTTGTTCTCTTAAAGTCTGTGTGGTTTGAAAGAAGAAAAATATAAAAACCGAAGAATGAATTTAAACTTAATTTTAGTCCATGTTCACTTCTCGGTTTCAATGTTTTCCTTCGCTTTTTCCTTTCTTCCTTCTTTTCTTCCAACCAAACAAATCCTTGAAATACAAAGGAAACATACCATACCAAGTGGCACGTTCAAAAAGGGATTTTTTTTCTTTTTATTTGTTACCTTAAGCTTTAAAAGTTATTCTTTTAGGCTAGGTTCACAATCTTATTTTTTTTTAGTTTTAAATTAAGACAACAATTATTTCTTAAACATGTTTCTTAGATTGTAATAGGCAACATTTTTAAACATGCTCTAAACATCAATATGCAACGATTCCCTAAAAAGTGGCTCATTGATATGGTTTTTTTTTTTTTTTTTTTGTGTTTAGTATCACGGAATTTGGTGGGAATATTTTTATATGGAGAAATTCACCTATGTTTTTTTTTTTTTTCTATTTCTCATGTGTCATTCATAATTATATGGCTTTATATATAGAGTTAAAAAAAAACAAATAATATCTTAAATTATAAGAAAAATTCTAACATGGACCACTTCTTCAAGTGGTCCATGGTGGACCATTCATGAAAAATCCTATAACGAATACGAATTTTACAAAATCCATCGTTGGATTGAAAGTTTATATCATATAGATCATCTATAGAAAATTTTAGAAAAATTGAAAATCATTTGATATGTTATTGAGATCCATCAAGATTAACGGTTTATTAAATACTGTAAATCTTGATAAATCCCAATAAAATATCAAATGATTTTCAATTTTTTTAAAATTTTTAATGGATACTCTATATGATATAAACTTTCAATCTACCAATAAATTTTGTAAAATTTGTATTCGATTAGCTCACTTTCCACGGTGGACCACTTATGAAGGTGGTCTACCGTAGCATTAGCCATAAATTATAATATCATCTTATTTTTTTGCTTCAAAAAAGTATAATCTCATTTTCAATATGAATCTAAACTATTTAAATCTAAAATCTTCAAAAGATATTTAGGTATTATAGTCAATCACTCATTTCATTTTGTGTTGCAGTGGGAGACTCCTAAGTCAGTTACCGAGAATAAGAAATTCTTTGGGATTAGCCGTTTATTATTAGAGATTTATTGAAGCCTTTTCAAAGTTGGCCTTACCTTTGACTTTGTTGACTTAAAAAGGACAAGCATATGTGTGGGATGTTCATTGTGAAGAAAGCTTTCAAGAGCTAAATATGAGATTGACATCTACACCAATTTTGATTTTGCCAAATCTAGCGAGCCTTTTGTGATTTATTGTGGTGCATCGAAGATGGGTTTGGGTGGTGTGCTTATGCAGAATAGTCAGATTGTGACTTACACATCGAGGCAGTTGAAGATTCATGAGATGAACTATCCAACTCATGATTTGGAGTTGGTAGTTGTTGTGTTTGTGCTTAAAGCTTGGGGGCATTTTCTGTATGGTTCGAAGTTTGAGGTTTTGGCAATCATAAGATTTTGAAGTACATGATTTATCAAAAAGCTCTAACTATGAGGTAGAGCGTGTGGGTAGAATTTTTTAAAGACTATGATTTTAAGTTGAAGTCGAATAAAGCTAATGTGGTAGCAGATACATTGAGTAGGAAGTCTTTGCAAATGTCGACGCTTATGGCAAGAGAATTGGATTTTATCGAACAATTCAGAGATTTGAGCTTGGTGTGTGAGATGAGGCCTAGTAGTGTGAAATCGAAGAAATCAGAGAAGGCTAGAGGATAGATATGAGATTGTTGGACCGATTGATACTGATAAATCAAGGCAAAAAAATGGATTTCAAAGTAGATGAGAATGAGATCATGAAATTCCAGTATATAGTATTTGTGCGGGAATCACCCATACTAGGGAGGAAGATTCTAGATGAAGATCACAGGAGTAGTTTGAGTACATTCATCCAGGAGCTACTAAGATGTATCAAGACCTTAAGAAGATATTGAAGTAGCAAAGTTTTTCACAATAAAGGGGGGTTTGAATTGTGAACCTTTTAAAAGTTACCTATTAAAAATAATAGAGAAACACTTTGACAAAATAAAGCGTTAGAATGTTCTGAGAACATTTGTTTGTTATAAGTGATAAGTGTGAGAACGTTCTCAGATCAATCTCTAAATATGAAAGCAAACAAATAATTAGTAAGGTGTGTGTTGTGTTTGCATAAACTAAAAGAGATAAGGGAAGAGAAAAGCACACAAACAATTATACTGGTTCCTCCCTTTAACTATGGATTACGTCCAGTCCTCATGCTCTAGTGAGTTTATCCATTATGAGATGCTACTGATCCCAAAAGTACAATGTTCTTCTTATAATCTTCTATCAAGATCCAAGACCCTTTTAAGTCCTACAAGCTTAAAGATACCCCAGCCCTCTAGGCTAGTAAGGGTATTACAACATTCAAACAATACAGCCATATTGACTTGAGTAATTCTTTTACAAGTATGATGATTGTAACATCCCCAAATTCTAACTTGCCTAATTAATTTTAATTAGAGATTATCTATTAAAATTAGAATTAATTAGAGGTGATTAAATTAACTAAGTTTTGAAGATTAAGTGAGCTATGTGTAAAATTAGGAGTTTTTAATTAAAACTAACTACACACTAATACCTTATTCTCTCAAATTTAATTTGATCACCACAAATCAATTCAATTCCTCCCTCCCAAATTCTTCCCTTCCTCGTGATCTTCTCCCTCTCATGTGAGTCATTTCTCCACTCAAGTATTATACCCTCACACAACCAACACCTCATCATGGGAAATGAGTCATAGTTCCACTCAACAAAGGATACATGCAAGCCATTCCTTTCATTTCAATTTCAGAAAATCTGAAGCAAAAGCTCTCTCAAATCCCTTCTCTCTCCCACGCCCCAACAACCAACAAAACTCCAAGAATTTCAATCACACTTAACACCAAGGCTTGGCTTGTACCATCACATGCAATCCTTCTTACCTTTAGAGATTCCTACGCCAGAAAAACAGCTGAGAATCAGCTCTGAATCACAGTAACTCCACCTTCCCAAAAATCTCACATGACACATAACAACAACGACACCAATCCTCACCTTTTCACTAGCCAATGGCATTGCATGCACCCAAAGCTTAGAACCAAATCAATACTGTTGAATCATCAGAGAAACCACTATAAATAGCACCAACACCCAACTCAATTGATCATCAAACACTCCTCAAATTCGTAGAGCAAATAGAAGGGTTTCCAAGTGTCCAAGTTTCAAATTCTGGTCTTCTGTTCGTGGGTTGCTAGGGAGGTTGCAGTAGCAGATTTAGAGAGCCCAGGAAGCAAGTAAAAGCTCCAAACCAGGTGGGTTCTTAGGCTAGTGTAGCTAGAAATCCCCAATTGAACTTTTGCATGCAAACATAGGAATTTAGGGAAAATTATGCGTGAGGAGAAATAACTCCCAATTTCTCCTCCAAACAGTCGTAATTTATGTTTATAATATTGTTACAATGATTTACTTTGAGGATTGTAGGTGTTTATTTCGAAAATGGCGTTTTTCTGCAAAACATGGGCTGAATACGCAGTTCTCGCCCGGCGAGCCTCCTAGTGGGTGAACAATTTCTGGGCAGAGTATGAATGGCTCGGCGAGCCTTTGCTGGCCCGGCGAGTGATAGCTCGCTCAGCGAGCATACTCAGAACAGACCTTGTTCCTTGCTTGGGCTTGCTGGAGTGCTCTTTGGGCAAGGCTAGTATGATGGCCTTATTTTCACTGATATTTCCAAAACTATATACACTCGTTTTATATCCTCGAATTGAATTAATATTTTGTAACAATAGAATTTATATAAAATACGAGTTGTTTGTATCACGATGCAATTCTAGGGTATAACTTAGAATATTAGAAATTATTGTATGCTCCCCGGGCTTTGGGATAATTATGGTAGTATGAAATAAATTAGTGTCAGTCAATTATGGGCGATTTTAATGTCGCATTGTGGACTTCATTTCTGAAGTTCCATCAGAAAACTTTGTGAGCTGTATGCCGGAACGCTTTCTGTTCGCGGACAAGGCAGACCTCTGAGATATGCTCACCTCAGAGTGTCTTGCAGTTAAAATCAATAAGACTAATTATCTGTGTTACACATTTATTTATTATGCTTTATGAAATTATGATATGAAAATGATTATGACATGACTGATTAGGTGCCCCGGCGTAGTCGCCATTAGGAGGGTAGTAGGACCCACTGAGACTTAGTAGTCTCACCCCAATCCAATTATTTTTTTCAGGCAAACAGGTTGAGTAGGTAAGCATGCTTTGGAGTAGCTGCTGCTGTTCGAGGATTGCATTTATAGTCCATCTTGCTTTTCTCATTATCTATTCGTGTTGTATTTGTATTCCGCTGTGTTATTTCTATCGTTTTGTATCCCTGCACCTGCGCGTGCATGAATTTGAATAATGTAACTTTAATGAACTCAGTACCATTTATAACATTTCGCATTATATTCTAGATATTTAATGTGGAGTGTTACAAGATGATAAAGATCTAAGCTTTAACAAAACTCACCATGTGAGAAGCTTAGAGAAATAAACTCTCAGTTCACCCAGAAAAAGTATATTAATCCTAGTATAGAATTACAGAGTTGGAGTGAAAGAGGATAAAGAAGAACTTTTGAGAATGCTTGTATGATAAAGACAAGTTGCAAATAGTTGTAGTGAAAACTCTTGATCTTCAAAGTCACCAAGAGGCTCTATTTATACTTGAAGTCTTGCCTAGTATTCCTTGGTGATGAAGCATAGCCGTTTGCAACGGATATATGTTCAAAACTTCCTTTAGACGATGACAACTCATTAATGATTCAAAAGTTACTGAGCTGAAAGAACATTCTGAGAATGTTCTTGGATCTGAGTCTTGTCTTCATTCTCAAAGGAGCGTGGTAAATGTGCTAGTTGTGAGCTGTAGATGATTCATTGAAGCTTGCTCTTCAAGGAAAGTCGTTGATGATCTTTTAAGCACGTGAAACACAGCTATCCAGGAGTTTGAATATTTAAATGTTGAAAAATCTCTTTCTTCCGAAAGTTCTGAGAACGTTCTCCAATTTGGATAGAGGATGAACTTGTTCTTCACGACAATTTGATCTTTCTCGTGAATTACCAGCTGGAGTGATCAGGAGTGCAGCTGCTTCGTCCTTTTAGTCACTATTCACTTATACTTTGCTGAGTACAAAGTCTTTGGAGAGATAAAGATTACATAGGAGAATGTTACATTAAATAGTTCATAAGGTACAAGCATACTCCTAGTTTCAAATGTGTTGTGCAAATATTATTGGTCTATGAAAAATCTATCTAACACTCAATAAACAACTTTTGATCTTTGTCTTTGAATTAAAATTCATTTGCACATGCTTGTTCCTTAACCTTGGCCAAAATGGAAAGTCACAAAATCGTTTCAAATATTCATTGCCTTATTTGATATGAATACTCTTGTGATCTGGTGAGTTACTACCAAGGAAAAAGTGCTTTTTTGTCTTGAACAATGTTCACTTAAAGAAATAAGTGCTTAGTCATTGGAGATTTTGTTCTTGATCAATATGAGCGTGAATCCTAAGAACGCTTTGAGAACATTCTGACATTCTTGTTCTTATTCAAAATAAAGTGAATAATGTTGATGCAAATAGCTCAATTAATCCTGGCTAATAAAAACACCCACACGCACTTGTTAGATAACAACGAGATCAGAATCACATTAAAATTTAATTAAGATGTTTGTTATCTTTAAAACATCAAATTGGAATTTTGCCTCAACAATTATTTTGGTGGCCAGACATAAAGAAAGATGTCGCAAAGTTTGTGTATGCTTGTTTGATTTGTCAGAAGTCGAAGATTGGGCATCAAAAGTTGTCTGGATTGATGCAACAATTGTTTATTCCAGAGTGAAAATGAGATAACATTTTGATGGACTTTTTAGGGGGGTTGTCGAGGACCATGACGGAGAGTGATTCAATTTTGGTGATTGTGGACAAGTTAACTAAGTCTGCACATTTTATTCCCATTAAGACTGAATAGTTGGTGGCGAAGTTAGCTGAGATTTATATTGAGCAGATTGTCAGGTTCATGTTATTCCATCGAGTATTTTTTCAGACAGAGATATGAGGTTCACATCGAGGTTCATGGAGAGTTTGCAAGAAGTTTTGGGGATCAAGTTGAGGTTGAGTTCTGCTTATCATCCTCAAATGGACGATCAAACTGAGAGAACCATCCAGTCCGTAGAAGATTTAATGAGGGCTTGTGTTTTGGAGCAAGGAGGGAGTTAGGATACTTGTCTGCCATTGAGCGAGTTTACTTATAACAATAGTTACCATTCGAGTATTAGGAGGTGTAGGACATTTTTGTGTTGGTATGAGTCGGGTGAAAGTGCGGTGCTTGGACCAAAGATTGTTCTGCAGATAATTGAAAAGGCCAAGATGATTCAAGAGAAGATGAAAATATCGCAGAGCAAACAAAAGAGTTATCATGATAAGAGGAGCAAATACATTGAATTCCAGGAGGGGGACCATGTGCTCTTGAGAGTCACTATGGTGATTGGTGTTGGGCGTGCATTGAATCTCATAAGCTTACACCTCGTTTTATTGGTCAATATTAGATTCTTAAGAGAGTTAGAGAAATAGCCTACAAGATTGCTTTATCGATATCACTATTGAATTTTCATAGTGTGTTTCATGTGTCACAACTTCGAAAGTATATTTTGAAGTTGTCTCATGTGATCTAATTGGATGATGTGCAAGCAAGAGAGAACTTTACTATGGAGGTATTGTCATTATGGATTGAGGATATTGAAGTGAAGTATTTGAGGAATAAGGAAATTGCTTTAGTGAAGGTAGTATGGGGTGGACTCGTTGGGGAGAGTGCGATTTGGGAGTTGGAGAGTCGGATGAAGGAGTCTTATCCGAAGCTGTTTCAATCAGGTAATTTTGTAAGGTAGATTTTTTTTTAAAGTGGGAGAGTTGTAACACCCTGATTTTTAGTATTATTTTGTATATGACGTGTTTATGTGTGTGCCTACGTCATTCATTGTTTATTAGACTGGGAAGGAAGATTTGAATATATATATATATATATATATATATATATATATATATATATATATATATATATAGTTTATGTTCAACCCACTTATTTAGCAAGCTTACTTTTTAAATCCTAAGTTCAACTCATTTAGTTCATGAACCAAGTTCACGAGTCAATTATTGAATCGAGCTACGAACTATTCACAAGTTGGCTTGGATCATTGTGAGCCCTAATTTAGGTGTGAGAGGGGGTGCTGGCCCGATTGGAAGTGGTGGGTTTAGTTTAGCCCAATTAGAATTATGAGGACAACATAGATTTTTTGTATGAACAATGTTTGTCACAAACACTTCAATTCCCAATTAGAGGTGGGAATAGGTTAGGCCGAGCTAGGTTTTGCCAAGTCTGAGTCTGATCTGTTAAAAAAATCAAAGGTCTGAGCCTGGTCTATGGCCTATCATAGGCTTATTTTTTAGTCCTAAGCCTGACCTTTTGAAAGTCTATATGGTCTGTTAGCCTGTTTAAAAGCTTATTTCACATGAACATATTTAAATAAATAATTATATTTATTTTTAAAAATACTTATGAACTAATAAACAAACGTCGTTTTGATATTTAATATGATATTTTAGAGAATTTAACTATATATATCATCATGTTTTAATTTTAATTTATAATAATACATTTATATATATGAAAAACTAATGTAGATTAATAAGAAAAAGATTCTTTATTAGTAAGCTTAACTAGTGCCCCGGGGACACTGTTTAGCATTTTCCTTACTATATAAATAATAATATTATTAAAAACATTATTAATATTCCGTCTAAAAAAAAACATTATTAATATTAACTTAAATAGGTCGGCCTAGTAGGCTAATAAGGTTTTTTTAATGACCTGCAGTCTGGCCTATTTCACTAAATAGGCTTATAAAAAAGCATTGGCCTACTCTATTTAAAAAAGGTTCATGTTAAACAGTGTCCCCGGGGCACTTGTTAAGCATGCTAAAAATAGAAATAAAAAATAAAAATAATATTAATAAAATAACTTTTTACATTCTCGATGCATTGAATGCAGAAGTTCCGAGACAGAATTACCATATTTATATGCTTAACTAGTGCCCCGGGAGCACTGTTTAGCATTTTCCTTTAAAAGAAATATGTTGGTCTGGCCTAAGCCTTAAGGCTTCGTAGGCCAGTCTGGCCTATTCCCACCTCTATTCCCAATTGAAGTGAAAACTTAGGGTTTTACCTTGAGAATCTTCAAACTAAATCAAACCCAAAAGACAACTAAATGTTGACTACCATATGACGTTATCCCCAAGCTTTGAATCAACCAAACATGATGAGAGGTGAGGAATGATTTGAGAAAGATGAAAGATTTAGTTTGTTGTGTTTCTCTTCAAAAACTCACAATGCTCTCTGAACAAAGACTCTTTTTGAATTCTCTAATTGAAAATTATATGTTTTAAGTTTTGCAAAATGCTATTTATAAGTAAAATAGATTGAGTAGACAACAAAGCAAATTTTAAGTTGTAACAGGCTTATGAACCAGTTCATAACAAAACCATGCACTGACTCATACAAACATTCTTAAAAAAAACAAATCAGTTAAGTGTTTGTACCGGTATAAGCTGACCTTGTATGGGTGCAAGATTCCTATAACATGTTTTTTGTAATGGTACAAAATGTTTTTGTACCGATACAAAATACTATCCGATTTTTCAACCTTGAGCTATGAATCGGTTCCAATCTTTTACGTGGGTTGGGTTATGGTGCATAAGTCCAAAGCTTATGCACCGTGCATAATTTCTCACAATTGAAGTGAAAACTTAGGGTTTTACCTTGAGAATCTTCAAACTAAATCAAACCCAAAAGACAACTAAATGTTGACTACCATATGACGTTATCCCCAAGCTTTGAATCAACCAAACATGATGAGAGGTGAGGAATGATTTGAGAAAGATGAAAGATTTAGTTTGTTGTGTTTCTCTTCAAAAACTCACAATGCTCTCTGAACAAAGACTCTTTTTGAATTCTCTAATTGAAAATTATATGTTTTAAGTTTTGCAAAATGCTATTTATAAGTAAAATAGATTGAGTAGACAACAAAGCAAATTTTAAGTTGTAACAGGCTTATGAACCAGTTCATAACAAAACCATGCACTGACTCATACAAACATTCTTAAAAAAAAACAAATCAGTTAAGTGTTTGTACCGGTATAAGCTGACCTTGTATGGGTGCAAGATTCCTATAACATGTTTTTTGTAATGGTACAAAATGTTTTTGTACCGATACAAAATACTATCCGATTTTTCAACCTTGAGCTATGAATCGGTTCCAATCTTTTACGTGGGTTGGGTTATGGTGCATAAGTCCAAAGCTTATGCACCGTGCATAATTTCTCACAATTGAAGTGAAAACTTAGGGTTTTACCTTGAGAATCTTCAAACTAAATCAAACCCAAAAGACAACTAAATGTTGACTACCATATGACGTTATCCCCAAGCTTTGAATCAACCAAACATGATGAGAGGTGAGGAATGATTTGAGAAAGATGAAAGATTTAGTTTGTTGTGTTTCTCTTCAAAAACTCACAATGCTCTCTGAACAAAGACTCTTTTTGAATTCTCTAATTGAAAATTATATGTTTTAAGTTTTGCAAAATGCTATTTATAAGTAAAATAGATTGAGTAGACAACAAAGCAAATTTTAAGTTGTAACAGGCTTATGAACCAGTTCATAACAAAACCATGCACTGACTCATACAAACATTCTTAAAAAAAACAAATCAGTTAAATGTTTGTACCGGTATAAGCTGACCTTGTATGGGTGCAAGATTCCTATAACATGTTTTTTGTAATGGTACAAAATGTTTTTGTACCGATACAAAATACTATCCGATTTTTCAACCTTGAGCTATGAATCGGTTCCAATCTTTTACGTGGGTTGGGTTATGGTGCATAAGTCCAAAGCTTATGCACCGTGCATAATTTCTCACGCCCCCCCCCCCATATTGCTACGCGCGCCCCCCACCTGCTACTTCCCCTCCCCCAAATTGCTACGCGCGCCCCCCATTTCTAGCTCCCCTCCCAAATTTTTTTTTTTTTATTTTTTTTTTAAATTTCTAGCGCACCCCTCAGTTTTTTTTATCACGCTTTTAATTTTGATTGATTGAATTTTATTTTATTTTATTGATTAGGGATAAAATTCAGAGTATTATGTATGGTTAATTATTTTAGTAGTTAGTTTTAAACTAAAATCATGCCAAAACCATTTCTGCTGTAGGATGGTTTCAAAGATGTGTACTCCTAAACCATTTGTGCTGTGGAATGGTTTCAGAGATCTGTACTACAAAACTATTTAATTAAAATCATTTTAATTTAATATGATTTTAACCGAAACCATAAGTATAACTTAATGGTTTCACTAGTGTTGTATCTGAAAACCAAAGTAGCTCCTTTATGGTTTCAAATAAAACATTTATATTTAATTTAAAATAAATATTATAACTGAAACCATAAGTGTGACATAATGGTTTCATTAGTTTTGTATCTGAAACCAAAATAGTCCTCTTATGGTTTCTAATAAAATATTCATATTTAATTTAAAATAAATATTTTAATCGAAACCATAAGTATAACTTAATGGTGTCACTAGTGTTGTATCTGAAAACCAAAGTAGCTCTCTTATGGTTTCAAATAAAATATTTATATTTAATTTAAAATAAATATTATAACTAAAACCATATTTTATTCATAATGATTTTCAAAATAATATTGCATAAATAACCAATGATTTTGTAACAAATCTATGGAAGAAAAAGAATAAATCTGGGGGTGTAAACTGTGTAAAAAAAAAAAACCAACAACACAAACAAAAAAGGAACTGGGCTTGCAGGCCCAGCAAGCTAAAAAAATAAAACAGAATGTGTGTGTGTCAGCAGAACAGGGGGTGGGAAAAGCGAATCTGTATGGGGGGCTGGGGGGCGCGCGTGAGTAATTTTGGGGGGGGCGTGAGAAATTCTGAGCTTATGCATGGTGCATAAACATCACCCTTATGCACCATAAACTTGGCCCTTTTACGTACTAGTTCATAAATTATGGAAAACGTGTACCAATGCATCTCCTATTTGCACCGGTTCAAAATGCTTGAAATTGAAAATTTTCTTAAGTTTATATGAATTTTGAAAATCGTTTTGAAAAACTTTGTAAACCTAAAATTATGTTAATCAAATTAATTTATTTTAACACTGTTTTTGACATCATTCAAAACAAATAAGAATGTATGTGTTGTAAATTAAGCTACAATACGCCATTAAATTAGGATGTATAATTAAATGCGTTTAATTTGTAAAATGTAACTAATAAAATAAAATTATACATATGATAGAATTTAACACGTCACAAACTTTAAAAATTTTAAAGTATTGAACAAATTTTTTCTCCTACATATTTGATGATATTTTAATATTTATATATAACTAGCACTACAAAAAAACTGGAAAACAGCGACGGTTGGATTGAGCATACGGCGGCAGTTATAACCGCCGCTAGCCGCACACTCAATCCAACCGCCGCTGTTTTGCAGTTTTTTTATAGTGTAGTATGTTAGCCCATGCCGTGCACGGAATAATTTTCTTTTTAAATATTATTTATGTATTTATTTTAATATATTATTTGTGTAATATTTAATTAAAAATGCTAAGATAAAATTGAGATATATTTTGCATGATATATATGTTTAACAATGTTATAAGATAGAGTGAGATGGTGAATATTATTTCGCTTTCCGTTTTACACTATTAAGAGATAGATTATTTCTCTCATATTCATATTTGTGACTATATAGTGACCTTTTAAATATAAAATGATTATAAACTTTATTCTCAAATGAAAATTTAATTAGTCTAGATATGTCCTTTTAAATATAATTTTCATTTTTTAATAATATTTATTTGCTTATGTTCTTTTTTTTTCTTTAGAAGGTTGTCTATATATGTCACTTTTCATTTTATATTATTTTGAATGTTGCCTATATTTTTCTTTCAATTATTTATGAGATTGATTTTGTATAATTTACTTGAGTATGAAAATACGATATATGTTTAAGAATGTTACAGGGGCATAGTGTGGTGGAAAAATACTCCTTCATTCCCAGTTCAACAACACTATGAGATTTTATCCGACTCCCTCTCTTTCACGTCTCTATAGGAACTCCATCAACAAAATTTTAAATGAATATTAAGATACTTTGACCATGTTCCTATTCTCAACCTTTTTTTTGTCATTGTACCACAATGAAGCAATTTTCATGTGAGCGTCAAATGAAAAATTCTATGTATGAATATCCACTTACACTGATAAAGTAGCATCCCGGAAAAGGTTCTATGTAAACGCCACATAAGCAATTTTTTTTAGAATGCACGAGAAAACTCTGTAAGAATCTCGCTATGTATATAATAGAGATTTGTGCAGAAGACAAAAAGTTTACATAATAAAGTACGAGATAAAAATTTCAGATATTATGCGGTACCTTAGCCCCAATTTATTCAGTCCAAAAAACACTTTTAAAATTAACTACAATACAACTAATTTTTTTAGTTCAACCTCTTATTATTTAGTAGATCAAATATACCCGGGCATTTTTTTAAGGAAATCTTAGACAAAATCCTTGAAATAAATATCCTCAACCAATTCTAGATGGCCAGTTAAATTAGTCAAATTCACTTTTATTTCAATGCTTATCTCTTTTTAAAAAAACGTATTTGATTAGGAGAGGAGATCCTCTCCCGTGGAGAAAAAACTGGAGAGGATGCAGTGCACTTATCCACCCTTTATTTAATTATTTTTTTAAATGAATTACTGTTTGACTTTTAAATTGATGATCATGATTTAAATTCAGGAAAAAATGACTTGAGAGGATCTCCTCTCATTTGATTAGATATACCTAACTTAGGCTGATATGATTTTACTTTTACTTTTTCTTTAATTTTCTTAATATAAAATCACGTTTTCTTACTGAATTCATTGGGAACCCCGGAAACCATACAACACCTAAAAGTTTATCAATTTTGCATGGCCTTTTGGCACCTTTATGCCTGCTATTCACAAACATATTGGCGATAATACCCCATAAGTTCCAATCAATGGCCTAATTTTCCTTTTTACTCTATTCTCCTCCATAAAGTCGTAATATTTTTTTTATTATAAAAAGGGTTAAAGTTCGGAAAGTCGTCATATTTTGTAGAGTTGTCAAAATGAGCTAATTTGAATGAGTCGGTTTGAAAAGTTTGTATTTTTTTTGAGCTTGAGTCTTAAAATTTGAGCCTGGATTTTTTTTGGGTTTTTAAATCTGACCCGTTTAAGGCCCCTTAAAATATGGGCTAACCCGAATAAATTATAATAAAAATAAATATTAGTTAGTATGTTACATTTTAAGTGTTAATTTTTTTTATAATCTAATTTTTTTTAAAACAATCTAATATGTGAACTTAAATTTAATATGTTGTTGATTTCTTTTTTTATGTGAATTAGTATTTATAAGTTCTTTTGTGTTGAATTTATTTTTGAACTTATGAATTTATACACGTTTATTTTTTGTAACTTAAATATATTGAGTTTATAGAATGAAAAAAAAAATCTATTTTAATTGAGCATTAATAGTCAAAGAAACAAATAAATAAATAAAAAAATCTATTTTTACATAGATTAAGTTTTTGTTTTTGTTGTAATTTTGTCGTCTTAGTGCGACGTTGTGTTGTTCGTTGTCATTGGTACAACATTTGATTTCTCGTCTTGTTGCGGTGTTCGTTTAGTTCATATTGAAAGATCAACTTCAATCAATGATTTGGACATCATCGTTGCAGATCCGGAAGCATGGACATTCCGGTGACTTTAATATTATCATATTATTCATAGGTATTTTGCCGTTGTATGTTATTAACTTGGATATATTGAGTTTGTTTGCAAATTCATCCTTTTTACTTTTAGCGATATTGAATTTATATTTACATCTGATGTACTCTTTGAATTATTGAACTGAATGAATATCGTTATTTTTGTTTTTGTATAAAAAAAATACACACAAAACTAAATACACACAAAACTATGAGAATGGATCCTCTCAAGTGGGAAAAAAAATTGAGGAAATAAAGTGGGACAACCATTCGATTATAAATATAAAACAATATTTAATTCTAAAAGTAATGGAGAAAATGTGATTGATGGTTAAGATGTGAAAATTAAGAAAAATTGAGAGAAAAAAAAATTGAGAGAATCCATACTATGGTAGTGAAATTAACCGTTTATTTGTACCAAAAGAAACGTAGAAGATACCAATATGTATATGAGATTATGAGTGTGATGTGATTCGATTTAGATTGACTTTGACTAATTTTTTTAATTTAAATTCAATGATTAAAATTGTTAGGATATGAAGATGAATAACTTAATTCTATAAAATTAACTTGTGAGATGAGGATATGTCGTCTCATCCAGATGAGTTTTTTTGTTTTTTTTTGTTTTTTTTCGAATTGCACATTTTCAGTATTTTTTTATTTTGTTCATATAAATAAAATAAGTGATTTTCACGATTTTATCGTCATAATGTAACATTGTTTTGTTTGTCATCATGACGCGACGTTAATTGATTTTGCCAACTTATTATAGTGATTGTTTGGTTCAAATTAAGGTATCAACTTAGATGCATTATAAATTTAATCAATGACTTGTGTGTTAACATTGCATATCCAAATACATATATACATACACTCATTTTGTTATTTTATGTTATTAAATATCGTTAGTTTCTTTTCATATTCATCCTTTGCATATTTTTTTCTGTACTAGCTAGAGATCCATACGTACCCACGTAGAGTTGGCAAGTCATTAAAAATTTACACACATAAAATGAAGGACGAATATGGTGTCCAACTCAATAATTTTGACTTTTTACCAGTTGGACAAAGATTTGTGGATTCATCCTTTTTAATTTTAGCAACATCATACCGTTCCAGTTTTAACATTAAGTGATTTCAATCATATTCCAATTGCAATTACAGGAATCAAATGATGATTCTCCCTACCAAGTCCAGCACCAATGTGAAGTTGCATGACCATCCTCCGTGAATATATATAATATTATCCATTTCGCTTTCTGCCATACCATCTTTAATTTCATTTACCTTACCATATGAATCATGGAATATCACTATGACAGTGCCTCTTCCTCATCTCACTCCAACCACTATCTTCAACAAACTGGGTCAACGTCCCTTACTTCACAACGCAGTCTCTTATCAGTTCCTTCTCTCAACAACACTCACCACCACCACCACCACCACAATTACCACCTCATCACAACCCTCAAAAACCACCTTAACACATCCTACACATCCTCTCTTACCCTCTTTGGTAAATTCCTCCTCACTGGTTCATCTGACAGAGAAATCACAACCTGGAACAGAACAACCTCTGAAGAACAGGAACAACAAAACACAACAAACAACGTAGTAATTGCTGGAAAAGGTGCTGTTAAATCTTTAGTAATTCAATCAAACACAAACACCCTTTTCAGTGCTCATCAAGATCACAAAATCCGTGTTTGGAAATTAACAAATGATCAAAAGAAATACACCCATTTAGCAACACTTCCTACACTTGGTGACCGTGCTTCCAAAATCTTAATCCCAAAAAACCATGTTCAAATTCGTAGACACAAAAAATGCACGGGGGTTCATCATGTAGACACTGTTTCTTCACTTGCTCTGTCTAAAGATGGAAACTTGTTATACTCTGTTTCATGGGACAGAACAATCAAAATCTGGAGAACTAAACATTTCACTTGTTTGGAATCAATAACAAACGCACACGATGATGCCATTAATGCCGTTGTAGTTTCTTATGATGGTGTTGTTTACAGTGGATCAGCTGATAAAAGAATCAAAATTTGGAAAAATCATCAAGGAGATGATGATAAGAAACAAAAACAAAAACATTCTCTTGTATCAACCTTAGAGAAACATAACTCTGGAATCAATGCTTTGGTTTTAAGCAGTGATGAATCTGTTTTATATTCTGGTGCTTGTGATAGATCAATATTGGTTTGGGAGAAAGAAGTTAATGATGATGAAGAAGATGAAGATGGTGATGGAAGAATGGTACTAATGGGTGCTTTAAGAGGACACAAAAGTTCAATATTGTGTTTAGCTGTTGTGTGGGATTTGGTGTGTAGTGGTTCAGCTGATAAAACCATAAGAATTTGGAGAGGTGTTGGAAGAGAGTATTTTTGTTTGTCTGTTTTAGAAGGACATCAAGGTTCAATTAAGTGCTTAACTGCAGTGGTTGAAAATTGTGATACCTCTGAATCAGAAGAAGCATCTTTTTTAGTCTATAGTGGTAGTTTGGACTGTGACATTAAGGTTTGGCAGATTTTTGTTCCTGCTGAGTGAAGCATGAGGATCTATTGCCAATTTCTTTTTCTTCTATGCCTCCATTATTACTTAAGTTTTAATTTTGGTGTCAATTTTGGAAAAGGATTTCCTTCTGCGTAACGCAGTTATAGTTCTGAACTGTTCAATCTAAATGGACAATTGAGATTATTTTACTATCTAAGTAATTTGAACCGTTCGATTTCAAATGAACAGTTCAGATTTATTAATGCGTGAAATGACATTAATATTATACTAGGCAATCTTGATTTGTCAAACCTCTAGTTGAATTTTGAATTAGAAGTTAAAATTATGATTAATAGTCGAGACGGTGTTGGAATGTCTCTCAAATAAATGACCTTAGTAATTAAACTTGTATTTTTATTTTAATGTGAGAGTCATGTTAGTAAGTAACTGTACTTAAGACTTTGTCATCTAGTAAATAGTATTGTTGAATGAAGTTATTTGATTTTGAATGATATTGAAAATTTATATTCCAATTAAGAACTTTGATTGGACAGAATTTGACTTTTAAAGTATCCTTGATTGTTAAGAGAATTAAAAAACATTTCATAATATTTTGTCTTTTAAAAATATTAGTCAACTGATACAATTTAAATTTTTTATCTTTTAATGTACACTTGTGAGTTGTGACTATAGAAGAGACAAAACTTTATTGAGCTGCCGATACTACAGCACACATGGTTAGTAGTTTCTTAGAAGAATAGTTTTGAGCATATTATATGCACTATGCAGGATAATTTTTAGTAAACTTTGTGGCATCATAATTAAAGTGATGGACTATGCTTTGCTCTGTTTGTCTCATGGGAGCAAGAATGAATAACCATAAATCTTTTTTGTGAGTTTCCTAACCCCAATCCATCTCACTCACAACTCAATCACATCAGGTTGGTTAATGTCTACCTCCGCCTTGAGCAAAACATTTATACACTTTTTCTTGGTGCATAAATAAAATAAGAGGATTTTGCTGACGAGTGTTTCTGGGACATTCTTTAAGCATTTCATTTAAAGAAGTTTTTTATTCAAAAAATCAAACACTACAATTTCTATACTATTTAATGTCTTAAGGAGTGTTCCAAGGACACTCGTTGGCATTTGCAATAAAATAATATTCTAGCAAAAACATAAACTTTTTACTATTTTGATCAATAAGTGAATATACACTTCTATAGTTCTATTCACTGCTAGAGATGTCAATTTACATTTGTCAGTGGATCTCCGCGGAGATGGCCTCGTTTGGAGTTTCGAAAACATAGATTTTTTCCCCATAGGATCTGGGATTGAGGCAAAAATTCCCCCTGCGAGCTTCGGGGCGGGGAACGGGGAAGCTACATCCGTCCCCACGGATTCCCCGAATCCATCTATATATACTTAACTATATATTATTATTATTATTATTATCATCTTTATTATTATTATTATTATATATTAAATGTTGATTCTTTTTCAAAATAAAAAGTAACTTAATGGATAATTGCTTAATATTTTATCAAAAGTAACTTTATTTGTTCATTCAAAAAGAAAACTTTATTTGTTTAATTTGGTTGGATATATATTTACCAATTACCAATAGTTTTGAGATATTTTGATTTTATGATTATGCATATATTGTTATACATTATGGAATATTTTGGCTATTAAGTTTTGTATGATTATTAGTAACCAAATGTTTTTGCAATGTCTTTTTGGTTATGGATGCATTATTTATGTGTTGTTTTTATTTATTTAAAAAGAAAGATGCAAAATATTTGCTTTTTTAAAATAAAAAAGAATAAAATAACATCATACTACTATATTAATTTTGACCGAAAAATATAAAAATTTTGTTAATACTTGATATCTGTGGATTCCCGCGAGAACCATAGGGATGGGGACAAATATTCCTCCGTGTGGGGATGGAAATGGAGGCAACAATTACCCCGAAAGCAGTTCGAACGGAAAATGAAGAAGCTTCCTCCGCACATTATTCGCCCTGTTAACATCCCTACTGCCACCATAAATTTATAAGACACTTTTTTTTAGAGTAAGTTTATAAGACACTTGAAAAAGAAGAAGTTATATATATTTTTTAATTAATCCTCTAGTGCCTAGATAAATGGGGGTTTTAGTAATCTAAAATTTAGCCACGAGATAAAAAAAATCTGATAAAAAATTGTTTTCATTTGTATTAGAAATCGAATTCGAATTTTCTCAAATAATTCATCATAAGATAGCTCATTAACCACTTAAATTCAATGTTTTTATTAAAAAGTTACATATTATGAACAACATATATTTCTATTTTTAGCACAACAACATATATATTTTTCTTTCCATAAAAAAAATAATATATTTTTCTTATCTAAAAAGGTGCATATTATAATTGACAAAGTTGCGAAGGGTGAAATAAAACTCAAAACATACATTACCCCAAAAACACAGTTTTATGGACTTTAAGATTGGAATAAAAAATTATTTTATTAATTTTTTATATGAAATAAAGAACATAAATGGTTTACCTTTGAATCTTTTCATTCAAATAATTTTAACATTTTACAAGCTCAAATTTTCTACATTTAAAAAATAATAATACATGCATTATAAGAAGCACCAAAAATAATACTAATATTGTGTGTGTGAGCGCACGCGCATAATTTTATTAGGCTTTTTTAAGTCCTGTTTGAAAAAATATATTATAAAAACAATCTAGTTCGTATGAGCCATGGACAACTGGTAGCATGCTTTAACATAAATTAAAAAAATAAAAAAATAATTAATTTATTTATTAAATATCACAAATAACAGTATGTTTGAATTCAAATGTGATTTACAATGATTATGGTGGACCACTCAACTAAAATTTATTGCATTTATTTAGTTTTTTAATAGCATTTGATTGATTAGGTGTGATCATACCAGCATTAATGCACCGAATTCAATCAGAACTTCACAGTTAAGCGTGCTTGAATGAGAGTAGTATTAGGATAGATGACCTCCTAAAAAGTCCTTGTGTTGCACATCTTTTAAGAAAAAAAATAGCATTTGATTGTATTCCAGTACCGAAATAGAATAAAAAAATATACTTAAATATATTATCAATGAGAAATATATATTCATGAATAAAAAAAATATAGTTTTTTTAAATTGTATGTCGAATCGAACTTCAAATGTATTATTATATTAAGTGCATTCTCTCAATGTGTTAGTTTTGGTTTGTGAAAATAAATTTGTAACTTGGCATTTTTATTTTTCAATTGTTTTTAGTATTTTTTAATTATTTCATAGTATTTAAAAAAATAAAGATTTGGTCCGTCTATGGCTGAATAGTTCCAGCTTATTAGGGTTGGAAATGAGTTGAACTCGTCTGAGTTTGACTCGGCTCGCTAGGAATTGGTTCAACTCGAAAGTCGGCTCAAGTTCAACACGAACTCTTTTTTCAGCTCTAGTTTGGCTCGTTTAGAGTTCACAAATAGTTCGTTTCGGCTCGTTAAATTTAAATCATTAAGTCAAATTACATGATTTAAAAAGTTTTTTTTTTTTTCTTTCAAAATTTCATAGTTTGATCTTTAACCTTTTAAACTATTTTTTTAAAAGAAATAACAAATATTAAATTAAAATAAAAATCATCTCAAGTTAATAATAGATAAACGTGTAGAAAAATCAAACATGCGTAAACGAATACAAGTAGCAAAGTTACAAAGCAAAAACCAATAAAATTCCATAATTATTCTCAAATATTTTTTATTGATGTGTACAGTTAAAAAAGATTTGCAAATATATATATATATATAGAGGACATATCTCATGAGAATGAACTTCTTATATGAGAATAATGAGAATGAATCTCAACCATTAAATCAAAATAGATGATTGGGATTAAAAGTTATATTCTGAACAACATGTGTGCCTTTTAGTACTCTATCATCTCTTTTTAATTTGTTCAACTTCTCTCTCAGAACAACAACAACAACCGCAACAGTTCCACATGTTATCTACTTATCTTCCTCAAACAAGATCTCAATTTCTAAAATATGAACAGACATGGAGGGGTTGTTGGGGTTGTTTTGGATAATGGTTGATTCTATTATTCAATATCTTTTTGTTAATTTACTTACTGAAATAAAAAATTGCAAACACATAAAAAAGCCCCAATTCATGAAATCAATTTTAACAATATCCAACATAGAAAGGGTTAGAGTGATTGGGAGTGGACTGAGTTTTGAGATTCATTCCTTGGAGAATGACTGCGTTGACAATCATCAACTAACAATTTTTGTTATTATACTACCATTAACAATTAACAAATAGGAAATATTCTCAAATACAACACAAATTTAATGTTTCTACACCACCACAAATTATCGTTTGCAGAGATCAGAGGTTGCACAACACAAACCAACAAAAACCCCAATATAAAAAATCGGCGACAAGAGTTGTTTTGCCATATGGAAAATGCTAGATGAAGCGAATACTAGTTTCACGAAATAACTGCGAAACATGTGTCACGCGGCAATTGGCGTTATTTTATTCTGCAATTTCTCTCTCCTTGTTCTTCCTCAATTCTTCACTTCATGCCTTCCATGGCATAGTGGAAGATGGATCTGATTAAAATAGAACATAGATCTCTCATTTTCTACCTTTCCAAGAAAGACATCATAATTTTCAACAATCAACCTTCTCATTTTGACATGGAAACTCTGATGCCATTTAGATTTCTAACAATTTCTAAGAGCTATCTGATTAGAGGGTTGAAGAAAATTTGATAAAAGTGAAGAGATAGAATGTCCATACATAATTCAACTTAGAAATTTCTATTTTTCCGGTTGCAATTTGATTCCTCTTAATTTATCCATTTAAGAAAGAACGGACATTATATTCATGGTAGTGCAAATCGATGACGGTGAGTCGGTGATGGGATTAGCGGTGATGGCTACTATTTGCTTTGCAGTATGTTAATATTTTTTATTAGAAAGTTAATCAATAAGATTGGGTTTGTGAGTAAATAAAGTCTCAATTGTTAAGCACAACATGCTTTCGTGAGATTTTCGTGATGATGCTATTCGCACTATATAGCATCACTCTTTGCAATATATATCCGAAAAATTGTGAAACTGAAAGTGGAAAGAGGTGACGGTCGGAATGAGAGAGGAATATCCATCGGCGGCCATAGATGGTGAAGTACATCGGCGACAGTGAGACTGAGAGATAGCGAAGGAAGAGAAAGATGCTCTGGGGTTTGTGATTAAGTAGAAATGTATCACATGACACACATTTTAATCTTAGCCACACATTTTAATCATATGGTTATTAATTATTCTTACCATTCTCATATAAAGTTGTCATTCTCATAGTATATTTCCTCTATATGTATATATATATATATTATATAATCGAGTTAATTCATTAGCCAAACGAGTCAAACTATATATAATTTATGTTCAGCTCATTTCTTTAACGAAGTTAATTTTTAACTCATGTTCAACTCATTTGGTTCACGAACACAGTTCACAAGTCAATTATCGAATCGAATTTTAAACTATTCACAAGTTGACTTAGATCATTGTCATCCCTTCACCTTGTACAAGACCAAATTTGGATAGTGTATTTAGAGTTTGTTTTTAAAAACAACTTTTTAACCCGGCTCGTTAAAACATAGCCCCATTATTAGTACCGGACTATTTAAGACCCGGTAGGTGATTTTGTCACCTTTAGTTAGAGTAACTGTGACGATTTTATCTATTGTTTCAAATAATAATAACAGTACAAAACAATTGAGTTATAAATGCAATTTATAAAATCCTCATTTTATAGAAAGTCAATTCCGTATCATTTCAGAGAATCTGAGATTGATTCTTGATGGAAACAATTTTTGATTAGATTTTCCTAACCTCACGGTCGAACTCTAAATTATCGAGACTCTCTTCTCCTAGGAACCAAAGCGCTAATGCCAACAAAAGAAAGGCAATTCCATTAAGTCATTAAACTTCCACATAATTAACTCGGTACAGTCATACTTCTTGGAGTTTGGTTGGTACTCATATTGTGACACTTGCATTGATGAAGACGTGAAGCCATTGTTGGTGCACAATACATGTATAGATAATGAGCCGTTTTTAACAATTTTGTGTTAAAAAAAGGATATATGAATGAACTGAATTAAAGTTAGAATTAAAGAGATCTTGAGATTGTGCAAGTATAAAATTGCATGGTTGAAAAAAAACTTATAAGTAATTTGCACTACCTATATCAACAAAATACAGGCTAATGCTACGGTGGACCATCTTCACAAGTGGTCCACCGTGGATAAGTGATCTACCGAATACAAATTTTACAAAATTTATTGGTAGATTGAAAGTTTATATCATATAGAGCATCCATAAAAAAAAATTAAAAAATTGAAAATCATTTGATATTTTATTGGGATTTATCAAGATTTACAGTATTTAATAAACCGTTAATCTTGATGGATCTCAATAACATATCAAATGATTTTCGATTTTTCTAAAATTTTCTATAGATGATCTATATGATATAAACTTTCAATCCAACGGTGGATTTTGTAAAATTCGTATTCGTTATAGGGTTTTTCATGAATGGTCCACCATGGACCACTTGACATCTTTTTTATAGCAAATTGATACATTCCCTAAAAACATGACAATTAAGGCTAATGCTACGGTGAACCACCTTCACAAGTGGTCCACGTGAAGGTGGTCCACCGTGGACAAGTGATCTACCGAATACAAATTTTACAAAATTTATTGGTAGATTGAAAGTTTATATCATATAGAGCATCCATAAAAAAAATTTAAAAAATTGAAAATCATTTGATATTTTATTGGAATTTATCAAGATTTACAGTGTTTAATAAACCGTTAATCTTGATGGATCTCAATAACATATCAAATGATTTTCAATTTTTCTAAAATTTTCTATATATGATCTATATGATATAAACTTTCAATCCAATGGTGAATTTTGTAAAATTCGTATTCGTTATAGGGTTTTTCATGAATGGTCCATCATGGACCACTTGAAGTGGTCCATGTTAGAATTTTCCGACAATTAAACATATTTGACTTGAGGTGAATTAAGTTCATGGAAAATTCTAACATGGACCACTTCTTCAAGTGGTCCATGGTGGACCATTTATAAAAAACCATATAACGAATATGAATTTTACAAAATCCATCGTTGGATTTAAAGTTTATATCATATAGATTATCTATAGAAAATTTTAGAAAAATTGAAAATCATTTGATATGTTATTGAGACCCATCAAGATTAACGGTTTATTAAATACTGTAAATCTTGATAAATCCCAATAAAATATTAAATGATTTTCAATTTTTCTAAAAAATTTTATGAATGCTCTATATGATATAAACTTTCAATCTACCAATAAATTTTATAAAATTCGTATTCGGTAGATCACTTATCCACGGTGGACCACCGTAGCATTAGCCTTAAGTTCATTATATCTCTCAAAATGTATACACCTAATTTACGTCCACCAAACGTTTTTTCTACACTTTTTCTCTATTTCAGTGTGAAGAATAAGCTGAGGTGTTAGGTAGCAGTCATTTTTACTAATACTACTCCTGCCTTCTCATGTGATGACCATCACCTTGACTTTGGGAAGTACTAAACAGACATAAGAAACACATTTCTATCAAAATTTAAATTAAGAAGACATGATAAGATCATAAGACAGACATCTTAATCTAACTAACCTCGGTTTCAAAATTTCAAAGTATGACATCATGAATTCACTTCATTAAACCGGTGAAAACTCAGGGTCTATGTATCTTCAAGTTCGTGTAACATTTTGTGAATGAATTTATACGCGTGTCAGGATTGAACTATAAAGTAATTAAACCATTTCACGTTTACGGTTTACATAATATTTACAAAGACGCACGTTTGTATGCGTGTCAACACTTAACTAGTACTATGTTAGTATAATGAAGTTAATAACTAGTACGTATGTTTTCAAAAACAAAAAAAAAAAACTAGTACGTATGTTATAATTAAGGTAAAGATAATTGGTTCAACAATGATCTGTCTGATATGAGTCACAACAAATGACTGCAGCCGCCACTTTCAAAAAAAAATCCTATAATTATTCTTTTGGTGTTTTTTCTTGTTCACTCGTTAGAGAGAATGGTTTAAGATCAATTGTATCCTGGAATCATTCTTCTTAATTATTTTTATTTCTTTTTATCTAAATAAATCATTTTTACATATATTTAAATTTTATTGGAGTTTTTTTTTTGTGATTTCTTCATCTATTGTTGTTTTAGTTGCGTTACGGTGCGGAGTTGTTTGTTTTAATTTAAGGTGTTTGTTTTTATTTTATGCCTTGGTATGAATTTTCTTTATATTTGCTTCTATCCAAATGCAAGGTAAATTCAATGACTTTAACATTTTTAACATTGACGATCTAAAGGAACTATTCCAGACATTCAATGGCGGGGCCTAAAAAAAATATAGGATGGGCTGCTAAAAAAATTATAACATATAAATTAAATACGAAAATCATTGTACAAAAATAAATACAAAAATTATATTGCATACTTTTAGAATTGAATTTTTGGCCTAACTCATCCTCACAAAACCGGCTTGTAAGGTGAGGATTGCCTCTCCTTTATAAATACTTATTCAGACAATCTCATATCCGATGTGGGACTTCTAACACATACATCGATTGAAGTTGTAATAAATATAAAATACCTACACCATCTAACTACATATAAGCAGCTCATCCGCTGGGATAATTGCATTTGTATGATGTTTATATGCATCAAGTGATATATGTATGATACACACGTAATTTTATATAAATATGCATCAAGTAATATATGTATGATACACACGTAATTTTATATAAATATAGGAGTACCCAAGTAATTTTCATTTTTTCATGGTAGACCGCGGCCCGACCGAGCCACCCTGGCTCCGCCTCTGCAAACATTTAAATTCTATCATAATAATTGCACATTTGGTCCTTATGTTAATTTTAGGTTTCAAGTTGGTCCCTTATATCTATTTTTCAAGTTGGTCCCTTATGTTTAAAAGTTTCAAGTTAGTTATTTATGTTTCTAAAATTTGAATTAGTTAGTCATGTAAAGATGATTAAATAGAGACTAACTAATTCAAATTTTAGAAACATGAGGGATCAACTTGAAATTTTTAAAACATAAGGGACCAACTTAAAACCTAAAATAAACATAAAGAACTAAATGTGCAATTAATCATTTTTTTAATCCAAAAATTTGTAACAAAATGATGAAATACTTAAATGACATTTTTAGATAAACTATTAGAATTTTAAATTTTCATTTGAAACTTTTATAAAAAAAAATTTTGTTTAACAATTTGAAAAAAAAATTGGAAAATACGTTCCGAAGTTCATATTTAAGACAAAAAAAAAATTGAAAAACGCATTCCGAAATTTAAAATGAAAGGCAAAAAAGAAATCCAAGGAGGAAAAAAAAGAGGTATTGGAGGGATGGGGAAGATAACCTTTTCATTTTTAAGAGCATTTGTCCATATATCGTTGGAGCCCAATCCATGCTTTATTTCCAGTTTCGAGTGCACATTTGTCCAAAACTTAATGGGTTATCAGAGTTTTGGGCTATTTATCACCCTCTCTCTTTAGCAACAAAAACTAAATTAGAGAATTCAAGTTCCTACGAAATAATTTTTTATTATATTTTAATTATTTTACGGTCGAATTTTAAATTATTAGGGTTCTATTTTTTCTAAAAAATAAAGGTTAACAAAAAACATATTAATATTTTTTTGGAAAATACCTTTGACTTTAGGTACACTTATGGACTTATTGCGAATTTTTTAAGCACAAAGAAAGAGTAATTAAATAAAAATTAATAAGTAAATACAAAGATCAAGAGGGCAAACATCACGATCCAATAAATTTACACAAAAGTATAGGTCAGTCCAAGTAGGTAAAAAATGATTATTTGTGAACATTTGTGAATGGCGATCAAATGTTAAATAATTGGCAGATAGGCTGACCGTCAAATGGAAAATGAAAAAATTGTTAATAGTAAAGATTTGAAGACATAAGACAGTTACTTGATCAATAAGTAACTCCAACTCTAGCTAGCTTAAGAGAATAGGATCTTGCCTTAACTACTTCATAGAGTTAGTTATGTGTCCTAACTGCATGTTAGCTATGCCCTAACTGCATGTTGGTTAGTTACTAGATCTCTAGCTCACACCCTTGTATATAAGCTAATCTACTATCATTGTAATAGTTGAGTTTTGTGAAATAAGATTTTCTTTCTCTGAAGCTTTGTTATCTTCTCCTTCTTCCTTTCTCAATAGCTTCTTTGTGCTTAAATCAATCACTACAATGGTAGATTGCACTAGTTTTTATATGGTATCATGAACCTTTCATGATTCACTAGCATTTCTCTTCTTGTTATGTGATTTGTTTCATATATGATCATTTCTTTGATCTTGTTCGATTTTTTTTTCGATCCTTTCTTTCTTGATTTCCAAAACTCCTTTCCTTTTCTCTTTGCTTCTTGAACAATGTATGTGCATAGCTCTGAAGGTCGTGTTCATGGTGTCATTCCCTCAGTTCACCATAACAAATGCTACCAAAATGACACTCTCAATCCCTATTTCTTGCACCCTAATGAGAATCCAGGTCTTGTTCTGGTTTCACCTCCTTTATCGTGTTTTAGACATTCAAGAAGAAATCTACACCCTTAGAAAAGGTTATTCTTCTATCTCCACTTACTATACTAAGATGAAGAAATTGTGGCAAGAGTTGGATAATTTTTGCACTGCATCTGAGTCAAATTGTGTGTATAATTGCGCTGCTATCACCAAGATGAAGGAATACAAAGATTCTGATCAAGTGATTAGATTCTTAAAAGGGCTTAATGAACAATATAGTGCAGTGAGATCCCAAATCATGTTAATGGATCCTCTTCCCACCATTAGCAAAGTCTATTCTTTATTGGTTCAACAAGAAAGGCAAGCTTCATCAATCTTTGATGAATCAAAACTTTTGGCTGCAGCAAATGGTTATACCAATGGTGGAAAGGGTGGATATGGTCGTGGTAAATCCACTAGAGGTGGTAAGTCAGGTGGTGGTAAAGGCTCAGGCTCAGGCTCTAGGATGTGCTCCTTCTGTGGCTAGACAAATCATGTTGTTGATGCTTGTTGGAAAAAGCATGGTTATCCTCCACACTTACAACACTTGGCCAATGGTAATGGGACTGTCAATAACTGCACTAATGAGAAGAATGGTGATGATGATGATACTCAATCTGTTGATTATGATGAGGGTAATGGTGATTCAGAAACTGGAAAATTGTTTTTTACTCCTGCTCAACATAAAGCACTTTTAGCACTTCTTCAAGGATCTAGTTCATTGCCTTCACATAGCATTAATCACATCACTTCTACATCAGGTATAATCTGCAATGCTTCTAATCTTAGTGACTCCACTAGGTTCATTTTGGACACAGGAGCCACTGATCATGTTTGTCACACCCTTCAATTTTTCCAATGCATAAAGAGAATTGATCCTATGCATTTCAGGCACAGTACTATTTGATAAAAACTTTTATCTCACTGATGTTCTTTATTTTTCTGATTTCTCCTTTAATTTGATATCTGTGCCAAAACTTACTCATAATCTTCAATGCACTCTTATTTTTTATAACAATGACTGCTTGATACAGGATCAATGCTCAAAGATGATGATTGGTGTAGCTAAGATACTTCATGGACTTTACATTCTCCAAAAGCCTACCCTTACCTTAGGAAAACTGTCTGTTAGTCATTGTATCAATACTATACATAGCTCTGTAAATAAAGATTCTAGCTTAGGTACCAATAAGGATAATGGTTGTACCTTATGGCATAAGAGATTTGGACATGTTTCACATGCCAAACTCATTGAAATCAATAAACTTTTTCCCTTTGTTCAAATTTCTAATAAATCTGATCCTTGTGATATATGCTTCTATGCAAAACAGAAAAGATTACCTTTTACTTTAAGCAACAATGTTTCTAAACATAATTTTGATCTTGTTCACATGGATATATGAGGCCCACTCTCTATACCTTCTATCCTTGGTTACAAATATTTTCTGACTATAGTAGTTGACAGAAGCAAATTTACTTGGCTTTATTTCTTGAAGCTCAAGTCTGAAGCTTCTTCTTACATCAAACATTTTTGTGTTATGGTCCAAACTCAATTTGACACCAAGGTTAAATGTATTAGATCAGACAATGGCTCTGAGTTTTTACTTAAAGACTTTTATCTTGAAAATGACATTTTTCATCAAACCTCATGTGTAGGCACACCTCAGCAAAATGGAATAGTAGAGAGAAAGCACCAACACATTCTTGGTGTAGCTCGTGCTCTACTATTTCAGGCCAATATTCCTAAACTTTTCTGGGCACATGCTGTAGGTCATGCCATACACATTATCAACAAACTTCCTACTCCTTTTTTAAATCAAAAATCTCCTTTTCAAATGCTTTATGATGAATTACCCGAGATATCTAATCTCAGAGTCTTTGGATCTCTTGTTTTTGCTTCCACTCTTCAATCTAACAGAAAGAAGCTAGATCCTAGATCTAGAAAGTGCATTACTCTTGGTTTCAAGCCAGGTGTAAAAGGTCATATTCTTTTTTATCTTAAAAGTAAAGAAATTTTTATCTCTAGAGATGTTGTACTTTTTTAACACATTTTTCCTTATAAATATATGAATAATGATAGCAATGCTGAAACATCTCATCCTTATGCCTGTGACAATCACAGTTCTTATGATGATATCTTTCCCATTATGCCTAGTTCACCAAATCAACATCAGATACAACTACCTTCACTTCCTCCAAATAATACTTCAACCTCTGAACAAACTTCCACACCACCAAGTTTTTCACCTCTTTTCACCTCATGCTCAAACTCAAACTACCTCTGTACCTCTTTCACCTTCATCTCACCCTATTCCTATTCAAACTACCTCCTTACCTCTAAACTCTCATTCTATCCATAATCCTATTCCTGACCCTCCACTCAGAAAATTTAAGAGAGTCTCTCATCCACCAGATTACCATAGAGATTATCATTGTGACCTCCTTGTACAGTTGTTCATAATGTATCTGAGCCAACACCTTCATCATCATCTATTTGTAAGTATCCTATATCTTCTGTTATTTGTTATGATAATTTGTCTTCTGCACACACACACACTATGCCTTCAATTTGTCCACCATTAATGAACCAACTTCTTATGAGGAGGCAATGAACAATGAAAACTGGAAAAATGCTATAAGTGTTGAACTGCCAGCTCTAGTCAAAAACAAAACCTGGGATCTGGTTCCACTGCCAGCTCATAAGAAAGCAATATGTTGTAAGTGGGTTTTCAAACTCAAACTCCATGCAGATGGATAAATAGAAAGGTATAAAGCAAGGTTGGTAGCCAAGGGGTTCACACAAACTGAAGGGATAGACTATATGGATACTTTTAGCCCTGTGGTTAAAATGACTACAGTTAGAGTATTCATGGCTTCGGCTGCTTCCCAGAACTGGCCTTTATTCCAACTTGATGTTAACACAGCATTCCTTCATGGTGACTTGAATGAAGAAGTTTACATGAAACCTCTTCTAGGCTTAATCCTTCCACAGGATACCTTAGTCTGCAAGCTACAAAGGTCCTTATATGGCTTGAAGCAGGCAAGCAGACAATGGAATGCAAAACTAACTAAGACACTCATTTCATCTGGCTTCACACAGTCTAAAGCTGACTATTCTCTTTTCACTAAGAAAACAAGCATTGGCTTCACATCTATTCATGTTTATGTTGATGATTTGGTGTTAGGGGGCACTGGCATAGAAGAGATTAATCACTTGAAGACACTACTTGATCAGAAGTTCAGCATCAAGGATCTAGGTTGTCTTAAATATTTTCTAGGTTTTGAAGTTGCCAGGTCCAAAACGGGTATCTCTCTTTGCCAAAGAAAATACATTCTTGATCTCTTACAAGATACTGGCTTACTAGCAGCAAAGTCATGTGCTACTCCAATGCAGCCTCAGTTACAGCTACACAAATCCTCTGGCACTCTTATAACTGATCCCTGACCTTACAGAAGATTGATTGGTAGATTGTTGTATTTGACACACTCCAGGCCAGAAATTTCTTATGCTGTCAGCAAGCTCAGTCAATCCCTTGACAAGCCAACAGCGACACATATGTTAGCTGGACTACATGTTCTTAAATTCCTGAAGAATCACCCTGGCCAAGGCTTGTTCTTCAGTTCATCATCACCACTCACCTTGAAAGGATACTCAGACTCAGATTGGGGAGCTTGTCCTGACACTAGAAGGTCCACTACAGGATTTTGCTTTTTCATTGGAACCTCTCTCATCAGCTGGAAGAGTAAGAAACAAACTGTTGTTTCTAGGTCCTCTAGTGAAGCAGAATATAGAGCCTTAGGCCAAGCAACCTGTGAGGGTCAATGGCTTCTCTACTTACTAAAGGATTTCCTCATTGATCACACTTCTCCTATAGTGATTTACTGTGACAACAAGTCAGCTATGCATATTGCAACCAACCCTGTCTTTCATGAACGTACCAAGCACATTGAGATTGATCTACATGTGGTACGAGACAATGTGCAGTCCAACATCATTCATTTGTTACCAGTTACCTCCAAAGAACAAGTGGCTGATATATTCACAAAATCATTGCATCCAGGTCCCTTTCACTCTCTCCGGTCCAAGCTTGGTACATTTGACATGTACTCTAGCTTGAGGGGGCATGTTAATAGTAAAGATTTGAAGACATAAGACAATTACTTGATCAACAAGTAACTGCAACTTTAGCTAGCTTAAGAGAATAAATTAACATAAAAAATTATTTATTTATATAAATTATTTCGTATAAAATAAAAATAAACTATTCAACCTGATAATAAATTTATAATTTATCTAATATGGATATCTTCCGAAAAAGACATATAAAGGCAGATTTTATCTTTAAAAATGAAAAACTTTACCTACAGCACTTTATACAGTCGGTAAGGATAAGCTAGCAGCACTTAAACAAAGATTAGTCACGCATCCGAAACTTCTGAGTGAATTTACTCCTCTCGTCTTTATCATTTGCCATAACAATACGATAACGTCCAAAACCAATTTGGGTAGCACACTTGTGCACTAATAAAATTGATTATAATCGTCCAAAAGATTACTTTATCAAAAGATTACACTTAGCACACTTGTGCACTAATATAATTGAAGCAACTCCCTCTGTTTCCAAAATATAGTTACTAGGTATCATTAACATTTATCCTTAGGGTAGTACATATTAGCAAGACTTAGACCATCTATAATGGCCCTGTTGAGACCATCTATAATGGCTCTGTTAATAGGGTGTTGAAATTGTATTCAATAAAATAAAATCATGTAATGAAGCTGTTGAAAGTGATATGGATGAAAGAAAAGTTGAAAATTTTCAACACAGTTGAAACAACACGTGGGGGACACTTGTCATGCTCTGAATGACTTGCTATATTTTTATCACATCCTTATCTTTAAACTCAATTACTTCATTGCAAATTATTTTTTAAATTATTTTTTTTTTACCAAAATTCGTAATTTTTTTTCTCTATAAATAGAGACTTGGTTCATTTGATTTCGACACAGAAAAAAAAAAAAAACCAACATTTTTCACTATCTTAATTTTCTTATTATCTTTCTATTAGTGTTTATCTTTCTAATAGTGGGGTAGAGTGTTGAATGAAAGACCATTGAAGAGGATAAAAGTTGAATGAGTGTTTAATTATTAGGTGAAAAAGAGAAAAGATGATGTGGAGCGTAAAAATAGGTGTTGAATGTTGAAACCATTGTAGATGGTCTGAGAGGATGTTGAAATTGTGTTCAACACAACAAAACCATGCAATGAAGTTGTTGAAAGTGACATGGAGAAGAGAGAAGTTGAAAATTTTCAACACACACTACTAGAAATGTCTGAAATACCGACAGAATTTAGAGACGGAATTTGTTTCCTCTCTAATAGAGACGAAATTAGAGACGGAAAAAAGTAGTTAGAGACCAAAATTAAAATATATGAATTAGTCACGGATTTTAGAGACGAAAATTGAAGGTGTGAAAAAACACAAGAAGGGGGGTTTGAATTGTGTTTTGGTTAGTTTAAAAAACTTCTTCAAAGTTTTGCAACTTATCAGATTTCGCAGCGGGCCAAAACTAAACACAAACAACTTCTGGATGGTTAAAGCAAAACAGAGTATGAATGAATAAAAGCAGAGAGAAGAGAGAAGAGATAACACAAGAGATTTATACTGGTTCCTCTCACAAACCGAGAGTAGTCCAGTCCCCTTTGTAACATCCCCAATTTCTAAACTTCCTAATTAATTTTAATTGGAATATATCTATTAAAATTGAAATTAATTAGAATTGGTTGATTATTTAAGTCCTAGGATTTAAGTGTGAAGGGTGTGAGAATAAATGATTCATCTTGAACTTAAGCTACACATTAACACACTAATTCCATGAATTTAAATTAATTAAGCCAAACTTCAAACTCCCTCCTATGACTCACAATTCCACTCAAGTAATCTCACCCCATCTAAGCTCTAAACCACTCCCATGACATGCAACTACACACTCTCTCTCACACTCAGAATCCTCAGCAAAAATCTGAAGCTTCCCCTCTCCTCATTTCTCTCTTCTTCACGCCAAAAACAACAATCACAAGGGACTAAGTTCCAAAATTTTCAATTGCCATTAACACCAAGGCTTGGCCTCACTACTCACATGCAAACTATTCCACTTCAGAGATTCTTTTAGCTCAGAAACACTACCATTCCAGCTCTGAATCACAGAGATTCTAGCTTCCCACAACTCTCACATGTTACATAACAACAACACACCTTTTCTCACCCTTTTCCAAGCCAATAGCATCACATGCAGCCTTGAGATCAAACCAAAATGACCACTGTAGATTAATCAGAGCTAGACACTATAAATAACTCCAAACACTCAGCTCAATTCATCAAACAACAAAATCAAATTCGTAGTTCAAAAACTAGAGGGTTTCAAGTGCTCAGGTCTCCAATTCTGGTCTTTCTGTTCGTGGGGCTAGCTAGGAAGCTCTGTAGCTGTCTGTAGAGCTTAGTTAAAGGTTAAAGCTTCAATTACCAGGTGGGTTCTTAGGCTAATTTAGTTAGTATTTCCCAAATTATGAAATGCATGCAAACATAGGAAAATGATAGGAATAACTGTATGTATGAAATTAACTCCCAAATTTCATTCCATTCTGTTCTATATTAATTATTATCTGTTTCTGCACCTTCTTGTACGAGGATTGTAGGTATGATTTGTAAAATTGAAGATTTTTCGCAAAACAAAGACTTTTCTGTCTTAACTCGCCATAGCGAGTTGCTAGCGAGCATTCATGGCGAGCTCCAGGTTCTGGGCTGAAGAACTTCGCCATGGCGAGCATCTGCTCGCCTAGCGAGTTGTTTAGGCCAGTACCTGCTAGTTCGCCATGGCGAGCTTGGTGACTCGCCGTAGCGAGCTAACCCAGAAATGACTTAATTTCTTGTTTTCAAAGATAAATGCAATACTCGTTTTATATCCTCGTTAAAGATTGTTATTTGCAGAAATGTATATTGATTGATGTCAAACAGAAGGTCAATTACAGATGAATTCATAAGGAAATTTAGAATATGGCATGTGCCCCCGGGTTTGGGAATTATTGGCAGCATGTTAATAATTTAGTGATCAGTCGAATTAATTATATGAACATGATATCAGTATGGACTTCGTTTTAGATGTTCCATTAGAAAATTTATGTGAGCTTTATGCCGGAGCGCTTTCTACTCGCGGATAAGGCGAACCCCGGAGACGTGCTCACCTTAGAGGGTTTGCGGTTTAAAATGAACAAGATAAACTTTGTGTTACACCTTTATATTATTGATTATGATAATTATGCTATGGATATAGATTATGATATGACTGATTACGAGCCCCGGCTTTATAGCCTAGGAGGGTAGTAGAATTCACTGGGACGAAGTGACTGTCTCACCCCACTCCCTATTTGAAACAGGAAAACAGGTTGAATATGTAAGCTTTGGTGTTGGAGTCGCTGCTGCTGTTGGAGGATCGCATTTAGTCTTTCTATGCTTTTCTCATTATCTAATCGTGTTGTTTTTCGTTTCCACTATGTTATTTGAATTCGTTTGTATTTCTGCACCTGCGCGTGCATATTTGAATAATGTAATTGTAATGAACTCAGTACTATTTATAATATTCTGCATTATATTCTAGATAATAATGTGGGGTATTACACCCTTGCACTTCCAAGGGATTTCACTATAATCACACAAGATTACAACTGCTCAAGCCAACTGCAAGAGACTTCTTTTGCTCAAGTAACTCCTTACAAGAGACTTCCAAATGCTCAAGCTCACAAGCAAGAGACTTCTAACACAAAACAAAATACAATGTTTTGAACAACTGATAAATAATATCAGAGTTCTGAGAACGAAGAAATACAACTTAAATAACAAGACTATTCTTAGAATCCTTGAAAAGAAAACTAAGGTTCAACAACTGACAAGCCAGAAGTTGAAAACTTGTTTGTCTTGAATTTTGATATAATCTCAAGTTGTATCTAAGTTAAAAATGCTCTTTGAAATTTAGCAGAATAACAGCTCTTTTTTTTCTTCGTAAGTGTGTTGTCACGTCTTCAAATTCTTCCTCCTTTTATAGATGATGTTGGAGCGTCTTGAATTTGAGCGGACACTGATGAAAACAGCTATATAGTATTGTACCATTATTTTCATTTGAAATGTGCTTATCCAAATCAAGTAAAGATTAAAATCTGAGCCTTGATTTCGAATATTAGCCCAAATCAGGAAAATAAAGATAGTACAATAGTACAAACGTCATTATCATGAGGATAACGGTCTGAAAGAAGTTCTTCTGCTCCTTCAGATATTTGCCAAATAGGTGAAAGTCATTCAGAGAATAGAATGTTCTTCTGGCGTCTTCTGCTGTTCCATCGTCATCAGAGTTTACAGATATTAAATAACCTTCTGATGAGTTCAACTTCTGGTTGACTTTGACTTGCAACTTCTGATGACTTCAACTTCTGTGTTGACTTCAAAACTTGCATTTTCCCAACTTCTGGGGATACTTTAGTATAGCAACCAGAAATTCAATTTCTAGTGAATATAAAATTTTAACTTGTATATCTGCACACTAGAGTAAATTATCAGTATTCCCTATTGTATATTAATACTATTGTTATCATCAAAACTACTTGGGTTATATTAGAACCAACTTTGTTCCAACAATCTCCCCCTTTTTGATTGATGACAAACCAAGTATAAATTTACAATGGTTGTTATTTTAATCACATAATTTCGTCCTTCAGGTTTATGAGTTTTGCAAGCTCCCCCTGAGTTCAGTAAAGAATGATTAAAATAGTTTAAAATTTTAATGTTGAATCCAGAACTTCAATATACATTTGACTTCCAGAAGATAGGTTTGCAAGCTTTCTTCTGTGATCAGATCTACCTAAGAGAAAAGTGCAATCTTCTCTTACGTGTATCATGTATAGCAAGTTCTGATCTCAATAGAAAAATTTCCTTAGATAAAAAATTGATAACTGATAAAATATAATAACTGAACTTAATGAAATTAAAAATTTGAATTTTGGCTTCAGTTAGTGTTCTTAAATTAATTTACTCTTACTCCCCCTTTTGTCATTAAACAAAAAGAATAATAAAAAAATAAGAATAAAAGAACACGTGACTAAAGAATTAGTCAAGTCAAAAGAATGCATTAAAATAGATGATAAAAACCACAATCACATAATACCAAATAATCAAAACATTAAATAAACATATCCAAAATAACAGGGTTCAACCAGAACATGATAAATAATAACATAAACAAAATAAAAACAAAGAAATCCTAGGGTTGAGAGGGATTAGAAGGGTTCTGCAGCTTGGCTTGAAGCTTCTTCAAAGCTTCTTCTGAGATCATCTGCAGCCTCTTGAACACATCTTCTGAGTCCATCTTACCAACCAGAGGTTCAGATTCAGAGTCCACCTCGATAATCTTATCCAGTTCTTGTGCATAAAAGGTAGAAAACTGATCCACAGCCTTAGACATAACCATATTCATCTTCTCATCATGCAACCTCTTGGCTCTTCTGATTCTGTTCTCTTCAGCCTTGTACACAGTGAACTTGTGCCTTGCAATGTTCATGATAAAGTTCCTTCTATATTGAGAACTAAGATCACTCATCATTTGCGTGCACATATCTGCAATAGCAGTGCATTCTCCATCCACTTGATCAGGTGCAATAGCAAGAGCAGGTAGATTATGATGAAGTTCCTGAACTTTGTCATTAATGCCCATCAGCACACGCTTAACATCTTCTGGTGCGATGGCTTTGAGAGTGTTAGGAACAGATGAAGATGAGGGTTTATCTAGGACAATTGAGGGTAGAATGGTTTTATCTTGTTCTGTTGGAGGGGGTGTAATGACTTCTTCAAAGGTTTTAAGATAGTCATTTTCAACATTTGTAAGTTGAGGATTTTGAGATTTCTGAGGTGAGGGGTTGTGAAGTTCCAACTCTAATAGTTGTAAAGCAGTGGCAGGAATGCTAGTTTCAACTATAGTTTCAATGGGAGAAGCTTGATGATCAGATAAGGTCTTCTCAGAGTCATGGGAACTTGTTGAAACAGGTTTATCAGACACATGTGTAGTAGCTGTAACAAGAGTGGTCTGTTGAGGAATAGCTTCAGAAGTTGCAACCTCTGCATTAACTTCTGATGCTACCTTCTCAATGTTCTCCACAGAAGTAGGAGTAGAAACACATGCTTCTGTAATCAGGGATAACACATGTTCAGAAAATTGTTTCATAGATTCAGGTGATGGTATAAAGCTAACAACTGGTGTTTTAAGAGAAACACTAGCAGAAACTTCTTCTATACAGTTAGATTTAGGTGCTAAATCTGAAAGGATTTTTGAAAAAGAGTTTTGAACAGGAACTGCATAGGGGATGTTTTTAGCATGCTTTGGACCATTAATGACATAATCAGGAATTTCTTTAACATTGATCTTTTTGTAAATACCTTTGTTTGCCAACTTTTGCACTATCTCAGCTTTAGGAATGGGGGTATCAAGAAAATCATTAGGCTCAGCTTCTACTCCACTTTCCCAGCTATTTTCTTCCCAAGCCTTATACAGCTCAACTTGCTTTATGGCTTCATCACGCTCAGCATCATCATCATCATCAAGAATCAACTTCTGCCTCCTCTTCCTTTTCAAGTTTGTTCTGACCTTCTTAACAACTTCTGGAGCAGCAATAGCAGCAGATCCAGAAGCACTAGCTTTCTCAACAATTTCCACCTCTGCCTCTGCTTGAGTAGCAGGCTCAGAGTTTCCAGGGTTTACTTCTTCTGTAGCAACCTTCTTTCCATCAACTTCTGAGGTATTCTTCACACCAGAAGTACTTCCAGACTTCTTCTGGGGTGTAGAACTTCTTGCTCTTTTGGGTTGAGGTTCTGTAGATTCTGATTTCTTGATAATCTTCTTCTTCTTCTTTGTTTGAATAGGCAACAACTGTTGTGTGGCTAATCTTTCTTCCAACTTCTGATCAACTCCTTCTTCCAGAAGTTTCTTATGCATACCAGCAATAAGAGAAACTTCTTCTCTAGACACAGAGGTGATATAGAAGTGCTTATCACTTTCCTCCTTCCTTGGTCTATATTGAACTTGTGGAGTAATCACGGGTCCTTGAGTCTTCAATACTTTCTTCACAGATAAACCACTTATCACAGAGGGATAAGCATCAATGACAGATGCATAACCAGGGAAAGTAGTTTTCAGAGAATGTATCAAATAACTTCTGTGAAACATGAAGGATAGGAATCTGCAGTAATGTGCATTCGTTGTACCCTTGGTTTGACTATCAGAGAAAGTTTTACACATGTGCTCAAAAATCACCTTGGCAAAGTCCACCTCAGCCTTTATTCCCAAATAATATAAAACAGTTTTATATAAATTGGAAACTTGGTCAGATGAACCAACCTTAGGTAAAATAGAGTCACACAAAATCTTGTAAAGTATCCTGTAGTACGGCTTCATGTCATTGTTGTTCTTGGAAGTAGAATTCTTGCCATAGATTTCTTCTTGAATGTAGTGACTAACTTCATCAGCGGCGTAAGGAACAATACCCTTGATTGACAGCTGAGTTGCTTGTCTAATGTGCTCATGTCTGATTCTAATGCAGACACCACCAACTTCTGAGCGAATCTCTTTGCCCAGATATTCATCTTGTGGTGTTGAGTTGCAGAGAGCCACATGTGCCTTCATCCAAAAATCCTTCACAATTTCTGGATAGACAGGTCCATTAAGACAATCTAGAAAAGTTATCAACCTTTGAGCCTCAAACGCTTCCTTGATCCCTTTACAACCATTAGCCCTAATTGCTTCAAAGTCGACTGGTCTCTCAATATGCAGAAATAGGTTTGAAATAGGAAAGCTTACTCTGTCTTTAGAGAGAACACCAGGAGTAGATGCTTTGATGTCAGCAATAGGTGGTACACTTGCATGCCTTTCTCCTAGAGATTGAATACGCTTGGTAGAAGATGCCATGATTCTGAGTTTGGGGGTTAGGGTTTGCTAATTTGAGAGAAGAAAGAAATTGCTCTGAGTTTTAGAAGAGATGAAAGTGTGGGTAGTGAATGTGTAAGTGTGTGAATGTGAACAGTTAGTGTTTAAAAAGGAAAGAAAAACAAAACCGCGCAAAAACGTACTAACTGAAAGGACAGGGGTAAAAGAGTAACTTAACAATTCACAAATTGAATTAGAACACAATCATCACTAACCAACTTCTTTCTCTAATAGCAAACAGACACGTGTTTTAGAAGATTAATTAAATATCCGACACGTTAGCGACAGCAGTTGAAGAGGTAACTCAACAGTTACTGCCACGTCACGTTCAGAACCACTCACAAACTTCTGATAGAAATACAGAAGATGGATTTGTCAACTTCTGATACACAAGTTCTGACTCCTCCTAACTTCTGATAAAAGATATCAGAAGATGGTTTGTCTAAACTTCTGATGCAAAAGGTCTGACTCCCCCTAACTTCTGATAAACTTCCAGAACTTCCTAAAATAATATTCTTCACCAGAGTTTAGCTTATTCACAGATTTCCATCATATTAAGATTCCTTTTGATAAAATCAAATCTTTCAACAGCTAAGGGTTTTGTAAAGATATCAGCCCATTGATTTTCAGTATCAATAATCTTGAGATCAATTACACCCTTCTATACATAGTCTCTTATAAAATGATGTTTAATCTCAATATGTTTAGCTCTTGAGTGTAGAATTGGATTTTTAGAAAGATGAATGGCAGTAATGTTATCACAATATAAAGGAATATTATGACTGCTTATTTGATAATCTTCCAATTGATATTTCATCCAAAGTAGTTGTGTACAACACTTGGCTGCTGAAATGTATTCTGCTTCTGCAGTTGACATAGCTATGGTGGTTTGCCTTTTACTGGCCCAAGAAATCAAATTCTCACCAATGAATTGACAACTTCCACTAATGGATTTTCTTTCAAGTTTATCACCAGCATAGTCAGCATCACAGAATCCAATCAGTTTGTAATCATTAGATTTCTGATACAGCAATCCAATGTTACAAGTAGCCTTCAGATATCTAAAGATTCACTTTACAGCAGTAAAATAAGATTCTCTAGGATCTGATTGAAATCTTGCACACAGACATACACTGAATAAGATATCAGGTCTAGAAGCTGTTAGATAGAGAAGAGATCCAATCATACCTCTATATAACTTCTGGTCAACTTTACCTTCAGACTCACCTTTGCCAAGACTTGATGTAGGATGCATTGGAGTGTTCATGGGTTTGCAGTCTTCAAGATTGTACTTCTTCAGAAGATCTTTGATATACTTTGACTGATGAATGAAGTTTCCTTTCTTTGTTTGATTGATCTGAATTCCCAGAAAGTACTTCAATTCTCCCATCATGCTCATCTCAAATTCATCTTGCATCATCTTAGAAAAGTTCTTGCAAAGTCCAGCATTAGTTGATCCAAAAATGATGTCATCAACATAAATTTGAATGATTAGAATGTCTTTCTTCATGGTCTTCTTGAATAGTGTATTGTCAACTTGACCTTTTACAAAACCATTGTCAACCAAGAAGTTACTTAGTCTCTCATACCAAGCTCTGGGAGCTTGTTTGAGTCCATAGAGTGACTTCTTTAGTCTGAACACATGATCTGGATTAGAAATATCTTCAAATCCTGGAGGTTGTTTGACATATACTTCTTCAGAGATTACACCATTTAGAAATGCACTCTTAACATCCATCTGATAAAGTGTAATGTTGTTGTTGACAGCATAAGAAGTAAGTAATCTTATAGCTTCCAATCTTGCAACTGGAGCATAAGTCTCTGTATAATCAATGTCTTCTTGTTGATTGTATCCTTGTGCAACAAGTCTAGCTTTGTTTCTTGTTACTTCTCCTTGTTCATTCAGCTTGTTTCTGTATACCCACTTTGTTCCAATAATGTTCTTGCCTTTAGGTTTGGGTACAAGATCCCATACATCATTCCTTTGAAATTGATTCAGTTCTTCTTCCATAGCAACTATCCAAGCATCATCAGATAATGCTTCATCAATGGTTTTAGGTTCAATCAAGGAAACTAGACCAAATAAGGATTCTTCATCCCTAAAGCTTGATCTTGTTTTCCTAGGACTGTTCTTATTACCAATGATAAGCTCTTCAGGATGTGATGACTTATACTTGAAAGTATTCTTGGGAATAGTTGTTTCTTCTTGTTTAGGATCTTCAGTTGGTGTTGTTTGATGATCATCAGATTCTGGAACTTGATTGTTCTCTGGTGCTTCCAGAAGTTGAAGAGTGGGAATAGGTTCACAGCCTTCATCTTCTGAGTCTTGAGAATCTGAAATTTCTATAGAAGGCTCTGACTTTTCATGATCAGGCGCTTTATCATAAAACTTTACATGCATAGATTCTTCAACTGATTGAGTTTCAGAATTATACACTCTGTATGACTTGGAGCGCTCAGAATATCCAATAAAGATACCCTTACTAGCTTTAGAGTCAAATTTCTTTAGATAGACTTTAGTATTCAGAATGTAACAAGTACAACCAAATTGGTGAAAATAAGAAATGTTGGGTTTCCTTCCTCTAAAAAGTTCATATGTTGTTTTATTCAGAATAGGTCTAATATAGATTCTGTTCTGAATATAACAAGCAGTGTTTATTGCTTCTGCCAGAAAAATTTTGCCAAAGAATGTTCATGCATCATGGTTCTAGCCATCTCTTGCAAAGATCTGTTCTTTCTTTCTACAACTCCATTTTGCTGTGGAGTTCTAGGAGAAGAGAACTCATGGAAAATTCCATGCTCTTCACAAAAGTTTTCAAAAGGTTCATTTTCAAATTCTCCACCATGATCACTTCTAACTTTTAAAATCCTTAAATCTTTTTCATTTTGAATTTGGGCACAGAAGACACTAAACTCTTCATATGTATCATTCTTAGATTTCAGAAATCTTACCCAAGTTCATCTACTATAATCATCAACAATGACTAGTCCATACTTCTTTCCATTGAGTGAAGTAGTGCTAACTGGTCCAAACAAATCAATATGCAGAAGTTCTAAAGGTCTAAAGGTAGAAACAAGGTTCTTAAGTTTAAATGAGCTTTTGACAAATTTCCCTTTTTGACAAGAGTCACAAAGAGAATCTGAGTGATAAGTCAATTTAGGAAGGCCTCTTACAAGATTGTCTTTGCTAAGCTTATAAATTAATCTCCAGTTAGCATGACCCAATCTCTTATGCCAAACCTATTTCTCATCACTTAGAGTCAACAAACAAAGCACATTCTGATCTTTCAGATCAGATAAATTAACTTCATAAACATTGCTCTTTCTACAACCTTTAAACAAGATAGACTTGTCAGAGTTATTAATTACAGTACATGAATTCTTATTAAACACAACATCATGATTACTGTCACATAATTGACTTATGCTAAGTAGATTATGTTGTAGTCCATCAACCAACCAAACATCAGAAATAAAAAGAGAAGAATTACCTACTTTACCTATACCAATGATTTTGCCTTTCTGGTTCCCACCAAATCCTACAGTTCCTCCCTCTCTCAGAGTCAGGGTGAGAAACAAGTGCTTGTCTCCTGTCATGTGTCGTGAACATCCACTGTCCAGATACCATGAGCTTTGCCTTTTTCTTGGGGTGCATACCTGCAGTAAACATTATCTTAGACTTTGGTACTCATATTCTGATGGGTCTTCTAAAGTTAGTTCTATTATTCTTCTTCTGTCTCTTGTAATTTCCAGAGGGTCCATAGTGAGGTGAGCCTTTGAAAACAGGTTTAGGCTTAACCTTTCCTTTGGACCTTGACCCAGAGTGTGTCAGCAAACCAGCTTTCAAGTTTGTACAGCCTGATCTCATGCCCCGAGTACTCATAGGCTTGAAGATCTTCTGTACTCCTTTATAAGACTTGGATACTGAAGCAATGGGAGCAGAGGTTTTTAAAGACTCCACGCTTACTTGAACATCTGACACCTTTGGATTTTCTGTACTACTACTAGAAACAAAATTAGAATAAAGATCAGAAGATGTTCTGCTAATACACAGAGACTGATTTGCTTCATTTGACAGTACTCTCCAAACCCTGTCCAGTGTATTTGCCAGCACCATAAATCATAGAGGCTAATTTATGCTTGTCAATATTGTGATGAACAAACTCTTTAAGAGCAATCTCATGCTTATCATAGGGTTTGTTACATGTTCTGCAACCATTTTCAAGAACTTGAATAGTTTTTAAGGACTTCTTATAGTCTTCTTGAATATGATTGACCTTATCATTGAGCATGTCAAACTTTTGTTTAAAAAGCTCTAGCTCATTTGATTTTTCCATGTATTTCATCACAGTATCTTTCAAAGCCTTAGAGAGTTGAGTATCAGAGAGTTTAGAAATAACCTGTTCAATATCTTCTGAATCTGACTCAACATCACTTTCAACATCTGATTCTGCTGTGGCCATGAGTGCCAAGTTAGCTTCTGCATCTTCAGCTTCATCATCAGACAGCTTGTCAAGATCTTCCCATGTGGCTAGAAGACTCTTCTTAGCTTTGTTCTTGAAAGTGCTCTTTCTTCCTTTTCCCTTGGTGCTCAAGTCAGGACAATCAGCAATGAAGTGTCCAGGCTTGTTGTAGTTAAAGCAATTCTTAGAATCATCCTTCTTTTCTTTATTTTCAGAACTTCTGTAACCAGAACCTTTGGATCCAGAACTTCTACCAGAGTATCTTGGCTTTCTTTTTGCCCACTTCTGGAACCTCTTAGTCAGAAGTGCAAATACATCATCATCTGATCCCTCTTCTTGATCATCTGCATAAGATTCTTCTGTCTCAGATTCAACAACCTTAGCCTTGAGAGCCTTAGAAGGTCCAGAAGTAGCTGGCAGAGCCAAAGACTTCGTTCTCTTCTGAGGTTCATCAGAGGATAGCTCAATCTCATGACTCATGAGTGAACTAATTAAACCCTCCAGACTTAGGGTGTCTAAATCCTTTGCCTCCTGAATAGCAGTGACCTTAGGTCTCCACTTAGCAGGTAAGCTTCTAAGAATCTTCTTCACATGATCAGAAGTAGTATAACTTTTCTTCAGAACTTGAAGACCTGCAACCAGAACTTTGAATCTTGAAAACATAGATTCAATGTTCTCATCTTCCTTCATTCTAAAGAGTTCATACTGTTGAATCAGAAGTGTTGCTTTTGCCTCCTGCACCTGTTTGTTTCCATCATAAGATGAGCATAAAGAATCATAGATACTCTTAGCTGTAGATTTATCTGTGATCTTAAGGTACTCTTCATGAGATATGCAGCTTATCAAGATATCCTTGACCTTGTGGTGCTTCTTGTATGCTTTCTTGTCCTTGTCAGTGAAAGCTTGCCTTGTATCATAATCTAGTCTTCCTCTTTCATCCAAACCTTGAAATGTAGTTCCTCTTTCAACTAAGTCCCAAAGGTCATCATCAATACCAACTAGATGACTGTAGATTTTATCTTTCCACCAGGAGAAGGTAGAACCATCACCATTGAACTTGGGAGCTTTGCTGTTGTTGTTTTTATCATCAACATCATAGTTGTAAGGAATTTCTGTTTTCTTGCTATGTTCACCAGGTCCAGACATAGTGTTTTGACACAACAAATAACTGTCTCACTGCAAAGTGATATAACAGAACCAGACTCTGATACCAATTGAAGGTGTAAAAAAACACAAGAAGGGGGGGTTGAATTGTGTTTTGGTTAGTTTAAAAAACTTCTTCAAAGTTTTGCAACTTATCAGATTTCGCAGCGGGCCAAAACTAAACACAAACAACTTCTGGATGGTTAAAGCAAAACAGAGTATGAATGAATAAAAGCAAAGAGAAGAGAGAAGAGATAACACAAGAGATTTATACTGGTTCCTCTCACAAACCGAGAGTGGTCCAGTCCCCTTGCACTTCCAAGGGATTTCACTATAATCACACAAGATTACAACTGCTCAAGCCAACTGCAAGAGACTTCCTTTGCTCAAGTAACTCCTTACAAGAGACTTCCAAATGCTCAAGCTCACAAGCAAGAGACTTCTAACACAAAACAAAATACAATGTTTTGAACAACTGATAAATAATATCAGAGTTCTAAGAACGAAGAAATACAACTTAAATAACAAGACTATTCTTAGAATCCTTGAAAAGAAAACTAAGGTTCAACAACTGACAAGCCAGAAGTTGAAAACTGTTTGTCTTGAATTTTGATATAATCTCAAGTTGTATCTAAGTTAAAAATGCTCTTTGAAATTTAGCAGAATAACAGCTCTTTTTTTTCTTCGTAAGTGTGTTGTCACGTCTTCAAATTCTTCCTCCTTTTATAGATGATGTTGGAGCGTCTTGAATTTGAGCGGACACTGATGAAAGCAGCTATGTAGTACTGTACCATTATTTTCATTTGAAATGTGCTTATCCAAATCAAGTAAAGATTAAAATATGAGCCTTGATTTCGAATATTCGCCAAATCAGGAAAATAAAGATAGTACAATAGTACAAACGTCATTATCATGAGGATAACAGTCTGAAATAAGTTCTTCTGCTCCTTCAGATATTTGCCAAATAGGTGAAAGTCATTCAGAGAATAGAATGTTCTTCTGGCGTCTTCTGCTGTTCCATCGTCATCAGAGTTTACAGATATTAAATAACCTTCTGATGAGTTCAACTTCTGGTTGACTTTGACTTGCAACTTCTGTGTTGACTTCAGAACTTGCATTTTCCCAACTTCTGGGGATACTTTAGTATAGCAACCAGAACTTCAATTTCTAGTGAATATAAAATTTTAACTTGTATATCTGCACACTAGAGTAAATTATCAGTATTCCCTATTGTATATTAATAATATTGTTATCATCAAAACTACTTGGGTTATATTAGAACCAACTTTGTTCCAACAGAAATTTCTATCTTAACAAAGTTTCGTCTCTAAATCCGTCTCTACTTTATTATTTTTATAATTATAATTAAAAAACAATAGTTGGAGACAGAAATTAAAAACGGAATTTTATCGTGTCTAACAATTTTTGTCTCTATATCCGTCTCTGAATTAATCTGTCTCTAAAATCCGTCTCTAAACGAAATAACATTGAAGAATCATCCCGCCAAAAATTTCCCGCCAAATTTTAGATGACTAAAAATAAAAGTTGATTTATTTAGGGGTTTAAAAAATATATCAATTTTTTTTAGATTTTTTCTAATCACACCCCAAAAAAACTGGTTACACCCCAAATTGACCAAAATACCCTTAAAATAAATTAAATTTTAAATGTCATCCGCGAACGATTGAAATCACAGGGCAACATGAAATTGCTTGAAAAAGAAAATGTCATGGAATTGAAAAAGTATAATTTCAATAACCTATACAATAATGTTTTAACGGAAGATCATCAAAATTCAATCTTTCATTGTGAGAGAACACATTAATGGAATTTATGAGAGAGAACACGTGAAGCAGAAATATAAAATGATGAAAAACGGTTTTTAAAAAATACAAGGACAATTTTGGTATAATGATTAAATTTTAATGAAAATTGGGTGTAACTAGATTTTTTTGGGGTGTGACTAGAAAATTTCATTTTTTTAAGCAAGTGAATGAAGGGTCCGTTTGGCCTGACTTTTTTAAGTCTTAATAAGAGCTATCAGAAAAAATCTAAAGTTGTTTGGTAATTGTTGTTTTTTTTAGCTTCAAAGTTATTTTTAAACTAAAAGTTGTTTGGTAAAATATATTTTTTTTTTTAAAAAAACTTAAAAATATATCAATCCTAATTAAACTAGATTAATAACTAACTTAAAAAAACAAAGATAATAGCAAACTAAAGATTAATAACAAACTTAAAAAAGGTGATAACAAACTAGATTAAACTAAATTTTCTAAAGATAATAACAAACAAAAAAAGCTCCGAATTTTTTTTCAAAAGTAAGTTTTAACCTTTTCTCTTAAAAGCTCTTTTTATTCAATTTTGCACATTGAAAAAATGTTATTTTTTTGGCTAAGAGCTTTATTAAAAATGTGTTTGGCCCAACTTCAAAGGCAGACCTAAAAATGTTTATTTTCAGCCTATTGTTGACAAAGTCAAGCAGAAATTATCAGTCTGGAAAGCCTCTTTATTGTCTATTGCTGGGAGGGTTCAGCTTGTGCAAGCTGTCATTCACAGTATGTTTACTTACAGCTTCTCTGTTTACTCTTGGCCAGTTACCTTACTCAAAGATATTGAAAAGAAAATTAGGAATTTTATTTGGAGTGGTGACATTGAAAAGAGGAAACTTGTGACTGTCTCTTGGGATAAATTGTGTCGGCCTTATCCTCAGGGTGGTCTTAATATTAGATCCCTTATTAAGCTTAATCTTGCTTCTAATCTGAAGCTTTGCTGGAGCCTGATGAATTCCAACAGCTCTTGGGCTATTCTTCTGCGTGACAGAGTTTTTCGAGGCACAGGTGTTATCCGGCATCACATTTTCTCTTCTTTATGGAGTAGCATGAAGGAGGAATTTCTTGTTATCAAAGACAACACTACTTGGCTGCTTTGGGGATGGTAGTCTCATAAATTTTTGGAACGACGGTTGGTGTGGTATACCCTTGGCTGATCAATTGCATCTTCCTGAGCATGTTCGTAGTTCTCTTACTTCTAAAGTTGAAGATTTTATTCACCAAGGTAATTGGATGATTCCAGATTCTCTTGTTCAACTTTTTCCTAACCTCTACTCCCTCATCTCGCATGTCACGATCCCTTTAGATCATTCTCATGATAAATTGCTTTGGAAACATTCTGATGATGGAGACTTAAGCCTCAAAGATGCGTATCTCTTCAAGACTCCCCAATACCAGGATATTCCGTGGGCAAAAACTATTTGGAGTCCTAAGATTCCTCCTTCCAAATCCCTTCTTATGTGGAGACTCATGCATGGCAAGATTCCCTCTTATGACAATCTTCAAGCTAGGGGTTGTTCTCTTCCGTCCATGTGTAATCTCTGTCAAAGGTCTGTTGAGTCTTCCTTCCACCTTTTCTTTGATTGTAGCTTTGCTGTTCGGTTATGGTGTTGGTTTGATGGTTGTATTAATCAGTTTCTTGACTTCTCCTCTATGGAGGACATGTGGACTATTTGTGATTGGAATTGGTCACCTCAATGCAAAATTACCTTAACGGCTGCCATTATTAATCTGATAAATACTATTTGGTTTGCCCGAAACTCTGCTAGATATAGCAATGTTGTGATTGGTTGGCGAGCTGTTATCTCTCAAATTATTGCCTGCACTTCTTTCACTGGTCAGCATACTAGGAAGGTTTCCTCAAACTCTATCCGTGATTTCACTATATTAAAATCATTCAATATTTCTATTCATCATCCCAAAGTTCCAATTCTCAAAGAAGTGATTTGGCATCCGCCTCTCTTGTCTTGGCTCAAATGCAACACAGATAAAGCTTCAAATGGTAATCCAGGGCAAGCCTCTTGTGGAGGTATTTTCATAAATCACCTTTCTGAGTTTTTGTTTGCGTTTGCTGAGCCTTTAGGGGTTCAATCTTCTTTCTATGATGAGATTTGTGGTGTGTTGAGAGCTATTGAAATTGCTTATAATAATAATTGGTACAATGTGTGGATTGAATCTGATTCTGCTGCTGTTGTTGCTTTGTTTAAGAATCCTAGAAAACCAGTTGCTTGGCCTCTTCGTAACAGGTGGAAAAATTCAATTTTCATGATGTCTCACATGAATTGTATTATCACTCACACTTATAGAGAAGGAAATATGGTTGCTGACACTTTAGCTAAAGTTGGTCTGTCTTTGTCTTCTTATACTACTTGGGAGGTAACTCCTTCTTTTATTTCAGATACTTTGGATAGGAACAAGCTAGGGTTACCCAGTTTTCGCTTATGTCATGTTTAATGGAGTTTTGGTTTGGTCCCCTCCACTGTTTGTTGTTACTGTTATTTCGGAGTACTGCACTCTTTTTCCCTTCACCTGGTTTTTCCCTCTAGGTTTTACAGGTAAGGTTTTTAATGAGGCAGTTGTTTATGCTCCATCTTTCACTTGGGTATTGGTCTAGTCCCCCCAAGTTTGCTTGTATTGCTCTTCTTTTTTCTTTTTTAATAATATGGTAGAGTTGCCGCTAGTTTGTTGGGTTAGTCAAGGGGTGCCAACCTAGTTGGGATGCCTTCATTAACTTAACTTAGCTGCTTCTCTTTTTGCTTAAAAAAAAAAGCTAAAAAAAGTTGGGCCAAACGGAGCCGAAGTTTTTTTTTCCTGAAAAGTGGATGATAATTAATTTGTGTCAAATATTAAGATATAAAAAATTCACCTAAGACTCTATCAAAAAAAAAATCACCTAAAAAATCACCTAAGAGAAAAAAAAGATATATTTTTTTTATTAAGAACAAAATAAAAATATGAAGGGTTATTAGAAAGAAAAAAAATATAAAAAAATCTGAAGGGTTATTAGAAAGATAGGTTTCTTTTGGGGCTTTGCCCTTTTATTCGAAAAAAAAAAAAAAAAAAAATCTGAAGGGTTAAGAGCTAAAAAAATTATTGAATTTGAACTCTCTCCGATCTTTCCTTCAATGGTTTCTCTTCTTTTTTTAATCTAATGATTATTAAATTACAAAAAATAAAACAATACTAAAGAAGTAAGAGAAAATAAATAAGTGAATGGTCAAGATCCTACAACATGACCAACATGAGAGGAAAAAATTGCAGAGAATCCAAATCCAAAAATTAGCGCTTTCCTTCCCTTCCTGTTTCCCTTTTCTCTTCATGATCTTCAAGTTGACACAAAATAAATCCTAACTCTACCGCTCAAACTCAATCCGCCAGTCACGATTTTCTAACTCACGTTCTCACCACCGCCGGTCACGATTCTCATCGCCTCCGGTCACAATTCAGAGGTATTGATCTTCTCTTAGGTTTCTTGAAGTTTTCTTTTTCACCCTTCTCTTAGATTTCTACAATTTTCTGCTACTTTCTTTCCCATAGTAGAAGAAACTACAAAAAACCCTAATTAAAAACTTCTACTTCGCAGGTCTATTCCAATTAACTCAAAGGTACTGTTTTATCACTTAACAACTTTCAAATTGGTGTTTAATTTTTCTAATTTGTTATTTGATTTCTGCTGGTCTTGGTTCAACTCTGTCTCTAGTTAAGATCAATTTGACAATTTCAATTTTGTATGTTAGGGTTTTTTTTTTTTGTTGATTTAATTTGTCTCGTTTTGTTTTGGATTTGGGTCTGATTTCATTCTTGTTTACCAGCTTCAATTAGTGATATTATTATAGGTTATAGATTCTTTGATTTGAATTTTTAAATATTACCTCCAATCAGTTGTCTTAACAAATTAACATGTTCATGTCTTTTTTCATTAAAATATATAGTTGTCCATTCTACTAAGCATGAAGAACAAATAGCACACCTTTTATCATATATGTTCATGTCTTAATCATTTTTGTACTTGTTATGAATTAATGTCAACTGGGCCGACTATATTTTTAATGCATTTAGATTCTAGTTATGTACTTGATTCTGTTTGTGCTTGCTTTTAATTGTTCATTCAGTTCCACTCATTCTTTTGGTTTGATGACTTTAAGGTATTGTGTGACATTCTCTACGAATATAAAGTGAAAACTGATTGATGATTAAATTTAGATGCAATTGATAATTTGAAAACTGTGATATCAACAATTTTACTATGATAGAAAGGTCATTATAATATGATCAAGGAATTGAGTTATGCTGGTTGTGTGTTTCCTTATGGGATGCCATTTGGTTTGTTTTATTAAATATTTAGTGTTGCCCTGTTCATAAATGGTCTGTTATTTAGTATTACTCTGTTCATAAATGGATATGCATGACATCTTGATTATTTAGTGTTATTCTGAAGTTCCCAACTGTTGTAAACCATAAGTCTTGCTCCAATTTACATGTTGTAGGCCTTGATCACATATCAGTTGCTTTCCTTTTATTTGATTCAACCAACTTTCAAGTTGTTTTTCCTCTTTTGAAAGTGTTTCATCCATATGATCAAACAATGCAGTCCATCTTTGACTGATGCAATTATGCTATTTTGCTGTTAATTTTGATCAAACAAGGATAGTAATTTTGTTAATTTTTTTGCTGTGATTATCTTGTCAAGTAGATCCTTTAGATTGTTTATATTATTTTTTCTGTTATATTAGTTAGTTATTAATTGGTTGTGCCAAATGAGAATCTACTTATTCTAGAATTATTCACATATTAATGATTTTATTTTATCGTCCTTTCTATTGGAGTGTAGATTTGTATATATGCTACTTAATTTGTATTACAAGCTATGCTTGTTATATTACATGTTGTGTTTGCAACTTTTACACTATAATTTGTATTGTTTGTTTGTAGGCCAAATACAAATGGTTTGAAAAGGATGAAGCTAGCATTAGAAAGAGCTTTGATAGTAGGTGAATTTGACCCCGAAAAATGCTTTGTTCAAGGTTCGTAGTGGTAAGGATAAAGGTGAATGGATTGATGAAGATAAGTTAAAAGAATTAAGGGACGAATGGAAAGGTGAAAAGTGGCAAACATTTCGGAATAACAATTTAAACATATTTATACTAATTTATGTTTGGTTATTGTTTTAGAGGGTGGAATTGAATAGAGAACCAACATGTTTTGAGGTTTACCAGAGAATGCATAAACCAAAGGAAAAATCAAATGAGTGGTTTAATGAAGAACAAGCTTTGATAGCCGTATGTATACACTAATCTTGTTTAAGTCATAACTTTTAGCAATGTAAATAATATACATAATATACTAATAGTTATAATTTTTCAAGAAAGTTACCAAACTAAATTATTTGAGAGAAATTCTCGAAGAGGTGAGGGTAGTAGCCAACAGTCTGATGATAGTATAACATGGAAGTTGTTGGAGGCATTAACAAGAAGGGACTCATATTTGGGTTAGGGTTTCAAGTAACCGCTATTAAAGAATCTTTGAAATTTTTCACCTTCAATTTCTACTGAGTGGTACGGCCAGATAAAGTTGCTGCTATGGAGGCTAAGATTGAAGCATTAACCATTGAACTTGAGCAAAAGATTCTTGAACAAGAAACGTTAAAACAAAAGATGGAACATTGGGGGCGAATTTTTGGAAGGTTTGTGCCTAATATTAATCAAAATTCTCCGGTTCAACTTGAAAGAGAAGGTGACAATGAAAATGATGAGATGAGTGATGAAGTTTAGCTTTAGTTACTTTCTTTTATGTATTTTTGTTAGATCATTTAAATTTATTTGTGTGTTGGACAATTTTAAGTTTGATATTGATACTTTGTAAGAATGACATACATTTTTATGTTAATGTTTCAAATTTAGTGTCAATGGAAATTTGATTTTCTCACATTTTAGAATTATATGAATTATATTTAGTAAATAAAAATTAATATTTGAAAAATTGTATAAGCATTTAATTGCTAAATAGACAAAAATAATGACTTTTTAGAGACGGAAAATGTGTTTTTTCTCTATAGAGACGGAATTTTATGCTTAGAGACGGAATTTTAGTGACAAAATTATTTGAATTCAGAGACGGATAATTCTATCTCTAATAGAGACAGAATTTTAGAGACAAAATTATTTGAATTCAGAGACAGATAATTCTGTCTCCAATAGAGACGGATTTATTGTGTTCTGAATTCAACATTTAGAGACGGTTTTTTATTTTTTAGTGACGGATAAATTTCGTCTCCAATCAGAGACAAAATATAAAATCCGTCTCTAATAGTATAGAGACGAGGAAATTAACGACGGAACCAAATCCGTCTCTAATTTTGTTTCTAATGTGCTTTGTGACAGAATATTTGCTTTTTAGAGACAGATTTCGCCCGTCAGTATTTAAGATTTTTCTAGTAGTGACAGTTGAAACAACACGTGGGGGACACTTGTCATGCTCTAAATGGCTTGCTATTGTTGGAACAAAGTTGGTTCTAATAAAACCCAAGTAAGTTTTGATGATAACAATAGTATTAATATACAATAGGAATTACTGATAATTTACTTTAGTGTGCAGGTATATAAGTTAAAAATGTATCTACACTAATGAGCTATAAGAGAAGTTCTGATTCGTATTTAAAGCGTCACTAGAAGTTGGTTAGAGCAAGTTTGGATGTATACCATCAGTAGGGGTGTTCGCGGTGCGGTTTGGTTCGGTTATGAGCGAAAAAGTCATCCTAACCGCGAGATAAAAAAGCATGCGGTTTGGTTTGGTTCGGTTAGATTTTAAAAAGTCATCCAAACCAAACCAATATGGTTAGGATCGGTTCAGTGGCGGCGGTTTACGGCATAAAAAATTCTATCATGATCATTTGACACACACATGAACTTGTTACAAAATAACATTACAGTACCAATAAAAGTTGTTTATTCAAAATAACTTTATAGTACCTTACAATTTTAAATATCCAAAAAAAGAGCTTGAAGTTCCAAAATGACATCACATTATCGATAAAAGTTGTTGATATAAAATAATATTACAATACAAAAAATAAGAACGACTTGAAGTTTCATTAATTGGACTGACATGATAATTAGACTATGTATATTGGATTATAATAGAAACTTAAAGGAGTTTTAGAGGTATTGGAATATAATATAAACTTAATGTGGTTCTAGCGGTTAACCGCGGCTTTTGCGGTTTTAGCGGTTGGCGGTTTTGCGGATCAATAAAAAAGTCATCCAAATACATCCAAACCAAATGCGGTTTTTGCGGTTTTCGGTTTAGATTGGTTCGGTTTGCGGTTTTACTTTTGGATTGGTTCGGATACGATCACCCCTAATCAGAAGTTCTCCTCATCAGAACTTGTAACGGAAACTCAAGATTCTGATGACTACGAAGACAGCAGAATTTGTCAGAAGAACATTCAGAAGAACATTCTATGCTTAACGACTATCATCAATTTGGCAAATTCAGAGTGGCAAAAGAAATCATCGTACAAGGCCGTTATGATCATGATAATGACGTTTGTACTATTGTATTACCTTCTATTTCTTGATTTGGGCGAATATTCTGAATCAAGGATTGAAGTTTTGTCAATTACCTGATTTGGATAAACACGTCTCAAGAAGAAGAATAGTACATTGCCAATTAGCCGTTTTTGTCTCAACATTTCAAATTCATACGCTCCACTATCGTCTATAAAAGAAGGAAGAATTTGAAGAATCAAATACAACACATCTACGAACAAAAGCGTTGTTACTCTGCTAAATTCAAAAGAGCATTATAACACTTTGAGAAATACAACTTGAGCTTATTTCAAAATTCAAGACAAACAGTTTTAAACTTCTGATTACTTCAGTTGTTGAACCTTGGTATTCCTTCATCTGGAGTCTAAGATTAGTCTTGTTTTTAGAGTTATATTATTTTGTTCAGAACTTTGATATTTATATCAGAAGTTCATATATTGTTTTGTTACTTTGTAAACTTTGTAAGAAGTCTCTTGCTTGTGTGCTTGAGCATTAGAAGTCTCTTGTATTTTGTTACTTGAGCATTGGAAGTCTCTTGCTTGTGTGCTTGAGCATTTGTAATCTTGTGTGATTATAGTGAAATCCCTTGGAAGTGCAAGGGGACTAGAGTACTCTCGGTTTGTGAGGGGAACCAGTATAAACTCTGTGTGTTCATCTTTCTTCTCTCTTCTCTCTTACTGTTTTATCATCTACATAAGGTATTGTGTTTGCTTTTTTCTGCTGCAAGTTCTGATAAGTTGTAAAACTTAAAAGTTTTCAAAAACTCTTAAAACACAATTCAACCCCCCTTCTTGTGTTTTTCACACCTACAACTATATTTTTATCACATCCTTATCTTTAAACTCAATTACTTCATTGCAAATTAATTTATAAATTTTTTTTCCCCAAAATTCGTAATTTTTTTTTCTCTATAAATAGAGACTTGGTTCATTTGATTTCAACACAAAAAAAAAACCCAACCTTTTTCACTATCTTAATTTTATTATTATCTTTCTATTAGACCATGTACAATGAGGAGTTGAATATGGTGTTGAATTGAATTTCAACAAAGCAATATTCTCCAATGAGGGTGTTGAAAGTGACATGGAGGAGAGATAAATTGAAAATGTTCAACACAGTTGAAACACAATCGGGGGGACACTTGTCTTGCTCTGATTGGCTTCTCGATAATTTTTTCTAATTATTACTTTGAACTCAATTATTTCATTGCAAATAAGTTTTTTTAATTTTTCTTTTTTTACCAAAATTCATTAAAAAAAAAATTCTTTATAAATAGAGACTTGGTTCATTTGATTTGGACACATAAAAAAAATCACATTTTTTACTATCTTAATCTTAATCTTGGTGGGGTAGAGTGTTGAATGAAAAATCATTGGAGAGGGTAAAAGTTGAATGAGTGTTGAATTATTAGGTGGAAGAGAGAGAAGATGATATGGAGCGTAAAGTAGGTGTTGAGTGTTGAAACCATTGTACATGATCTTAGTGTTTATCTTTCTAATGGTGAGGCAAAGTGTTGAATGAAAGACCATTGGAGAGGATAAAAGTTGAATGAGTGTTGAATTATTAGGTGGAAAAGAGAGAAGATGATGTGGAGCGTAAAAATAGGTGTTGAATGTTGAAATCATTGTAAATGGTCTTATATTAATGTATTTTTTTAGAGTGAATTCTCTCAAGTGGAAAAAACAATTGAGAAAATAATGTTGGATAATTGAACATTGGATTACAAAGATAAAACAATATTTAATTCTAAAAGAAATTGAGAAAAAGGTAATTGATGGTTAAGATGTAAAAATTGAAGAAAATTTGAGTGGAAAAAATTGAGAGGATCCATTCTCGTATTTTTAAGGGTGTATTGGATTAGGATTTCAACATACTATTTTGGCAAAAAAATCTTAAAAATTTTAAAAGATTTTGTGAGATTTTATTGATTTTGTGAGATTTTAAAAGATTTTTTTGAAATACTTTTTCCAATCAAGATTCTTTTTTTTTACAAGAATTTGTGTGATTTTATAACAGACTTTTGAGATTTTAATGTCCTTTATGGATTTTTAATGACTCAATAATAAATCAATCAATAATAAATGAAAATGAATCATTCCTTAAAAAAAAAATCAACAAAACAATATAAACAAATAAAATTAATGAATCAAGAAATCAAAATAAAAACAATCTCAAAAGAAGAACAAATATGAACAACGAAATTTTAAGAAAACAAACAAATAAAAACGTTGTACAAATTTAAGAGGTTGAAGAAAAGAAAAACTACTATGAATCATTAAATAAGTTGCAGAATTTTTATTTTTTATATTTTATAGTTACATAATTATATATGTTAAAGAATTTTTCAAAGTGGCGTATATAATGATTGAAACGAAGCATATAGGTTGCATTTTTTTTCTTTTTCAAATAATATAGGTTGTATATTTCAAAATAGTATATATACCCATAATTTGCGATTTCAATAAAAATAGTATGAACATATTATACAGTACCCTATGATTTCAAGAAAAATAGTATGAACATACTATACAATAGGAACAAGGCAGCGTGAGCAGATCTCGAGAAAACAGGCAAATTCTATTGAGAAGTTGCAAGCAAAAGAGAATGGCAGGAGTTGTGTTCAGTACGGTGGTAAAAGTAAAAAAAGAGCCTTGAAACATTATAAAAAGTCTTGAGAGTTTGAGTGGGATTGTTGGAGATGTATTTTATGTGTATTTTCAACTTAAAAGTCTTTCAAAATTCATTTCATAAATAAATCCATCTAAATCGGTAGACTTTTGAATACCAATAAACATTTTAAAAGTAATGAGAAATCACAATTGAATACCAACATATTTTGTTGCCCTGAAAAAAAAAAATCTTGATTGTCTTAATTGAATACCATAAGATTCATTTAACTTTTGTAAGAATCTTGATTGAATATCACGAGATTTTATTATCATAAAAAAGTCTTTTAAAATCCATTGAAATCTCAATCCAATATGAGGAGCGATATATTAATTCCAAGAGTAAGTTTTATAACTTACTCTAAATCTTAATCTTTAATTTTAATATTATCAATTAATGATTAGGATTAGAGCTGTCAAAAGGGATCGGGCTATCGGGCCGGCCCATTAGCCCTATAGTTTTACACGGGCCGGGCTTTTAAAAAAAGTTGATCGGACCTTATCGGGTCGGCCCCTCGGGCCTATATTTTTAATGGGCCGTTATGGGCCGGCCCCACGGGCTTTTGGGCCGGCCCCTTAAAGAGTTTAAAAAAAAAATTTTAAAAATTAAAAAATAGTTTTAGTTACCATTAAATCTTTAGATAGTTAAGTAACAAAAGATGAGATTTGTTAGTTAGGAGATAATTATTAAACCAAATTTGTTTCTTTTTAAGATTAAACCAAGTTTGTTATGATTATTTTTATTTGAAAAAAACTAATAACAACTTAATCAATCATTATAAATAGAAAAGTATAAGAAAGAAATTAATCAAATTATATGGATATTAATTTGTGTGTGATACATATGTAGTTTTATTGTCCATTGAATTTATTTTGTAAAAAAATTTGTCAAAAAAAAAAAATGAAAGTTTGTCGGGCCGGCCCATCGGGCCATATAGGCATTTGCTTATCGGGCTGGGCTTAACGGGCCGGGCCACTAAAGCCCCTTTATATGTCATGGCCCCCGGGCCGAGGTGGGCCGGGCCGGGTCGGCCCCTTTTGACAGCTCTAATTATGATTAATTGATAATAATTGATATGGTAAGACTAATTTGTTTGTTACTCCCTCCGTAACACTTTATAAGATAAATTGACTTTTAAAATTCATCGTAACCAAATACATTAAATTTACAATGAATCTAAAAAGTTAATTTTGCTTATAAAGTGTTATGGAGTGAGTATAGTAATATACTATAAAATTATGATCATCAAAATATACTTTAAATATAATAGAATGAATTCATTATGGTTATTAATTAATCGTCAAAACAAGAATTTCTCCCTCTCTCTCTTGCATATTTATTTACAGGTAAAAATTAAGAAAAATTAAATTATAAATAGTTGATTAATTAAAAACAAATAATTGGTTTGTACAAAACATAACAAATAATTGATCTTGATCAAAAATTATTTCATGAGATAAAAATACAAATAATTGTATGAAAAGTAAATAATTGTTCATGACAAAAAAAATTCATTTGCTGAAGAACAAAAAAAAAATCCGTCGCAATACAAGATTCACTATTTAATTCTTCGCCACCATCAGGAGAACATGCTAAAATATGATGTGTTGTTGAAAAAAATAGTCTTTTAATGTATAAGTAACCAAAATAATATGGAAATTGAAAAATATATTCAACATTTTTATAACTGTAACATCCCGGAATTTTAACCATCTAATTAATTGGCATTAAAGCTCGTCCAAATAATTCAAAGATCGATTAGAGGTAATTAATTTAACTCTAATACTCAACCTTTTCCTCTCATGACTCAAATCCCACTCAAGTTAATACTTCCTCTCCTAGTGACTCACTCTCTTGTAAACTAAACACCTCATCAACCATGACTCATTCTTCCTTTACTAACTAATCTACACCTCACCATAAGTGCATGCAAGTCTAGTGACTCACTTTTCCACTCAAAATCATTTTCCCTCTCATAAATCCACTACCACTACATGCAAGAAAAACATTATTACCTTCTTAGCAAACTGAAATGCTCTCAAGCTCTCTCATTTCTATTGTTGCAATATTAACCCAAGTTTCAAAACTCTCAATTTCTTCACAACACACCAAGATTGTTCCTTAACCTCTTCTCTTCAAAATCAAACCCCACTGCTTCTGAGATTTAACTTGCAGCAACATAAACAGAATTTGTCTCCAATTTGTTAAGAAGAATTCAAATAATCTAAACCTCTCTTTCTCCTTAATGATTCTCCACATATTCCATTCTTTCTTGTGATTAGAACTCACAAGACCCATTTATCTCTCAATGATACCCTTGTTTCTGTTGATACAACCAAAATTACGAGTTATTAATGACTGGAAGGTTTTGCATGCTCTGGGAAGATGGAAAGCTGTAGCAAATTGCAGAACCCACGTTTCTCGCTGTCAAGCTCGCTGGGGCGAGCTAGGGTACTCGCCATGGCGAGTGCAGCAGGTGGTAGCTGCTGCCTGCTACTCCCTTCCTCTGTTCAGCCACGTTAAACCCTTGGTAAGTCATTTCAAGCTCCTATTGTTTCCTTCCCAGTTGTTGTGATGGTAATCTCATTTCTCTAATCTTAGTTAGCTTATAATTTCAATCTTTTCCATATTAAAACCATGAGCACAAGTTGGGAGCTCAAGTCAAAAATCTCGTGCCAAGTTGGGTGGTTGTAGCAGAGGTCATACAAGGTTCAAAGCATCTGAGTTAATCTTCAAATTACAGGTGGGTTCTTAGGCTAGTATAGTTTAAATTCCCAATTTATGAAACTTTGCATGTTCACTTAGGGTATTAGGAATTAATTGTGTGAGGAGAACTAACTCCCAAGTTCTCTTCCATTTTGCCCTATATTATATATATAATTGATTGTGATGATTTAATATGAGGATTGTAGGTGTTAAAATTGAAAATTCTACAAAAATCGTAAAACAGAGGGTCTACTGCATGAGCTCGCCATAGCGATCTGCTAGCGAGCACTCATGGCGAGTCATCAAGTTCTGGGCTGAGGAATCTCGCCATGGCGAGCGTCTGCTCGCCTAGCGAGTTGTTCAGGCCATTACAAGATCATTCGCCATGGCGAGCTAGGTAACTCGCTGTAGCGAGCAATGTGCAGAAAGCCTTACTTTTCATTTTCTCGAAAATCCACACTCGTTTTATATCCTCAAATTAATCCAGCTATTTCACAATCATGTAATAAATATAAAATAGTGCAGGAGGTCAAGCACAATATGAATATTAGGGTATAACTTAGAATTTCAGGTTGCATGTTCCCCGGGCTTTGGGAAATTATGGTAGCATGTAATTAATTTAGAATCAGTCAATTATGTATGTGATTATATTATCACGTGTGGACTTCGTTTTAGATGTTCCATTAGTAAAAACTTTGTGAGCTGCACGCCGGAACGCTTTCTGTTCGCGGACAAGGCAGGCCTCTGAGACGTGCTCACCTCAGAGTGCTTGCGGTTTAAAATCAACAAGATTAATCAGTGATACACCTTTATTTAATTATGCTTATGACAATATGATATGAATATGATACGACTGATTAGGTGCCCCGGCTTAATAGCCTTTAGGAGGGTAGTAGAACTCACTGGGACGAAGTGACTGTCTCACCCCACTCCCTTTTTGATATAGGTAAGACAGGTTATTTCGGAGCAGGGACCAGGTTGGACCTGACGATTGGAGCTGTGCTTGGATTGTCAGCTTAGGAGATCATTTCTTCTTCCCTGTTTTAGATTAGCTTGTTATTTTGTTAACAACTCTTTCCGCTGTTGTATTGAACATTGTAATATTATTCTAATGATATTGCATTTTTCAGTTATAATTCTTTTAGTTTAATGTACTCAGATTCCAGTTATTAATGTTTCGACTAAATATTCTAGATAATTTAGTTGGGGCGTTACAATAACATAATAAATTTACCTCCGAGGACTTAATCAAATCCTCGATAGTCATCATCCTTTTTGTCTGAAGTAAATCATCTTACAAACTTAGTATTATTGGTCCGATGATTTCATTGACACCTTCGGTTAACTCGCATTCAGTACCATCCATCCTATTTATTTCAAAAAACATAATAAAAATTGTAAAGTTTGTAACTTTGCTCTTTTTACCATTAACAATTGTTTCCTTCACAACACATTTCTCAACTACATGGCCAATTTAATCTGAGCATATCGAAATCGAATACCCATTAAGGTATCAACAAAGGTTTAACATTATACAACACAAAAAAAATACTATGAAGTCGTGTAAATAAACTTATACCAACCAACCTAGACTCGTCAGTAGCATTCAGAATTTCAGAAAAGGCCACAAATCAAAATGATATATAGGTATCTCGGGAGCAGTCACTTTGAAAACCTTAGTCGAGTTCATAAAATTCAGCTTGTATTTATGACCGATAGATTTGTAGAAAGCATCTTTGCTACCAACCATGAAGTTTTGAAAAGCATAAGCGAACCTTCTTCAAGTTGATCCATAAATTTGGGAATGAGATCCTTTCGAATAGTAGCATGAATTTTGTGACACTGAATTTAGACCAAAGTGACAAATACAAATATAACTTTGTTATAAAAATACAATTCATTCAAATAAACTTAAAAATAGACATGTTGTAATCAGGAACAAAAAACAAAGGCTTAATTAGTTCGTTGGTCTTTTAAAGATATTTTTTGTTTCACATTGGTCCCATAAAAAAAAAAGTTCTGTTTTAGTCCCTTAAAGACATCTATGTTTGCCACATTGGTCCATTCTGCTACTTTTTGCAGAAAACGTTAACTTTGTTTTCATATTGGTCCCTTATCTAGTTTAATAGATTTCATATTAATCCCTTATATAGTTTCATATTGGCCCCTTATTTAGTGTAATATGTTTCATATTACTCCTAAATTTAACGTTTTTTGTCAAAAACTAACGGAATGGACCAAAATGATAAACGGAGATGTATTTAAGGACCAAAGCGGAACTTTTTTTTATAGAATCAATGTGAAATAAAAAATATCTTTAAGGACCAACAAACTAATTAACGATTTGTTTGTTGGGAAATTAAGAGGGGAGAGATAATAACAACTTTGAAGAGAGAGAAAACAATTTTAAACAAAAGACTAATTGATTGATTCATTAATAAAATTTTAAAAATCTCACAAAATAGTGCATTAAAAATTCCTTATCCTGTGCAAATTTTGCACAAGTTGAAAAAAAATTATATAGACCATTAGAGGTGGAAATAGACCAGGTCAACCTATTTCTTTAAATAGAATAAACTAAAATATTTTTTATAAGTCTATTTAGTTAAATATGTCAGGCCATTAAAAAAACATTTTAGCCTACTAAACCGACCTATTATTATTTATATATTAAAATTTGTATTTTGATTAAATTATATATTTAATAAATTTTTCAGTAGTTTAAGTTTATTAATCTACATTAGTTTTTCACATATATAAATATATTATTATAAACTTGAATTGAAATATGATGATATATATAATTAAATTCTCTAAAATATCATGTTAAATATTAAAAGGACTTCGGTTTATTAGCTAGAGTCTTGCTAACAAGTGCACCCGGTGCACTCTTTAAGCATACTATTTAAAGAAATTTTTTAATCAAAAAATTAAACAACACAATTTCCAATGCATTGACTTTACATATTTTTATAAAAATTCTATACAAACTTACTATTTAAGGGGCTTAAAGAATGCACCTGGTGCACTCTTTAGCATTTGCCTATTAGTTAATAAGTATTTTTAAAAATAAATATAATTATTTATTTAAATATGTTCATTTGAAATAAGCTTTTAAACAAATTAATATGTCACATTAGGTTTTCAAAAAGCGAGACTCAAACCTAAAAGATAAATATATGAACTCTTTCATATATGTGGTTACACTAGTTGGGTATACGGGTGCACGGGTTCAATAAGCCATATCCAATACCCGAACCAATTACATGCAGGTGTGATGGATTGGGCCGGATTCTACTTGTATATGAATGGGTTCGGGTAAAAAATGGATTGAGTTGGGTTGGATCAGCAGGTTTGAGGATTGACCCGTACTCATGAACACCCCTATTTATGATAGGCCACATACCAAACTCAGGCCTTCCATTTTTTGACAGGTCAGGCTGAAGTTTGACAAATCCTAACTCGACATAGCCTATTCTCATCATATACATTAGTTATTCAATAAATTTAAAAAAGGGTCATGCTAAACGGTGCCAACGAAGTGTCAAAGTAAGTATTAAAGTTTATCGTTCCACAGAGATTGTTTCGAATCAAACACAGGCAATTGAAGTCACACGAGAGTAAAGTTGCAATTAAATAAAAGGGGGGAGTTTTTCAGACTTAGGTTTAGAAAAATATAATGGCAAGAAAATTTGGTTTCGACTTAAAGATGAGAAGGCGATTGGGTCGTTCGGTTCATCCAACTACTATTGTGTTGGTGGTACACGCGCATTAACAAATTACAAGTATAGTTTCACGATTTGATTAACAAAAGAGTTATGCCCAATCTCTTGGTACATAACCCTCTTCCTTGATAATACACCCCTAATCTCTTAGGTGACTTATGATCAATTGAGGTTTTCGCACATTAATATATGAATTCTCAACTAACAAACCAAAATCTCTTAAGTGAAGGTTAATTGAATAATTATTCATAGATCGATTAATTTATTTCTAATCTCTTAGCAAACAAACAATTGGAATCATCACACAATTAGCTACATTGTATAAAGCATTAAGAACAAAGAATAATTTACTGAAACTAACTTCATAATTCGTTAAAACATCATATGAAACCACATGGTTCAAGAACAATAGCAATTGGAATCCCCATGGACCCAATCAAGGAAGTTTAGTTATTCATACTAAAATTAGAAACATAAAATAGAGTAATAGAATTTAGTACAAGAAATGAATAATAATGTTTACACACAACACACTAGAAACCTTGCTTGAGCACCTCTGGAGTCGCCGTCAAAAGTTGCCTTTTTGCCGTCACAATTTCGTAACCCTTGAATGAGTGAAAAGTCTAATATATAGACCTAGGGTCACGGGCCTGCGCCGCGCGCCAGATGGGACGCGTCGAGCGCAACCAACAGAGGCTACAGGTCTTTCTAAGTACTTCCTGGCACCGCGCGCCACTGCCGGCGCCGCGCGCCACTTCACATGTTTTTCTCTTTATTTTCTTATGTTTCTTGTGCTCCAAGCAACCTTATAATGATTTTTTTTTCTTTATTTCTTGCAAAATTTCATAATAAAAATATACTACTTTGCCTTGAATTTGTTGTAAAAGCATAGTAATGACGTGAAGTCATCAGGTGTCCTCAGAGCACTTGTTAAGCAACCAAAAAAGGAAATTAAAAAGAAATTTTATATTGGAAAAACAACTTTTTACACTTTCAAAGTGTTAAATGCACACATTTTGAAATAAACTTTCTATATTAATATGTCTAACCATTGTTCCGGCCTTCCGGGACATTGTTTATTTTTTTTCTTTAAAAAATATTAGATTTTAATTTATAGTTAAGGATGAGGAAGTAAGTAGCCAAGTTGCCACCTTTCTTCTAGATAATGGCACTGTTTGGTAAGTCCAATAAGCTAGCTTACAGCTTATAGCTTATTGGACTAGCTTATAAGCTTGTTTGAAAAAAATAAAGGTGCTTGGCAATTAACTTTTTTAATTAGCTTATAGCATTTTTTGATATGCTATTTCAAGTAGCGTTTGAGCTTATAGATTATAGTTTTTTACTGTTTTTTTTCCATTTTTAACCTTTAATTTAATTTTACTATTTTTTATAAAATAAAAAACTACCCACTAAAGAAAATAACTACCCACTAACATAAATATCTTTTTATGTCATTTTACATTTATCAACCACTTAAAAAACTAATTTTACCAAACACTTTAATTTCAATTGGGTAGCTTTTCAACTATCAGCTAACTTATAGCTTAATTTTACCAAACAGGGCCAATATATACCCAATCACGAGAGACATTATAATTTCAGGTAGAGGTATCCAAATTTCAGGTAGTGATTTAAATGGTGTCTTCTGTTTATGCATGCTAGAGGACTCCAATCACTTATTTTTCAATTGCTCTCATGTGAGCCTTCTCTAGAAGAAGATCTATGCTTAGCTGGGTATGAGGTGTAACATTTAGAGTACAGGAAGTCTTAATTTTTTGCATTTTGGCTCTAATTTGAAAACAAAAAAGGGAATGAAATTTCGTCATTTAATTTGACTAGCAATAACATGGTACATTTGGCCTATGAGGAATAATATCATTTTTAAAGGCGAAGAAGTAGATTTTTAAGATCTCCTCAACCGTATAAAAATAATCTCTTGGTATTGGTACTTAATCTTATCTTATTGGTCTAATAACCCCTATAATTATCTCAGGAACTTTTAGGTTCCGTTTGGAACAATGGAAAGAAAGTGGGAGGAAAGAAAAATACGTAAACTAATGCATAAATTTGGATAAACTTTAGTCTAATTTCATGCATTGATGTGCATAATTTTCTTTCCTTTCACTTTTTTTCCATTGTACCAAACGGATTATTAAGAATTCTTTCTTATAAATTGTTTCTTATGAATCGGAAGAGTTTGAATACCCATCGTACTTCTTATTAATTTCACTTTTGCTTATAAAAAACAAAAAACGAGAGACATTATAATTAGTTGTGAATAAATACAGTATGTTGAAAGTTTCAGCTATAGTCAACCTCGAAAAAGCGCGGAACAAGTAAACATATTTGGCAATGGCAACATAGGGTTCCAACAAATAGAAGCCAAATTGACAACAATAAAACCGAAAAGTAACCTCACTCACCTCATCCATCCATCGCCTTTCCCCACCCGTGCCACTCCACTGTCATCATCTCAACTCATTGTGCCGTGCAACTGTCAATAATTTCCTCTCATTTCTACCCTCTTTCTTCTCATACTTACATACCCATTCAACTCTCAATTTCATTTTCCATTTCTACAGATTAAGACCCAGTGTCACTTTTACCCAACACGTGAAATTCCTATTCACACAACGCAATCTCACACGCTTCATTCCTACTAAGTCCTAACCAACAACAACGCCAACACCAGCACCATCCTAAATTAAAATTATGGGTGGAAATGGTAAGCACAGATGGAAAATCTCCTTCCATCGTTCTTCCTCTCATTCTAGTACTAGAAACTCACAGCCTCCCAAAGAGTTTCTATGTCCTATTACCGGTTCATTAATGTCCGACCCGGTCGTCGTTACTTCGGGTCAAACCTTCGAACGCCTCGCCGTCGAAATTTCCACTGAATTAAAATTCTCCCCCATTCTAGAAGACGGAACCCGACCCGATTTCTCAACAATCATCCCCAATTTAGCCATCAAAACAACCATAACAAACTGGTGCGACAAATCCCGCACCCAATACCCTGCCGCACCTGATTACACCACCGTAGAGAAGCTGATTAAAGAAGCAATGGCTGCAGCTGCGGCGGAGAAGGAAGGACCGATTAGGGTTTCTGAAAAGGAGCTGCTCAACGCGGTGGCGGATAATCCACCGGTGATATTCTCTCACGCTGCAACTGAGTTAGGTCCACGTGTCAACCGTTTCAACTCGGGATCTTCTTCTGAGGAATCGGTTATAATCGGTGAGAGTCCGGGAACGCCTTTACCTTTCACGCTTCGTCCAACGTGTTTCTCTCCTTCTTCATCTTCTTCGTTCGAGATCGATGTTCAAAACCCTAACGTTCCTCCTTCGGAAGAAGAAGAAACTCTACTGAAGAAGTTGAAGAGCAACGAAGTTTTTGAACAAGAACAAGGAGTGATCAGTCTTAGAAGTATCACTAGGAACAGAGAAGAAGCTAGGGTTTCGCTATGTACTTCGCGGATTCTCGCGATTCTGCGTTCTCTGATTGCTTCTCGTTACGTCGTCGTTCAGGTCAACGCTATTGCTTCTTTGGTCAACCTTTCTCTTGAGAAATCCAACAAGATGAGAATTGTGCGGTCAGGATTTGTTCCATTTCTCATTGATGTGTTGAAGGGAGGATCCAGTGAGTCGCAGGAACACGCTGCGGGTGCACTGTTTAGTTTGGCTTTGGATGATGATAACAAGATGGCTATTGGTGTTCTCGGCGCGTTGGAGCCGCTAATGCATGCACTGAGGTCTGATTCTGAGCGAACTCGCCATGACTCTGCGCTTGCTCTCTATCATCTGACTCTAGTTCAGAGTAACAGAGTCAAGCTTGTGAAACTTGGTGTGGTTCCGACTTTGCTTTCGATGGTGATGACAGGGACAATGGCGAGTAGGGTGTTGTTGATTCTGTGCAATCTTGCTATGTCTGTGGAGGGAAGGACGGCAATGCTGGATGCCAATGCGGTGGAGTGTATGGTGAGTTTGTTGAGGAGTAACGAGTTGGACTCGGAGGCGACTCGGGAGAATTGTGTGGCAGCGTTGTATGCGTTGAGTCATGGAAGTTTGAGGTTCAAAGGGTTGGCGAAAGAAGCGAAAGCTGTGGAGGTTTTGAGGGTGATTGAAGAGACGGGAACAGAGAGGGCGAGGGAGAAGGCTAAAAGGGTGTTGCAGAAGATGAGGGGTTTTGAAGATGGTGATGATGAAGATGATTCTGGGTTTGATAGTCTTTTTGAATCGACTGGGATGGCTCGAACGAGGTACCGAGGTGCAGGAGCTAGGAACAACAACCTTGTCAATTCAACTACATTTTAGGTTTATCATTTGGATTTCTCCATTTACTTTTTCATAGTTTAAATTTGTTGGTTTAGATTATGTAGGAAAATGGATGAATTGTTATTATTTGATGAATTGAAATGTGTAAGTAGTTAAAGGGGATTAAAGAGGATGATGGTTTTGAAATGTGAATTAGTTTATTGGTGTTGCTGGGTTTGGGGGTGTAAATCATGGATTTGGAGGTGGCCATTTCAAACTTGTGGTATTCTAATTTAGCTTATGTGGATTAATTTAGTCTATAATCAGGGTTTAGGACTTAGGTGAATGGTTGTTTGTAACCTTGTGTGTACATAATCATACTACATTGTTTACTTTTGGTTCAAGGAAAGGAAAAACACCAATGTGTAGGGTGTGATTGCTGACTTCTTGTTTATGTCTTGGTTGCTCAGTTAAGGTTGTCACTGAAGTACTAACAAACTTTGTTTAGGTTCTTATGTAATCTGAGTTTTCAATCTATTCTTTTAATTTGATCCCCTTCTTTGCTTCACACAGGACATTATGTGTGGGAAGAATATAATTTGATCAATTTTTGTTTAGTTGACTAGGTTTCTTGTCTCTGAAGACATAAAATGGTTGCGACTTGTGAGCTAAGAAATGAAAATGTTATACAGGCTACAACAGAGGATCCGTCCTCTATAGTAAGTGATTCATTTTAGAGTATAAGTAACTAATATTAATTAATTAAAGGTAAATATTAGTATAAGTACAATACAGCCCTTGATTTCTCCATGTTACACTTTACTTATTTAAAAGTTTTAAATCTCAACCAATATAACTATATGTAAAAGATCAAATTGATGATATTAAAATGATGTTGAATCCCCTCATGTGTATTATTTATTATTTAGTCAATTTCAAATATGTCACATTAATATAAAATTATTTTATTTGTTAACATGTATAGATCATATAGAAAAAACATTCTCATATTTTTTTATTCACAAATAAAAATAATATAAGAATGCTATCTAAGCTAGACAATGAAGCAGAAACTAAGAATAAAATTGCATTACTAAAGTCTAAAGCTATTTATTTATTTAGAATAGAATGGTGGAGAATTATCTCTTATCCAAAAATAAACTAGATAGTTGAATTCATTGTAATTTTTGGAATTGGCATGGAAGGTTTTTTGACTAAACGGAAGGTATGTTGTAATAGGATACTCACCACCAGTTCTATGTAATATTTAGTTGAGAGTTAGACTTTGTCTATTTAAATAGTTCTGACTTTTTTTAGGTTTGATTTGGTCTTGTCTTGCCTGTTAACACATTTTGGTACTTTATTTTAGGGTGAATGCCTGTTAACATATTTATGTGTCTGTAAAGTTTTGACCAAGTTTAAAAAGGTTTTAAGTATAATTTGCTTATGAGGTACGTTTTTTGAATATGAAAAATATGCACACGACATATTTGAATAACTATGATTTGCATCTCACGTGCTTTGGAATTGAGTGTACAGAATTGGTCTTCCTCTTTTTTATTCCAGCTATTTGCAATCAAAGCTCTCAAGTATACTATTCCTAATATTCTAGACATTCTTTAACTAATTTGAATAATTATTCCTACCACTCAATTTATGCACACGCTGCTGCAACTTTTATTAAATTTATATCTCATTGATAGAGTTTATGTGACTGGATTTCAAAAGTAAATTGAGATTAATCCATTACCTCTTCAATAGTACGATAAGGCGAAATCAAAACTAGTTAGTACTGCAGTTGGTACAGTTTCAAATCTGTCTTCAACATTTCAAAAATTCTAAAACCTTTATTACAGTTTTAAAGTCTAGTGTTTATAAAAATTACGGAAAAAACACAATTCTATTAAAGTCACTATCAATATCTAATCTAATAATCTAAAACCATACATGTACTTTGTTACATATACACGCTAGTGTTAGAATATTAGAAATATCTTACAATATAATGCTAAGATATGTATATGATTATTTAAATAGATATTACTATAAGATATTTTCTAATATTCTAACGGTATTCATATTCAACTGCATGTATATAGGTAGAAGTTTCTAATATTCTAACAGTATTCATATTTTTCTAATATTCTAATGACAATTATAGGATTCATATTTTCTAATATTCTAACAGGATTTATATTTTCTAATATTTTATACTATCTATTGAAATTACTAAGTATCACGCTAGTATAATGGTCATTATGTAATTTCAACTGAAATTGTACTAGTACTTTCACCTGCTAGTATGTGAAATGTCTTGGTTAACTTCTTGAGCAATCTTGTTTGAAATTTGAAGTTCAGAGTTCATACTTCAAACCCTTCTCCCTTTAGGTTCTTTATCTCTGCTGCTATGGCGCTACGCTGGCTTAATGTGTTGGGGGGATGTTGCCGATAGTTCGCCTTGCTTAAGTGCACTAACATAAGACTCAATTTTGAACATACTTGGTGCTCAAAAGGGGCAGAATGGGAATACTCCAAGGCTAAGTTATGTGGCTTAGTGTGGTGGTTCTTGAGCTTTCGGCACATATAGGAAAGTGCAATAGGGCATGTGGAACTTTCTGTGTGAGGTGTAAGTGTGTCCCACCTGGTACATCAGGAAACAGGGAGCTGTGCGGGACTTGCTAATATGGATATGACTACACATAGTAACAAGACTAAGTGTCCTTAGAGAAACAAACACATTGGACCATATAGCTAGATTAGATTGTATTCCACTCTTCCTCTCATAGAACAAAAACTTGGGTGGTTTAAGTGAATCAAAAAGTGTACACTAGATGGATTTCTGTCTATACTTAGATGATATGTTGTGTACTTTGGTTGTATTGAACTTGTACTTATCCCTCTGTTGCAAACTTGCAATTTTGTTTATGTCATGTTGTGAGTGTGACCACTATGATAATTGATTGTGTCAGTTAAACTTTTTGCCTTTGATAATGCATTTACCTTCACTTTCTTTCTTCTTTCCATTGCTTTCCATTTGTTCATAAAGTCCGCACAAAAATCATCAATGTATATGCATGATGTGTTTACCTTTGCATGTTTATGTAGGTATATGCAAAATAATAAACTTTACATTATTTTTCTGCTGTCTTGTCTCAGTAGTGATATATGTAAGTACAAATCTAAGATATTGGTAATCATTTAACTTGTGTAAAACAATCTGAAGAATCAGCCTACGCGGCCAAGACTTGAGGGAGACTGTACCTAAATTACAAGAAATGACTTAAAATACTTGTACATTTTATCATATATAATCCCATTTCTTATGCCAGATCCATTGCAGCAAAATTTGGACAAACGTTATCCATACGCATATGAGGGAGACGTAAAATGTCATGAAACCATCTATATTGACTGCATTTTGTAAATAAGATCATACACAGACCTGCTTCAGCGACAAGCCTTCTTCAAGTTTTCAGCACAGTCAGTCAGATATTATGTAAATTTACATCTTGCAAGCATTATTGTCTTTGCATACTTCAGCCTGTTGGGTTGAATAAAACAAAAACCATAAAAACACAATTTAGCAAATAAGCAGTACACTGTCATGCATATTAAAGTTACAATTATGTTAGGCACAATGGCCTGAACAAATATTTGAATAGAGTCAAATTATTTCAGAACTCTAAACACTAAGCCTATTAGTGTATACAATACTTTGGCATTTTGCAGTTGTTAAATTGGCATTTGATAAAATAGTTATTTAAAGCATTACGCACTATTAGTGATAGATAGGCGTGGTCAAAATAATGAGTCATTAATTTTTGCAACAAAAGGTCAACTATCCTAAATTACAAGGGATGCAGACTAATCTTGGCAATGGGACAGAACTTCAATCACAATTATTCTAATGTATATGAGGTTAAAGTATCATTCTCTTATAAATTTCAAATGATTCTCCGACTGAAATTATGTTTGCGATCAATTTTCATTGCCATATCGTTTTCCTGATTTTATTCTGCAGAAACATTGTATACCAGCATGATACTTTATGCAGTTGAATATGAATACCTTCTTCTTTCGAGCTTCTAATATTTCTTCTATTGGTGGCCGTCCTGGAAACAAAAAATGGAAATTAATGCATAAATTGAACGGATGTTAACATCATCATTCTGGTTAGCATAACTATGGAGGCAAGTCTTGCTCTCAAGTAGTAAAATTACTGCCGCATTAATCATTAATTATACTTAGCAATAAGAAATGACACAAAAAGTGATAACCTTATTGATGGATGGTTTTTTTCTTCAGCAATTTGAAGATCAGACGATAGTCTTATCTCACTAATTCTAAGTTTCTCGGGGGTTTATGTGACCATATCATTTCCACTAAATAAAAGACTTGCATGTATGAGCCATTCGAAGAACAATTACAATATTACTACATGGCGATATTGGTGTAAAATCATGTATGAACTTTTGCATTTACCTGTAACTTGAAGTCGGTATTTAGCCCAAACACCATATACAGAATCAGCAATTTTTGCAATCTGTGTACATTGTTTATCTTCATTAATAACATATTATATATAACAAAACAAACCATCATTTCTGAAGAAAAGCCAAAAGGCAAAGATTTCTGTGTAGTACAACAACAGAACACATCCTTCAAAAGTATAGTAGGTAGACTTACTGGTTCATATTTTGTAATGGCATAAACCCAACCAAGACCAACTTCTTCGTATAATCTCCTAAACGCCTGCAGAGTGCCAAACCATCATGTAGATCTTACAATATATAAAATTTTAATGCAAAGATAAGTAAAATTAGAATTTAATTAGTTGAACAAATAACATATTTTAGTCAACAGATTTGTGTCACTAAGATTTACCTCTTATCAGTAATCTGATTTTTAGGATCTCATTTTTTATTCAAAGACAGAAATCATGTTTTGTGGGGTACAATAAATTCAGCAGCAAATCAAGGATTACATAAAAGTTGAAATTGGATATCAATATATGAGTATATACCAGTATGTCTATATTGTGATTGAGAATGGACTAAGGGAATCGTAGAACTATAAGTAATTTTCTAATTTCTAAATTCTCCGTAATTGCATACTTAGAATCTAAACTTATACAAAAGCAATTATGTCCAGATCATGAAATTACTGAATCAGGAGCCAGAGAAATGTCAACAATTATCTTAGGTTAGTAAAGAACAGGTAAGAAGCCATACTTCAACATCGGTGACGACCGTTCCATCTGATAGAATAGCATGAATTCTTCCCATAGCCTAAAAGTAAAAACAGGAAATCAAATTACTGTATCTATAAACAAATGTAAGAAAAGCTTGAAAACCTCACACACCCGTACACCAATTAGTCCATTATTACTTGTAAATCAAGTCTTCACATAATAAGAATCTTCAAATCAAATTTTCACATTTGATGATATGTTCATGAAAAATTAATGAACCAAACAAACAAAGACCTAGTAATTGAGGTATGAAACCAAACATAAATAAATAAATAAAAAATATCAACAAGTTTGATACTCTCTCTGTTCCTTATTATAAGAAAAATTTTGTTTTTTAGATTCATAGAATGTTTTATGTATCTAGACCATATTATGAAGTAGATACATCAAGTATTCAATGAATGTAGAAATAAAACTTTTTCTTATAATAAGGAAAGGAATGGAGGGAGTAAAATTTAGTGTATCTTTAGTATGCCATAATCACGGTGATCCACCGTGATTTTGTAGAAGCTACATAGTGTATCAATTGAAAAATCAAGGTGAGCCACCTGATTCTTCTGAGATATTCATTGTGATACCAAACATAAACAAATTAGATATACTAACAGTTGGATAGTCGAGGCCCTGATTCTCCTGAGGAGAGTAATCATCTGAGCCTATATCAACAAATTTGATCGTTCCATAACTCTTATTCCTCTCTCGTAGCATATTCACCTAACATGTTGCAAATAACAACAACAAGCAAAATACTCTATCAATCAATGAAAAGAAACTAGACTCACTGTAACAATTAAAGCCAAGAGAATTATTTATGAACAAAACATTGAAATTTGGAAGAAAGATGAACCTCTCGCATGCAAAGTGGACAATCTCCATCATATAGCATTTTAATCTTCCAATCTTTAGAAAACTGTTCTTCTTCCTCTTGTTTCTTAGAAACTCTAGATTCTACAGCTGCATCACTAATAGCTCGAATGTAACATTGAGACCCTACAAAACAAACAAAAAATTAATCAAATAGGTTTGAATCAGTGATAATAATTACAGAAACGATGATAATCGATTGGGGATATATACCAGGTTTGCGAATAGGAAGTGGTGAAAAAGCATTGGCGTGTTGTGGAAGATGGAATTTGAGAGTGAGATTGTGGAATGAAGGTGAAAAGAGTGGTGATGGGTTATGGGGTTTTGCAAAACGAGATGTAGAAGCTGCAGCGATTCTCAAAGCCATAACTTTGTGATTGAAGTTTGTTGGGAATGAAATGAAATGAAGATGGAAGGGTTTATGTGTAAAGAAAGCAGACTCGTGTGTGTGTTTTCGCGCTTCATTTTTAACCGCCAATGTTCGTAATACGTGGCAATTTTTGGGTCACCAATAATCCTTTACAACTCAGCTTTTCTTCAATTTTTATTCTTTCGCTTAAACTTTTTTAATCAATCAAATAACTTGATTTTTTATGACATAAAAATATACATGATTTTAGTATTATTTTAATCAAATAAATAAACTTTCAAGGGTCATGCTAAACAGTGCCCCCGAGGTACTTGTTAAGCATACCAAAAGTAGAAATAAAAGATAAAATTAATATTAATAAAATAACTTTTTACATTCTCAATGCATTAAATGCACAAGTTCCGAGACATAATTTTCATATTTATATGCTTAACCAATGTCTCGGGGCACTGTTTAGCATTTTCCAACTTTTAATTAGGTTTATTAAGAGTTTTAAGTTTGATTTTTACTTGATCAGAGTCGATTTCGCCAGTGTCTTTATCGTTGTTGCGCCCTTGGTGGAATGGGAGGGGGTTGTGTACCTGTATACACTCTGACGCTCAAGTCGGTGAAAGTGTAAAAGTGAAAGGTTTTCAGAGGTAAAGTTGTATGTAACCGACTCCTGCAAATGTGGAGTTTATATAGCCCCAGCGCTGGATCAAAGCCCTCGAGGGCAATAAATGTCCATCAAGTGGCTGCCGGAAAACGGCTGAAAAGCCATTATGAGCAATAAATGCTCATAATTCCGATGATCGGCCGTTACAATGCGCAAAGACATGAAGATTTCTCTTCCCACCCCCCACGTCTCTTTTTCACCCCCAAGATTTCGTTTATACCCCTTGAAAAAAACTTCGATAAACATGAACTGAAGCTATACACGGTTGAAAATACATATTTTTCTATATCGGAAAACTTCGGTAAATGAAAACTGAAGTTTTGGAGGGTAAAATCAGGGGTAAAATTGAATTTTTGGGGATGAAAAAGAGACGTGGAGGGTGGGAAGAGAAATCTTCCAGAGACATTGTGACCATTGACTGATGTAGGTTATCCTCAGGTTTGGACCTTGCTCGACATCTGAGGAAATGAGCTTGAAGGCCCAGTTCAGAACAAAGTTCAAGACTTGTTTTATGGTAGTGAAAATCTTCTTAATTAAAAAAGTGAAAAATTAATGCAAATCAAGTTTGGACGTAGCCAAAACATCAATAAACCGTCTCTAAAAACTGATGCATGCGAAATGTCTAGTTATTGCACACTTATTATTGTTATTATTATTAATATTATTATTATTGTTTTTATTTTTGTTATGATTCTAATTGGTTTTATTACTGTTATTATTATTATTATTATTATTATTATTATTATTATTATTATTATTATTATTATTATTATTATTATTATTATTATTATTATTATTATTATTATTATTATTATTATTATTATTATTATTATTATTATTATTATTATTATTATTATTATTATTATTATTGTTATTGTTGTTGTTGTTGTTGTTATTATGATGATGATGAATTTGGATTTGTTTGAGTTAAAATGCAGGTTTTGCAATTTCTGAAACATAGTCACAGGTTTATGTCATGTTCTGTTGTTCTGTTATTGCATATATATAGTTCGGAGACTATAATCCGTGCAAAAAGTACGTGTCAAATTATATCGGTTTCTGCGTTTCGAACTGGTTCAAATTGAGCTGTTAACGTAAAAACTAATCAACATTATTATTATTATTATTATTATTATTATTATTATTAATATTATTAGTATTATTGTAATTGTTTTTATTATTCAACGACCACGATTTGACCGACAATTTCAACGGGTATGATTTCACCGACACTTTGTGTGGTCGAAAATTACCTACAACAACTATAAATTAATGTGCTTCGAACATCTCAGCACACAACAAAAAAATGGATATTTCACTTAGTTATCGGAGAGACACTACTCTTGCAGTGGTGTATTACAACAACGGAAAACCAAATATGTTTCGGATTTCCAACGATGCAACTTTCATTGAACTGAAACAGCAACTCGATGAGATAAATCGTTGTTGCGTCAACAAGAATGACGACCGAACTGTCACAAACATCGAGTATCGAAAGCCTTCAATTGGATCTGATGGTGTTGTTACATTTACCGGGATGAAGATTGGCAACGACGATGATATTCGCACTATGTTTTCCATTTTCTAACGGTACAGCAAGAAGGGTCCCATAGAGTTGGATGCAACGCTAACAAGATATGTCGATAACATACTTGCATGCTTGAAGGGACCTGAAGATGACAAAGATGAGGACTACACCGTTAATCTAGCAGATCCATAATGTTGTGTTAAATTTCGATGTCATGTTATAATGTAACATATTTGTAATTCTGCTCTCTGGCAGGACAAATGTCTTACACAATGTCTAGGACAATATGTCTGTAGTCCAGATGTCCTAGACAACTGGTTTGACAACTGGTTATGAGGATCAGATTTATTGCAGTACTGAAGTAAACAAAAGCAATAAATAACACCAGTAATTTGTTAACCCAGTTCGGCGCCAAATACCAATCTAGGAAGTGAACACTACTACTCCGAATTATTACTTAGTCTTACAACCACACCAAACACCTTTTGGCATGTATGCCTTTTCTTAATCCTAGCAGTCTTCTACTCAAGCGCTAACTCCCCCTGAATATGAGAACCTACACAATTCCCTCTAATCACTAATCCCAAGTGACGAAACTTAAACTTTAACACTTTAAAGACTTGTTGAACGACAACATTCAACGACTCAAGGTTACAAAGTATTAAGAACAATACTAAGAGCTACTAATGCTTTGCACAGTGGGTACAAAGCTTTGGACTCACAATCTTCAGTTATTGTGGGTTGAGTTTTAAGCTCTATGTTGAGTCATTTATATAGGCGTGCAAGTCTTCAGATAGTTTTCAATCTTTCAGATGCACTACAATAAGAATTAGTTTTAAAACAAACTTGTTTTAAAACAAACTTGTTTTAAAACAAACTCCACAAGATAAAGAATTAATCTATATCCACAAATTAAATACGAATCCAATTGTATCTAACACTTAGTATTAATAACAAACTTTATCATTAATCCTAATCTCAGCTTGTTACTAAAAGATACGCGCCTTATTTAAATTTAAACAAACACGCGTGCTTAATGGATAAGTATTATCTTTTAAGCTCAATTGGGTCAAGATGTCCTACCCACATGTCTTGGGACATCTTGTTCGACATGTTGCCTAAGCATGCTCTGAACCCAGTTACAAGATGTCTAGGACATCTTGTTCAACATGTTGCATCTGCACATCTTCAATATGCACAAGTGGTTTAGACTTAATTACTTTAGCATTGGTGCTTCTGTTAAGTCACTATGACCAAGTTGTTTTAGCTTTATGATGCAGCCAATCTCAGAAGAACTATAATTTCCTCCTTTGGCAAATTATGGCTAAAACAACCACAAACATTTTGTTGAATGTGCATTCTTCACTCTTCAGTCTTCAATCTTCAAATTGATCTCTGTTGATGCAATCTTATGTTATGAAATCTTAAGGTCTTCTAGGTCTTTGATCTTCAGAAACTTGTGTGCCTTCAATTTTCAAGACTTCTTCAATCTTGAGTGTGTGATGAACCTTTTCTAGTATGAGACAGTCTTAGTCTTGTCTTCATATGATCCATTACAATGAATTTTCTAAGTCCAGGGATGAAATACCTAGTGACTTAGTGAACCAAAGTCTTGAGTTGCAGCGGAAAGTACTTAATCAGAGTGAACAAGACTCACTAGACTTCTTAGAGGTTCAATTTTAGCATTTTAATTATGCTCTGGACACACTTATTTAGGCATAGCTTTTTAGCTTTTTAGTTTTTTAGTTTTTTAAAGCTTGCCATATTCATCCGTAAAGCAAGAGAAGATTCTACTTGGCAAAGAGCTTATCTTATCATCAATTATTACTCCCCGTTTTTACCATAATTTGACAAAGGTAAGGAAAATATTTCATTGATTTAAAGAAAAGCATACAAAATTGCACTATTTTTAAGTGCCGGATGTCAAAGCCTCCAATGTCTAGGACATTTGGTAGGCCACATAACCTACAGAAGAAATAATGAACAGAAAGAGGAAAAATACACAAAGTACTTATTTTTCTATACCCAGAGTCTGTTCTTCAAGCTTCTTCACCATCTCCTCCTTCTTCATTCTCTTCTCCTTCAGCATCAGCATCTTGTATGGACTTGATTAGATTGTCCACATGTTGTTTTCTAGCTGTGCTGGTCTTGATGGTTTCTTCCAAAGTCTTTGAAATTGCATAGAGCCTGATGCTTCAGCAGCTTCCTTCATCTTTGGAAACACAATGTATGGGACATGTGTACCAACAAAAAGCTTGTAGTTAAAACTCAGAATTGAAGGCTTCTTGTTTGGAACTTCTTCAGAATACAGGATATTGCCTCAAGATCATCCCAATTATTAGGCAGGGGAAGGCAATTGGCAGCTTCATTGCATATGTCTTAGCATGCTTCATGGTTTGGTTGAATACGTGATCACCAAAGTTGATTTACCTTTTTGTTCCTATGAGAAATATAATCTTTGCCAGCATTGGAGTGATCCCAGACCCATGGTTTGTTGGTGCCCAATTCGTTGCACCAATCCTATTTAGGATAGCATACTTCACACTAAGAGTGCATGTAGATAATAATCCTCTATTAGGCCATTCATTTACTTGGCCTCCTGTGATTTCCTTGGTGATTTCTTCCAGTAAATCAGCTTCATCAGACTCCATTGATGTGTTTCTCCCAAGGTATTCGTTAATGGTGATAGGAGAAAACTTCACATCCTTTCCTCTGACTCAAACCTTTTTGAACTCTTTAGTTCTTTCACTGCAAGCACTGGTGATGTTCACTATGAACTCCTTCACAAGCATCTCATAGCAATCACCCAGATCTTTGACAGTCTTCATTAACTCAGCCTTCTCTAGTAGCTCCATTATCTCCTTACATTCAAGAGCTTGTTGGTTGAGTTCTCTTTCTTGTGCTACTCTTCTTTGGTAGACATACTTCCACCTTTGAGCACTTTCTTCAGAGTGGAAAGAAACTCTGTCCATTGGAGCTGGAGGGATGTTTGCAGGAATTCTTCTTCCTCCAATTCTTTTCTTCCCTGAGGTCGTGATGTCTAGGAAATCTACTTCGACATCAGTTTCAGAGTCGCTTACAGCAACGACTTGTTTCTTCTTCTTTGAACTCTTCTCTTCAGTAGATTTCTTCCCAGCCTTTCTTTTCCCCCTTTTTGCAGTGACAGGGGTCTCCACTTGCTTAGACCTATACGTCTTAGCTTTTCCTTTGACGGGAATGCTAATGCGTATTCCTTCACTTTCATCAGAGTCATCTTCTTCAAGGTTTTGTTGAGGCCGACTATCTTTCCTCATACCTTGAAGGATCTTGGCCAGGGGGACCTCATCTTCATCTTCTTGATCTTCTTGCATTTGGTCTTGAACTTCTTCTTGTTCATGAGCCTGATCATGACCAGATGTTGGAACATGTTGTTCGACATCAGGTGTTGGAATCTCTTCTGAAGGCATAGTTTGATCCAAGTTAGGATCCTCTTCATGAGGTTCTGAGAAGATGTTGGTGGTGGTTTCTAATGGAGGAACTTCTTTGGTTGGCGAAGAAATCTGCTCAGCAATCGTTTGTGATTCTTGATTCTCAGAAGGTTGACATTCAGGTTTTGTAGACTCTTATTCCTGAATTTTGTCATTCCTAGTTGCATGAGCTTTGTCTTTTTAGGGTTCTTCTTCTTCTTTGAACCTTTGGACTTCTTCTTCTTGATTGCGCCTTCTGTTGGAGGAATCATGCTGATTGGTACATCGTTGGTGATAACCCTGTGTTGATCAACGCATAGGTCTGCAACCCTAGGCATTTGAGAGGATGCCTCTTCTGTTTGCGTCTTTGAATCATCTTGGTTCGAGTTGTTGTTTTGAGATGATTGTTGAGACATTGTTGCTGGGAGTTCTTGAGAAGAATGAGTTTCTGATTCTTGAGATGGATGTCAGACAAGATGTTGAGACGTTTGGTAGTGTTATATATTAGGTCTTAGTAGCCTTTTATAGATTAATGGAGAACTTAAGGCTATCTCTTTTTACGTGCAGATGTTTAATGTTTCTTTACTCTGCACGTTACCTCTATAATGCCTATGACACGTTTTTGAGCGAGTGAGTACCCAGAGGCACTCTAACACTTCTAACCAAAATCTCTTCAGCTTCTTGTCTGTTGTACAAATGTTGGGACATCTGGTGGGACATCTTGTCAATTTCTTCCTTGGCAGACAAGCAAGCTATTTCTAGACCATTATTTTGAGGAGTCCAAGTATAGCACTTATCACTTGACTTTATCCCTTTCATCACTACATCTTGATCATTAGCAATGGTGCATTCATGGTTGTTGAAGTGCACTTTTAGTCCTTGTTCACATAGTTGACTAATGCTAATCAAGTTTGCAGTGAGACCTTCTACCAGTAGAACATCATCTAGGCATGGAGTGTTTGGACCAGCTAGTTTTCCAATGCCTATGACTCTACCTTTAACTCCATCACCAAAAGTAACACTTCCTTTTGAATAAGACCGTAATTCTCTAAAGTATCTCTTATCTCCAGTCATGTGTTTAGAACATCCACTGTCAAAATACCAATTTTTATGTGGAGATATTCTTAGAGGAGTATGAGCCTTTTGAGGTGGTGTTGGCTTACATACTTTAGTCAGAACTTCTTTATGTTTCACCCTTTGAGGTATGATCTTCTTTTTGTTCTGACTTGGTGACTTAGGCTTCTGAGGGTAGCCATGGAGGTAGAAACATTCTGAGATTAAATGTTGACTATGTTCTGGCAAGTGGACCATTTTGTCGTTGAGCAATAATTCACACTCTAGGTGTCTAGAATGAGTTCGTATCCACAGGGATTGTGTCAAACCTTCGCTAGTGCTATTCTAGTTTGTGTGTTTTTGCATTCGCTTTGGTTTTTAGGAAAAAGGGTTTTTAATTTATAAAAGAGCGATATGCGTTGCAAGAAAAATAAAAGGTTTGATTCAGAAACATAGAGGATAGGTATGGTGGTTGAACTTACTCCCTCCCTCATACTTGGCATAATCGGTGTATAACATAGTCATTCGTACTATTATCAGGCGTCGATTCTATCCTTGTTTTAGTATCACCTTACTGCTACCCTGTGTAGGCAAAGTCCCACTACTTTTGCAACTAAGGTACCTACGAGAGTCTAACCTCGCTTTGTCACATACCCTAAATTACTAGGTAGAGTTATTTACAAACATGCATTATGACCATCGACCATCCAAAACCCTTAGATCTTAGTTACGATTATTCAATTCTAATTGTTTTTACAACTAGTTCCTGATTCTTCCTTTAATTATTAAGTCATAATTAGTTCAAGATTGTTTTGCCGTTCCTTTAACCTAGTGTTATTTATTACTAGTTCCGGACAAATAATAGAGAGAACCCTAATATGCTACTATTAAAGGAAACCCTAATTATTTATTATAAGACGTTGCCGTTTATCCGGCCAAGATTCCGACTAACGATACTAAAGCAAGAAAACAAATAACAAATAATAATTTATAAAGACGATTTATTATAACTTTGACTCAATTACATAACCCAAGTATTCATCGGGGAGTTCATCTTCTCCACCACAACCTAAGGAATTATTACAAAAGACTACATAATTAAATTACAAGAATCTAACTATAAAAAGCCTAAAGAATCATACCTTGCTGAGTTAGTTTTCTCGTAAGGGGAGAAAACTATGCCCTTAGAGCTCCTCCGAACTTCTCTCCAAAAGGAATAGAAAGCTCTTCTATTTCTGAATGAAAAATAATGAATTATGGAGGCTCTATTTATATTTTTCGTAATGGGCCTCAGCAGGCCATCGTGGCACGCTAAGTCCATTGTGCCACGGTGAACAGATTCAGTTCAAAATTATAACTGATCCCGTGCGTTTGATCTGCGTGATCACCACGCAATGCCATCGTACTGCGTTGAGCTTCATCGTGGTACGATGCTAAGATTCTTTTCAAAAATATAATTGATCTTGTCTTGGTGAGCAAGCAGCTCTCATCGTGTCACGTTGGGAGCCATCGTGACACGATGAGCTGTTTTTATTCATTTTTGGGCTTTTTCTTGTCTTTTGCGTTTCTTCACCTTGTCTTGAAGCATTTTCTCGATTCTTCAGGTTTTTGTTGATATTTGGGCATGTCTTGGTCATTTTAATACTAATAATACTACCTAAAATACTGCAGAAATTCCTGTCATCAGATGTCTAGTTTTTCCACAATGTTTACACCTTTTCACTGGTCCCTTATACTCTTTGTAATGAGGGGACACATGCTGAGCATGATGTTGGGACATGTGGTCTGTCATGTGCTTCCTCTGTTGAGCTGGAGGCTGAGACTTTTGTTCAAACCTTTTCTGCTTGTGTTGAGTCAGATGATGTGTCTTTGTCACCTGTTTCTTTTGTCTCGCAGGTTGTTGAGGTTTGGATCATGTCTTCTTATGTTTGTGCTGAGAAGGATGTTGTGACTTGTGGTTAGACATTTGGTCCTGAGAGCTATTCTTTGGGGGAATTTTCTTCTCAGGAGCCTTGCTGTAGTTGTCTTACCCTAACCCCTTCTTGTCACTTGGGTTTCTACCAAGCTCAAGAACTTCTTCAAGCATGTCAGTTCCCTTGTTTAACATTCTCACTGATTTTGTCATCTCAGTGAGTTTCGAGTTTGACAAGGTTGCTTGTTCTTTTAACACAGCTGTTGATGCTTCTAGTGCCTCATTTTCTTGTGCGATCAAGGTGACTTGTTTTCTCAATTCAGCTATTGATGCCTCTAGTGCTTCCTTTTCTTAAGTAACTTTCTCCATCTCCTTATCTTGTCTTCTTATAAGTTCACAAGATTGTTCCCATTTAATGGTGAGATTATTGTATTTCTCATCCAATTCTTCTTGTAGGAGATCTTCATTACTAGTACTGCTGCTAGTATCAAAAGTTCCAGTGAAGGCTTTATTTGTTGTTTCTTCTTCTTTCTCTTCCTCAGAATCAGATAAGGTAGCTGTCATTCCCTTTTTCTGTTTCCTGAGAAAGTTGGGACATTCTGGTCTGATGTGCCCCTTTCCTTCACACTCAAAGCACCTTACTTCTTTGCTTTCCTCAGAAGTGTTTTCTTCCTTGGTCTTGTTCTGTGACTTGATGTTGGACCTATTGTCTGGGACATTTGTCCTATACCTGACTTGTAGCTTATTCAAAGCTCTGTTGAAGTCTTTTGTAAGGTAAGCTAATGCCTCTGATAACTCATCATCATCTTGGCTTTCCTCATATTTAAAAGCCAAGTTCTTCATCTTCTTCTCTGGTTTATCATCTAGAGACATCTCAAACGTTTGTAATGAGCCAATAAGTTCATCAACTTTCATTGTGCTCAAGTCTTGAGATTCTTCGATTGCAGTCACCTTCATGTTAAATCTCTTAGGCAGTGATCTAAGGATTTTTCTGGCTAGCTTTTCTTCAGGTATCTTCTCACCTAGGGCAAAGGTTGAATTTGCTATATCTCGTATTCTAATGTTGAACTCAGATATAGTTTCTTCATCCTCCATCCTCAAGTTCTCAAAGTTTGTGGTGAGAAGTTGCAGCTTTGACATTCGAACTTTGGAGGTTCCTTCATGTGCAGTTTTAAGAAGTTCCCAGGGTTGCTTGGCTTCAATACATGTGTTGATTAACTTGAACATGTTTTCATCAACACCATTGAATATGGCATTGAGTGCTTTAGAGTTGCCACTTACCTCAGTTTCTTCTTTTGGACTCCAATCTGCTACTCCTATTAGCCTTGTGGAGCCATATGCTGTCGTGACTATTGGATGATTCCACCCAGTGATAATTGCCCTCCATGCTTTTTGATCCATGGATTTGAGAAAGGCAACCATTCTTGCTTTCCAATAATCATGATTTGATCCATCCAAGACTGGTGGTCTGTTGATTGATTCTCTCTTGTCCATCTTGAACAAAATATATCTCCCTGGAGCTCACCCAACAGGTTAGGGTGCGCGCTCTTATGCCAATTGTAATTGTGTTCTCTGGCAGGACAAATGTCTTGCACAATGTCTAGGACAATGTGTCTGTAGTCCAGATGTCCTAGACAACTGGTTTGACAACAGGTTATGAGGATCGCGATTTATTGTAGTACTGAAGTAAACAAAAGCAATAAATAACACCAGTAATTTGTTAACCCAGTTCGGCGCCAAATAGCCCTACTCTGGGATACCAATCCAGGAAGTGACCACTACTACTCCGAATTATTACTTAGTCTTACAACCACACCAAATACCTTTTGGCATGTACGCCTTTTCTTAATCCTAGTAGTCTTCTACTCAAGGGCTAACTCCCCCTGAATATGAGAACCTACCCAACTCCCTCTAATCACTAATCCCAAGTGACGAAACTTAAACTTTAACAGTTTAAAGACTTGTTGAACGACAACATTCAACGACTCAAGGCTACAAAGTATTAAGAACAATACTAAGAGCTACTAATGCTTTGCACAGTGGGTACAAAGCTTTGGACTCACAATCTTTAGTTATTGTGGGTTGAGTTTTAAGCTCTATGTTGAGTCCTTTATATAGGCGTGCAAGTCTTCAGATAGTCTTCAATCTTTCAGATGCACTACAATAAGAATTAGTTTTAAAACAAACTCCACAAGATAAAGAATTAATCTCTATCCACAAATTAAATACGAATCCAATCGTATCTAACACTTAGAATTAATAACAAACTTTATCATTAATCCTAATCTCAGTTTGTTACTAAAAGATACGCGCCTTATTTAAATTTAAACAAACACGCGTGCTTAATGGATAAGCATTATCTTTTAAGTTGAACTGGATCAAGATGTCCTACCCACATGTCTTGGGACATCTTGTTCGACATGTTGCCTAAACATGCTCTGAACCCAGTGACAAGATGTCTAGGACATCTTGTTCAACATGTTGCATCTGCACATCTTCAATATGCACAAGTGGTTTAGACTTAATTACTTTAGCATTGGTGCTTCAGTTAAGTCATTCTGACCAAGTTGTTTTAGCTTTATGATGCAGCCAATATCAGAAGAACTACAGTATTTATTTCATATGTAACGTTTTTATTTGCTATGTAACGTTTTTAATTTAATGTTGTCATGTAATGTCTTTATTATCAATGTTTTTAATATAATGTTGTGATATTTTGTCATACGTTTTAATGTCTTTATTTTGTTTGCACGCGCATGGTCCACAACGCACCGACACTTTCAACGGTCATGATTTTGCCGACACTTTGAACGGTTCAAAACGCACCGACACTTCGCATGGTCCACAACGCACCGACACTTTCAACGGTCATGATTTTGCCGACACTTTGAACGATTCAAAACGCACCGACACTTCACATGGTCCACAACGCACCGACACTTTCAACGGTCATGATTTTGCCGACACTTTGAACGGTTCAAAACGCACCGACACTTCGCATGGTCCACAACGCACCGACACTTTCAACGGTCATGATTTTACCGTCACTCTCTTCCATTTTAAGATACCTACTCACTAATTTTACTCCTTCTAATCTCGTACACCTCCCGTGGTCCAAAAACGGACCGTCAATTTGAAGATGCAATAGACATTGGACGTCGTCCAATGTGATTCCAACCTCACCTATAGGAAGGTGGAACGTGCTAGTCTCCGGATGCCATCTCTCTGCAAACGCATGCAACAGGCCCTGATCAAGAATGTTGTAATTGGTCCTCGTCAGCGGCTCCAGACCACTTTGTATAATAGGATCCCAAAACCAATCAACATTGCGTGGCGGTTTTGGGATATTGATCACCTTCTTACCATTTGGTATAGCCCGCATAGTTTTCTTCAAAAGCTACAAAAAATTGATATTACAAAAATCATTAATACGATATAAACAATCATAATAGATTAATAAACGTAATTAGAGTAAAATTGCATACCGGATGTTCATGGTGTCGAACATTCCATATCGGAATCGCCCTATGCTTGTGATAGTCATATAACAACGACATATCACTCGGTCCGCCTCCATAGCCCTCTCCTTCTTCTTCTTCTTCTTCTTCTTCTTCTTCTTCTTCTTCTTCTTCTTCTTCTTCTTCTTCTTCTTCTTCTTCTTCTTCTTCTTCTTCTTCTTCTACTACTGGTGGTTCATGTTGTTGTGCTTGAACACGTTCCACATTTTCTTCAAGCTCATGGTCAGAATTCGAGTCATCGTTGAGGTATGCACCTACGTCATCAACACCTTGTTGCTCCTGCTCCTGAGGCTGTGCTTGTCTGGCGCGCCTTCTTGAACGACTACCGCCTGAACCACCCACTTCGAAGTCGTGAGTTCCTTGAACCAAACCTTCCACCATTCTCCTACCACGACTACCTCTTTTCGGAGGAGCAAGAGCCTAAGCCTCCTTACGCGCGGAAGCATGTGCATGGCGGGTAGACTTACCTCTACGAGTTCTACCAATGTCTTCCATGTCTACAAAGAAAACAACAAGCATGTCAAAATCATCATAACGATTTTAATCGTAACCATTCCATTACCACTAACCAACTATGCATCATACAGTTCCAATTACTTAGAGCAAAAATAACATGTTTCACATCAATGCATTACTCAAAATCAACTCATTGAAGCATTTTATCAAACACTTAGAATACATACAACACAATTGATCTCAACAATTAGGTTTACTTTTAATTAAGACTTAAATATACATTTGGTCCCTCCAATTATACCTTGTTTTGAAAAGAGCCCCTGTAAAAAAATAAATTTGATTTTAGTCCCTGCAATATCTTAGAACTTTTAAAAAAGCCCCTGACTGGATTTTTTGATAATATTGCAGGGATTAAAATCAATTTTTTATTTTTTTACAGGGACTAAAATCAATTTATTATTTTTTTTACAGGGGCTCTTTTCAAAATAAGGCATAATTGCAGGGACTAAAAATTGGCCACGTTAGCTCTAAATCCAGTCAGGGGCTATTTTAAAAGTTTTGAGATATTGTAGGGACTAAAATCAAATTTATTTTTTTACAGGGGCTCTTTTCAAAACGAGACATAATTGTAGGGACCAAAAGCATTTTTAAGCCTTTAATTAAACATGCATTGATCCTAAACATTACCCAATCACACAATTAACTCATAATCAACAATTCAACCAACGAAATCAACACAAACTCAGTTATTCAAATTTTGCATATGCATATAATTTGTAAAACAATGAAAATAAGCATCAATTCATGAATAATAGTAATGAATCATTAAATTGGCATATCACTTACTTGTTTAACTTGAGTTTGATGATTTTTGATGATGTGAAGATCAAAATCGCGCTCCACTCCCTCTTCCCACCCAAACCCTTTTTAATTTTAGCCGAAAATAGAAACTCAACAGAGGAGCCACGTTCTGTAACTATATCAGAGGAGTTCGGAACGTATTCACCGAACCACTTCCCGTGCGGAATCTATCCTCCGAACTCAAATTCCCTTTTATTTCGGATCTTAGCCTCCGAACCACTTTAGTCAGGGGCAAATTGGGGTTTTGGGGGTGAAGAAGATATTGGGGGGTGGGAAGAGAAAAATTCGTATCCTTAACTATTTTTTTTAGGGCATATGTCCAAGTTGGATAAATTTTGGTCAAATTGATTTTTCAATCCAATCAAATTTAATTAGTTTGGATAAAAAAATCGTATTTTTCGGCCTGATAATAAATAAGTTGTTATGGGTCATCATATCATTCTACATGATCTTTTAAAAAAATTCTCCAAAATTAATAATTAGATAGAATTACATTTAATTAAAACTCTCACACTTAGACTAAATTCTACGACTTGCAATTTTAGTATTTGAACTTAATTGCAACATTTCTAGATAACAAATAATTTTTTTAAATAAACTCAAAAATAAAAAATCAAATCAATTTTTTCCCCTCAAATGGAGGTAGGAAACCCGTCAAGGGTTGCTTATGAGACATGGTTAGTAAGGGCATCTCCAATGAGAGAAATTTACTTGTTATTTATTCTTAAATTATACTGTTTAGTTCTATGAAGCCCTGATACGTGACACGATACCGATACGATGCGGTCGCGATACGTTGTTTAAAAATAAATTTAAAATGAAATATACAAATACACAATATATAAACATAACAAAAATCGAGAAAGATAATAAATTAACATTCAAATTATTTAAACTGAACAAACAAGTGATAATTACATACCTCAAGTTAATTAAGTACTACCCAAAAAAGATAATTATTATTATCCAAAAAACAAAACATCCTCGGTATCATCCAAAAAACACATGGTTGTCAATCCATAAACAACATCATACTCTAACATTCACTATTTAAGAGGAAAAACAAATTGTATCACTCACATTTCCTCCATTTCTATCATAAAAAACATTATTTTCCCGATACTTCTCTGATACGTGTATCAGAGAAGTATCCGACACGTATCGGTAATTATTTTTTTTAAAAATAATTTTAATTGTCTGATACTCTCCGATACGAGTATCAGAGAGTATCGGACGAGTATCAGTATCGAACACGATACTTCGCCATTTTTGAAGTATCGGGGCTTCATAGGTTTAGTTTGTTCCTTTATTGGAGTGTGCTTACGTAGTAATTAAGGTCAAGTACAATTTGCTTATTGTGTTACCATCATTCGAGTAAAATTGTATAAATTGCTTAAATTTTTTGTGAAGATTTAGATCCACCAACAATAAATCAAGCAATTTTGATAAACTCTCTCCTTTATAGATGGCTTAAGTAACTTAATAATCTTTGGATTCAACCATTGACGTAGTTTTTTTCACGTGTTTTATCAACAATGACAATGACTAGAATATTTATGCACTTTAGAGAGAATAAATCACATTGGATGGAATTTGATTTGATGATTTCAAAAAAATTCAACAGAACATTTTTATTCTATTTGCAGATTTAGTTGAAGATAATTTTCATAAGATATTGAATATTTTGTACATAAAAAGTTGATTGGAGATGAGATATGTGAACTTGGCTTAAGCTAACTTGGTTTATTTAAAGTTGATTGTATACTTATAAGGGAAATTTTTCCCCAAATTGGCTTAAGCTAACAAAGAGAACTTGTTGAAATTAAATTAAATCAAGGCTTAGTTTGTGAAGTCAAATGTTGATAGTCCTATGAGTGAAAATGGGTCTAATAAAGACAGCGTCTGGTGTTGTTGAGTTGTTATGTCCACTATTATCTTGGCCGAGCTTTGGACAATTTTTAGAAGGTTATATTGGTTAAGAATCTACTTCTAGAATGTTGAGATTTAAGATATTTTTTGTGACTATTAGAGGCATCAAAGTGAATGGATTAAATGAATTTAGATTTATATGGTAATGATGGATTAAAATAATTCATTAAAATGTACCGAAAAATAAAAATAAATAATCGTTAGAATCCCCTAAAATATATTTTTAATATTCAATCTAATATTCATCCATTAAACATATGTTAATATACAAACTTTTTTTTTTTTTTATCTTTTTGTAATTCTTGCAAGATCGTATATTTCTACTAATATATTGGTACGAGTATTTGTTTTTTTGTAATTCTATTTCTAAGAGAATTTATATTTCTTTTCATATATTAATACAAAGGTATATTTCTTTGTAATTTATACTTCTATTCATATATTAATACGAGACCTTATTTTTTGTCGGACATATTTGTACTCATATATTAATACGAATGTCTATCTTATTGTAATTTCTATAAAAATTATATTTTAATTCATATATTAATTAATACGGTAATCTACAAATAAATTTAAACTTAAATTTGATGTCAAAATAAACTTTAACACCAAGTATCAACAAATCCTGATTCAAATTATTAGCATATAAAATACATATACCTAATTAAACTCAAGACTACAATATTATTTGTGTAGGATTTATTATGTAATATAAAAGTGTGTCAAAATAACACTCCTTAATAACTATATAGTACTAGTGATAAAAATAAATTACTTTATCAAAAAAAGAAAGAAATAAAAAAAAATCCTAAATTCTTGAAATATATAGCACGTGGTTGCCTATAAAAGGAGGGACCTTCTCCGTTTAACACATAGTCTTCCTTACTTCTAAAATCTTCTTACTTGTGTTTACCAAAAAAACAAAACCTTCTTACTTGTAAACAAACAAAATGACCGAATGGCAGCTAATGCTGGTGACCTGCAAGGAATACTTAAGGAGTTTGACCACAAGATTCAAGTTGTAAACGCGAAGATCGAAGGTAAAGGAAGAGTTATCGAAATGCTACAGAACGACCTCAACAATCCCCCATCGAAGGCCGTCATTGCGAGCAGATTGGAGACTGCCATGCAAGAATTGAGCGATTTGGTAACAACTCGGGATCTCCTACTTGAAGAAGATGAATTAGCACCTGCAGCGAACCGTATGGGTGGGGCGGGGAACTAATGGAGTCGTCAACAACAACAAGAACACTAGTATAATTTTTTTTTTATTTATGTTTTAATGGCAAGACTTTCTTTTTGAGTAAGTGTTTAGTAGTTCAGTTTTGATCTACTATATACTTTTTATTACTAAATAAGAAAATCTCAATTTGAAAATAGTCTTTTATGATGTGTATTTTAATTTGGTCTTTGTTGTTGTTGGTGTTTGTTGTTATATTTATCATGTATTTTGTATTGGATTTCTAATATATTAGTGTTGGTTGTTGTTTTATTCCCTACATACATTTCTTTAATTTCTAGAATATTCAATTTTAGTTTTAAAATAAATGACTATTAAAAAGACCATTTTAAACATATTTATTAATTAATTAAAAAAAATAAACACTCAACATATACTACATAAAAAAATTTGTTTTTAAAATAATTAATACACATTTATGACTTTAAATATTTTGAGATTAAAATACACATTTATGACTTTAAATATTTTATGAGATTAAAATAATCCCCAAAATATTTTTACCACAATCTTGTTAATTTAATAATACATGTCTTCCGATAAATTAAGAATTTATACTCATATTGCGAACAATGTTACAAGCAGTATTAAACTTATCTTTTTCAATCAAGCATTATTAAACTTATAAGGGATAGTTAATTTAAATATTTAAACTTCTTAAAAACTTCACAACATTTTGATATATTCAACGTAACATATTTGTGATATTTGTCAAAAAAATTAATAAAAAATATTTGTGATATTACTTATACTATCACACATCATGATCTTTACACCACAAATTACACCTAATTCTCTTAAACTTTTTTTTTTAATGATTAATTCTCTTAAATTTTAATTCACATAATAATGTTTCTTAATTAGCATCATAAAATTTCAAACTAAACAATAATAAATTTATTTCTTAAAACAAGTTATCATTGCAGCCACTAATAACTTGACAACAAAAAAATTGGGAGCAAATATTCATACCAATCTATATGCAGTTAATTTTATTAGTGGCTACATATTACAGTTGTAGTATGATATTTATTGTCAACTATAAATGACATGCTTAATAACAATCGATGGAGCCCACACAATTTCATGATTCAAGAAAAGATATATCATATCATACTTTTCAGACAGGAAAAAACCTCAATATTACTTTATCTTTTGAAATGTGACAAGGTTGCTTGTTAGCTGGCAATAGGGGAATCTTAAAATATTTACTACACCACCATGTTCATGCAGTTGAGTTGTTTTCTTTCAAATTATGTTGCATAACATACTATATAGACTAATATATGCTTAGTATGAGATTGAATATGATTTTGTGACATTTTAGATAGAATTACATTCAATAAAAATTCTAACACTTTGACTAAATTCTTATAATTTTAATATTTGAACTTAATTGCAACATTTCTAGATAACAAATAATTTTTTTAAATCAAATCAAAAATAAAAAATCAAATCAATTTTTATTGGCCTATGGGGGTAGGAAACCTCATCACGAGGTTGATTATGAGACATGGTTAGTAAGGACATTTCCAATGAAAGAACTTGACTCATTGTTTATTCTTAAGTTATTTATAACATTGTTTAGTTTGTTCTTTTATTGGAGTATACTTTCGTAGCAAATTTATTGCTTATTACGTAGTAAGGTCAAGTATAAATTACTTATTATGTTACCACGTACCATCATTCGAGTAAAATTGGATAAATTGCTTAAATTTTTTGTGAAAATTTAGATCCACAAACAATCAATCAAGCAATTTTGAAAAACTCTCTCCATTGTACATGGTTTAACTTAAATTGGTTTGGCTCGTCTCGTCCCGTTTTTGGGCCGAACCTAAACGGGGCAGACTTGCCCGTTTTGCCACCCCTAGGTTTAAGTAACTATAATAATTTTTGGATTCAACCATTAACTTAGTTTTTTTCACGTGTTTTATTAACAATGATTAGAATATTTATCCACTTTAGAGAGGATAAATCAAATTGGATGAAATTTGATTTGGTGATTTCAAAAAATTCAACAGAACATTTTTAATTCTATTTACGGATTCAATTGAAAATAATTTTCATAAGATATATTGAATATTTCTTTCATACGTAAAAAGTTGAGAACTTGGCCTTGGAAGTTGAAAGTACATGCCAATGCCAGAAATTATGATTTCATTGCTTACTGTAGATAAATGACAGGTGGTTGTACACCTCAAGTGGCCATTTGGATGATGGGCTACATCACTATAGAGGTGGTCCTGATTGTGATTTGTGAAACTCATCCAACCAAGAATAATATATTACTACACTACTATAATAAGTACAAATTACTTATTGTGTTACCACTTACAAAACCCGTGCATTGCACGGGCTCCTACAAAAAATTTCCTACAATTTTGTTACACCTTATTTCCATTGTTTGAATTTATTTTTGTTGTTCCTACAATTCTCAAAACTTATTGATTGAATTTGAATTTTATTTTTTTTTGTGCTATTTTGATAGAGTACTGAAATTATGAAGTATACAACATTATGACATTATATTCTGAATTATTACATTATTACTGAATTGGGTTTTTTACAAATGTGTATTCATTTATATTAAACTGCAAAAATAATTATTACTAAATGAATCTTTTGACAAAGCAAGAAAATTTTAAAACCATTATATTATATTAATTCATACATGACAGACAACTGTCACTGGGCATATACATTCATAAATTATAGTTGACTGATGCAATAAGAAATTAAAATGGAAACATAAAATTGGAATAAATAGTGCACTGCCACTAGTGAAGAGACATAATGTAGGATAATTGAAGATAGAATACAGCGGATGAAATTCCACCAAAACATTCATGAGACCAAAAGAGATGCCAATTTCCTGTAAAAAAAAAAAACAACAAAATTATGGTTACTTATAAGAATTATAATGTGTTCTTCTTCTATAATTATACGAACATTAACATTAAGATGATTGATAAAGTGAAACATATTTTGAAACTATATAGAAAAAATAATCTCCTCACATTGGCATTTTTTGCAAAGGTAGATTCTTCATGCTCCCACTTGGACTTGAATTGATTAATTATAATCATGTCGGTGCAAACTTTGCGAACACGGAAAGACGGCTCAAACCTATGACTCACGGGAGTTTTGCACTCAACTTTGAATAGATATGTTGAATTGACCAATGCTTTAATTTCAGCAGGAAGAACAGTGGGTGCAGCCCTCTAAAAGTAAAAAAAAAGATATGTACATAAATATACATTAGATTTTAGTTCTATAAGGTTGATACTCAAATGTAAATATAGAATGAATATATATGTTATTTAAAATACTTACGATGTCACGACTGTGCAATACATCGGCACATGATTTTTTGAACAACATTGCAGCATCACGATCAAAAAGCACAAATGTGGCGCTGTCGGTATCATCCATAACACGAACTTTGATGGAAAATCTTTAAATACAAATAACAAAACATAAAATTAGCATCTTATGATTGACACTTATTTAATAATGATAGCTAATATAGATTTATAAAGAAAGAATGTTACCTTGGTGAAACATTTTTGACATGTTTGTTACATTTTTTGTAGAAATACATGCCCGAATCTGGATACACACTTTTGTTGCATGCACATGCCGTATAGAACCAATTATCATTGTTGACAATGTGTTTGATAGTACCAAGAACAACAAAAATAGCATCCTAAGACATATAAATTAAATATATAAGAAGATGATTATTGTTTTTAGAACATATTGATTTACATATTATTTCTTATTTACCTCTTCACAATTAAAAAGACCTTGGATAGTGTTCCTAGGAGTGGAATAGAGAAATTCTTGGAGAGGATCAACTCTAGGTTGTGCATTGATTTGGGTAAGGATAAGAGGAGATGGTGTGTCAACATTTTGAAGCATCCTACTCCTTAAGTAAGTGACATCATCATTGACAGGACTGTAAAAAACTTTGGTGCAATTGAGGCAGTTTTGGATATGAAGTTTGTCTACACATTCCATATCAATGACTTAATTAAAATATATAAAACAAAGTTATATATACATAAACCTATTTATGGACAAAATAAAAAGTAAATGGGGTTATACCTTGAAATAGTTTGACCTTTCCAAGCATGATGATAACAACGGCATTTTGTGTTTCGCCGGAGGAAAGAAAATTGTTGAGCTCATCAACATAAGAACCAAAAAGAGTGCACTGAATATTTTCCCTAAAAGTCAAAATACTTGTCATTAGTTTTCTTAAACTTTAGTATTGTTATTTATTCATGATAATAAAGTCTATATTATATTTGCTTAAAACAAAATATACCCATCAGCCTCAAGTTCAATGACATTGAGTTTGGTGCTTTGTCCACTCCTCTCATATTGTCTTTCTTCCCCAACTCCAGTCAGCATTCCGATTACATCTAACAATTAACCATTTCAAAATTAACATTAGATAAGTTAAGACCAATAAATTAAGCAAAACAAATAATAAACTAACATTTAAATCTCAATATATAACTTACCAACTAAGTAATCGCTATCATAGCTGCCATTAATGACTTCACCAATAGGAACAAATTTAAAAGGAGATAGGTTGGTGAGTTTGTTTGGGCCAAGTGGGGTTACTTTAGATCCAAACTGAAAAGTAACTTTGTAGTCATGTTTGGTAGTTTTCTAGGTTCCACCATTTGTGGCAGAGTCCAAATTTTCAAATGAATAGACTCTGTCCTCTTTGATATGTTCTGCAAACTTGTACAATAGTGTTTTTCTAACTGAACAATGAATTCAATCTCCCTGCATATTAGAAAATGATGATCATTAAGCTCTTGTCAAAACACAAAATAATAGAAAATAAGCAAAATAAACATAAACATTTATTGCAAAAAAGCAAACCTCAGCATCCATTAAAACCATTTCAACTGAAAATGGTAAATCATTTCTGTTGAAGTCTTTCACAACCCACAATCTAATAACTTTTGCTTTGACATTCAAAGAAGATTTTGAATCATTAATTTCAGAAATTTTGTCAAAAGTTTTTGAAAGTGTTGACAAAGCCATTTTGAAAAAGTGAAATAATAAGATATTAGATTGTGGTGTGAGCAATTCTTGCAGAAAATTATATTTGAAATTGAAAGTGAAACTTACATATAATATTGCAGATTCTCAAGCATCTGTGTTGATAATCCTGGTAATGGAAAGAACTCAGACGTAAAAAAGGAATCAAATTGAAATTTGTTGATTAATGATACAAAAGGGTAATGGAGAGATGCTTATTTGAAATTGTGATAGAAGATTAGCTTCAGATTGGCTTGTTTTGGGATTAAAAAATAAGATTCCACAAAGCTTTAGGCAAAATTGATGAAAGTGAAATTATGTTCTCTGGCAGGACAGATGTCGTACACAATGTCTAGGACAATGTGACAGCAGTCCAGATGTCCTAGACAACTGATTATGAGGATCACGATTTATTGCAGTACTGAAGTAAATAAAAGCAATAAATAACACCAGTAATTTGTTAACCCAATTCGGCGCTAAACAACTCTACTTTGGAGGATACCAATCCAGGAAGTGAACACTACTACTCCGAATTATTACTTAGTCTTACAACCACACCAAACACCTTTTGGCATGTATGCCTTTTCTTAATCATAGTAATCTTCTACTCAAGAGCTAACTCCCCCTGAATATGAGAACCTACCCAACTCCCTCTAATCACTAATCCCAAGTGACGAAACTTTAAACTTCCTGAGTTTAAAAGACTAAGTTGAATGACAACATTCAACGACTCAAAGCTTCAAAGTATCAAGAACAATACTAAGAGCTACTAATGCTTTGCACAGTGGGCACAAAGCTTTGGACTCACAATCTTCAGTTATTGTGGGTTGAGTTTTAAGCTCTATGTTGAGTCCTTTATATAGGCGTGCAGGTCTTCAGATAATCTTTCAGATGCACTCCAATAAGAATTAGTTTTAAAACAAACTTGTTTTAAAACAAACTCCATAAAGATAAAGAATTAATCTCTATCCACTAATTAAATACGAATCCAATCGTATCTAACACATAGGATTAATAACAAACTTTATCATTAATCCTAATCTCAGCTTGTTACTTAAAGATTCACGTTTTATTCAAATTAAAACAAACACGCGTGCTTAATGGATAAGCATTATCTTTTAAGCTGAACTGGGTCAAGATGTCCTACCCACATGTCTTGGGACATCTTGTTCAGCATGCTGCCTAAGCATGCTCTGAATCCAGTGACAAGATGTCTAGGACATCTTGTTCAACATGTTGCATCTACACATCTTCAATATGCATAAGTGGTTTAGACTTAATTACTTCAGCATTGGTGCTTCAGTTAAGTCACTCTGACCAAGTTGTTTTAGCCTTATGATGCAGCCAATCTTAGAAGAAATACAATCTCCCCCTTTGGCAAATTATGGCTAAAACAACCACAAACCACTTTGTTGAGTGTGCATTCTTCAGTCTTCAATCTTCAAATTCTTCAATCTTCAAATTGATCTCTGTTGATGCAATCTTCTATTCTGAAATCTTCAGGTCTTCAATGTCTTTGATCTTCAGAATCTTGTATGTCTTCAATATTCAAGACTTCTTCAATCTTGAAAGTGTGATGAACATTTTCTAGTATGAGACAGTCTTAGTCTTGTCTTCATATGATTCATTACAATGAATTTTCTAAGTCAAGGGATGAGATACCTAGTGACTTAGTGAACCAAAGTCTTGAGTTGCACCGGAAAGTTCTTAATCAGAGTGATCAAGACTCACTAGACTTCTTAGAGGTTCAATTTTAGCATTTAATTATGCTCTGGACACACTTGTTTAGCATAGCTTTTTAGTTTTTAATTTTTTTAAAGCTTGCTATTATTCATCCGTAAAGCAAGAGATTGATTCTACTTGCCAAAGAGCTTATCTTATCATCAATTATTACTCCCCCTTTTTACCATAATTTGACAAATGTAAGGAAAATATTCATTGATATAAAGAAAGCATACAAAAGTGCACTATATAATTTTTAAGTGCCGGATGTCAAAGTCTCAAATGTCTAGGACATTTGGTAGACCACAAGACTAAAGAAGATGAACAAAAATACAGGAAAAATACATAAGTACTTATTTTCCTATTACCCAGTTACTGTTCTTCAATCTTCTTCTTCTTGCTCTGCTTCAGCTTGAGCATCTCCTTCATTCTCAGCAATTTTCTTCGTCAGCTGTTTGATCAAGCGATCCACACATGTTTTTCTGATCGTACTTGATTTGATTGTCTCCTCCAGCTCCTTAGAAACTAGAATTAGCTCAGCCAATACTTTGTTTTGTGAGCTTCTATCTAGTGGAGCAGAGGTCTCAGCTGCTTCCTTTTCTTTGAGCACAATGTCTGGGACATGTGGTTCAACGAACAGCTTGCGGTTGAAGGATATTGGTGGAGGTCTTTTGCTTTCATACTCCTCAGGAAGCAAGATGCTTGGGTGTTGGCTGAGTATTAATTCAGTAATCAAGCAGGGAAAGGCTATTGGTAGCTTTGTTGCACTGGTTTCCACATGTTTCATTGTTTGTTCGAAAACATGTTTCCCAAAGTCCAATTTCTTTCTTGTACCAATGAGGTATATGAGTCTTGCCAGTTTTGGAGATATACCTGAGCTGTGACTTGTTGGGGCCCAATTAGCTGTGCCAATCTAGTTGAGCATGACATACTTAACTGTTAATTTTGACGTTGGTAACAATCCTTTCTTAGGCCAACTTTCAGCTTGACCTGCAGTAATTTCCTCAGCAACCTTGTCCATTGAGAGGGTTTTCTTGCTCTCAGCTTCAACACTCCTTCCCAGAATTTTGTTAATTGCAGTTGGAGAGAAATCAATGTTCTTTTCTCTTAGCTGAACCTTGTGATAGTTATCACTTCCCTCTTCAGCGCATTCTTCAGTGAGATTAACCACAAACTCCCTAACCAACCTTTCATAGCACTTGCCAACTCCTAGCATAGTCTTCATGAGTTTGGCTTCTTCAATGAGTGTGGTGATTTCCTTGTAAGAGAGTGCTTCACTGCTTAGTTCCCTCTCAGTAGCCATTCTTCTCTGACTTACTATCTTCCACCTTTGTTCATTCTCCTTAGTGTGGAAGGCTGTTGAGGTTGCAGCTTTTCTCTTCTTTGACATGATGTCTGGGACATCGACTTCGACATCAGGTTCAAACTCGCTTGAGGACTCTGGTTTCCCCTTCCTCTTTTGAGACTTTTCTTCTAAGAAAGACTTGGGAATTTCCACCTTCTTTCCCTTATTCCTTCTTACTCTATCAGCAATAGACTGAGATCTTCTGGGAGCTATCTCTTCGCTCTCTGTTTCTTCCCCAATCTGTCTGATTTCTAGGGTCTCAGAGATTTCTTCTTCTTCCTCTTCAGAGAGAGCTGTCTACAGTGCATCCTTTTGATCATCTTCTATTGGATGTTCTTCAGATGTCGTGCCTCTTGGTGTTGAGACATTTGTTTCGACATTTTTGAGGTCAGATGTCGTGACATCTTCTCCACCATTCTTCTCAACCTCTGTTTGAGGCTCAAGATTCATTTTCTGAGTGGAGTCCTTCAGAGTTTCTTCAGAATTTTGTTCTTCACCCCTCTTTGGTGACGATTGAGCTTTTAGCGGAGACGCTTCTTTGGGTTGTTCACTATTTGTTGAATTAGTGTAAGACCCGACCAATGTGCTGCTTCTCCTCTTCCTTGCTGCAGTTCTTCTTCCTCTAGGAATAATCAATTTGTCAAGATCAACCTCGTTGTAGTTCTTCTGAGATTGGCTGCATCATAAGGCTAAAACAACTTGGTCAGAGTGACTTAACTGAAGCACCAATGTTGAAGTAATTAAGTCTAAACCACTTGTGCATATTGAAGATGTGCAGATGCAACATGTTGAACAAGATGTCCTAGACATCTTGTCACTAGGTTCAGAGCATGCTTAGGCAGCATGCCGAACAAGATGTCCAAGACATATGGGTAGGACATCTTGACCCAGTTTAGCTTAAAAGATAATGCTTATCCATTAAGCACGCATGTTTGTTTTAATTTGAATAAAACGTGAATCTTTAAGTAACAAGCTGAGATTAGGATTAATGATAAAGTTTGTTATTAATCCTATGTGTTAGATACGATTGGATTCGTATTTAATTAGTGGATAGAGATTAATTCTTTATCGTTGTGGAGTTTGTTTTAAAACAAGTTTGTTTTAAAACTAATTCTTATTGGAGTGCATCTGAAATATTGAAGATTATCTGAAGACCTGCACGCCTATATAAAGCACTCAACATAGAGCTTAAAACTTAACCCACAATAACTGAAGATTGTGAGTCCAAAGCTTTGTGCCCATTGTGCAAAGCATTAGTAGCTCCTTGTATTGCTCTTGATACTTGGTAGCCTTGAGTCGTTGAATGTTGTCATTCAACTAAGTCTTTAAACTGCAAAGTTTAAGTTTCGTCACTTGGGATTAGTGATTAGAGGGAGTTGGGTAGGTTCTCATATTCAGGGGGAGTTAGCCCTTGGGTAGAAGACTGCTAGGATTAAGAAAAGGCGTACATGCCAAAAGGTGTTTGGTGTGGTTGTAAGACTAAGTAATAATTCGGAGTAGTAGTGTTCACTTCCTAGATTTGTTTCCTCCAGAGTAGGGCTGTTTAGCGCCGAACCGGGTTAACAAATTACTGGTGTTATTTATTGCTTTTATTTACTTCAGTACTGCAATAAATCGTGATCCTCATAACCAGTTGTCTAGGACATCTGGACTGCAGACACATTGTCCTAGACATTGTGTAAGACATCTGTCTTGCCAGAGAACAGAATTTCAATTGGCATCAAAGCAGACACCCTAACCTGTTGGGTGAGCTTCAGGGAGATAAATTTTGTTCAAGATGGACAAGAGAGGATCAATCAACAGACCACCAGTCTTGGATGGATCAAATTATGATTTTTTGAAAGCAAGAATGGTTGCCTTTCTCAAATCTATGGTTCAAAAAACATGGAGGGCAATTATCACTAGGTGGAATCATCCAATAATCACAGCAGCAGATGGCTCCACAAGTCTAAAAGGAGTGGTAGATTGGAGTCCAGAAGAAGAAACTGAGGCAAGTGGCAACTCTAAAGCACTGAATGCCATATTCAATGGTGTTGATGAAAACATGTTCAAATTAATCAACACATGTACTGAAGCCAAGCAAGCATGGGAAATTCTTCAAACTGCACATGAAGGAACATCAAAAGTTCGAATGTTAAAGCTGCAACTTCTCACCACAAAATTTGAGAACTTGAGGATGGAGGATGAAGAAATTATATCTGAGTTCAACACTAGAATACGAGATAGAGCAAATTCATCCTTTGCCCTAGGTGAGAAGATACCTGAAGAAAAGCTAGCCAGAAAAATTCTTAGATCACTGCTTAAGAGATTTAACATGAAGGTGACTGCAATCGAAGAATCTCAAGACTTGAGCACAATGAAAGTTGATGAACTTATTGGCTCATTACAAACTTTTGAGATGTCTCTGGATGATAAACCAGAGAAGAAGATGAAGAACTTGGCCTTTAAATATGAGGAAAGCCAAGATGATGATGAGCTATCACAGGTTTTAGCTTACCTTACAAAGGATTTCAACATAGCCTTAAGTAAGCTACAAGCCAAGTATAGGACAAATATCCCAGATAAGAGGTCCAACATCAAGTCACAAGGCAAGACCAAGGAGGAAAATTCTTCTGAGCAAAACAAAGAAGTAAGATGTTTTGAATGTGAAGGATTTAGATACATCAGACCAGAATGTCCAAACTTTCTCAGGAAACAGAAAAAGGGAATGACGGCCACTTTATCTGATTCTGAGGAAGAGAAGGAAGAAGAACCAACAAATAAAGCCTTTACTGGAACATTTGATACCAGCAGCAGCACGAGCAATGAAGATCTCCTACAAGAAGAATTGGATGAGAAATACAAGAATCTCACCATTAAATGGGAACAATCTTGTGAACTCATAAGAAAACAAGATGAGGAGATGGAGAAACTAGCTCAAGAGAAGGAAGCACTAGAAGTTTCTACAGCAGGCTTGAGAGAACAAGTCACATTACTTGCTCAAGAAAAGGAGGCACTAGAAGCATCGACAGCTGCTTTAAAAGAACAAGTTACCTTGTCAAACTCAAAACTCACTGAGATGACAAAATCTGTGAGAATGTTAAACAAGGGAACTGACATGCTTGAAGAAGTTCTTGAGCTTGGTAGAAACCCAAGTGACAAGAAGGGGTTAGGGTATGACAACTACAGCAAGGCTCCTAAGAAGAAAATTCCCCCAAAGAATAGCTCTCAGGACCAGATGTCAAACCACAAGTCACAACATCCCTCTCAACACAAGCATAAGAAGACAGGATCCAAACCTCAACAACCTGCTAGACAAAAGAAACAGGTGACAAAGACACATCATCTGACTCAACACAAGCAGAAAAGGTTTGAACAAAGGTCTCAGCCTCCAGCTCAACAGAGGAAGCACATGCCAGACCACATGTCCCAACATCATGCTCAACATAGTCCCCCCAATACAAAGAGTACAAGGGACCACTGAAAAGATGTAAACATTGTGGAAAAACTGGGCATCTAATCTCAGAATGCTTCTATCTCCATGGCTACCCTCAGAAGCCTAAGTCACCAAGTCAGAACAAAAAGAAGATCCTACCTCAAAGGGTGAAGCACAAGGAAGTTCTGACTAAAGTATGTAAGCCAACACCACCTCTAAAAGCACATACTCCTCTAAGAATATCTCCACATAAAAATTGGTATTTTGATAGTGGATGTTCTAAACACATGACTTGAGATGAGAGATACCTTAGAGAATTAAGGTCTCATTCAAAAAGAAGTGTTACTTTTTGTGATGGAGTTAGAGGTAGAGTCATTGGCATTGGAAAAATATCTGGTCCAAACCCTCCATGCCTAGATGATGTTCTACTGGTAGAAGGTCTCACTGCAAACTTGATTAGCATTAGTCAGCTATGTGAACAAGGACTAAAAGTGCACTTCAACAACCATGAATACACCAATGCTAATGATCAAGATGTAGTGATGAAAGGGATAAAGTCAAGTGATAAGTGCTATACTTGGACACCTCACAACAATGGTCCAGAAATATCTTGCTTGTCTGCCAAGGAAGAAGTTGACAAGATGTCCTACCAGATGTCCCAACATCTGTACAATGGACAAGAAGCTGAAGAGATTTTGGTTGGGAGCGTTAGTGTGCCTCTGGGTATTCACACGCTCAAAAACGTGTCACAGACATTACAGAGGTAATGTGCAGAGTAAAGAAACATTAAACATCTGCACGTAAAAAGAGGTAGCCTTAAGTTCTCCATCAATCTATAAAAGGCTACTAAGACCTCATATGTGACACTACCAAACGTCTCAACATCATGTCAAACATCTTTCTCCAAACTCAGAAATTCACTCTTCTCAAAGAACTTTCTGCAACAATGTCTCAACAGTCATCTAAGAACAACAGCTCAAATCACGATGATTCAAAGACGCAAACAGAAGAGGCATCCTCTCAAATGCCTAGGGTTTCTGAAATTGAAATTGATCTTAGGGATCGTTGTCAACGCTATACCACTCAGCGTGATTCCACCAACTGAAGGTCCAGCTAGGAAGAAGAAGAAGACCAAAAGATCAACCTCAAGGAAGAGTACAAAGAAGGGCATGTCCTCGGGCAAATCTTTGGAGAAAAATGATCAAAAAGAACAAAAAGAAATTGATCAAGAAACAAAAGATTCTGAACCAAAGCCCTCTGAGGAACTTGAGCAAGATGTCAGAACATCAGGTGAAGCACTCACAACAACATCTCCTGATGAACATCAAAACAAGACTACTGAGTGAAGCCCTTCACCAACTAAAAAGGTACCTCCATCGGAAACCACCAACATCTTCTCATAACCTCATGAAGAGGATCCTAACTTGGATCAACCTATGCCTTCAGAAGAGGCTCCAACACCTGATGTCGAACCACATGTTCCAACATCTGGTCATGATCAAGCTCCTGAACAAGAAGTTCAAGATCAAATACTGGAAGATTTAGAAGATGAAGATGAGGTCCCCCTGTCCAAGATTCTTCAAGGGATGAAGAAAGGAAGTCAACATCAATAAAGCTGTGAAGAGGAAAGTTCTGATGAAAGTGATGGAGTACGTATTACCATCCCTGTCAAGAACAAGGCTAAGACATACACATCCAAGCAAGTGGAGACTCATGTCACTACAAAGAAAGGGAAGAGAAAAGCTGAGAAGAAAGCCTCTGGAGACAAGACTTCAAAGAAGAAGAAACAGGTCGTTGCTATAAGCGACTCTGAATCTGATGTCGAACCTGATGTCCTAGACATCACGACCTCAGGGAAGAAAAGAATTGGAGGAAGAAGAGTTCCAGCAAACATCCCTCCAGCTCCAATGGACATAGTCTCTTTCCACTCTGAGGAAAGCGCTCAAAAGTGGAGGTATGTCTATCAACGGAGGATTGCTCTAGAAAGAGAGCTCCATCAAGATGCACTAGAGTACAAAGAAATTGTCGAACTCCTAGAAGCTGCTGAGCTGATGAGAACAGTCAAAGACCTGGGCAACTGCTATGAGATGCTGGTAAAGGAGTTCATAGTCAACATTACTAGTGCTTGTAGTGAAGGAAGTGAGGAGTTTAGGACGTTCGAGTCAGAAGAAGAGATGTGAAGTTTTCTCCTACCACCATCAATGAGTACCTTGGGAGAAACACTTCAACTGAGACTGATGAAGCTGACCTCTTGGAAGAGATTGCAAAGGAGATTACAGGAGGTCAAGTGAAAGAATGGCCTAAGAAAGGGTTACTATCTATCGGAATCCTTAGTGTCAAGTATGCCATCCTCAATAGGATTGGAGCTGCAAACTGGGCACCTACCAATCATGGCTCTGGGATCACCCCTATGTTGGCAAAGATGATCTATCTCATAGGGACCAAGAAGAAAATAACTTTGGTGATCACGTCTTCAATCAGACCATGAAGCATGCTGAGACATATGCAGTGAAGCTACCAATTGCCTTCCCTTGCCTAATAACTGGGATGATCTTGAGGCAATATCCAGCTATCAAGTATCCTGATGAAGTTCCAACTAAGAAGCCGCAAATCCTGAGTTTTGACTACAAGCTCTTTGCTGGTACACATGTCCCAGACGTTGTGTTCCCAAAGATGAAGGAGGTTGCTGAAACATCTGGTTCTCTGTCTAGAGCAGACAAAGGAGATGTATTGGCTGAACTAATGCAAATATCCAAGACACTGGGAGAAACCATTAAGGTCACCACAGCAAGGAAGACCCATGTGGACAATCTGATCAAGTCCATCATGGAGAAGGATAAAGGTGAAGATGAAGTTGGAGATGCTCAAGCTGGGGATGAGCAAGAAGCAGAAGAAGTTTAAAGAACAGACTCTGAGTATAGGAAAATAAGTACTTTGTGCATTTTTCCTTTTTATGTTCATCTTCTGTAAGTTATGTGGTCTACCAAATGTCCTAGACATTGGAGACTTTGACATCCGGCACTTGAAGTGCACTTTTGTAAGCTGTTTCGCTCTTTCTTAATCAATGAAGTTTTTTTCCTTTAAAACCTTTGACAAATTATGGTAAAAAGGGGGAGAAATAATTGATGATAGAACAGCTCTTTGGCAAGTAGAATCATTATATTGCTTTACGGATGAAAATAGCAAGCTTTAAAAATAAAAATAAAAAAAAACTAAAAGCTATGCTAAAATAAGTGTGTCCAGAACATAATTAAATGCTAAAATTGAACCTCTAAGAAGTCTAGTGAGTCTTGATCACTTTGATTAAGTACTTTCCGCTGCAACTCAAGACTTTGGTTCACTAAGTCACTAGGTATCTCATCCCTGGACTTAGAAAATCCATTGTAATGGATCATATGAAAACAAGACTAAGACTGTCTCATACTAGAAAAGGTTCATCACACATTCAAGATTGAAGAAGTCTTGAATATTGAAGACACACAAGATTCTGAAGATCAAAGACAGTGAAGACCTGAAGATTTCAGAATTGAAGATTACATCAACAGAGATCAATTTGAAGATTGAAGACTGAAGAGTGCACATTCAACAAAGTGGTTTGTGGTTGTTTTAGCCATAATTTGCCAAAGGGGGAGATTGTAGTTCTTCTGAGATTAGCTGCATCATAAGGCTAAAACAACTTGGTCAGAGTGACTTAACTGAAGCACCAATGCTGAAGTAATTTAGTCTAAACCACTTGTGCATATTGAAGATGTGCAGATGCAACATGTTGAACAAGATGTCCTAGACATCTTGTCACTGGGTTCAGAGCATGCTTAGGCAGCATGTCGAACAAGATGTCCCAAGACATGTGGGTAGGACATCTTGACCCAGTTCAGCTTAAAAGATAATGCTTATCCATTAAGCACGCGTGTTTATTTTAATTTGAATTAAACGTGAATCTTTAAGTAACAAGCTGAGATTAGGATTAATGATAAAGTTTGTTATTAATCCTATGTGTTAGATACGATTGGATTCGTATTTAATTAGTGGATAGAGATTAATTCTTTATCTTTGTGGAGTTTGTTTTAAAACAAGTTTGTTTTAAAACTAATTCTTATTGGAGTGCATCTGAAAGATTGAAGATTATTTGAAGACCTGCACGCCTATATAAAGGACTTAACATAGAGCTTAAAACTTAACCCACAATAACTGAA